>JAPXFY010000022.1:33797446-33809946 GCA_030674185.1 Monoplex corrugatus | reverse complement strand
ACAAAGTAATAAGGCAGAAACAAAGAGAGTGACAGAAATGAGTAAATTTCTAGCACAGAATTTCCAAACGGTTGGGATACTATTTATACTGAAAGATCCCCCGGCATCCCCACAGGGGGAGATAAGATTCAACCCTGTTATATTCTAGTAAGAACCTAGAACAAACTATTGTAGTCATCCTCTGTACACACGCATCAGTTCGAGTTGTATATCATTCCCATGACAGAAGCCTTCTTGTTTGCTACACAGTGTAGTGCAAGGAGCTTCCATAATGTGTCACTGAACACTGTTGAAGGCTTTGTGAAAGTCTACAAAGCTGGCATTAAGCAGGGTTTGTTATATGTGTTGCATTGTTAAGATTTGCTGTGCACAATACTTCTGGTGCCCAAAGTACACTTGCTTTTCATGAAGTCACCCATCAACCATGTCACGTATGTCACGGGTCAGGATCACATGACATCTTTCCTGGTACTGATGTCACGCTTACTTCTCTCCGGCTGTCACAGTCAGTCGATCTGTTTTTCCTGGCAATACAGACGATGATACCGTTCTTCTGGTTATCTGGAACAACATCAGACTTCCTCACTTGTTTGCATTCTACTGTGTGCCGTTACCCTCCGCTCACAGTCTGAGTTAGTGTAAGCTTTGGTAGTCTGCTGCTGGGTCGGAAGAGCTCTCAGAGGATTCCTATGTAATTACTTCCTTCCCTTCATTTGATCCAAAATGTGAGCTTCCTTCCGCACACGTTTATACCTAATATAAAAACGGACAGGCAAACAGACAGACAGCGACTCTACTATTACTTGTAGTGAAAAGATAAAAGAATAAAGGAACAACAAGAGGCAAGGAAAGAGAGACAGGCAGGCAGGCAGACAGGCAGGCAGCAGACAAACAGAGACCTTCGGTCGATCTTGATCATTTCCCCGATACCCCCTCTTAGGAGAGAAAAACGAAAGGGAAAAACAGAGGCTTCCTATCGGTGTTTCAATTAAACTAATTGATACAGGAGCAGGGGGATGGGGTGCTGAAAGATGGGTGGTGTGATGGACAATCACTTTACACCGTCATTGTCATGTACTGCATGGATGCCGCTGTCTCTCTGTTTGCTTTCATAACAAAGCCTTGGCAGCTTTGCTATTACTTTGTCTTGCTGCTCTTCCTGCCTCTGTTGTTGTTGCTGCTGCTGCTGTTGTTGTTGCTGTTGTTGTTGTTGTTGTTGTTGTTGCTTTTTTGGTGAGTGTTGGACGTAGGAAAGCATTTGTTTGCTTATTACACTACCCCCGAAAATAAACATTTGCTCTTGTTGTGGTTGTTGTTTTTGTTGTTGTTTTTGTTGTTCTTGGTGTTGGTGTTGTGATGGTGGTGGAAGTGCTGGTGGTTGTGGTACTGATGGCTGTGGCGGCAGTGTTCCCGTGGTGGTGGTGGTGGTGGTGGTGGTGATGGTGGTGCTGGTGCTGCTGCTGTTGCTGGTGCTGGTGCTGATGCTGGTGATGGTGGCGTCTTTGATGGTATATTTTGTCTTCTTCTTCTTCTTATTTTATTATTATTATTATTATTATCATCATCATTATCATTATCATTATTATCATTCGCTTCGTCGACGTCATCTTTGGTTTCATCTGTTCGTGCTGTTCTTTTTGTTTCTCTTCTTCTTTCGCTATAGCACAGGTTTACATGGCATGAACCAGCCATAACAGACGTATGATTTGAACAAAGCCTGCTATGATTTGTCCATCCAGAATATAGAAAAAAACAAGAAAGGAAATCAATGAAAAAATCGAAGAAAGATAAGAAAAAGAACAGAAGAAAAAGAAAGAAGAAGGCAGAAAATGAAATTAAAGATAAAACAGTAATCAGAGAGAAAGATAAAAAGGATAAAATCATACAGACAGACAAAGAAAGAGCAAGAAAACAAACAGAAAAGAAAAAGAAGAAGAATTAAAACATTCGAAATAATCTCCCTTTATAAAATAGGGTAATTCCAAAAGAAAATAAGAACCAGGAAAAAACTGAAATAGAAAAAAGAAAAAACACAAAGACGAATAAAAAAAAAAACAGACAGACCAACAGACACCTAGGGACAAAAAAGTCCAAAGCATAAGAATAAAACAGAAAGAGATTCACAAAGAGAAGAACGAAAGAAAAAATAAACTAAAAAAGGAAGAAAGAAATCAGCAAAAGACTACTATAAGGGGGAAGAAAAGTAAAGGGAAAATTAAGCGTTTTTGAAAGGAAAGACAGAAAAACAAGGAAAGGTCAGAAACATCAGACAACTACACAGACATGGAAGTAAAAGGTAAAAGAAAAGAAAGCCAAACAATGTACTAATGAAAAAAAACTATAAATGTATAAATTCAGACACACAAATAACTGTCCGGAAACAAAATACAGGGAAAGAAAAGATTCAGAAAGTAAAGAAGGAAAGAAGAAAAGAAAGAAGGAAAGAAGAAAAGAAAGAAGGAAAGAAGAAAAGAAAGAAGGAAAGAAAAAAAAAGGAAGAAGGAAAAAGCAGGAAGCTCAAGTTCGTCAAAAGAGTTCAAATCGGGCTAATACCCTCCTGGGGAGCAACGCCAGACGCCACTTAAATATTTTTTGTATTGGCTTTTTTAGCTTTACACAAGAAAGGCAGAAAGACCTACGATAGGCAAAGGTGGTGGTGGTGGTGGTGGTGGTGGTGGTGGTGGTTGGTGGTTTTTGCATTTGCCTTTGCTGTTGTTGGTGATGGTGATGGTGATGATGGTGGTGGTGATGTGTGTATATATGGGTGGTGGTAGTGGTCATTGATTTCATGTCTATTCACGGAAGTGGTTTTGGACTCCCAAAAAGGAGAGTGTTCCTTCGTCATTTCTTTTAACGTCTATTCTTGTATATGTTATTAGACAAGAGTGTGTGTGTGTGTGTGTGTGTGTGTGTGTGTGTGTGTGTGGTGTGTGTGTGTGTGTGTGTGTGTGTGTGTGTGTGTGCGCGCGCGTGTGTGTGTGTGTGTGTGTGAACGCGCACGTGTGTATGTGTGTGTGTATGTGTATGCTCACGCACATGCGAGTGTGTATCTGCATTTACGCGACTACAGAAGCGTCTTTCTATATACATGTGATTGTATAAGTGTGTGGCTGTGGCTGTGTGTGTATTGTCTGTCTGTCTGTCTGTCTGTCTGTCTGTCTATCTGTCTGTCTGCCTGTCTGTCCGTCTATTGGTTTGTCTGTATTGTATGAGTCTGTTAATGTGTGGTTCATGTCTGTCTATCCGTTTGTTGGTGTCGATTTTTGAACAACATTTGTAACCAACTTCCCGTCGTCAACTTTACTTTGTGTTTGTTTTATTTCATGTCATTATTTTTTATTTGTTCAAAAGTTGGTTTGGTGTGTCAGCCAATAAAGAATCTACAATGTACTTTGTATTGGGCATTTCTCTACATCTGGAGGACAAAGTAATTGTAAAACTGAGAGAGTAATCAAAATCAGTTTCAAAGCAATTGTCTGTTTCCTAAAGGAGATCCTTTTTTCTGTTATGTTATATTTTGTTTTGTTTTGTAATTTCTGTCTCCATTTGTTTTGTTTCGATTTGTTTTGTTGCTCCAAAAAGGAATTATGTTGCTTTAACATAAACAGACTTGGTCTGTTTTCATTGTCACAGCTTGTGATGGCTTTTTAAAGGCGAACAGATTTGCTCTCTCCTCTTTTTTCAGTCTCTGTCTTTGTCTGTCTGTCTGTCTGTCTGTCTGTCTGTCTCTCTCTCTCTCTCTCACCCTTTCTCTCTCCAATATTATATTTCATCATTTTTTGATCATAACTTAAGAGTTGACATGTCTAACCCTGCCTTTATTTGCTCTGAATGCTTCCTTTACCTTTTTTCTGTAATTCAAGATTTCCTGCTATTGCTGTTTTCATTGTATATGTACATATATGTATGTATGTACGTATGTATGTATGTATGTATGTACGTATGTATGTATGTACGTATGTATGTACGTATGTATGTATGTATGTACGTATGTATGTATGTATGTTTGTATGTATGTATGTATGTATGTATACATGTATGTACGTATATATACACATAGATTATATACATATATCATTATCATTATTTCTCTACATAAAAACATACATATGATTTGTACTACTGCTGATAATACTATACTACTACTTCTACCATTACTTCTACTACTTTTACTACTACTACTTCTACTCTCTCTGTCTCTCTCCTCCCCCCACCTCCTGCTTTTCCTTTAAAATATCTAGCACGCATCAACTGGCAATTGGCCTGTAAGCAGACAGTGAAACTTCTTTCTCTCCTTTGTTTTCTTTCTTGTCCCTTTGTTTCCTTTGCTTTTCAGATAAATCATTATTTTGTGTGCTAAACTGTAAAGATTCCGTTGATAAATTATGTTCACCCCCACCCTCATCATCATCATCACCATCATCATCATCACCATCATCATCATCACCATCATCATCATCGTCATTATCATTGTCTGCCTTTACCTCCTGCTCCTCAGCACTGTCTTCTTCTTTTTCTTTCTTTCTTTTTTTTTTTTTTTTTTTTTTTTTTTCTTTTTTTCTTCTGTTTCTGAGCAGAGAACAAAATGAGACTGACCATTTCTACAAAAACACGGCTTTTATCTTAAGTGGGTTGTGTCTGAGGTGTGACCAGCTTTAAACGAAACAAGAAAGGACGGTTAAATGTTTCACCCTGGAGAGACGGGATGTGTGCCATTGACTTAACTTGGCTTCCGTTGTGTGTGCACTTAGAGCATGACGATGATGCTGTTGTAGACACACGAGATGCTCAAACGTTGTGTGTGCACTTAGAGCATGACGACGATGCTGTTGTAGACACACGAGATGCTCAAACGTTGTGTGTGCACTTAGAGCATGACGACGATGTTGTAGACACACGAGATGCTCAAACGTTGTGTGTGCACTTAGAGCATGACGACGATGCTGTTGTAGACACACGAGATGCTCAAACGTTGTGTGTGCACTTAGAGCATGACGATGATGTTGTAGACACACGAGATGCTCAAACGTTGTGTGTGCACTTAGAGCATGACGACGATGCTGTTGTAGACACACGAGATGCTCAAACGTTGTGTGTGCACTTAGAGCATGACGATGATGTTGTAGACACACGAGATGCTCAAACGTTGTGTGTGCACTTAGAGCATGACGACGATGCTGTTGTAGACACACGAGATGCTCAAACGTTGTGTGTGCACTTAGAGCATGACGATGATGCTGTTGTAGACACACGAGATGCTCAAACGTTGTGTGTGCACTTAGAGCATGACGATGATGTTGTAGACACACGAGATGCTCAAACGTTGTGTGTGCACTTAGAGCATGACGATGATGCTGTTGTAGACATACGAGATGCTCAAACGTTGTGTGTGCACTTAGAGCATGACGATGATGTTGTAGACACACGAGATGCTCAAACGTTGTGTGTGCACTTAGAGCACTTAGAGCATCTCATTAACAAACTTCAGAAAGTTCAAAATCATGCTGCCCGTCTCATCTTCCGCTCTTCAAAATTTAACCATGTTACGCCATTGCTCTGTTCTCTCCACTGGCTCCCTGTTCAGCAAAGAATATCCTACAAGATTGCCTGCCTCTGCTTCAAATCTATTGAGTCTTCCTGTCCTGAGTATCTCACCCATCTGTTACATCTCTACACGCCATCTCGAGCTTTGCGGTCCTCATCTGATACCCGTCTCTATAGTATCCCCATAGTCCGCACTAAAAGGTTTGGGCAGCGTTCTTTTTCCTATCAAGCTCCAACCATCTGGAATCAGTTACCTCGCTCTCTTAGATACTCACCCTCTCTGTCCACATTCAAACGCTCCCTCAAAACTCACCTGTTTCCCAAAACTGGTAATCTCTGCCCCCTTCCCCCCATGTAATGTAATGTTGACATTATAGTGTCTTAGTGTCAATGTGTCATTGTATTTGCATGTCATGCTGTGTGTGTGTTTGTGTGTGTGTGTGTGTGTTTGTGTGTGTGTGGGTGCTTCTGTGGGCGTGTGTGTGTGTGCTTGTGATTCTGGTTATATGTTTTGCCATTGTAAACGCCTAGGGCATTAATTTGATTAGGCGTACTAAATGTTCATAATAATAATAATAATGACGATGATGCTGTTGTAGACATACGAGATGCTCAAACGTTGTGTGTGCACTTAGAGCATGACGATGATGTTGTTGTAGACACACGAGATGCTCAAACGTTGTGTGTGCACTTAGAGCATGACGATGATGTTGTAGACACACGAGATGCTCAAACGTTGTGTGTGCACTTAGAGCATGACGATGATGTTGTAGACACACGAGATGCTCAAACGTTGTGTGTGCACTTAGAGCATGACGATGATGTTGTTGTAGACATACGAGATGCTCAAACGTTGTGTTGTGCACTTAGAGCATGACGATGATGTTGTAGACACACGAGATGCTCAAACGTTGTGTGTGCACTTAGAGCATGACGATGATGTTGTAGACATACGAGATGCTCAAACGTTGTGTGTGCACTTAGAGCATGACGATGATGTTGTTGTAGACACACGAGATGCTCAAACGTTGTGTGTGCACTTAGAGCATGACGATGATGTTGTAGACACACGAGATGCTCAAACGTTGTGTGTGCACTTAGAGCATGACGATGATGCTGTTGTAGACATACGAGATGCTCAAAGGGAGGTCAGCCAGGGTTCATACCTCTCTCTGTCTCTCTGTCTCTGTCTCTGTCTCTGTCTCTCTGTGTCTGTCTCAGTCTCTCTGTCTCTGTCTCTGCGTTTGTCTGTCTCTCTCTCTCTCTCTCTTTCTTTCTCTCTGTCTGTCTGTCTCACTCTCTCTCTCTCTCTGTCTCTCTGTCTCTCTCTCTCTCTCGTCTCTCTCTCTCTCTCTGTCTCTCTCTCTATCTGTCTGTCTGTCTGTCGGTCTGTCTGTCTCTCTCTCTTCTCTCTCTCTCTCTCTCTCTCTCTCTCTCTCTCTCTCTCTCTCTCTCTTTTCCCTCTCTTTTCTCCAGTAACAAAACGGTATTTTTCCATTAATGTTGGGTAGATGTCTATTCTTAACTGGAATCACTTATGCACTTTTTCAGATTTGATCATAATCCATTGATAAACGATAAGAAATCTTCGATAATACTCTTTCACCGTCCCCATTAATCCTGTACTTTGCCTTGTCTGACTCACCAAGTTTACTTTGTACGAAACTCAAGAATCTAATTTTAAACTGACGGGATTGAGTTGTGCTAGCATAACGTAGTTTAACTCGAAATTCTAAAAATTCAAAAACTCTTTTTCAAGTTTAGCTGACACAGTAGTGAAGTTGGTAGATATTTTTTTCATATAGAAATTTATTTTCATCATTGCACTCAGGGAGGTTATCTGCGCGCTCACCTTTTTCCTGTCCCATTTTCTACACCACCTTAATGGCCACATATGCTGGCAGTTTTTACAATGCAACGATGATGATGTCGATGAGGATGATAATCATGATGCTATGGAGTTCCATCTAGGAATGAGACTGCGTGACAGGGCTGTACTCTACGCTTACTATCATAATATATCCTGGCGTCACCAGGCCCGAGAGATACAGACACCTGTGGTGCTGGTCAGAAGATTTGAGCAGTACCCTCAATAACGCATCCGTGAAGTGGATGAGGCTCGACTGTGTGGTTCCAGCCTTCCCAATGAGCCCATAGCACGCCCAACTCTGGGTAGGAGCCGGTTAGAGCCAAAAAATCCCACACTGATTTTTGAAGGGACTGATGGGGATTCGGACCCACAACCTTCCAGTCGGTAGTCCCTTGCGCTAACCACTACACTACGGGAACTGGTAAGTTGGTAGATCTTGGTTTCCATTCGCCGAGACATCTCCTCTGGTGGGTGAATGGTAGAGATTTTCCATCTTCCAGGTGAACATGTGTGCACACCTGTCAGTGCCTACACCCCCTTTGTGTGCATCATCATCATCATCATCATTACCATCATCACCATCATCACCATCATCATCATCGTCGTCGTCGCCATCATCATCATTATCATCATCACCATCATCACCACCACCATCCTCATCATCATCATCATCATCATGTGCCCTGACGCATGTCGTTGGTGATCATGGCCCTCCATATGTATCTGTCTCTTGTTGCCGCAAGCACATCTTTCACCCTCTCTGTCCTCAGCCACCCTGCAAGTCCGTCCAATATTTTTTCCCTGAGTCTACCTGGTGCTCTCTTTCCCTCCAGCTTTCCTGTTGTGACCAGGTGCTCTAGTTTCCCTTTCCCCTTTTCTGTGCATACGTATGCAGAACATCAAGTATGCGCGTTAAATATTGTGTAAATCATGTCGATGACTTGCTTATAGAAACATGAAAACACCTGGCATGCACGCGTAAAGTGCGCGGCAACAACTTACCTGCACAGTGTTTTCAAAACATGCACAACGAACACATCCGAGAAAAAACTGAAAGGATAAAAACAAACTAAAACAAAACAAAATCAGCTGTATACAGGGCCAAGGGGGGCACACTCACACAACTACGACTACTCGTTGAAAAAGACCTATTATCAACGTTGAATGAAAATCGACCCTTACACCTGTACAAATCTTTTTCTGACACATTTTGTCATCAGACAGACAAACACAGATCTCTCCATGTCAGTATCAAAAATTAATCTTTGTTAAAGGGATCAATACAGGGACAAAACGAATGGAGATGGAGGATCAATTGAAACGACCAACACCATCACTATATACATAACTCTCCAGGTTTGCCCGTAACAACCTTCAACACAGCAACAGTATTTCCGGATTCTAACGCCTCTCCCCACATATATCCACCACCCCTCTGATTATCCCCCTCCCTCTCCCTTCCCTTCTCCCCCTCTCCCTCCTGGCTCGTCCCTCACACCCACAGACATCTATCACTGTTGTCATCAATCACATCGTCAGCATTGTCA
Source organism: Monoplex corrugatus (assembly GCA_030674185.1). NCBI lineage: Eukaryota > Metazoa > Mollusca > Gastropoda > Littorinimorpha > Ranellidae > Monoplex > Monoplex corrugatus. The sequence continues at coordinate 33,800,985 of JAPXFY010000022.1, read as the reverse complement.
CAGCTATCACAATGTTACCGTTCAGTTCTACTTGCTGACTCAGTTTCTCGGCATGCAGACAGACAGACAGACAGACAGAGAGAGAGAGACAAGAGACAGAGAGACAGACAGACACGACAGAGAGAGAGAAAAACTGAAAGACAGACAGACAGAGACTGAGATAGACAAGAAACAGAATGACAGAGAGACAGAGAGACAGGCAGAGAGACAAATAGACAAACAGAGATAGACAGAGACAGACAGACAGACACAGACAGACCGGCAGAAAGACCGACAGACAAATAGACAGACAGACAGATAGACAGAGACAGACAGACAGAAAGAGAAACAGACAGACAGAGATTTAGGGCAAATTAATGTACAGTGTTGGGTTTCACAGACTGGGGGAAACAGCAAGATAGAGGAGATGGCACCACCTTCACAATGCTGGCTGTGAAACTGTCTCTACCACTTCACTCCCTTTGACCTCAGAGTTGGAGTTTTAAGTTGGGGTTTATTCAAGATGATTCATTGCACTCGGACAAACCCATATGCACTCCACCCATCTGTCATCTGTTATCTGAGAGATACTTTGAACCTGTGCAAAACCCTGTGCAAAGGCAAGGTCTTGAAATGGGGAGTGTGGGGTGGGGGAGAGAGACAAGACCTCTCAGACATAAAGTTGAGACCAGCCGAACGATTGGAGCATGAAGATACACAGCAAACGGGACAGTTTACGTGTTGCATGGAGGGATTGAATTCTATACATCAGATCTTGAATCCATTACTATACCACAGGACCCAGCCAGCCAGCCGTGACATCGGGATTAGGGGACAACCATCAGCTTCCTTTCACTATGAACAGGGTCTCCAGTTTGTCGCCCACAACAAACTTCAACACAGGAACAATAAACATCTCCGACTTACAACTTACAGCTCCTCTCCTTGCCCATTCCCCTCACCACCTTGGTTAACCATCATCCTCTCCCTCCCCCACTTTTCTCCTCCTTCCCATCTGTCTACTCTCCCATACACTCCACTCCCCAACACATCTATCATTCGTGTCATCAATCAAATCGTCGCCATTCCTAGAACTGTGCGTAGTCATCAAAGTCTTCCAGTTCAATTCCCACTGTCTGAATCAATGTCACCCGGCCTGTGAAGATAGACAAGACTCCAAAAACGAACGCCAAAAAGATTTTTTTTTTCAAAGCAGCTTTTAATGTGTTCTTAACAGTAGTATATCACACATCAACATACATCGAAAAACAATAAACAACATAAAGAAATGCCAGAAGAGTGATAATACAGCAATAATGATCCTTGTTAGGTGTCAACAAAGACTTTATTTCAGACTCTGTCTTCAATCGTTTTACTTTGTCAGAAACAAAAAGCTTAGCGGATGTTTATTATCCAATTAAAGCAGGGGATGGATGCATTAAGGGGCGAAGGCGGAGTGCTATACAACAATCGGCTTCTACTTCACGGTCGTGGGCAGAGGATTTCCAAGGAAACAATGGCCAGGACACCTACACAGTATGTGCACTGCATTTCAGGAAAGCAATGGCAACCTACCTGTCGTATTTTCTTGCCAAAAACTGCACAGAACGACACAAGAAGAAGGAAAACAACATAGTCCTATGTCTTCTGAGACCCCCAGGGAAGAACAGAACTCACTGGGTACTGGGGAGAGAGGATCCATGGATGTGAAAGGCAGCTATGATGACGATATGTATGTTTCTGACAGCAGCTGTCAGAAGCATACTTATAGATGCTCTTCAACAAAAATTAACAAAAAGAAAGGAAAGGGCTCATCAACGCTGGCACAGGGAGTGTTCAGACTATGCCAGAACTGTGACAGCTTCATCTCTCCTAACCTGAACTTGATAAAATAGGTATGAACATCACAGGATTGTGCAAGACCAGCTGGAGCGGTGAGGGAAAGTTTACCATTGGCAAACGCACAATTGTTTACTGTGGAAAAAAGGTCTGTACGGGGTCGCCAGCATATTGGATAAACAACATGCCGCAGCACGAAAGTAACTTAAACTGAATGCAAAGCCAGTTTACCTTAAACATCATCCAGGCATCTGTCCCGACATCCATCAGCTCAGATGAAGAGATAGAACAATTTTGTAATAGCCTACAAACTGCAAAGGACTCAATACCTAAAAGAGAAGTTTGCATGATAACGCGAGACATGAATGTCAAAGTGAGGACACAGAGAACAACCTTGTGAGCTGGGAAAACGCAATGAAAGAAGCGACATGTTGGCACCCTTCTGCCGGGCCAACGAATAAGACATCACTAACACCCTGTGTAAACAACATTATCGCAGACGATATGCCTGTTACCAGAAGAAGACGAGAAGGAACAGAAATAACTCTTATGAGCTTGCTTGCTTGCTTGCTTGCTTGCTCGTTTGCTTACTTACTGGCTTGCCTGCCTGTTTGCCCGTTAGCGTGCCTGCTTGCTTGCTTGCTTGGCTGGTTGGTTGATTGGTTGCTTTCTTGTTTGCTTGCTTGCTTGATTGCTCGCTTGATTTCTTCCTTGCTTGCTTGCTTGGTTTACAAGAGGAAGACGCGAGGGAACAACACAACAACCCACAACAAAAGACGAGGCAATAACCCAGCCAGGCCACTTTGACGACTCAGCCATTTCACAACACAGGTATAGCAGTCCGCCAATCGGTACAAGTCCCAGGTGAGCACGCTGTGTATGCCCCCTCATGTGCCTCACACATCACCTCTGACCCTTTGTCAGGGGGGGGACAACAAAGGCTCCTTCTATGTATTGTTTTCACACATACACACACGCACGCACGCACATACACATACACACACACACACACACCCGCACACGTGTTGATACTTCTGTTTTGTACGAATGTGTGTTTGTGTGTGTGTGTGTGTGTGTGTGTGTGTGTGTGTGTGTGTGTGTATACGTGTGTGTGTGTGTGTGTGTGTGTGTGTGTGTGTGTGTGTGTGTGTGTGTGTGTGTGAATGATTGTGTGCGTGTGTATGTGTGTGGGGGGGGGGGATTGTATGAGCTTGTCTGTCTCTTTTTCTATGTGTTTGTGTGTGTATACACAATGAAGTGCTCAGGGTGTTTACCAAGATGGCGAAGGAGCAGGTGGAGGAGGGAAAATACGCTCTTAAGCCGCAGAAACAAGGACTGGGCAAGATCGTGTTTGTACCGCAAGGAAGCAAGGTTCCTGATGGAAAGAAGGCAAGCGAGGCCACGGATGGCCAGTGTGGTGGTCTGTGGGAGGTAGCCGCAGACCTTGAGGGCTGCGAGAGATTCTTCCCCATCCCAACAACGAAGAAGCCAGACCTGGTGGTATGGAGCAAGGAAGAGAGAGAGGTGCACCTTGTGGAGCTGACGGTGCCCCACGAAGACAATATCAGGGCTGCACACGAGCGGAAGGAGAATCGCTACGAGGCTCTTGTCGATGAATGCGAGGAGGCGGGATGGAAAGCAACGCACTTCCCAGTCAAAGTCGGCTGCAGAGGTTACATCGCAAATAGCGTCAGAAAATGGATGAAAGTGGCTGGACTTGG
>JAPXFY010000022.1:33779946-33787446 GCA_030674185.1 Monoplex corrugatus | reverse complement strand
ACCCACGACACTGGCGGCTGTGTGGACACAGTGTCCAGTGAATGGGAAACCTGTCAAAGACTGTCCACAATATTTCCCGGCTTCCTTTTGCTCCAGTCCCCCTCCCCCCTTTCACCCCAGGGCTCCACAAACATGATTCAGTTCGAACTCAGATTTTGTGCTGACTTTCCCGTGTATGGCCATCTTTGTGGTGTTTGCAAAATAAGTGCATTTTATAAATGTGTACGTCCTTTGTTTTAAACAACAACAAAAAAGAAGAAAGAAGAAACACCGACGACTCTTACGCATGTTGAAGTTTGAGTACTGTGGCGCGACATTAACTATGCTTTATGCTTTGCTAACAACATACCTTCATGTTCTTTCTTTTCAAAAGCATAAAAACACATTTGAATGGGAAAAAAACTACAAATTGTGTGGTAATTTCCTAATCTACTCATTCCTTTTTTTTTTTTTTTTTTTCTTTTTTCTTTTTTTTTGTTGTTGTTTGCTATCTTCCGCACAATTTCTGTGTCACTACACTCACGTCGCTCATTTCAGATGTAAACTCACAGACAATACGGTCAACATGAGATCAGGACATGAAGGGTCACAAGGCTGTAGGACAGATGTTTACACCGCTATGATGATGAGAACTGGGACGACACTGATAAAAACTGTGGAGTGCCATTAAGGATTGGCCAAAGTGAACACCATGCTTACGTTCACAATACATCCTGGCCACCACCACACACCTACATCGTTCTTTGTAAAAAACATAATAATAAAACAAGAAAAGCAAGAACAACAAAAAAAGCTTTAGCAAACTCCTCAACGGTCATTCTAACCCAGTCCATAGCTCGCTCAGCTCCAAGTAGAAGCCCTCTTGGGCCGAAAAATCCTACAATAGCACATACACACACACAGACACACACACACACACATACACACACACACACACACACACACACACACACACACACACACACACACACACACACACACACACACACACACACACACACACACACACAAATACACATACATTCGTCTAATATCACACTTTTTGACGATGACAGAAAAGAAGAACATATAAGAAAGAACGTTGAAGGACCACTCATAACGAAAGATGAAGTTAGAGCAGCATTAAAAAAGATGAAACTGGGAAAAGCCCCAGGATCAGACAATATTACGACAGAAATGATTGAGGACTAAAATGTGGTTTCTAAGAAGAATGCTGAGAATTCCATGGACAGCAAAGAAAATAAATGAGACAGTCTTGAAGGAGGCAGACACAAAAACAACATTATTAAAGAAGATTAGAGGGGAAAAAACAAGACAAGCACCATTTATAGAACACTTTATGAGGCAAGAGAAATCAGAACATCCTAGTCACAACAGGAAAGTTGGAGGGAAAGAGAGCACCGGATAGGCCCAGGGAGAAAATATTGGCTGAGGACAATGAGGACTGGAGATATACATGTACTTGCAGCGACAAGGGATAGATTCGTATGGAAGGCCATGATCGTCAACGCCATGCGGCAGGGCACATAAACGCATTCATAAACACACATAACAATAACACACACACTCACACACACATACACACACATACTAACACACACACACATGTGTGTGTGTGTGTGTGTGTGTGTGTGTGTGTGTGTGTGTGTGTGTGTGTGTGTGTGTGTGTGTGTGTGTGTGTGTGTGTGCTAGTATGTGCGCGGGCGTGTGTGTGTGTGTGTGTGTGCTAGTATGTGCGCGGGCGTGTGTGTGTTATTGTTATGTGTGTGTATGTGTGCGTTTATTGGGGCAAAAAATGTTATAACATGTTTCGTCTAATGAGGTTTGACCCCACAGCTTCCAAGATATTGGTCAGTTATAGTGACCACTTCCCCACAGTGACTGGTCGTTGGTCTGTGTTTCTGTTTATTGGTTTGTTTCTTTGTTTAAGGTCACTTGGGACCTGTCTCACTTCCATACCCTGCATGTTTTTAAACAGCCTTGTCTCTCTCAACACTTTCTGCATCGGTTTTTGTTGGGGGTTTTTGGGGGGTTTTTTTTTTGGCTTCTTAGTTTTTGTCTGTTACCTTCGTTACCTACACTCCCTCCACTGTCGACAAAAGATACACACATTTAATTATGCTGCACCTGTTAATCATTTCCTGTAGCAAATTATTTGTTTGTTTGTTTGTTTTTCCTTTTCTACAGAATGTGTGAAAAATGTTAGATCGCAAGCCACAGTTTACAAACAAAAACAAACAAAACAATAAAACGAAAGCAGAAAATTTCCAGTTTTGATGTTGTAATTTTGTAAAACAACGTTTGGATGCACAAGTTATACTGTCTTAAACATTTCCAGGATATTGACAAAACAGCAACCATAAATTCTTTGGAGTTAAATGTCAGACCAATGACAGCGGTCATTTCAGTTTCTTTCCTGAAAATGATTCTTTTTCCCTCGCGCTTGCTCTGAAAGTTGTGTTCTTAATCAAACAGATTTAAACTTACCACATAAGCAACACATTCATGTGAACGTTTCCTGGGCTGTTTAGATAACATTCATATTCTTGAAAACATTGCATATCATATATATTCAAAAGCGCTCGTTTTTAAACCTTTTTGTTGGAACTTACGTCAAATCCCAGCTGCCTGTCTCCAACATCCCCGCTCACATACAACAGACATGAGGAGACATTAACAATCAAGAAACAGGCAGACACATGGTAACAGAGTATTGTTTGTAAGAAGGGAGACAAGAGAATGTTACCATGGACTTGACCATCTCGTTCTCACACACACACACCCTCCCTCTTTTGCCCTCTCTCCCTCTGTGTCCACAGTCCACCTGTTTTCTCCACGTGAGGAATTACATGGTTTGGGGTAGGGGTGGATGGGGACAGGGGTCAGGGCGTGCGCTACGACAGGAGAGAACAAAGGCTGAGCCATCAAGCAAGGACTGATTATTACGCTACTGGCCAAGACTGACGTCACAAAGGGCTACAACCCCAACACAGACATAGATAGGGAGACAGGCAACAGGCTCTGTACCCATTGTCGTATGATCGACGCCAAACTAAGTCACCTGGCTCGCCGGCTTACTCATTTACTCATAATGTACCTATAAACCAGTCTTCAAGGAGGCAGATACAATAACATCATTAAAAAAAAAAGATTAGAATTAAAGGCAAGCAACATTTATAGGATATTTTACGAGGAAAGCTGGAGGGAAAGAGAACACCAGGTAGACCCAGGGAGAAAATATTGGACGGACTTCAAGGATAGCTCAGGACAGAGAGGGTGGGAGATGTACTTGCAGCAACAAGGGATAGATTTGTGTGGAGGGCCATGGTTGCCAATGCCATGCGGCAGGCCACATGATGATGATGATCATGATCATCATGATGATACCCATCACGACATTAGCATGCGGAGCAACAACGAAGATTTTCCACTCCTGTGTGCTCTGAATCAGCTTCTGTATGGTTCCCCAGATGTGTTTCAGGGCACTAAAGTCTCCTTTCGTTCACCACCAAGTGTGTGTGTGTGTGTGTGTGTGTGTGTGTGTGTGTGTGTGTGTGTGTGTGTGTTGTGTGTGCGTGCGCGCGCGCGCGCGCGCGTGTGTGTGTGTGTGTATGTGTGTGTGTGTGTGTGTGTGCATTGTTTGTTCTGTTCCTGTAAAGCGCAAGGAGCTGGCTTATGACATGGACTGTTAGTCCTACAGAAGTTATTGTTAGTTGTTATTTTATTGAAGGGCTAGGTGAGTGTGTAGAGCCATATCAGGGCCATAGTCACTTCAATACACACACAGTACTTAAACAGGAAAAAGGGCTAGGTGACTGTGTAGAGCCATATCAGGGCCATAGTCACTTCAATACACACACAGTACTTAAACAGGAAAAAGGGCTAGGTGAGTGTGTAGAGCCATATCAGGGCCATAGTCACTTAAATACACACACAGTACTTAAACAGGAAAAAGGGCTAGGTGACTGTGTAGAGCCATATCAGGGCCATAGTCACTTCAATACACACACAGTACTTAAACAGGAAAAAGGGCTAGGTGACTGTGTAGAGCCATATCAGGGCCATAGTCACTTCAATACACACACAGTACTTAAACAGGAAAAAGGGTTAGGTGAGTGTGTAGAGCCATATCAGGGCCATAGTCACTTCAATACACACACAGTACTTAAACAGGAAAAAGGGAAAAGAAAATCACGCACACAGATTGATGCATTTGCGCATATAATCTAAGGATATGCCCCTGGCGTTGACCACTCTGTCCAATTTATCACACAGGGGATTTAAAAGATACCTGAATACAAATTTAAACATAACTAAAGACACTAAAGCATATATAAAATCAGACCTATACTTCCAAAAATCCTTTTGTGTGTCTCATTTCCCTAGAGCCAAAAATGCACTTCATGCATGTACATTTTTATAAGTATATCATATAGAGCAAACTTTCACCAATAAATGTTATTTATCAAGCAACAATTTTAAACTTTTTTTTAAAGATCATCGCACTCAGGGAGGTTACTTTCGTGCTCACTTGTTTTTCCTCGTCCCATTTTCTACGCCACCTTAATGGCCACAGAAGCTGGCACGGTATTTACAATTCAATGATGATGATGTCGATGAGGATGGTAATCATGATGCAATGGAGTTCCATCTAAGACTGACATTGCATGACAGGGCTGTACTCTACGCTTACTATCATAATATATCCTGGCGTCAACCAGGCCCGAGAGATACAGATACCTGCAGTGCTGGTCAGAAGAGTTGAGAATACCCTTCATGACGCATCCGTGAAGTGGATGAGACTCGTCTGTGTGGTCCCAGTCTTCCCAATGAACCCATAACAAGCCCAACTCTGGGTAGGAACCGATTAGAGCCGAAAAACCCCATAACGATTTTTTAAAGGGACTAATGGGGATTCGATCCCATAACCGTCCAGTCGGTTGTCCGTTGCGTTAACCACTTCACCATGGCGACTGGTCTGGCAATCTTCAACCTATCTCAAAGTTATTTTGAGATATATAGGTGTTAATCCAACAATGCTGGTTGGAATCGACGCTGAGGTCATCATAGGCCAGAAGTTTTCAGTGCTGTCAGTAAATCTATGTCTATGACACCACCATCAGCACTACCACTACCATTGCCAACCCCTACCACTTACCGTCACACCCACTACCACGTCCATCTACCGTGACCAACATCTGACGGATTTAGGTCAAGGGGCAAGACTGGTGAAGCCCTACCCTGTTCCCATTACCGCCACTTATTCATACAGTCTTTCGGGTGACTAGATCTGGGTCAGGTGAGGGGGATACAGCACGATTGGCTGGTTCATTGCCCTCCATCCTCATAGCCTCTGAATCCCTCTTAACCCCTTCCCCCTTCTACCCATGCTTTTGTGTCGCCCTCACACCGTCACCCCTGTAGCTCCAAAAGAATGTTATCTAGAGAAAGCCAGACAGGCATGACGTCATCTACTTACTCAGCGGTGTGTCTTTTCATACTGTCGTCACACTACGTCACTAGCCTACATTGTAAAGAGGCTTCCTACAGGTAGGCGACACAAGACTATCTACAGGTTAGGGTTAGGGTTACTGAGTGCCTGTAGTCACAAGCACAATGTACAGGGTTTACTGAGTGACTGAGTGCTTGTTGTAGTCACATAAACAATATACAGGATTTATTGAGTGCTTGGTATGGTCACAAAAACAACGCACAAGGTTTACTGAGTGCTTGTTGTAGTCACAAAAACAATGTACAGGATTTACTGAGTGCTTGTTGTAGTCACAAAAACAATGTACAGGGTTTACTGAGTGCTTGTTGTAGTCACAAAAACAATATACAGGATTTACTGAGTGCTTGTTGTCGTCACAAAAACAATGTACAGGGTTTACTGAGTGCTTGTTGTAGTCACAAAAACAATATACAGGGTTTACTGAGTGCTTGTTGTCGTCACAGAAACAATGTACAGGATTTATTGAGTGCTTGGTATGGTCACAAAAACAACGCACAAGGTTTACTGAGTGCTTGTTGTAGTCACAAAAACAATATACAGGATTTACTGAGTGCTTGTTGTAGTCACAAAACAATGTACAGGGTTTACTGAGTGCTTGTTGTAGTCACAAAAACAATGTACAGGGTTTACTGAGTGCTTGTTGTTGTCACAGAAACAATGTACAGGGTTACTGAGTGCTTGTTGTAGTCACAAAAACAATGTACAGGATTTACTGAGTGCTTGTTGTTGTCACAGAAACAATGTACAGGGTTTACTGAGTGCTTGTTGTAGTCACAAAAACAATGTACAGGGTTTACTGAGTGCTTGTTGTTGTCACAGAAACAATGTACAGGATTTACTGAGTGCTTGTTGTTGTCACAAAAACAATATACAGGGTTTACTGAGTGCTTGTTGTTGTCACAAAAACAATATACAGGGTTTACTGAGTGCTTGTTGTCGTCACAGAAACAATATACAGGGTTTACTGAGTGTTTGTTGTAGTCACAGAAACAATATACAGGGTTTACTGAGTGCTTGTTGTCGTCACAGAAACAATATACAGGGTTTACTGAGTGCTTGTTGTCGTCACAGAAACAATATACAGGGTTTACTGAGTGCTTGTTGTAGTCACAGAAACAATATACAGGGTTTACTGAGTGCTTGTTGTCGTCACAGAAACAATGTACAGGATTTATTGAGTGCTTGGTATGGTCACAAAAACAACGCACAAGGTTTACTGAGTGCTTGTTGTCGTCACAAAAACAATGTACAGGGTTTACTGAGTGCTTGTTGTAGTCACAAAAACAATGTACAGGGTTTACTGAGTGCTTGTTGTTGTCACAGAAACAATGTACAGGATTTACTGAGTGCTTGTTGTCGTCACAAAAACAATGTACAGGGTTTACTGAGTGCTTGTTGTCGTCACAAAAACAATGTACAGGGTTTACTGAGTGTTTGTTGTCGTCACAAAAACAATGTACAGGGTTTACTGAGTGCTTGTTGTCGTCACAAAAACAATGTACAGGGTTTACTGAGTGCTTGTTGTAGTCACAAAAACAATGTACAGGGTTTACTGAGTGCTTGTTGTAGTCACAAAAACAATGTACAGGGTTTACTGAGTGCTTGTTGTAGTCACAAAAACAATGTACAGGGTTTACTGAGTGCTTGTTGTAGTCACAAAAACAATGTACAGGGTTTACTGAGTGCTTGTTGTAGTCACAAAAACAATATACAGGGTTTACTGAGTGCTTGTTGTCGTCACAAAAACAGTTATTTTGACGGGGCTTGATGGAGCATGACAAACAGAAAAAGTCGTTTTACTACACTGTAGATGGGTTTAGTTTGTTAGGGGTTTTTTTTGTTTGCTTGGTTTTGTTTGTTTGTTTTGTTTGTTTCTTTGTTTTTTGTTTGTTTGTTGTTTGTGTTGGTTTGTTGTTTGTGTTTGTTTTGTTTGTTTCTTTGTTCGCTCGTTCGTTCGTTCTTCGTTCGTGCGTTCGATCGTGCGTTCG
>JAPXFY010000022.1:33764946-33772446 GCA_030674185.1 Monoplex corrugatus | reverse complement strand
ATACATAGGGGAGGGAAAGGTACAGGGGATGGGATACGTAGGGGATAGGGAAGGTACAGGGGATGGGATACATAGGGGATAGGAAAGGTACAGGGGATGGGATACGTAGGGGATAGGGAAGGTACAGGGGATGGGATACATAGGGGATAGGAAAGGTACAGGGGATGGGATACGTAGGGGATAGGGAAGGTACTGGGGATGGGGTACATAGGGGAGGGAAAGGAACAGGGGATGGGATACATAGGGGATAGGGAAGGTACAGGGAATGGGATGCATAGGGGATAGGAAAGGTACAGGGGATGGGGTACATAGGGGAGGGGGAAGGTACAGGGGATGGGATACATAGGGGAGGGGAAGGTACAGGGGATGGGATACATAGGGGAGGGAAAGGAACAGCGGAACGGGATACATAGGGGAGGGGAAGGTACAGGGGAACGGGATACATAGGGGAGGGGAAGGTACAGGGGAACGGGATACATAGGGGAGGGGAAGGTACAGGGGAACGGGATACATAGGGGAGGGGAAGGTATAGGGGAACGGGATACATAGGGGAGGGGAAGATACAGGGGAACGGGATACATAGGGGAGGGGAAAGTACAGGGGATGGGATACATACGGGAGGGGAAAAGAACAGGGGAACGGGATACATAGGGGAGGGGAAGGTACAGGGGAACGGGATACATAGGGGAGGGGAAGGTACAGGGGAACGGGATACATAGGGGAGGGGAAAGGTACAGGGGAACGGGATACATAGGGGAGGGGAAAGGAACAGGGGAACGGGATACATAGGGGAGAGGAAGATACAGGGGAACGGGATACATAGGGGAGGAGGGGGGGGGAACAGGGGAGGAGAGGAGTACAGGGGAACGGGATACATAGGGGAGGGGAAAGGACAGGGGAACGGGATACATAGGGAGGAGGGGAAGGTACGAGGGAGAACGGGATACATAGGGGAGGGGAAAGGTAACAGGGGAACGGGATACATAGGGGAGGGAGAAGTACAGGGGAACGGGATACATAGGGGAGGGGAAGGTACAGGGGAACGGGACACATAGGGGAGGGGAAGGTACAGGGGAACGGGATACATAGGGGAGGGGAAAGTACAGGGGAACGGGATACATAGGGGAGGGGAAAGGTACAGGGGAACGGGATACATAGGGGAGGGGAAGGTACAGGGGAACGGGATACATAGGGGAGGGGAAAGTACAGGGGAACGGGATACATAGGGAGGGGAAGTACAGGGAACGGATACATAGGGAGGAAAGAACAGGGGAACGGGATACATAGGGGAGGGGAAAGGAACAGGGGAACGGGATGCATAGGGGAGGGGAAGGTACAGGGGAACGGGATACATAGGGGAGGGGAAAGGTATCGGGGAAGAAATACATAGGGGAGTGGGAAAGGTACAGGGGATGGGATACATAGGGGAGTGGGAAAGGTACAGGGATGGGGTTCATAGGGGAGGGGGAAAGGTACAGGGGATGGGATACATTGGGGAGTGGGAAAGGTACAGAGGATGGGGTACATATGGGAGTGGGAAAGGTACAGGGGATGGGGTACATATGGGAGTGGGAAAGGTACAGGGGATGGGGTACATAGGGGAGGGGAAAGGTACCGGGGATGGGATACATAGGGTGAGTGGGAAAGGTACAGGGGATGGGATACATAGGGGAGGGGAAAGGTACAGGGGATGGGATACATAGGGTGAGTGGGAAAGGTACAGGGGAAGGAATACATAGGGTAGGGGGAAAGGTACAGGGGATGGGATACATAGGGGAAGGGAAAGGTATCGGGGAAGGAATACATAGGGGAGTGGGGAAAGGTACAGGGGAAGGGATACATAGGGGAGGGGAAAGGTACAGGGGAAGGGATACATAGGGGAGTGGGAAAGGTACAGGGGAAGGGATACATAGGGGAGTGGGAAAGGTACAGGGGAAGGATACATAGGGGAGTGGGAAAGGTACAGGGGAAGGGATACATAGGGGAGTGGGAAAGGTACAGGGGAAGGGATACATAGGGGAGTGGGAAAGGTACAGGGGAAGGGATACATAGGGGAGGGGAAGGTACAGGGGATGGGATACATAGGGGAGTGGGAAAAAGTAGAGGGGAAGGGATACATAGGGGAGTGGGAAAGGTACAGGGGAAGGGATACATAGGGGAGGGGAAGGTACAGGGGATGGGATACATAGGGGAGGGGAAAGGTACAGGGGAAGGGATACATAGGGGAGGGGAAGGTACAGGGGATGGGATACATAGGGGAGGGGAAAGGTACAGATTAAGGGATACGTAGGGGAAGGGATACATAGGGGAGGGGAAGGTACAGGGGATGGGATACATAGGGGAGGGGAAAGGTACAGATTAAGGGATACGTAGGGAAAGGAATACATAGGGAAAGGGGAAGGTACAGGGGAAGAGATATACAGGGGAGGGAAGAGGTACAGGGAATGGCAGAACTATAGTGTGGAGTCAGGAAGAGATAATGGAACACATAATGGTGGTTTAGGGCTGAATAGCCGACGAGTAAGATAGAGGAGACAAAGGCGTGAGAACACTGTTAAGGTCTGGATGATCGTGATCTGGTTTCTATCTGACTGAGTGTCTGGTCTTGCACTATGTAGCCTGTGTTGTCAGAGACAATGCCTTCCCCAACTACGTGTCCAAAACACGACAGTGATCCAACACAGTGACAAGGTGATACCTCTTAGTTCAGTTGGTGATTATATATGGTCAGGATATATAAAAAGAAATTTGATTGAAAAAAAGAGAGCACATAAAAAGAACATTGGAAAAATGTATGTAAAAAGAACAACGAGAACAAAAGAGCATAAAAAGAGGACCGCAAAAGAGAACATTGACAAAAACATTGAAAACAGACTATATGAAAAGAACATTGAAAAAGAGAGCATATAAAAAGAACGATATAAAAACGACATACAGGCAGATAAACAAAGAAATCAGGTATAGGTGCAATGAAGCTAAGGAAGCTTGGCTGAACACAAAATGCAAAGAGATAGAAGAACGACACAAAATGGATCCTCGGGGTATGCACAGACGAATTGAAGAAATTGTCCACAGGAAAAATACATGCACATCAACTGATGCTTAAAATCGAAAGATGGCACGCTTATCATGGAAAAAGACAAAATATTGACAGATGGGGAGAGTACATTAAAGACCTTTTTGAGGATGACACAAACGAAGAACACATTATAAAAAAGAACTTTGAAGGACCACCCATAATGAAAGATGAAGTTAGAGCAGCACTGAAAAAGATGAAACCAGGAAAAGCCCCAGGACTAGACAACATTACTACAGAGATGATTGAAGCCCTGGAGGAATTTGGCATAGAAAAAATAACAGTCCTCCTAAATAAAATGTATGACACTGCAAAAATCCCCAAAGGTATGTCAAAATCAATTTTCATTGCGCTTCCAAAAAAGACAGGGGCTATAGAATGCGAACTCCATCGCACAATCAGTTTGATGAGTCGTGTAACAAAAATCCTGTTAAGAATAATCATGATGAGGACAAGGAATAGAATCAAAAGAGAAATAGCAGAAGAACAGTGTGGATTTGTGGAAGGGAAAGGAACTATTAATGCCATATACATCCTAAGAACTATCATAGAGAGGTCAATTGAGATGAATAAGGATTTGTATTTATGCTTTGTTGACTGTACCAAGGCTTTTATCGGGTACGACATGAAGAATTGATCAACCAACTGGAGAGACTCAATGTCGATGGAAAAGATCTACGAATAATCAGGAATATGTACTGGGAACAAACAGCTGCAATGAGAATAGAAAACAATATAAGCTCCTTCCAAAACTTCAAAAGAGGAGTCAGACAGGATTGTGTTTTGTCACCAGATCTGTTTTCACTATACAGCGAAAACATCATGAGAAACCTAGAAGAAGACCCTGGATTAAAGGTTGGAGGGAAAATGATAAACAACATTCGGTACGCAGATGACACCGTGCTAATTGCAGAAAATGAAAGGGACCTACAAAACCTTGTGAATATACTAGAAACAGAAAGCAAAGGTAAGGGGTTGGAACTAAACAGCAGGAAGACAGAAGTCATGGTGATCAGTAAAAAAAATATGAAATACCCTCCTGCAAAATAACAGCAAATGGCACAACCTTGACACAGGTTAATAGGTTAATACCTGGGAACGGTCATTTCATCAGACGGCAGATGCACATCGGAAATAGCTGGCAGAATCGGCCAAGCCAAAACAGCATTCAAGAAGATGACAAGCATTCTTACCAACAAATGCCTATCAATTAACATCAGAAAGAGAGTCCTTGAATGTTATATAGAACCAATACTGTTGTACGAATGCGAGGCGTGAACAGTCAGCAAGCAAAGCCAGAGCAAGATTGAGGAAGCCGAGATGTGGTTTCTAATAAGAATGTTGAGAGTTCCATAGACAGCAAAGAAAACAAACGAGACAGTCTTGATGGAGGCAGACACAAGTAGATCACTCATAAGGAAGATTAGGAAAAGACAGGCAACATTTATAGGCCATTTTATGAGGAAGAGGAATTTGGAGCACCTGGTCACAACGGGAAAGCTGGAGGAAAAGAGAGCACCAGGTAGACACAGGGAGAGAATGCTGGACGGACTTGCAGAGTGGCTGGGGATGAGGAGGGTGGGGGAGATGCTAAGGGCAACGAGAGATAGAGATGGTTGGAAGTCCATGGTCGCCAACGCCATGCGGCAGGGCACCTGATGATGATGATGATAAAAAGAACAATGAAAAAAAGGAAAACATAAAAACATTAAAGAAAAAGAGAGATCGAAGAAAAAGAGAATGGAGTGGTTGAAGGAAGAAAGGCAGCAAAGACAAGAGAATGCAGATGATAAGAAGGTAATGAGCCAGAAAATGAGAGAGGGAAAGACAGGGAAATGGGAAAGAGAACCAGAAAAAGAATGCACAGTTACAGTGGGGAGAGATGAAGGGAAAGGCAAAGAGTACAAACGAAACCAGGCGTACAGCCCAAGAGGGAATGGACAGACAGACAAATGCTGACACTGAACGAGACTGGAAAATTAGCAAGGCATTAAGTAATTAAGTAATTGGCTACACTCACTGTTTTTGCATTTCAAGCCCGCGTGAGACGTCATCGGTCAAGCTTAGCGTGTCTTGTGGTCGTCTGCTGCCCCTTCAACGGGCTAATCTCCCATGAAACTAGAGGAATGCACAATTGTCTTCGACAAAATGAACTAAATCTGTCTTCCTTCTGAAAAAAAACATAAACACACAGACATCACCTTTTCCTAAAACAAACAAAGGAATACCTGTCTTTGACTAAATATCTTTCCTTTTCAAAAAGTACTTTTTTATAAACAAGTAGTACCTTTCTTCCTTATCTCTCGACAGTATCTAAACATTTATTTTCTTTTTGAAATGCAAAGTACCTGTTATTTTCTAAAACGATATTTACTCAGAAATTGCTTTTTCAATATATCGTAAAATGAACAAATATTTTGTGTTTCCTCTGGAAATCAACAGAAACCAGACCTGTAGGGTCACTGAAATGGACTGGTGTTTCAGGCTGCTGTTGGCAACAATGAAATGCAATGGTGAACAATTCAGTTATTATTGAAAGGTAAAACAAAGTGTCAATCAAGACCAATCACTCTCTCTCTCTTTCTCTCTCTCTCCCTCTCTCTCCCCCTCCCTCTCTCCCTCTCTTTCTCTGTCTGTCTGTCTCTCTCTCTCTCTCTCTGTCTCTCTCTCTCTCGCGCTCGCTCGCTCTCGCTCTCTCTCTGTCTCTCTCTTTTTCTCCCTCCCTCTCCATCCCCTCTCTCTCTCCCTCCCTCTCTCCCTCTCTCTCTCTCTCTGTCTCTATCTCTCTCTATAGCTTTCTATCTCTCTGTCTTGAAAACATTGTTTTGTTTGAATTAGAATGCGGCATATGATGTTGCTTTTCGAGGTACTTATTTACTTGTGTTGTGTTGTGTTGTGTTAGTTTTTCGCATGCGTAACTATGTGCTGGAAGGGAGGGGGTTGTGCACAGTACACAATGCATATCTGAAATTCTGAAAGTGTACATTTTGTTTAGAATGTCGGTTGTTTCGTTCTGGGGTTGTTGTTGTTGTTGTTGTTGTTGTTGTTGTTGTTGTTGTTGTTGTTGTTGATGATGTTGTTGATGTTGTTGTTGATGATGTTTTTGTTGTTCTTGTCGCTGCTGCTGCTGCTGCTGCTGATGCTGATGCTTTTCCAATCAAACAAACCTACATCCCCATCTCATCATTTTATTTCCTAGTTCTATGGTACATCTAAACTGAGCTTTCTGGTTTCTTCGTACTCCAAAAACGTTAAATGGAATTAATTGTTTATTGTTCATTTTGTGTGTGCGCTATCTAGTTTTGTATTCACATGAACTCCATGGCATAGCAAAGCGATCATATCACACACAGTGTGTCAAAGGTAGCTGCCCTATCTCCGTATCCATGACTATTGTTTTATCAAGATTAGCACACAGATCTTTTGTGGAAAAGGAAAAAAATCCTTTGTCATGACATGGAAACGAACTCAGAACAGCTTGTGTCCTAGGTGCTAGCTAGAACCACTACAGCATCATTCCACTCGTCTGGTTTCACTTTTATGATCCCTTGTTTTAAAACAATTGGCATCAAACCTGAGACACGGCATATGTTTGTGGTTCTGTTGTGTCAGTTATAAGTCAAAAGATTATGTCCTTTACAAAACTGCAGGCATTTCAGTATAATATCATTTTCAACAATTCAGCTATGTCGTTTCATATATCTCCCCCATCCAGAAAATTGACTAAGCCCTTTTAAACAGACGTGACAGGCTTCCCAGTAAAATACAAATGTTGCTCAAACGTTCAAAAAATATGTAAGAAATGCGATTAGGTCAATAGAGATCAATGTCCATTTTCTTAAAAGCCAGACTAAAAGTTAGAACAATCACAATAATCGCTGTAGCGGTCTGCAGAAAACGGTCTGACTTGTATGAGCGAAGACTGAGAGTTTTCCATTTCCAATGGATCACCGCTCTCAACGTTTCTCCACGCAATTATTCTATCCAGTTTTGTCAAGCAGCTTTTGTTCGCAAGAATCTAAAGACTCGAGAGGTTTGCTCCCCTGTCAGTGAAGTCGCTTCCCGTGTCAGCCTGGCTTTTATTCACCGTGTGCTTCAGTAACAGCACGTCAGCTTTGTTTGCTGGGGGCTGAAAGATGGCCTTTCATTTCTCTAAATGGCCCCGCCAAACCACTCCCTGCTGACCGAATCGGAAAATTGCATTTAAGTCGCACCAGTGACACTCGGGGTTAAGTGACTTCCAATCATGGGGGTTGCCTCCCATGACCTGAGGTCTTGCGTGACAAGAGATGGGTAAGGTGGTGCAGAGGACTGTTGGATATGTGAGGCCAATGAACATTCGGAACGAAAACGGAATATCAGTTTACTTTAATTCCGTTCGGTTTAGTCTGGTCATAAAGAGGGAATGCATGCGTGCACCCTTT
>JAPXFY010000022.1:33747446-33762446 GCA_030674185.1 Monoplex corrugatus | reverse complement strand
TGTTTGATTTGGGGGGTTGTTTTTTGTTTTGTTTTGTTTTTGGTTGTTTCAGTACATCTCCCACCCTCTCTGTCTTCATCCTCTCTGCTAGTCCATCCAACATTTTTCCCTTCATCTTTTCTGTTATGACCAGGTGCTCTTAATTTCTCTTGCCTCATAAAATATCCTATAAATGTTGCTTGTCTTTTCCTAATCTTCTTCATTAATGTTCTTTATGTGTTTGCCTCTTTCAAGACTACCTCGTTTGTTTTCTTTGCTGTCCATGGAACTCTTGACGTTCTTCTTAGGAACTACATTTCAGTTGCCTCAATCTTGTTCTAATTTTGCGTGTTGACTGTCTACACTTCACATCCTTACAACAGTATGGGTTGTATATAACACTTAAGAACTCTCTTCCTGATGTTAATTGATAGGCATTTGTTCGTGAGAACACTTTTCATCTTCTTGAATGCTTTTTTAGCTCGGTCAATTCTACTGGCTATTTCTAATGTGCATCTACCGTTTTGCCACTTGCTGTTAGTTTGAAAGGGGTGAGTTTTTTTGTTTTTTGTTTGTTTTTTGTTTTTACTAATTACCATCACTTCGGCCTTCTTGCTATTTAGCTACAGTCCTTTATTTCTGCTTTCTATTTCTACTGTATTCAAAGATCATGTAGAACTTTTTCTGCAATTGGAATGGTTTCATCTGCGTAACGAAGATTATTTAACACTTTTCCTTCAAGCTTTATCCCAGGGCATTCTTCTCTACCATCTCACATGACCTCAGGCCTGTGGGGCAACCTTTACTTCTTCCATGTTTCCTGGCTTTGAAACACAGATACAACAAATCCAGAAAATTAAAATGCTTGCATTAAAATGGGCAAGACCCATTTATTACGAAATAAAAACACAAAGGTTGAAAATCTTCTAATTTTTTCTTTTTCTGTCGATGGAATTTTACCAGTTTTGGGTCATTTGTTCAGCATTTAAGTTAAGAGTGAGAGATATGAGAGAGAAAGAGGCGAGAGACAGACTGACAAAGGGGAGGGACGGAAAAAGAAAGCGAGGAGGGGTGAAAGACAGAGGTAGCGCAAAAGACAGTACAAACCTAACTCGCTGTAAATTCTAAGGAACAAACAGACAGATGAATGCTAAGCAAAGAAGAGACTGGAAAACATTACAAGACATTAGATAGTTAAGTAATTGGCTAGACTTGCTGATTTCGCTTTTCAAGCCAATGTGAGACAACATCAGTCAGACATAACCAGGTCTTGAAATCCCATGCTGTCATTTTAATTCGCTAATCTCCTGCCAAACAGAGGTGTAACACATTTTTTCTATAATAAAAGAAAACAGAAACAGAACAAACACACTTTACTTTACTTTACTTTCTTACAAAAAGCGCAACGTTTTTTTTTTTCTTTTCTATTTAAACAATAAAATTTTCAATTTTCAATGTATGATTGCACATTTTTTTCCTGTAAAGTATATAATATCCACTATCCAATTGTTCAACTTTTTCCTGAAAATGAAACTTTCTCCATGAAACTTCTACCCTTCCGAAATACTGTGATGTCCTTTTAATAAAATGCAACTGCTGCTACGTTGCAAACTGTTTAACTGCCATCAAAACTAGATCGTCAGCGAACAAAAGAATAATTAATTCGAAAGAATAGTTAATTCCCAAACTGCAGAAGACAAAATAGCACCAAAGTTTTCTTTCTTAAACACTTCAATGGCTGGTTCATTTTAAAAAGAGAGACTAGCACTGGACTGCATGAGTCACCATGTTTTACCCCTGTTGTACAGCTAATGTAGTATGTACGTCTGGTACATCAAGCCCCTCACTTTATCATGTCATACTTGCTTCTGACACACCGATACAATTCATCTTGTGTCTTGTTTTTGAGAAGAATAGAATGAAAGGTATTTCTACTGATCGATTCCAACTTTTTCGAAATTTATTGACGCCACAAATACTTTATGATTATGAAAAACTTCCTAGAGAGGTCAACTGAGATGAATAAGGATTTGTATTTATGCTTTGTTGACTATACCAAGGCTTTCGATAGGGTACGACATGATGAATTGATCAACCAACTGGAGAGACTCAATGTCGATGGAAAAGATCTACGAATAATCAGGAATATGTACTGGGAACAAACAGCTGCAATGAGAATAGAAAACAATATAAGCTCTTTCCAAAACTTCAAAAGAGGAGTCAGACAAGGTTGTATTTTGTCACCAGATCTGTTTTCACTATATAGCGAAAACATCATGAGAAACCTAGAAGAAGACCCTGGATTAAAGGTTGGAGGGAAAATGATAAACAACATTCGGTACACAGATGACACCGTGCTAATTGCAGAAAATGAAAGGGACCTACAAAACCTTGTGAATATACTAGAAATAGAAAGCAAAGGTAAGGGGTTGGAACTAAACAGCAGGAAGACTGAAGTCATGGTGATCAGTAAAAACATGAAATCCCCTCCTGCAAAATAACAGCAAATGGCACAATCTTGACACAGGTTAATAAATTCAAATACCTGGGAACGGTCATTTCATCAGACGGCAGGTGCACATCGGAAATAGCTGGCAGAATCGGCCAAGCCAAAACAGCATTCAAGAAGATGACAAGCATTCTTACCAACAATTGCCTATCAATTAACATCAGAAAGAGAGTCCTTGAATGTTATATAGAACCAATACTGTTGTACGGATGCGAGGCGTGGACAGTCAGCAAGCAAAGCCAGAGCAGGATCGAGGCAGCCGAGATGTGGTTTCTAATAAGAATGTTGAGAGTTCCATGGACAGCAAAGAGAACAAACGAGACAGTCTTAATGGAGGCAGACACAAGTAGATCACTCATAAGGAAGATTGGGAAAAGACAAGCAACATTTATAGGCCATTTTATGAGGAGGGGGGATTTGGAGCACCTGGTCACAACGGGAAAGCTGGAGAGAAAGAGAGCACCAGGTAGACCCAGGGAGAGAATGCTGGACGGACTTGCAGAGTGGCTGGGGATGAGGAGGGTGGGGGAGATGCTGGGGGCAGCGAGAGATGGAGATGGTTGAAAGTCCATGGTCGCCAACGCCATGCGGCAGGGCACCTGATGATGATGATGATATGAAAAACTGATTTTATACAAGAGCTGACAAAATAAAGACATTGTCAGTCTATAGATGAGTGTCTTTTCTTAAAATCCAGTGTGGTGGTTATCTTCTATCAACTCTTGCAGTCTTCCGTTGATTATTGTGATAAAATGTTTACTAATTACGTCACTAATTGATATTACTCTATAAGTTTTGGGATTACTGATCTCTTTTTTCTTAGAAAGTTTGATAAAAGTTGTAATTTCAGTCTAGTTTGGCATAAATTCATCATGATTAAACACAGTTTTGAATAGTTTTAAGAAAAAGTGGATTACTTACTTCCTTAACGTTTGCCTGTGTCGTCAGGACCAGCAGAAGTGACAGTTTTCAGTTTCTTAATTGCAAATGGTACTTTCCCCATGATATTGGCTGTTTCGGACAGCAGTCACCCTCGTCAACTGGTACATCTGATTATGTGTGTAATCAACATCAGTGTCAATTTCTAACAAACCCGTTTAAAGTAATGGAACCACACATCTGTAACAATGTCACTTCCTGGTTGTTTTCTTCAATTTGGAAATTCATTGTTTTCTCAAGTCTTTTTGATTCTTAATAAACTGTACAAGTTTATCAATCATTGCCTTAAAATGCTCTTTTTAGGGTAAATGTTTGTATTCACACCGGCAATTACATATTTATTTTGATCTTCCATCTTCTTTGAACGTAGACTTGTTCTGAATAATCTTATTAGTCTTCTGACATTGTTCATAGTAGTCAGACATTTTTGATCAAACCAATCACCAAGTGTCCTTTGTGGTTTGAAGCTACACTGTTCTTTATGCACTCAAGACTTTCTTTTATCAGTTATTCAACGTTAAATGATTGCAGGTAGCTGAAATAGAATTAACATAATCAAAATAGAGAAATATTAAATATAGACAGAATCTTTCCTAATATTCATGATAGAAACCATTTTAAAGATCGATATGGACCAACACTTAAGATTTTCAACGACACTATTTAGGTTAGGTATGTCACAAACCACAGTTCTTCTGTAACATATGACGATTGTGATCTATTATGGCCAATATGCAAAGTGTCAAAGACGATGAAGTAATTTTTGTGGTATGTTGTCCAGTACTCTGATATTCGTGAGGAATATATTCGTTCAAAATGTACAGTAGAACTCTCGTTAAACTCGCTTTTTTATATCGTCAGTTACCATCACTATTGTTTGAACTTTATTTTTGTTTGTATACAAAGCGCTTAAATTCAGAGACAAGCAATTTCTTGAGCCACTTTTCAAAATGAGTAATCGCTAGGTGTTAGTGTTTCTGTGTGTATCTTATTGTGGTCTTACTGTTGGAACTGTGACTTCTGCTATGCTTGTGAACCTCCATAATGAGGGGCCCAAAAAAACCTGAATATGAATGAATTGTCTGTATTCTGTACCTTTCTCTGTTTGTTACATACGAATCATTTGAAATTACAAACATCGTAACTGTGTAGTTCGTGTTCAGCTGATATAAGGGGACAACAAAAAAACAACAACAACAACAACAATAAAAGGGGCTGGGGCCAATACGAATAACTGTCTGAAGTCTAAACTCTGCCTCTGTCTCTGTCTCTGTCTCTCTCTGTCTCTCTGTCTCTGTCTCTGTCTGTCTGTCTCTCTCTCTCTCTCTCCCTCCCTCTCCCTCTCCTCTCTTTCTGTCTCTTTCTTTGTGTGTTTGGTGTGTGTGTGTGTGTGTGTCTGTGTCTGTCTGTCTGTCTGTCTGTCTGTCTGTCTGTCTGTCTGTCTGTGCGTGCGTGCGTGCGTGCGTGTCTATATCGAAAACTGGAAATGGCTTTTTAGCCAGTATCTGTACTGTTGGTACATTAATGTCATTGGCATTATTATTGTCCTTTCCATCTCCCCATCCCTGCCACAGAAACAGCTTTCTGCCCTCCCACCACCACAACCACCCTCCACCCTCCCCACTTCCTCTTGCTTCCACGTATCCTGATGTCTGTGCCAAACTGCTGGTCGTTGGACAGAATAAATACAGAAACTATAATAATAAAATAAATACAGACATTCATTCTAGTAGTGACTGGTGGTGAAGGTATCTGCTAATGGAGTGCTTAACTAGTCCCTTAGTGCTCACCACTTCCTACAGACAATCATCTCTCAGGCATTTGTGACCATCTACCACAAACTGAGTCATTAGTCAGATCAGGATATTTTTCATCTCTTACAAGGTGTCAAACAATCTGCAATGCTCTTTCTTTTTTCATAAGAAGTCTTTTTCAAATATAAATCGGACAATCAGAGTAAGAAATACATGCTTGTTAAGATGATATAATTCAACTTACTATCCTGAATGTATCAAGATTAAGAATATTAAACATTCTAATCAAGATTGATAGAACTCTGTGTTCAAATATCTTTTTAACACAAAAACTTCTGAAAATTTTTGATTCAGTGGACAGAATCTGTTTCAGTCAAAATCCCAAAATTTACCGTAGACTGTCACCGTTGTTGGTACAGAACAGGAGGATCTGATTTAAGAGTTGTTTCATCGGGGAGGGTCACAGATCGGTATGAAGGCCATTTCCACTGGTTGACATTTGAGTGTTGGGACAGTTAAGATAACTGGGGTCAGATGGCTACAGCTCGACATAAATTTCGTCACGTTGTTTAAACATGTCCTTTCCATGGAGAAGGGGATTTAAACATGTCCTTTCCATGGAGAAGGGGATATTCCTTTGTTTGTCTGGGGGTTTATTTGTTTGACTTTTATTGTTTTGGTAGGTGCTTTTTTTTTTAAATTTGTTCATTTATTTGAATTAGTTTTCCCTTTTTCCCTTTGGCTGCCACAACTTTTACGTCACTTTTGCTTCTCCTGTTTATTGCCACAGCTCTCATGTCGCTTCAGTAGCATGGTTTCCGCTCTGTTCATCTCGGCTCCTCAATACTGTACTAAAATTAGGTCCAAAGTC
This sequence comes from Monoplex corrugatus, assembly GCA_030674185.1. Classification (NCBI taxonomy): domain Eukaryota; kingdom Metazoa; phylum Mollusca; class Gastropoda; order Littorinimorpha; family Ranellidae; genus Monoplex; species Monoplex corrugatus. The sequence goes on along the minus strand of JAPXFY010000022.1, from coordinate 33,756,394 downwards.
ATAGTACCGGGAAGGAAGTGGGAACCAGCGACATTGAGCTGCTGTGGTGATCATCATCATCATCAGGTGCCCTGCCGCATGGCGTTGGCGATCATGGACTTCCATCTGCCTCTATCTCTCGTTGCCCCTAGCATCTCCCCCACCCTCCTCGTCCCCAGCCATTCTGCAAGTCCGTCCAGCATTTTCTCCCTGGGTCTACCTGGTGCTCTCTTTCCCTCCAGCTTTCCCGTTGTGACCAGGTGCTCCAAATCCCCCTTCCTCATAAAATGGCCCATTAATGCTGCCTGTCTTTTCCTAATCTTCCTTATGAGTGATCTACTTGTGTCTGCCTCCATCAAGACTGTCTCGTTTGTTTTCTTTGCTGTCCATGGAACCCTCAACATTCTTCTTAGAAACCACATCTCGGCTGCCTCAATCTTGTTCTGGCTTTGTTTGTTGACTGTCCACGCCTCGCATCCGTACAACAGTATTGGTTCTACATAACATTCAAGAACTCTCTTCCTGATGTTAATTGATAGGCATTTGTTGGTACGAATGCTTGTCATCCTCTTGAATGCTGTGGTGATACCCACCAGAAAAGACTTTGCATGCTGCTGGATACTCCGATGGAGTTCAGCTATTTCTATTCTGATCTAGCTTGCTGAGGACTCTGTGTTATGAGTTCCTTTTAACTACTTTTCAGTTTCAGTTTCAATTTCAGTTTCTCAAGAAGACGTCTCCACGCTTAGTATGAATTCCATATGCACTATCATCACAGGTGCGATGTGATGGAGAAAATACAGAATGATCACGGCGCAAGCCTTAAAGCCTGCACATAAACTCATGTGCTGGCCAGGTACTGAGGTCCTACCTAGATAGTTCCATAACCATGAGATTGTAGGGGAGTGAGATGACAGAGACCTCAACTTTTCCCGGGGCCAGCACCACGAAGGCGGTGCCCATCCCCTCTACCTCGATTCAAATTTTTTTATTTTTTAAACCAAAACCTCAGAAAGGCAACAGGGCTAATTGGTCTCCAAGGGGTGGGACCTGGAAAATCAACCTATCTCTCCAATATTTTATACCAAGGCAGCCGGGCAATGCCCTGCTCTTCACGATTTTCAACTGCCGTGGGATCTTTAGCGTGCACAGCCAGAAGGCACACGGATCCGACTCGTTTTTCGTCCCCTTCCGCAGGACTAGACGTTCAGTTCGATTTTCCGGTCAAATTGAGGAGAAAAGTCGAGGCCTCTACGGGGAGTGAACCCTGGAACTTTGAGTTTAGTTATTGGCAGGCGAACGTCTGAACCATTCTGCCACTGTTCTTCTCAGTCGATGCATGCTTTTAACTTTTATTCGCCAGTGGTGCCAGACTGAGTGGAAGGCCTCTGGCAGGGAGGCTGCCATCACATCCCGCCAACGACAGTCCCAACGATCCACTGAAACCAAAGATTCCGACATTAATTTTCTTCAGACATGGAAACAGCGGTGGAAACCAAAACTCAGATCACCACGAGATGAGCCATGGGCTGACCTTTCACAATCTGAAGTCACACGAAAATGACGTTAACGAGTTCCATATCTTATTGAGACTATCCCCGAATCAAGAAGGCCCGAGAGATACAGACATCTTTGGGGTTAGCCCTCACTGACGCATTTGTAAAGTGGATGAAACTCAACCATTTGGTCCCAGTCTTCCCAACGAGCTCATCTCTGGTTAGAAACCGGTCGGAGCTGAAAATACAAATATGCTGTTTCCTCCCTTGAAATGCCAGCTTTGTTGGACAGGACACATTGTACGTATGGAAGACAACCGTATCACAAAGATATTTCAGTTTGGACAGCTGAAGCGAGGATACCGAGACCGGGGAAGATAAGTGAATGGATACAAGGACACTCTAAAGACTAACCTCACCAGCAACGGCATCAACATCAACAACAGGAAGACGCTGTCTGGAACACAGTAGCTTGGAGATAGCACTGCATGTCGGGCATAATCCTTTTGAACAGCAAGAACAGCTGGTAGTTAGCAGAAAAGGGACCTGCAGAGCAGAACCCAAGGCAGCAGTATCCCGTCCCTTGTGGCATTCATGGAAAACACGTGCCTCTAGGATAGGTTTGTATCCCACATGAAAACCTGTACCAGACAATAAAGAATCAGACTGCCTATTTGTCCGTCAGATCGACGTCAGACTTTATCATGCGTACATATGGACGAACAGTCCTGGGGTATGGACATATTCATGTATATATGTAGGGTATATGATATACATACGTTTGTATATAATCAATTACCACGTCTATATGTATCCATTGTAAACAACACTGTTGTCACCTGGGTGTTTCAGCTGTTTATCAAAAGATCTTTACACACTTTAAATCATATGGCCATTTCTAGGAAATAACATTAACATCATTTTAAAAATGCACTTCCCGTTATGTGAGAGAGAATTGAAAGGATGGGGAAGGATGGGAGCGATTCAGTAGCTGTTAATGTTTGGGCCTCTCAGCTGACGTGAAAAGAAAGAAAACTAAAGAGAAATAACTCTTCCTTGTCATCACAAGAATGCATATTATTCTCTCATATAATCTGTGTTTCTATCAGTTTTCTTTTCGCTGTCGTTTTCTTTGGTAAGCGGAAGTTGGTCTGACTATCGCCTTTTTTCCTGAACCAATTGCTCAACTTGACAATCTACTTGCATAAGACAGCCAGCTTTTGGGTGACTTCATCACTATCAACAGTCCAGGTTCCCACGTGTCGGGTTTGACTCCTGTCACGTTTGGTCGAGGTTGCACTGATTATGATTGTTACTCATACACGGCCGTTGTACAGTAGCCATGGGAACACTTCTGTTTAACGACGTTTCTCACTACCAAACAGTCACGGAAAAGGAGTTCCTGCCATCCACACTGACTTTTGATGACACACTCGAAAACGTCGAACTGCAGTGTTAGGTTTGAGAACAATCAAATGATGGAGCAGCGGCCCGGTGATTAAGGTGCTCACCTTATATACAAGAGGTCTCCGGTTCGATCCCAATTCGGAAGCGCCTGCCCAAGATGCCAGAAGTCCAGCCTTCAATTCTTAGTCAGACAGCGATTTTTATCGCCCCTCCTCTAAATTATGGGTGTGGTCTGAGTGCTAGTTTTTTATATGAGATGATGAATCAAAGTCCAGTGTGTAATATGCATTAGCGCACGACAAAAAAAATACGGCAACCAAAGAGTAGTCAGGGCAAAACTGTGTAGAAAAACGCACTTTGATAGGTAAACCCAAACACAGACAGAAAAATGGGGGAGTGATAGAACACTGCAATGTGACCACATGCTTCCCCTAGGGACAGCAGCTTGAATGTCAGACAGTAGTAAATCTGTTGTGAAGAAAAATACAATGTTCAACGAGTTTTGCAAGTCAGTCAACACTAACTACCTGTCAGATGATGGACATTGCTTCAGAAAACAACAGACATCAGAAAAACACCCACCCAGCATTTTCACTCACTTTTGAAATTGCACAAGGGAGAAGAGTGGCAGAATGGTTCAGACATTCGCCTGCCAATAACTAAACTCGAGGTTCCAGGGTTCGCTCCCCATAGAAGCCTCGACTTTCTCCTCAGTTTGACCAGAAAATCAAACTGAACGTCTAGTCCTGCAGAAGGAGACGAAAAACGAGTCGGACCCGTGTGCCTTCTGGTGCACACGCTAAAGATCCCACGGCAGTTGAAAATTGTGAAGAGCAGGGCATTGCCTGGCTGCCTTGGTATAAAAACATTGGAGAGATACGTTGATTTCCAAGGTCCTTTCTCTTGAAGACCAATTATCCTCCTTGCAGGACACTGGCAAAGATAGGACACTGGCAAAGACAGGACACTGGCAAAGACAGGACAATAGCAAAGAGAAGACAATAGCAAGGACAAGATATTAACAAAGACAAGAGACGCTGACAAAGACACCATTTTGCAGAAACAAGACACTGGCAAAAATGCGAACTGGCAAAGACAAGGCACTGGATAACACAAGACACTGGCATAAAAAAGAGACACTGGCAAAAACAAGAGACACTGGCAAAGATGAGACATCTTCAGTGTTGAAGCCAACTACCTTCTTCTTTCAATTAATTTTTTAAACAAGGAAACAAACAGATAAACGAACGAAGCAGTTCAAAGTTCTCATAGCACAGTCAGATCTCACTGACATGCTGAGCATGGAATCATAAGCAATAAAAATCCGTCCATGAGCAAGAAATCTATGCCAAAAGATTTTTTAATAGTCTCGGTATTTGTGTCCATAAAAAGGATATCAGGCCCTACCCAAATACACCTAAAGCGTTCGCGATTTTCCAAAGGATTGGATGTGACCTAAATCCAAATTGATTCAAGTAGGAACAGCTAGCTGTGTAATCTTTAATGACATTATATTGTTGGCAACCAGACAGGGAGACAGACAAACACAGTTTTCTCCAGTCAGTATGACTCCATTTTTCACTCTCCTGTGATAATTTCCACTGTCATGGCTTCTCCACCCTTCACCATCTTCGTTCTCAAAACCTTTTTCCCGTTTTTCTCTTTTCAACAGTTTTCGCCATATTAAAACAGTGTCATGTGACCCCTGACTTCTGACCTGCGCGAGACGTTGAAATGTGAACTGCTCTCTCTGCCCGTCACCTCAGTGATGTGTGGCGGTGAAACAGCCAGACCCATTTGTCTTCTATTGTGGTCCTGTGTATTCCATTACTTTCCTGTCCTGGTGGAGTTTTCAATGTCTGAAATTTGGCCTGCTCTTCCTTGAAGAGGGCGTATGGGCTCAATGCAGCGCCGTAATCTCTCTCTCTCTCTCTCTCTCTCTCTCTCTCTCTCTCTCTCTCTCTCTCTCTCTCTCTTTTTTTTTTTTTTTTTTTTTTTTAATAGCTTGTTTTCTTTCTTACTTTAGATTCTTTGCTTTTTTAGCTGATAATTTTGCTTTTCTAACTGATAAATGGTTTGTAGCCAGGGATAATTCTGTTTTGTTGAAGTTGTTTCATTCACATGGAGTTGATGCGTGTTGCTCGTATGATCAGTGTATAGCACGTCAGTCAAAATACTGTTGTCAAAAAAAACTAAAAATGGTGTCTTCTGCGTTACACTGTCACCATGGAATCAAGATGCAGTAATCTCGTTCAGCATAAAATGTTTCTTCAGCTGCCCCATTCTGATGTCAAATACTTTAGTGCAGTAAATTTCATGTTCAGGAGGAAATGTTGGTAGCTGATTAAGATATACTTGTGGGTAACTTACTCTATGACACAGGTTTACAAAGTACCCAGAATCATAAAACAGATGACAGGAACTCCCATGGAACTATCATTTATACTTAGCCAAATATCCACCTTTGCAAAACACCATAAGATTTGATTATCATTTATACGTTGCCAAATGTCCACCTTTGCAAAACACTATAAGATTTGATTTTTCATTATCAACTCCAGTCACTTGTTGAAATTCATAAATATAAATGAGAGGCATAGACAGACAGACAGAGACATAGAGAGACGAAAAGACAGACAGACAGAGACATAGAGAGACGAAAAGACAGACAGACAGACATAGAGAGACGAAAAGACAGACAGACAGAGACATAGAGAGACTAAAAGACAGACAGGCAGAGAGATTTGTGAATTTCAAAGACAGCAGAAACGAATTCTCGCTTTTAACCAAACCACTGAACTGAATTGTCGTGAACTGAGATTCAATTTTTGTCCCAACTAGAGAGTCAAGTCAGACGTCACTACCCTCAGACATCCTACAATCCTCAGCACCATCTAACCCATCTCCTGTCACGCAAGAGCTCAATTCAAAGGGGGATAACTCTACGATTGGAAGTCACTCAATCCCTGGTGTCACTCAGAGCGAATTAAATGCAATTTTCCGATTCGTTCAGCAGGGGGTGGTTTGGCGGGGCCATTTAGACAAATTAAAAGCCATCTTTCAGCCCACGGCAAACAAAGCTGACGTGCTGTTACTGAGGCACACAGCGAACAAAAACCAGGCTGACAAGGGAAACTACTTCAATGACAAGGGAGCAAACCCCTCGAATTTTTAGATTCGACTTGCAAACAAAAGCAGTTTGATAACATCCACACAAAATAATCAAGTGAAGAAATGGCGAGAGGTGTGATCAGTTGGAAAAGGGGGGAAAATCTAGAACTTTGTCATTTTGTCAGATTGTTCTCTTCAAGCTGATCGAACACCTAGTAATTGATTCTCATTTTATTCTGTCTTTTAGGGGGAATGGGGGAACAACACTGACTTGTACTGACTCATGGTGTCCAGATTATCAAATTGTTTCTAGAAGGATTTTTTCTTTCAAACAAGATAATATTCCCACTTAAATGGGTAGCCAGAAAGAGCATAATCTATTTCAGGATTTGCAATGGCCCACAATGTTTTAGGGTCTTAGCACTTACTTGTGCGCTACTCTACAATGTAACTGAAACTTAATATTTTGTCTGGTAGTGCAAGGAAAAGACATTTATGAAAATATCAGCTGGCATGGGTTTGGTCTTGTTTTTGAGTTATGGATCATGAAAATGAAAATTATTGTTCCTGGAGTCATGTTCCTGTTAATGGTCAAATCTGAATCATATTTGCGTCATATAGCAACTCACAAGTAAAAGGTAAACGTTGTCCCGTAACCCTGAGGTCTTAAGATGAGGTGGTAGTGGATTTTTCTCTGTGCCAACATTATGAAGGTAGTGCAATCTCCTCTCCCCCGTCTGTGTACAGTCCCGAAATTGTGAAGAATGTCACTGCTGGGTAGACTGGAGGCCAAACGCACAGTTTTCCTTGAGGAAGTATTAACCTTTTGACTCCTGCAGCCTATCCAACAACTGCAAAAACGTAACCCTTTGACTCCCTCCTCTATCCACCAGCTTCCTGCAGGAAACTGGTGGATAGGGTGAGGGAGTCAAAGGGTCAAGTTTTTGCTTTGTTAGCATGGTTGACAATGCAGGATGCTGGTGGACAGGGTGCGGGAGTCAAATGGTCAAGGCGTAACTGACCATGGTTCACAAGATGGGTTAGAACAATCCAATTACCCAATACAATCCCAATAAATGTTAGCAAAGATATCTAAGCTGTTTCTGTGTGACTTTGCCCCAGATTCTGTGCCCAGGTACAAGGTATCATTGAAGGTGTAGGTAAACATTTGGGTCACATAGGTAAATCAGAAACGGTTAATCCACTAAAATTATTTCAAATACCTGTGACAAATCCTTAATCAAACTTGGTGCAGAAACATAATACAACAAGACGCATCAAAAAAACACATTCCATATGCCACCAAAATACCAGTCAAATACATCAGAAAGGAGCAAGGCTCACATTTTGGGGTCATGGTCTTCATTAAAAAAAAGATTTTTATCGAGCAATAACAGTTCAGTTATGATCTAGTCCCGTTTTCGTAGCTCGTTGGTAAAATTCTTTACAGATATTCAGGAGATCTTTCCTCTCTCGCCTATTAATCAGCCGAGTCTTTAATGACTATTTACGTGTAACGAGTTTATCCAGTGACTGATACACATTGAAGTCCGTTATAAATCCCTTTACATGAAGGGGAGATACTACAGATCGGCCTTTGACTTTTTGTTTATCTGTTTATTTGTCTGGTTTCACTTGATCAAATCCGTCATTGAAGAAGTTGTTTGTCATTCATGAATGGGTTTTTATCCAGTCTGAACAAATGGTCAGTTATGATGGGAAATCACAAAATTCTTAACTTTGATGAGTAATGTCCATTGTTTCGGTGCATGGGAACTCATCATTATCATGATCATGTGCCCTGCCGCATGGCCCTCCATAAGCATATATCCCTCGTCGCCGCAAGCACATCTTCCACCCTGTCTGTCCTCAGCCACCCTGCAAGTCCGTCCAATATTTTCTCCCTAGGTCTACCTGGTGCTCTCTTTCCCTTCAGCTTTCCTCTTGTGACCAGGTGCTCTAATTTCTGTTTCCTCATAAAATGGCCTATAAATGTTGCTTTTTTTTTCCTAATCTTCGTTATCAATGATCTTCTTGTGTCTGCCTCCATCAAGACTGTCCATGGAACTCAACATTCTTCCTAGAAACCACATCACGGCTGCCTCAGTCTTGTTCTGGCTTTGCGTGTTGACTGTCCACGTACGTCTCACAACCGTATAACATTATCGGTTCTATATAACATGGGAACTGAACTTGTGAAAATGTTTCACCGAGAATTTTCTCCACTGTTTACGTGCAGTTTAACTTGACTTCAGTCATAGGCTCGTCACGTCCATAAATGTTGACATTCCATTTTTCAGTCAGCTCAATTCAAGTGGACTCCGGACATAACTCTCACAACTACAGAAAACCAGTATTAGGGCAAAGTAAAAGCGATATTATTGCTATGACTTCACTAGTCTGCGAATAGTTAGTTATATGTATACAGTGATGTTTGCCAATTGCTGAGCGAAAGGTCAGCTCGATAGTTCAATGGTGTGTGAGTAAGTGTGAGCAAACAACTGAGATTGACTGGCAAACATTTTGATGGGGATTTGAGCTTTAACTCTTTGACTAGCTCACTATATCCACAAGCTTCATGCAGGAAACAAAGTAGACAGGGTGAGAATCGTAAGGGTTAACAGCAAACAGCGGTTAATGAGTTCCGCTTAGGGGAACAGTGCTTGTTTTTCATTACCATCAACCAGTTGTAGAGTTTGATATTGATATGGCTGGGGGCGGAGTGGCTTGGACTTTGCTAGATTGTTTGGTGTACTCTTATGTGTGTTGTAGATGGGAGCTTGGGGGGGGGGGGGTGTGAAGAAACGGAAACGGAAACGGAATTTACTCAGATGAGGCCACAGTCCCTTCTGAACGGGTACATAACACAACATTGAATACATAATACAAAACAATACTCTTTAAGGAGCACTACATCAATACCACACATATCAAGGAGAGAGAGAAAGAGAGAGA
>JAPXFY010000022.1:33657446-33739946 GCA_030674185.1 Monoplex corrugatus | reverse complement strand
GAAAGAGAAAGAAGAATGTGACGGGGAAAATGAAGACCCCGAGATACAACTAATGCACGATGGGAGATAAGCGCTGAAAGCATTTTCTTCTCTCTGTAAACAAACTTTCTAGTTATCTCCCTTACACAATTATCTTCGTTCTGACCTTTTTTGTTTCAGTTTGCCGCGTAAAATGTTCAGTTACACTGCAGTATGTTTTAGTAACAATGCTAAGATTTACATCAGTTATTCAGTAAGAGTGGGGGGGGGGATGAGGGAAAATAAGGAAGTGGATGTGTGAACATAGAGGCACATTTGTTGTTTGTTATTGTTGTTTTTAACTGACTCTAACTATAATCATAGCAGCAGTTTCATTTCGCATCTTTCTCAACCAGAATAAACAAACAAGGCTGATGTGGCAATGCTAACACACACACGCACACGTGCACACGCACACACACGCACACACGCACGCACGCACACACACACCAGAAAGCCAGATAGACAACGAGAGACAGACAGCCTATAGACAGACAGACAGGGAGAAAGAGAGACAGAGACAAAGACAGAGACAGAAACAGAGACAAAGACAGAGACAAAGACAGAGACAAACAGAGAGACAGAGACAAAGACAGAGACAAAGAGAGACAGAAACAATGAAAGAATCAGAACGTAACATTTCCTGGAAAAGGCCGACTTCCAATTGAGCGGCGGGGCGACCATCCCCAACAGGTGGCGGATAGTGAAGCCCTTCAGATATGGAAGGTGGCTGTGAATAAGCTAGCTTGATAGCAAATAAGCAGTCCCAGACCAAACTGGCGGTGTTCCTATCAGGACGGGGTGGGGTAGCAGGTGGTGCTGCTATCCTTAAAAATGCCCCAGGTGTCCTATGACGGGTTCATCAGCGGGTAAGGGCCGCTATAAGCCCTAGCTACGGGGTGGGATCCCCGGAGAAACAATCTCCCCTGTGCTCCCAGGGCAGGACGTACGGGCCAGGAGCTGGGCAACCCCTACAGAAAACCTAGAAGGCTGAAGACAAAGGTACCGGGCCAGCGTGCGCCTTCTAACAAACCGTGGTACCATGCATTTATCGCATAATGGCTACACACTCATCGAGGTCAGACGAGAATGGCGCCATTCATCACCCAGACTCAGCTGATTGTGTAGCTGCGTACACCAAGAAGAAGAAGAAGAAGAAGAGAAAGTAACAATTGAAATGAGTCTATGTGACTTCCCATGTCTGTTACTAATAACAACTATGGGCAGGCGGTATGTCACACTTTACCTGTCACATTTCACTTCAGTGCCAACGTTTCAGTTTCAGTTTCTCAAGATGGCATCTCCAAGCTGGGAATAAGTTCCACAAGCACTGACGTCACAGATGTCATGTGATGGCCCAGATATTATCCATAATAATCACAAGATAAGGACTGCGTGATGACAGTCTTGAAGTTGTACTCAGTGTATGGATTCTGTGTCTGTCCTTGTATCAATTGTCTTTGAGACAGATTATAATCTTGTAGTAAAGTGTATCTCTTCATCTGCTATGTCAAAAAGAAACAAAAACTAAACACACACACACACACATACACGCACACACATGCATGCACGCACACACACGCACACACGCACGCACGCACACACACACACACACACACACACACACACACACACACACACACACACACGCATACTCAGATCCTGCCCCTGATAGTCACATGTACATAAATTCAAAAATTACATTAAAAGAACTTAAAGATGCCCTTCTCTCGTTGAACAACAAAAAATCGGCTGTAGGACTGGATGGCGTTTCATATACCCTTTTAAATCATTTACCAGAGAAATGGATTGAATACTTACACAATATCATACTAAAATGCTGGGAAAGTGGTCGCTTACCTGACATTTGAAAGACTTCGATTGTGTTACCAATACCAAAACCTAATAAACCCCTTTCAGATCCAGGTAGTTACAGACCTATCTCGCTTACATCCCATGTTTCAAAACTAATGGAAAAAATTATAGTGAATAGACTGAGTTACTTTTGTGAGAAAAATAATATAATACCTATCAATCAATCTGAGTTTCGAAAAGGTAGATCAACATCAGACCATTTAGTTAAGTTAACAACTCAAATAAAAAATCAGTTTGCTAAAAGGAAAAATGTCTTAGCTACCTTCTTTGATCTTAAAAAAGCATACGATCAAGTCTGGCATGCGAGACTTTTGTTGAAATTTAAACATATTGGTCTCAACGGTAATCTTTATAATTTTATCAAAACATTTATAAGTGACAGAAGTATAGTCGCTAAAATAGGTAATACATACTCTGAAAAACGATCTGTAAACATGGGAATTCCTCAGGGTTCCGTAATATCTCCTCTATTATTTAATATTTTGATCTATGACCTACCAACTCAAGTCTCAAACAATGTAAACGTTGCTCAGTACGCTGATGATATAGCGATCTGGATGAATGTTTCGTTAAAAAGGAAGACTTCCTTGAGAGAAATAAAATACATTAAAAAGGTCTATCAACATGAAATTAATAATATTTCCACTTACTTGACAGTTAACGGTCTGGAAATGTCCAATGAAAAAACACACATGATGCTTTTTAATAATGGTCTCTCAGTCCGAAAGAAGTACCGTTGTTTAAAATTGGTGATGAGGAACTGAAATATACTACTCACGTGAAATTTCTGGGAGTACAATTGACTTCTAGTTTACAGTGGAAAGAACATATTGACGCCTTGTTATGTAAAGCTATGAAAAGCTATAATTTAATAAGAATTATTAGTAAACAGTCCTGGGGACAGGACACTAAAACATTGTTACATCTTGTCACAGCTTTAGTCAGATCTAAGTTGGCTTATGGTCAAGAGGTCTATTTTTCAGTTCCAAAATGCTATTTGAAAAAACTTCAAAGCTTAGATAGTAAAGCTATTAAATGTGCTCTTGGGGTACCGGTATATACAAAAACACAAGAAGTATATAAAACAGCCGGCATCCTTCCCTTGGAAGATTGGAGGAAGTTATCAACTGCTAAATATATAGTTAGAGCAAATGCAGTAGCTAATTATGCCAGTACGGAACTTAAAATTCGGTCTGACATCCATTTCCCCAAGAGAGCAAGAACAATAAAGTCACAAGAAACAATATCCACTTACACAAATGAGCTCTTCAAATTTTCTCACGTATTACCTAACAAAGTTTCACATAAAATGATATGTTGTCCTCTACACCCCTGGGAACTGTCCAATGCTATTTTTGATATCAACTACACTGATACTGACCTGACAAAAGATATTAATCAACACTTGTTAGCAATTGATGTTCTGTCACATCTACACAAAAAATATTCACATTACTTAAAAATCTTTACAGATGGCTCTGTTCTAGATGATGGTAAAGCAGGCGCTGGCTTTCTAATTCCTAAATTTAAAGTAGAAAAGGCTTATTCTTTAGGACAGGGACATTCAATTTTCACTTCTGAATTAGTTGCCATCCTAATGGCACTGAAATATATAGTAGATCTACCCATAACTTTGTTTAGTATCCTATTATGTGTAGATTCGAAATCTGCATTACAATCCTTAAAATGTTGCGAACATAAAGTAAATAGTTCGTTAATATTTGACATAAAATGTCTAATTCATTGTTTAATAACAAATAATACACAGGTTACTTTTTGTTGGATCCCATCACACTGTGGTATCCTTTTTAACGATCGGGTCGACAGAATAGCAAAAAATGCAACAATGAATAGGGCTGGCAGTACTAAACTTGATTTACCACTCTCTGAACATGAAATGAATGCTATATTAGAAAACAAAGTAAAAGCGCAATGTGACCTTCGCCCCTTCTCGGTAAATTACCAGGGTTTTACAAGACAAGAGATAACTTTAGCTTACAGATTAACTCTCAATTCACTTCAAACTAAATTTAGTAAAACCATCAAATGTATCTGTGGTGATTTTATAACAGTTACCTTTTGTGTTGTCAGCGAATGCGACCTTATTTCCCTGCGTCATTTACAAACTTAAAACAGAAACATACTGATTTCACTCTGTATTTACACATTGCTAGACGTTTACTGCACAGTCCTATAGGTCGTTTCCTTTGATTCAGCCCAATTGTTTTATACCTGTAACTCCCACACAGCCCCGAGAAATCCGATGAAGCCTGACTGATATAATGTTCTGATTGTTTTTCTTTTGTTCGTTAATTTGTTTGATGATACATTAATTGTTACCCTAATTGATACAATGCCTTCATTCATTCCTTACGCACCTTTTTCTTTTTTTTTTTTTTTTCCCCGTCTAAAAGCACATATGTGAATAGACGTTAAAAGAAATAACGAACACACACACACACATGCACGCACGCACACACGCACAAGGGTTATATGAATGCGCTTTACCAACGCTCCATGGAGTTTCATTATACAACCGCACTACATACAACACAACACACAACCGTTTTCACTCTCTAACTCAATTTATAGGGAAAAAGTGAATGACAAAGTTGGACCTCATGGTCTGGGCACGGGAAGTGAAAGAGGAGAGAAACTTGTTGAGTGGGCACAAATAAATGAATTCATAATAGGAAACACGTGGTCTGAGCAACCTGACAGAAGAAAATGGACATGGATGAACACAAGAAGCAGCACAATCAATCAATTTGATTACATCCTGATAAATAAGAAATTTAAAAATTCTTTACTATTAGCAAAAACATTCTAATGGGTAAATTAAGGTTAAAACTGAAGAGAAGAAAACAAACCAGAATTAATATCAAACTAAATATTGGACTCTTAAAGACAAATGAATCAACTCGTGCAAAATTTAGCGTATCTGTTCAGAACAAATTAAGTGCTCTGGAAAATGTTGGGGACAGTGAGAACAATGGACAAATCTGAAAAACACAATAAATAAAGCCTGTTAAGAAATCCCTAGAGTTGAAAGAAAAAGCAAAGAAAAATTCGACGGCAAAGTAAATTTTAGACTTGATGGATGAATGTAGAAAAGTAATGGGAAAAAGAGGAAGAATACAGAAAGATAGATAAAGAAACCAGGAATAAGTGCAATGAATCCAAGGAAGCTTGGCTATAAACAAAGTGCACAGATTTTTTTTTTTTTTTAAAAACACACAAAACAGACCTTAGTTTATTTACAGAAATACTGAAGAAATTGCTCACAGGAAAAAGGTATGCACATCAACTGGTTGCTTAAAATCAAAAGATAATACGATTATTATGAAAAAAGACAAAATATTAGGTAGATGGGAAGAGTTCATCAAAACCTTTTTGACGACATTTGAAAGAACTTCGAAGGACCACTAATAATCAAAGATGAGGTTAGATCAGCGATGAAAATGATGAAACAAGGAAAAGCCCCAGGACAATACAATAGTACTATACAAATAATTGAGGCTGTAGACGAATTTGTTATTGAAAAAAAATTACAATCCTAAATGAAATTTATGACACCGGAAAATTTCCTACAGATATGTCGAAGTCAGCTTTTCATTGCATTTTTAAAGAAAGCACGGGCTATAGAATGCAAACTCCATCGTACAATAGAATGCGAACTCCGTCGTACAATCAGATTGATGAGTCATGTGACGAAGACTCTGTTAATGATGAGGACAAGGAAGAGAATCAAACCGGAAACAGCAGAGGAACAATGCGGATTTGTTGAAGGGAAAAGAACTGTTAATGCCGTATATGTCCTAAGAACTTTCAGAGAAAGATCTGTTCAATTGAATTACGATTTATATTTGTGTTTCGTTGATTATACCAAGGCTTTTGATCGGGTAAGACGGGAAGAATAGATCAACCGACTGGAAAAGCTAAATATTGATGGAAAAGATTAATAATAAGGAACAAACTGTAGCAATGAGAGCAGAAAATAATATAAACGCTTTTCAACATATCACAAAGAGGTTAGACAGGGATGTGTTCTGTCACAAGAGTTGTTTTCACTTTACAGCCAAACCATTATGAGAAGCCCAGAAGAGTGCTCTGGGATGAAAGGTGGAGGAACAATGATAACATTCGTTATGCAGATAACACCGTGCTAATTGCAGAAAATGAAAAAGACCTACAAAACCTTGTGAATATAATAGAAATAGCCGAAATAAAGGACTAGATCTATATAGTAAGAAGTCATGGTAATCAATTAAAAAAAACAGTAAATAGCACAACATTGAGACAAGTTGATAAGTTCAAAAATCTGGGAACAGTCATCTCACCAGACGGCAGATGCGCATTAGAAATATCCAATAGAACTGGTCAAGATAAAACAGCATTCAAGAAAATGAAAAGCGTTCTTACCAACAAATGTCTATCAATTAACATCAGGAGGAGGAGAGTAGTTCAATGTTATATAAAATCAATACTGTTATACGGATGCGAAGCCAGGACAATCAAAAAGCAAAGTCAGAATAAGACCGAGGCAACAGAAATTTGATTTCTAAGATGAATGTAAAGAGTTCCATGCACGTAAATAAAACAAACGAGACGATCTTGGAAGAAGCAAACACAAAACGAAATTAATGAAGACGACAAGGAAAAAGGAAAAGACATGCAACGTTTAAAGGACGTTTTATGAGGCAAAAGACATTAGTCACAAAAGGAAAGCTAGAGGGAAAAAGAGCACCGTGCAGACCTAGAGAGAAAATATTAGTTTTGCACAGTGGACGGGGACGAAAAGGGCAGGAGATATTGCAGCGGCAAAAGACAGATTTGCATGGAGGACCATGATCGCCAACGCCATGCCACAAGGCACATGATGATGATAAACATAATTTATCAATCCCATCCCCTTATGTCACTAAGCACATCCTCCATCCTTGATGAAAAAAAGACACACACACACAACACACACACACACACACACACACACACACACACACACACACACACACACACACACACACACACACACCACACACACACACACACACACACACACACACACATACTGGGAAGAAGGTAGCCACTGCGATATATATACTTAAAGAGTTGAAGTATCACATATTTAATTCCCCAGTTTTAACATCAACTGAACACTTACACGCTTGTGCCGCCACAGTACAATTCAGTAATTCTTTTATCCTGAACGTTTTGTCAGTTTACCTGCCAACAGGTCCAAATGACCACAACACAGAATGGCTGCATACGATTCCGGATCTGCAGCACGGTAGATGGCTAATAGATGGAGACTTTAATTCCCACTCCCCGTTTTGGGAAAAAGATTGTTGTACTGTTACAAGCAACCGTTTAGTAGAAAATATAGTTGACAATGCGCTTTACCTTTTGAATGATGGGAGTGTCACTAGAATTCCTGATGTTTCCAAACACCAGGCAACAGCCATCGATCTGTCACTAATATCACCAGAATTAGTACCATGCTGTACCTGGGACACTCACAAAGATAGTTTGGGAAGTGATCACTTACCTATCATCATAACAATAACTTATGACAACATCAGGATGAAAGACAGCACTCCTGACATCATACCAAAATATAATTACATGCGCGCTGATTGGTCCTTGTTTCGGACTGCTCTTGCTAATCAAGAATATAAGCATTATGAAAGTGAAAATGTAGACGTTATGTTTCTAAGTTCCAGGAGTCAGTTCTAGCTGCTGCGGACCTCTCCATCCCGAAACTCAAAACTTATAAGTCCAATAATCGTTTGGGTAATGTTTGGTAGACAGAGGAATGTGAGAAAGCAGTTCAGTATAAAAAAGATAAATTCAAAATCTACATCAAAAGCAGAAAACCAGACGATCACATGGAAATGAAAAAAACTAACATCCAGTGTAATAAAATCATTGCTGAAGCAAAGAAAGATTATTGGGCATCATACTGCACCAAAGAAATTTCTGATTTTAAGGATTTCCATAAAGTCTGGACAAAAATGAATCAAATGAAAAACGGGGCCAATTTACCCACGTGTCCAATAATGATTGATACATGTCACAAATTTCCTTCTGACATGGACAAAGCTGAAACTTTTGTAGAACTCTTTGCTGAAAATAGTAAAGTAGACGGGTTGTGTCCTAACAGCAAACACTACAGAGAAATGGCAGCTAACAACTCTATCTTCACTGATCCAATACCTCAGAATGATCGCTGGTTTAATTCTCCGATCACCTTAGAAGAGCTAAAAAACACTATCTTGTCTCTACACAACAAAAGGAGTTCGGTAGGTGTCGATACAGTTTCAAATGAAATGATTAAGCATCTTCCAGAAAATTATATTATTTTCTTACATAAAATTTTTCAGAAGTGCTGGGAGAGTGGAACTGTACCACAGGTATGGCAAAAGTCTGTTGTTTATACCCATATTAAAAGCAGGAAAGCCTAAAAACAATAAAAACAGTTACAGACCTATTGCTTTGACGTCCCATACGAGCAAACTAATGGAAAGATTGGTCTTAAACAGATAAAACAACAATTTGCCCGTAGAAAAAGTCTTTTAGCAACTTTTTTTGATGTGAAAAAAAGCTTATGATCAAGTTTGGCATAAACGTTTACTGTACAAGCTGAAATCTATTGGTCTATCTGGCAATATGTATAATTATATTAAGTCCTATCTAGCCAATAGAACAATTCAGGCAAGAGTGAGAACAAGTTATTCTTCTTCACGATCTCTTGACATGGGAATTCCTCAAGGTTCAGTGATAGCACCTATTCTATTTAATATCCTTATATATGATCTTCCTAAAGTACTCTCAAATCGTGTTGTTTTGGTACAGTACGCTGATGATATATGCATCTGGATGAATATTACTTTAAAAAAGACAACTCCCCAGAGAGCGCAGAATTACATCAGGAAATTGTATCAATCTGATCTTGATAGTCTTGGAAACTACATATTAGAAAATGGTCTGTCGTTGTCAGCAGAAAAAACTAACATGATGCTCTTTAATCTTGGTGGTACTTTAAATAACTTGTCTACTTTCAGACTGCATGGTGAAGCGATCCATTACAAACAGGTTGTAAAATTTCTGGGAGTCTTTATAACATCGAAATTAAACTGGATGTCCATTTTGATTATATTTTAACAAAAGCAAGAAAAACCTTAAATTTTTTAAAGATAATAAGTAGATTACCCTGGGGAATGGATACAAACATACTTCTCCATCTATCAACAGCACTTGTAAGATCTAAATTATCTTACGCACAAGAAGTGTTCTTCAGTGCACCCAAATATTTACTAAAGAAGATTCAAAGTTTAGACTGCAAAAGTCTTAAAATTGCACTAGGTGTACCAGCCCATGCTTCAAATCTGGAAACGTACAAAGTTGCTGGAATTCTGTCTCTGAACAGCTATCGTGAGCTAGCGACAGCAAAGTTTGCAATCAGAACTACTTCACAAACGGACAATTTTGTGAGCAAGGAAATTAAACTAAGATCTGATGTTGACTTTCTAAAACGAGCAAGCAACATTTCATCACAAATGACGGTTGCAACTTACGTATCTGACTTAGTCAAACAGTCTAACATAAGTTTGGATGAAATAGCTGAGACACCATCCACAACGCCTATCCCTACATGGGAAATGCTTAAAGCCACTTTTGATATTGATTATACAGATGCTAAGAAATATGAAAACATTAACATTTCGATATGCACAGCGAGAGAACACGTCGATGAAAATTACCGTACCCACCTCCATATTTTTACCGATGGGTCAGTCTTAGAAAATAAATCTGCTGGAGCAGCGTATTACGTTCCAAAATTTAAAATACAAAAGTCATTTTTCATTGGGCCAAATATATCTATATTTACAGCGGAATTAGTCGCTATTATACAAACGTTGCATTATTTAGTAGACCTTAAACCTGTCTTTTTCCGAAGTGGTTCTCTTTGTTGATTCAAAATCTGTATTATATGCCTTACAGTCTTTTAATACAGACACAAGACCTGACTTAATTACTGAGGCAAATCATCTTATATATCGTTTTAAGGACAAAAGGTATAGATATCAGTTTATGCTGGGTGCCTTCTCACGTTGGTCTTCATGGCAACGAAGTAGTAGACAGAGCAGCTAAACAAGGTGCACACAACACTGATAATACTATAGAAATACGTATTAAAACTTCCGTAAAAGAAGCTTGCAACTTGCTAGAATCAGCCTCATGGATTCGATTTCATGAACATTTCAATGAAAAGTTTGTGACACAACAAATGATAAAACTTTCATTACAAAATGTATGTAAACAATTGCAGTATTCTTCCATATATCATTCGAGATCGATTCTTGCTGTTCATTTTCGTATTCAGCTAAACGTGTTGAAAACAAAATATTGTAAAAATATCAAGTGTATTTGCGGAGAACAATTCACACTGTTTCACTGTTTATTTTACTGCAAAATGCTACGTTCTTTTTTACCAAAAATATTTACACAAGAAAACTATTCTGAAACTCATTTTAAAGAAGTAACTTCAGATCAGTCTTTATCAGTTAAAATTTCAGAACCTGTTAATGTATTGCTTTAAGTTTATGAAGTTAGTATTTTTGCGTTAAATTTTTCCTTCACATTGTTAATGTTTTCTTTTTTAATTGTAAGTGTTAAGATCTTGTTCCATTTTTCTATTTACCTACTTATTTATGTCTTTTACTCTGTCTCCCCTCTCCCCACAATGCAACTCGCCCACCTCTTGATTGCTTGATTGCTTGCTTGCTTGCTTGATTGATTGATTGATTGATTGATTGAATTCGTTTCCAGCAATGTTTTCTTGAATTTGTGTGTACACATTGTTTGGCCTTCAGTGCACAGGTGTTATGTTGCTACACATTTTGCTTGTTTTGGTGGTGTGCATGCTGGGTGTATCGTGTTTACATAATCCACCCAACATTAACAAGGCATAAGTAACGTTAACGTATATTGATGTCCTGCATGTTTATACAGACAAGGAGAGTTTAACCCTTTGACTCCCGCACCCTATCTGCCAAATGCAAAAACTTAACCCTTTGACTCCCTTCCCCTATCCACCAGCTTCCTGTGGGAAGCTGGTGGGTAGGTGAGGGAGTCAAAGGGTTCAGTTTTTGCTTTGCTAGCATGGTTGACAGTGCAGAATGCTGGTGGACAGGGTGTAGGATTCAAAGGGTTAAGCACTTTCAGGTTGTCACATATGTTGATCCGGGAGACAGGGAAAATCTGCACCCTTTTCCCACCAAACAGAACTCAGGCAGGATTGAACTCACCTTCCGACGTCCTACCCACTTGTTTGGTCATTGTGACCGTCAACTGAACGTCTGATTCTGTCAGTTTCATTGAGATATGACAACGGTTCAGATCACAACCGAGCAAAACATTCTTTACATCTGCCAGCAAAGATGTATCGGTCATCTCGTTAAGGAGTTTGACCAAACGTGGACCATAATTACAGTGTACAATGTAGTGTCAGCCTTACATTGAAAAAAAAAAACACTGAACCAATCCTTGGACTGCTAAAAAAATGGTTTTAAACATCAAGTATTCTTATTTCTCTCCTTTTACGAACCAAACCTTTTATGAACCAAATCAAGTCAAATATCAGCAGTACGTTTTATGCTATTAAGAAACACATTGCTCTATGAATCATTCAGATCAAGTGTGATGTACGGTAAATATTGTACGAAAAATTTCTAATGAACACAGAAAGAGAGATTTTGAGAATGGCTTGGCCACCTTGTTTTTAACACAAAAAAGATTTGAATAAAAATATCTATAAAACAAAGACAAAACTAAAGCTTTGATGACCCGAAAATTGCGTGTGGCTATTAATATCTTGAAAAGCCTTTCACATAACATGCTTCTGCGTCATAATGATAATAATTGTGCATGATCGCAAGCCACTCTGATAGACACGAATAACTGTGACACAGGAGTTGTTGACTAGACTGTCTTTTTTTTTTTTTTTCTTTCTTTCTTTCTTTCTTTAGATCTGGGGTGAGGCCATACTACGTAAAGTACTACGTAAGCCAGCTGACTATTCCGATCGAGAAGGTGTGAAAATAATCAGCTGCAGACTCAAATTAACACACACACTCTCTCTCTCTCTCTCTCTCTCTCTCTCTCTCTCTCTCTCTCTCTCTCTCTCTCTCTCTCTCTCTCTCTCTCTCTCTCTCTCTCTCTCTCTCTCTCTCTCTCTCTCTCTTGTTTAATAAAAAAGACAAAATCTCTCTTTAAGGCTTTTCACCATCTATATAAATAATCTACCTATAGAAGAAAATGATAATCACAGAGTTCTAGGACTAACAATTGATAACAACATTTCCTGATCCTATCACACTGCCAGCCGAAGAGAAAAAAAAATCTGTGGAAAAGTCAGTGCACTCACAAAAACATAATACTTTCTGGACCTAAATTCCAGAAAATGTTTTTTCCAAGCATATATCTAACCGTCTGGTTGGACTATACCTCAACATTATTTTTCATATCTTTGCATTCATTCAAAACCAATTAAGCCTACTTCATAAGAACACCATGGTATAGATATTACCATTATAGTTCTTATTATCAATGTCCTTGCAATTGTCACTATCATCATACTCTGTAATAGCAGTAGCAGTAGTAATAGTTACAGTAATGATAGTGGTTTTAACAATAATATTAATTGTAGTGTTGATGTTTTTAAGTTTTCGCATTTTCGTTAGTATTGGATTTTTTTTTAATCTGCTGCTCCTCCTCCATCATCAGTACTTCTTCATAATCATACCGTCATGTGTTTCTCATTCATTCATTTTCACCCATTGTCTTCTGTGCAGATTTCACTACATTCAGTTTCACAGGGTCTCCACGTGCTTAAATTATTGTTGATGATAATGATAACACTGTAATATTGCTGCTAAATTTGCAATATGTGCTTCCTTAGTTTGTTAGACGTGTTGTTGTTGTTGTTGTTGTTGTTGGTAGTGGTGGTGGTGGTGGTGGTCGTCGTCGTCGTGATGGTGGTGATGGAGGTGGTGGGGTAGATGGTGGTGGTGGTGGTGGTGCAAGGTGTGTTTACTTGTGGTGTTTTGTTGCTGTTTTCGTTTTTGATTATGTTTTTTGTCTGTTTGTCGATAATGTTTAATGTTTCCTTTTTCCGTTTTAATTTAAGTAATGATAATATGAATAATTATTAACAAATTACTTGTTTTATGTTTCTTAACGTATTTCAATGTACTTTTGCGCATTTAGTTTCATTATATCAATATATCCCTTCAATGTATGCAGTTATATCTTGTCTATATTTTTATAAACCTGGATCTGGCAATTCACATCATTCAGGGCGTTTAGATGTCATTTTTCTGTTATTTTCTCACAACATGTAGTTAGTCCCACTGTGGGGGGAGGGCTAGATTAACAACATGAAACAAACAAACAAAAAACACAAGCGCTTGTCTATCAGCCTCGTAAATGAAGAATGTTGTTTCTCTCATATCAGTGTTTATCCATGACAGCACCACATATGTATATGTGTATATAGATATATATATAGATATAGATATAATACACACACACATCTCATCATCATCATCATCATCATCGTGTGTCTTGTAATATGGCATTGGCGATAATGGCCCTCAATCAGAAACCTATCTTTTGTCGCTGCAAGTATATTTTCTTCCCCACCCAGTCTGCAAAACTAACATTTTTTTCCTTGGGTCAATCTGATGCTTTTCTCCCTCTTCCCTCTGGCTTTCCAGTTGTGACTGAGTGTTCAAATTTCTCTTGCCTCACAAAATGTCCTGTAAGTGTTGTTTGCCTTTTCCTCATCATCTTCATTAATGTTCTTTTTGTGTTTCCTTCTTTCGAGACTGTCTCGTTTGTTTTCTTTGCTGTCAATGGAACTCTTAAAATTCTAACAATCTTCTTACACACACCACACACACACACACACACACACACACACAACACACACACACACACACACACACACACATACACACACACACATACACACACACACACACACACACACACACACACACACACACACACACACACACACACACACAAAACACACACAATGTTGTTCCTTAACCTGATCGGTCGTACTGAACTTAACTGAGTTGATCGTGATACCAAATTTCCAAGGCCAGCATTATGAGCATGGTACCTAACTCCTTTCCCTTGCGGCTTTACCTTCCACCTTTCAGCTGCTTTACTTTCCACAACCCTGAACAGGATTCGGTATCATTCACAGCTGGGTGGAGAAGCTGGCCGTATACGCTCAACGTGTTTAAAACATCAAGCTATGTTGAAAGCAGTGTTCGTCAAATGTAGTGGATTTCTTTGACTTGAGCTGGATTATGATTTGCAGGAGCATCAGACAGACCCACCTATACAAAGAGTCAAGCTACAAACGATTCATTATGCAAAGACAGCTTTTAGAACGTCCATAGCACTACAGTACGTCAGTGTTAAAGTGTGTTGCTAAAGATTTATCGAGTAAAAGCTACACAAACATCATCATCATTTTAATAGTTACTGCACTTGTGCTTTAAAAAAAGTCTTAGAATCGTAGTAACAAAACAACACATATATGATATATAAGCCAGAACAAAACGAAAGTCAAGACGGGAGTAAACGAAACAGACCAAAAGCAGATATTCAAGCAAATAAAAATGGAACTATTATAACAAAGTCCCTTTATCATTGAAAAAAGAAACACCTCCATTCTAATGACTTCTCTAAACAGAGGTAAACGTGAAAAGGTGTCTGTCTGTCTGTCTGTCTGTCTGTCTGTCTGTCTGTTTGTCTGTCTGTTGTCTGTCTGTCTGTCTGTCTGTTGTCTGTCTGTCTGTGTGTAAATTTGTCTCGCCAAACTTGTTAAAAGACTAGATAAACCAGTCGCCGTGGTGTACTGGTCAGCGCAACGGACTATCGACTGGAGGTTATGAGTTCGAATCTCCATCAGTCCCTTCAAAAATCATTTTAAAAGTTTTCGGCTCTAAACCGGTTCCTACCCAGAGTTGGGCGTGCTATGGGCTCATTGGGAAGACTTGGGACCACACAGTCGAATCTCATCCACTTCACCGATGCGTCAATGACAATGTTGCTTAAATCTTCTGACCAACACAGCAGGTGTCTGTACCTCATGAACCTAGTTGACACCAGTATGAATTATGACAGTAAGCATAGAGTGCAGCCCTGTCATGCAATCTCAGTCTTAGATGGAACTCCATAGCTTCTTGATTATCATCCTCATATGAATAGTCGTTTTAAGAAATAACGAACGAACCCACATACACAATGTTCAACTTTTAACAGATCCTTAAACCCCACCTGGGGCATGGAAGACAACAGCAATTACATCAACATGTAACATAAAGCAGAAAGAATTTACAACAGTTTCACAACAGGCTGCTCGAATGTTTAGAAGATAATTTCAGACTATTTGATAAATTTGGCTAATTTCAGCTGATTTATTTGCCTTCCAGAAATGAAGTTATACCATGAGAACATTGATTTCATTGACAGATATTTTTGTAAAATAAACTTCAATCGGTCATCATGAATTTAGAAATTAAAACACAAAGTGAAACTCATCGCCAAAAGCATTGTCATCACAAAACTTGCATACACTGCTTTAAACTGTTTGACAGCTTATGACCAAATTGGCACACATACACACACACACACACACACACACACACACACACACACACACACACACACACACACACACACACACACACACACACACACACACACACACCACATCCCACCAATTACAGGTAATGCTGTATAATTATGGCTCACGATTGTACTAGGTAAGGCATAGTAAATAGCTGCACGTGTTCAGCCAATCATTTCCATTCAGTTTCAGTTTCGGTTTGCTCATGATGCCTCATTGCGCATGGCCAAAGGGACAGAGGTCGAACATGATAACTTCCATCACACACACACAACACACACACACACACACACACACACACACACACACATCAATAAAGCCAGACAGACAAACGCTCTTTTATTCCCACGCTGTTAAAAATAATCTCAGTGGTCATCACACTCTTGAGAAACGGGAATTACCGATTTCTTCTTACAGCAAGCAAACAGTGTTGGATACATTCAGGCTAAAAATTCTGGTTTCGTTTCACACCGAGAAGGGGAATTTTTCAGTTTCTAGATGCTTCTAAAGAATCAGCACGCGTAAAGTAATCTACCAATATAGACGATGGGGAAAGCTTTCATTTTAAATTTAAATCCATGTTGCACCACAGAATAAAAACATATAAAGAGAATCCAGTAGAGTAAATCATACAATACAAAGCTAGCGTCTAAAAGCAGTTAGTTGTCAAGAACTGTTTTCATGCTGTGTGTGGAAAATTGGAAAAAGCGAACAAACACCTTCTGACTATTCTTGTGAAGATCAATCATCTGCTCAGGAAGTGACTCAATCATTCTAAACAGTGAAACTGTTGTTTGGCCATTGACTTTTTAGCACCAAGCGAACATCAGTTGGAACTATTCATGCCTATTGTTTGGGAAAAACGACCAATATTTGTAAACAAACTTCAAAACCATATCGTCGTAAACAAACGATTTCCCAATTTTATATGTCCAAAAAGTTGATTAAAATGGAATTTGATGCAAATTCTGTTTTTAATGTGTTTTGGAACAGCGGTCTGCACAAAATCATCCCGAGCCACATCACATGTGTGTATTCTGTGGTGATCTATGAAACTGTTAATTCACCGGAGGAGGTAAAAGTCATAAAGAATAACAAACAGCGGCATTCTGAAGATAACGCACTCAACTTTCTTAAAACCAAACTGCAAACGAATTCTTTAACTTCTCAGAAGATTAAATGGTTCATCAATTTTTCACCTTGTAGAAACTGCAGTGATAAAATCAACCAATTTATAACAGAAGCCAAATCGATCTATAACGTCACAATCGAAATCGACATGACCGTTTCCTTTCTTTACAAAATTCTAAGACCGTCGTGTGAGAACAAGGGCTGTGCTCATTTGACCAGTGTCTTGCTTACTGACCATGACAGAAACGTGGAAGGGCTTGTCCAGCTTGAAAAGAACGGAGTGGACATCAGTACGTTTGAACACGACACATGGGCAGAGCTTGCACAGCGACTGACGTCTGAATCATCACAGATGTGGGGGAAGATAAGGACTTATCTAACGAGCCCTCGCCGACAGGAGGATGGGCTGATGAAGAAAGACTTCAAGGCTGTCGTTGGTAAAGGTTCGTATGTTTTTGTTTTCTCTTGATTGCTACTATCTTAATGATTGTCTGCTTTGACATTACAAGTAACGATTTTAGCATGTCATTTTCCCACTTTCTTTTTCCTTTCTTCCGATCGTTTTACTAACATGTCAACAATGCAAAGTGCTTTTTATCACTGGCAAAAAAAAGTGTTAACGTTATGTTGCCATTTCACCTATCTATTCAACTGTTTGTGTATATACATGTATATTAATATATTTCCTCTGATGTGTATATCTGCCCATATCTATGTGTGTGTGTGTGTCTACTGTGAGCCTGCTTGTGTTTTATATATATATATGTATTATACATTGATGTGTATATATATATCTGTTTTGTGTTTGTATGTGTGTGTGTCTGTGTATGTGTGTGTGAGTGTCATGTCTGTCTGTCTGTCTGTGTATGTGTGTGTGTCTGTGTATGTGTGTGCATGTGTGTGTGTGTGTGTGTGTGTGTCTGTGTCTGTGTGTGTGTCTGTGTCTGTCTGTCTGTCTGTCTGTGTAATGCGTATGATTAATGACACTTTGTTCACATATTTGATATCAAAGTCT
Source organism: Monoplex corrugatus (assembly GCA_030674185.1). Classification (NCBI taxonomy): domain Eukaryota; kingdom Metazoa; phylum Mollusca; class Gastropoda; order Littorinimorpha; family Ranellidae; genus Monoplex; species Monoplex corrugatus. The sequence continues at coordinate 33,722,193 of JAPXFY010000022.1, read as the reverse complement.
GTCAACAGAGAACATAAAGATAGCATTGAGTGTTTTTATAAGTGTCATAACGTAATACAGCTTTGTCAGAACTTTGAAAATTGTTGAATGAAAGATGTTTTCTATTGCACAACATGAAACTCAGTGAAAACATGGTTTTATTTTGGAGCAAACACAGTTCTTGAATTTATATTATCGTTTGCTAAAATATAGGCCTATGTTTATAAATGTAACTTAAATAGTATTTACCAAACATTCCTGTTTTCAAAGAAGAGCTATTATACAGACACAAAAGTTGATATGATGCAAACACCAAAGGTGATTGTATCAAATTTCAGGCTGATCGGTTATTTTGTTCTACAATTATTGATTCCTCCATTCCAAATCAGTTATGACTCTTCGTTGCATGACATGTCCAGTTTGTTAGCAGCCATGATGATCTAAGATTTCTGTTTGTATCGTATACCTCACTCTGACAGCTTGGGCCTATTATGTTGTTGATTTTGGAAATGTCGCAGCCGACCGGTTGTTCTATGTTCTGCCCCTTGGTTTGTTCCATTGTATGTTTTTTTTTGTTCTTGTTTTGTAGATTATGATTCTTCCTTTGGATTCGAATGTGTTATATGTTGTAATGTAAACGACACTGTGCATTGTAACAAAAATAATTTTCTTTTAAAAACAAGTAATAGAAAGTTGTTGTTTTTTAAAGTTTGTCATGCCAAAATGAAGTTAGTGGCATTCTTTGTGTTAATGTTTCACAGGCAGACGTATACTTCCGGCTTTAGGACGCTACCTGCAGCAGCTGACTTCCCTAGGACTGACCAGCCCTGACATAAGCTGCTACACGTCCACCCTGTCCTTCTGACACTGCATCAAGAGACTGCTTTAATGCTACATGTTATTACTTTTGTACTTTTATATTGAACTGATTTTGTATGGGACTGCTTTAATGCTATATATTATTACTTTTGTACTTTTATATTAAACTGATTTTGTATGAGACTGCTTTAATGCTATATATTATTACTTTTGTACTTTCATAATGAAGTGATTTTGTATGGGACTGCTTTAATGCTATACGTTATTAATTTTGTGCTTTTATATTGAATTGATTTTGTATGGGACCGCTGTAATGCTGTACGTTATTGATTTTGTGCTTTTATATTGAATTGATTTTGTATGGGACTGCTTTAATGCTATACGATATTAATTTTGTACTTTTATATTGAAATTGATTTCGTACTTTTGTTTACTTACAAAATAAACACAATCAAACAAAATAAATCGACTTTTTTGAATGACCGTTTCCATGCGTTCACGCAAGCACATGTGTGTGTGTGTGAAATAAAGTCACTGGAAGAGAGAGAGACAAACTGACAGACATGCAGACTGACAGACAGACAGAGAGAAAGAGAGAGAGAGAGGAAGAGAAAGGGGGAGAGAGAGGGGAGAGAGGGGGGAGAGGAGAGAGGGAGAGAGAGAGAGAATCGTTTTGAATTCTTATGCTTAATCTTAGGAAGAGGGGGAGTGTGACGTTACACTCATCCCCTTCCCCTAAGGGTGGAAACGCAGTGGTGGAGACATGTTTGTGTGGTGTTGTTATTATGTGTGTGTTTCCCATCATTGCCTCTCCCGTACAAATACAGTGTAAACTGTGTGTATGTGTGTCTCTGTGAGTGTGTGTGTGTGTGTATGTGTGTGTATGCACGTTTGTGTCTGTATATGTGTGTGTTTTGTATGTATGTGTGTCTGTGTATGTGTGTCTGTGTGTGTCTGTGTATGTGTGTGTGCGTGTGTGTCTGTATATGTGTGTGTATGTGTGTGTGTATGTGTGTGTGTGTGTGTGTGTGTGTGTGTGTGAGTGAGTGAATGTGTGTGTATGTGTGTGTGTCTGTGTGTGTCTGTGTGTGTGTATGTTTGTGTGTGCTTGTGTGTGCTTGTGTGTGTGTGCGTGTGTCTGTACGTTTGTGTGTGCTTGTGTGTGCGCGTGTGTGTGTGTGTGTGTGTGTGTGTGTGTGTAAGTCATATGGAGAAAGCTTCAGACAGACAGACAGAGAACAAGAACAATGCTTTTTTTTTTTTTTTTTTTAGGATAGTGGCATAAGCACAGAAATGCGGTTTTACGAACAACCCTCGAGAGAGAAAGACAGAGAGACGAAGAGAGAGAGTGAGAGAGAGAGAGAGAGACACACACACACACACACACACACACACACACACACACACACACACATACACACACACACACACATACACACACACACACACACACACACACACACACACACACACACACACACACACACACACATACACACACACACAGGAAGAGACAAGCATAAAAGCAGACAAACAAACAGAGACAAAAGCGCACAGGAAAACTCCAAGTTAGAAACCTGCTTAGTTCCAATGACAAAACAAACATCTATTCACAAAAGAAGAAATATTTAACCTACAACTCAGGTCAAAAAATCAAAATTTAGTATCCTGTGTATTCGAGCAAATATTTTACTGACCAAATATTTCTCACTAGAAACAAATTCTCTCAAGATTAGGTCGTCGTGCCGGGACACTCCATATAGGCCTACTTGCATGCAGAAACACTCAGATGCCAATGGAAAGGGTCCAAAGTGATCATAACTAATGCTAGAAGACTTGCACATAAATCCTTCTCTAAGGGCCCTCGCTTCAATGTCTAGTTTTACCATCAGAGAACTAGGGAAAACTGCTAATATTGGACTTTTTGTTGGTCAAAACTGGTGACGGACCTTAGGGAAAAGTCCAAGTGAAGTCTGTGGAATTGATAATTCCACGTAACTGGTGGAGTTTGTACTGTGGCATATACAAACACAAGCTTGCTTACCTTTTTAGAAAATAACTGATGTATAAATCATGCACTCAGAACTGTAAATAGGGCCAACTTGTAAGCAAACAATGAGCAATACATACACACCTACATGCCGTTACTTGTAAATCTGTTCACATGTAAACTGAAACCGAAACAAGCCTGTTTCTTAGAATCAAACGGGGGTACACTTCTTGGGATTTGAAATGCTTCACCTACTTATTTACACTGATAAAGGTATTTCTTTGTCACAAAAATAGATTGTGACTAACACATGTAGGCTACCTCTCTCTCTCTCTCTCTCTCTCTCTCTCTGGAACACATCTGCTTTACATATTTATTTCCGTTAAATGTATAAAATACTAGTTGAAACTTATTACCTTTTGAATGACAAGATTATGCAAACAAGCATATGGAATGCTATTGTAATACAATCAGTCTGGAAAAATGAACATGGGTGTTACATGGGAAGAAAAGATGGATAGAAAATGGATTCAGTATTGCATTAGTGTTCAAACACGTTTTATTGTGGAAGTGAAAGACGGTCACATTACTAACTGTAAACAGGACTGGCACTCAGATATGGAACGCACTGTGATAATACACTTGGTTCTTTTCCTTTAAAGATACATTCCTGCCTGAAAAATGTCTTACATATATCACAAAAAAGTGTTTGAAAAATGTTCTTGCAAAGTCCAGGTTCGTTCGTTCGATGATTGAGGTTTAAGTCTTTCCAGCATGACGTAGATGATGACTAGCATGTCAAAACTTTTATAAGAAGCCTTTAAAATATTCTGGCCACCTCCTCTGTGGAGCAGCGGGCCCCAGCGGCTCAGTTGGTTTGAGCGTCGGATTCAAGTGCTAATGGTTGTGGGTTCGACTCCCGGGGTGCGCTACATTAAAATTGACCTTCTCACTGTCCCATCTTAACATCATTGTTGTTCTGGTGGTGTCAGTATAGGATTTGATAAGCCCCCCTTCCCCCACTGTCCTGGGATGGTTATCTCCGTCGGCCATATCACCCGAGGTGGGTGTGCACGTAAAAACTGAATTAAATCAATCGATCAAACTCTAAGGAGCTGAGCCCCAAGATAAAGTGAGTTGACGGAAGACGACCGGCCGGCTCCCGGAATTCCAAGTTAAGATTCAGGGTTTGTGGATTTAAAAGTAACACTCAATGGTTGTTTCTCCATCAAAGTATTGAAAATAGATTCTGTCTTTCGTGCACAAACGGTAGTGCACATGAAGTACATTTTCTTTGTAAGTGTCTGTCTTACTTATTCGTTCTAGACACGATATGTTGTTGCAATATTCAGACCAGCTAGACATGAATACGGTCTTTTAATTACTGAAATCATATGATGAGAATGTTATTGTTCTCTTGTCAAAATCTGTTTCTGAGGCTTTGAAAGGAAGAAAACTCAAACAGCCGCAACATTTTGTTTGTGACTAATTTAAAAGATTGTTTAAAAACTACAACCATGTCTTTTAACAGTTAAAATTGTGATGATTTAGCAAAAGCAATATACATTTACGCGAATATTAGAAATATATTAAGCTATATACCGTCACCTCTGTGTATTTGTGTATATGTTTATGTATATGCCAGCGCGTGCACACACGTGGGCAGATAACTGAATTCTGCTGCAGGTTTAAAGTTGAGTTAAAACATGAATGTTAGTAACCCAGATACAAAATTACCTGTATCGTTTGAATCTCCTTTTTGTTTGACAGTTTAGTTATGTAATAGTGTGTTTCACCTGACTCGTGTGCGTGTGTTTGTTTGAATTGAAATCAGCCTCTTTGTCTTGACAGGGTTGTATGCTAACATAATCGACATTAAACCATCAAAGTCTAAAATTCTCTCTCTCTCTCTCTCTCTCTCTCTCTCTCTCTCTCTCTCTCCTCTCTCTCTCTCTCTCTCTCTCTCTCTCTCTCTCTCCCTCTCTCTCCACACACACACATATATATAGGCCATATGTATGTATGTATGTATGTACATATATAGATAGATAAATGTATATACACACACACACATCTACATACACACACACACACACCCGCACACACACACACACACACACACACACACACACACACACACACACACACACACACACACACACACACACACACACACACACGTGGAAGCCAGATCTAAAGTTCGTATATTTTTCTCTTTTCCAAGTCAGTGCAACCCCAGTAGTCAGTCACGAGGGTCGTCCAATAACCAGCGAGAATGCCTTCATCATCATCAGCATCATCCTTATCATCATCATGCGCCCTGCCGCACGGCGTTGTCGATCATTGCTCTCCATACGTGTCTGTCCCTGCCACTCTGCAAGTCCGTCCAGTATTTTCTCCTTGGGTCTACCTGGTGTTCTCTTTCCCTCCAGCTTTCCTGTTGTGTGTGTATGTATCATGTGTGTGCAGTGTAATACTGTAGTGTTTACAAATGTATGCCCAACAAGACACGTAAGTCGATACTCTTTCACTTTGAATGGTTTCACTTTGAATGGTCCTATTGTGTGTGGTCGTTGACTAACACAACCCATCTGTTCAATTGAATTACGATTTATATTTGTGTTTCGTTGATTATACCAAGGCTTTTGATCGGGTAAGACGGGAAGAATAGATCAACCGACTGGAAAAGCTAAATATTGATGGAAAAGATTAATAATAAGGAACAAACTGTAGCAATGAGAGCAGAAAATAATATAAACGCTTTTCAACATATCACAAAGAGGTTAGACAGGGATGTGTTCTGTCACAAGAGTTGTTTTCACTTTACAGCCAAACCATTATGAGAAGCCCAGAAGAGTGCTCTGGGATGAAAGGTGGAGGAACAATGATAACATTCGTTATGCAGATAACACCGTGCTAATTGCAGAAAATGAAAAAGACCTACAAAACCTTGTGAATATAATAGAAATAGCCGAAATAAAGGACTAGATCTATATAGTAAGAAGTCATGGTAATCAATTAAAAAAAACAGTAAATAGCACAACATTGAGACAAGTTGATAAGTTCAAAAATCTGGGAACAGTCATCTCACCAGACGGCAGATGCGCATTAGAAATATCCAATAGAACTGGTCAAGATAAAACAGCATTCAAGAAAATGAAAAGCGTTCTTACCAACAAATGTCTATCAATTAACATCAGGAGGAGGAGAGTAGTTCAATGTTATATAAAATCAATACTGTTATACGGATGCGAAGCCAGGACAATCAAAAAGCAAAGTCAGAATAAGACCGAGGCAACAGAAATTTGATTTCTAAGATGAATGTAAAGAGTTCCATGCACGTAAATAAAACAAACGAGACGATCTTGGAAGAAGCAAACACAAAACGAAATTAATGAAGACGACAAGGAAAAAGGAAAAGACATGCAACGTTTAAAGGACGTTTTATGAGGCAAAAGACATTAGTCACAAAAGGAAAGCTAGAGGGAAAAAGAGCACCGTGCAGACCTAGAGAGAAAATATTAGTTTTGCACAGTGGACGGGGACGAAAAGGGCAGGAGATATTGCAGCGGCAAAAGACAGATTTGCATGGAGGACCATGATCGCCAACGCCATGCCACAAGGCACATGATGATGATAAACATAATTTATCAATCCCATCCCCTTATGTCACTAAGCACATCCTCCATCCTTGATGAAAAAAAGACACACACACACACACACACACACACACACACACACACACACACACACACACACACACACACACACACACACACACACACACACACACACACACACACATACTGGGAAGAAGGTAGCCACTGCGATATATATACTTAAAGAGTTGAAGTATCACATATTTAATTCCCCAGTTTTAACATCAACTGAACACTTACACGCTTGTGCCGCCACAGTACAATTCAGTAATTCTTTTATCCTGAACGTTTTGTCAGTTTACCTGCCAACAGGTCCAAATGACCACAACACAGAATGGCTGCATACGATTCCGGATCTGCAGCACGGTAGATGGCTAATAGATGGAGACTTTAATTCCCACTCCCCGTTTTGGGAAAAAGATTGTTGTACTGTTACAAGCAACCGTTTAGTAGAAAATATAGTTGACAATGCGCTTTACCTTTTGAATGATGGGAGTGTCACTAGAATTCCTGATGTTTCCAAACACCAGGCAACAGCCATCGATCTGTCACTAATATCACCAGAATTAGTACCATGCTGTACCTGGGACACTCACAAAGATAGTTTGGGAAGTGATCACTTACCTATCATCATAACAATAACTTATGACAACATCAGGATGAAAGACAGCACTCCTGACATCATACCAAAATATAATTACATGCGCGCTGATTGGTCCTTGTTTCGGACTGCTCTTGCTAATCAAGAATATAAGCATTATGAAAGTGAAAATGTAGACGTTATGTTTCTAAGTTCCAGGAGTCAGTTCTAGCTGCTGCGGACCTCTCCATCCCGAAACTCAAAACTTATAAGTCCAATAATCGTTTGGGTAATGTTTGGTAGACAGAGGAATGTGAGAAAGCAGTTCAGTATAAAAAAGATAAATTCAAAATCTACATCAAAAGCAGAAAACCAGACGATCACATGGAAATGAAAAAAACTAACATCCAGTGTAATAAAATCATTGCTGAAGCAAAGAAAGATTATTGGGCATCATACTGCACCAAAGAAATTTCTGATTTTAAGGATTTCCATAAAGTCTGGACAAAAATGAATCAAATGAAAAACGGGGCCAATTTACCCACGTGTCCAATAATGATTGATACATGTCACAAATTTCCTTCTGACATGGACAAAGCTGAAACTTTTGTAGAACTCTTTGCTGAAAATAGTAAAGTAGACGGGTTGTGTCCTAACAGCAAACACTACAGAGAAATGGCAGCTAACAACTCTATCTTCACTGATCCAATACCTCAGAATGATCGCTGGTTTAATTCTCCGATCACCTTAGAAGAGCTAAAAAACACTATCTTGTCTCTACACAACAAAAGGAGTTCGGTAGGTGTCGATACAGTTTCAAATGAAATGATTAAGCATCTTCCAGAAAATTATATTATTTTCTTACATAAAATTTTTCAGAAGTGCTGGGAGAGTGGAACTGTACCACAGGTATGGCAAAAGTCTGTTGTTATACCCATATTAAAAGCAGGAAAGCCTAAAAACAATAAAAACAGTTACAGACCTATTGCTTTGACGTCCCATACGAGCAAACTAATGGAAAGATTGGTCTTAAACAGATAAAACAACAATTTGCCCGTAGAAAAAGTCTTTTAGCAACTTTTTTTGATGTGAAAAAAAGCTTATGATCAAGTTTGGCATAAACGTTTACTGTACAAGCTGAAATCTATTGGTCTATCTGGCAATATGTATAATTATATTAAGTCCTATCTAGCCAATAGAACAATTCAGGCAAGAGTGAGAACAAGTTATTCTTCTTCACGATCTCTTGACATGGGAATTCCTCAAGGTTCAGTGATAGCACCTATTCTATTTAATATCCTTATATATGATCTTCCTAAAGTACTCTCAAATCGTGTTGTTTTGGTACAGTACGCTGATGATATATGCATCTGGATGAATATTACTTTAAAAAAGACAACTCCCCAGAGAGCGCAGAATTACATCAGGAAATTGTATCAATCTGATCTTGATAGTCTTGGAAACTACATATTAGAAAATGGTCTGTCGTTGTCAGCAGAAAAAACTAACATGATGCTCTTTAATCTTGGTGGTACTTTAAATAACTTGTCTACTTTCAGACTGCATGGTGAAGCGATCCATTACAAACAGGTTGTAAAATTTCTGGGAGTCTTTATAACATCGAAATTAAACTGGATGTCCATTTTGATTATATTTTAACAAAAGCAAGAAAAACCTTAAATTTTTTAAAGATAATAAGTAGATTACCCTGGGGAATGGATACAAACATACTTCTCCATCTATCAACAGCACTTGTAAGATCTAAATTATCTTACGCACAAGAAGTGTTCTTCAGTGCACCCAAATATTTACTAAAGAAGATTCAAAGTTTAGACTGCAAAAGTCTTAAAATTGCACTAGGTGTACCAGCCCATGCTTCAAATCTGGAAACGTACAAAGTTGCTGGAATTCTGTCTCTGAACAGCTATCGTGAGCTAGCGACAGCAAAGTTTGCAATCAGAACTACTTCACAAACGGACAATTTTGTGAGCAAGGAAATTAAACTAAGATCTGATGTTGACTTTCTAAAACGAGCAAGCAACATTTCATCACAAATGACGGTTGCAACTTACGTATCTGACTTAGTCAAACAGTCTAACATAAGTTTGGATGAAATAGCTGAGACACCATCCACAACGCCTATCCCTACATGGGAAATGCTTAAAGCCACTTTTGATATTGATTATACAGATGCTAAGAAATATGAAAACATTAACATTTCGATATGCACAGCGAGAGAACACGTCGATGAAAATTACCGTACCCACCTCCATATTTTTACCGATGGGTCAGTCTTAGAAAATAAATCTGCTGGAGCAGCGTATTACGTTCCAAAATTTAAAATACAAAAGTCATTTTTCATTGGGCCAAATATATCTATATTTACAGCGGAATTAGTCGCTATTATACAAACGTTGCATTATTTAGTAGACCTTAAACCTGTCTTTTTCCGAAGTGGTTCTCTTTGTTGATTCAAAATCTGTATTATATGCCTTACAGTCTTTTAATACAGACACAAGACCTGACTTAATTACTGAGGCAAATCATCTTATATATCGTTTTAAGGACAAAAGGTATAGATATCAGTTTATGCTGGGTGCCTTCTCACGTTGGTCTTCATGGCAACGAAGTAGTAGACAGAGCAGCTAAACAAGGTGCACACAACACTGATAATACTATAGAAATACGTATTAAAACTTCCGTAAAAGAAGCTTGCAACTTGCTAGAATCAGCCTCATGGATTCGATTTCATGAACATTTCAATGAAAAGTTTGTGACACAACAAATGATAAAACTTTCATTACAAAATGTATGTAAACAATTGCAGTATTCTTCCATATATCATTCGAGATCGATTCTTGCTGTTCATTTTCGTATTCAGCTAAACGTGTTGAAAACAAAATATTGTAAAAATATCAAGTGTATTTGCGGAGAACAATTCACACTGTTTCACTGTTTATTTTACTGCAAAATGCTACGTTCTTTTTTACCAAAAATATTTACACAAGAAAACTATTCTGAAACTCATTTTAAAGAAGTAACTTCAGATCAGTCTTTATCAGTTAAAATTTCAGAACCTGTTAATGTATTGCTTTAAGTTTATGAAGTTAGTATTTTTGCGTTAAATTTTTCCTTCACATTGTTAATGTTTTCTTTTTTAATTGTAAGTGTTAAGATCTTGTTCCATTTTTCTATTTACCTACTTATTTATGTCTTTTACTCTGTCTCCCCTCTCCCCACAATGCAACTCGCCCACCTCTTGATTGCTTGATTGCTTGCTTGCTTGCTTGATTGATTGATTGATTGATTGATTGAATTCGTTTCCAGCAATGTTTTCTTGAATTTGTGTGTACACATTGTTTGGCCTTCAGTGCACAGGTGTTATGTTGCTACACATTTTGCTTGTTTTGGTGGTGTGCATGCTGGGTGTATCGTGTTTACATAATCCACCCAACATTAACAAGGCATAAGTAACGTTAACGTATATTGATGTCCTGCATGTTTATACAGACAAGGAGAGTTTAACCCTTTGACTCCCGCACCCTATCTGCCAAATGCAAAAACTTAACCCTTTGACTCCCTTCCCCTATCCACCAGCTTCCTGTGGGAAGCTGGTGGGTAGGTGAGGGAGTCAAAGGGTTCAGTTTTTGCTTTGCTAGCATGGTTGACAGTGCAGAATGCTGGTGGACAGGGTGTAGGATTCAAAGGGTTAAGCACTTTCAGGTTGTCACATATGTTGATCCGGGAGACAGGGAAAATCTGCACCCTTTTCCCACCAAACAGAACTCAGGCAGGATTGAACTCACCTTCCGACGTCCTACCCACTTGTTTGGTCATTGTGACCGTCAACTGAACGTCTGATTCTGTCAGTTTCATTGAGATATGACAACGGTTCAGATCACAACCGAGCAAAACATTCTTTACATCTGCCAGCAAAGATGTATCGGTCATCTCGTTAAGGAGTTTGACCAAACGTGGACCATAATTACAGTGTACAATGTAGTGTCAGCCTTACATTGAAAAAAAAAAACACTGAACCAATCCTTGGACTGCTAAAAAAATGGTTTTAAACATCAAGTATTCTTATTTCTCTCCTTTTACGAACCAAACCTTTTATGAACCAAATCAAGTCAAATATCAGCAGTACGTTTTATGCTATTAAGAAACACATTGCTCTATGAATCATTCAGATCAAGTGTGATGTACGGTAAATATTGTACGAAAAATTTCTAATGAACACAGAAAGAGAGATTTTGAGAATGGCTTGGCCACCTTGTTTTTAACACAAAAAAGATTTGAATAAAAATATCTATAAAACAAAGACAAAACTAAAGCTTTGATGACCCGAAAATTGCGTGTGGCTATTAATATCTTGAAAAGCCTTTCACATAACATGCTTCTGCGTCATAATGATAATAATTGTGCATGATCGCAAGCCACTCTGATAGACACGAATAACTGTGACACAGGAGTTGTTGACTAGACTGTCTTTTTTTTTTTTTTTCTTTCTTTCTTTCTTTCTTTAGATCTGGGGTGAGGCCATACTACGTAAAGTACTACGTAAGCCAGCTGACTATTCCGATCGAGAAGGTGTGAAAATAATCAGCTGCAGACTCAAATTAACACACACACTCTCTCTCTCTCTCCTCTCTCTCTCTCTCTCTCTCTCTCTCCTCTCTCTCTCTCTCTCCTCTCTCTCTCTCTCTCTCTCTCTCTCTCTCTTGTTTAATAAAAAAGACAAAATCTCTCTTTAAGGCTTTTCACCATCTATATAAATAATCTACCTATAGAAGAAAATGATAATCACAGAGTTCTAGGACTAACAATTGATAACAACATTTCCTGATCCTATCACACTGCCAGCCGAAGAGAAAAAAAAATCTGTGGAAAAGTCAGTGCACTCACAAAAACATAATACTTTCTGGACCTAAATTCCAGAAAATGTTTTTTCCAAGCATATATCTAACCGTCTGGTTGGACTATACCTCAACATTATTTTTCATATCTTTGCATTCATTCAAAACCAATTAAGCCTACTTCATAAGAACACCATGGTATAGATATTACCATTATAGTTCTTATTATCAATGTCCTTGCAATTGTCACTATCATCATACTCTGTAATAGCAGTAGCAGTAGTAATAGTTACAGTAATGATAGTGGTTTTAACAATAATATTAATTGTAGTGTTGATGTTTTTAAGTTTTCGCATTTTCGTTAGTATTGGATTTTTTTTTAATCTGCTGCTCCTCCTCCATCATCAGTACTTCTTCATAATCATACCGTCATGTGTTTCTCATTCATTCATTTTCACCCATTGTCTTCTGTGCAGATTTCACTACATTCAGTTTCACAGGGTCTCCACGTGCTTAAATTATTGTTGATGATAATGATAACACTGTAATATTGCTGCTAAATTTGCAATATGTGCTTCCTTAGTTTGTTAGACGTGTTGTTGTTGTTGTTGTTGTTGTTGGTAGTGGTGGTGGTGGTGGTGGTCGTCGTCGTCGTGATGGTGGTGATGGAGGTGGTGGGGGTAGATGGTGGTGGTGGTGGTGGTGCAAGGTGTGTTTACTTGTGGTGTTTTGTTGCTGTTTTCGTTTTTGATTATGTTTTTTGTCTGTTTGTCGATAATGTTTAATGTTTCCTTTTTCCGTTTTAATTTAAGTAATGATAATATGAATAATTATTAACAAATTACTTGTTTTATGTTTCTTAACGTATTTCAATGTACTTTTGCGCATTTAGTTTCATTATATCAATATATCCCTTCAATGTATGCAGTTATATCTTGTCTATATTTTTATAAACCTGGATCTGGCAATTCACATCATTCAGGGCGTTTAGATGTCATTTTTCTGTTATTTTCTCACAACATGTAGTTAGTCCCACTGTGGGGGGAGGGCTAGATTAACAACATGAAACAAACAAACAAAAAACACAAGCGCTTGTCTATCAGCCTCGTAAATGAAGAATGTTGTTTCTCTCATATCAGTGTTTATCCATGACAGCACCACATATGTATATGTGTATATAGATATATATATAGATATAGATATAATACACACACACATCTTCATCATCATCATCATCATCATCATCGTGTGTCTTGTAATATGGCATTGGCGATAATGGCCCTCAATCAGAAACCTATCTTTTGTCGCTGCAAGTATATTTTCTTCCCCACCCAGTCTGCAAAACTAACATTTTTTTCCTTGGGTCAATCTGATGCTTTTCTCCCTCTTCCCTCTGGCTTTCCAGTTGTGACTGAGTGTTCAAATTTCTCTTGCCTCACAAAATGTCCTGTAAGTGTTGTTTGCCTTTTCCTCATCATCTTCATTAATGTTCTTTTTGTGTTTCCTTCTTTCGAGACTGTCTCGTTTGTTTTCTTTGCTGTCAATGGAACTCTTAAAATTCTAACAATCTTCTTACACACCACACACACACACACACACACACACACACACACACACACACACACACACACACACACACACACACATACACACACACACATACACACACACACACACACACACACACACACACACACACACACACACACACACACACACACACACACACACAATGTTGTTCCTTAACCTGATCGGTCGTACTGAACTTAACTGAGTTGATCGTGATACCAAATTTCCAAGGCCAGCATTATGAGCATGGTACCTAACTCCTTTCCCTTGCGGCTTTACCTTCCACCTTTCAGCTGCTTTACTTTCCACAACCCTGAACAGGATTCGGTATCATTCACAGCTGGGTGGAGAAGCTGGCCGTATACGCTCAACGTGTTTAAAACATCAAGCTATGTTGAAAGCAGTGTTCGTCAAATGTAGTGGATTTCTTTGACTTGAGCTGGATTATGATTTGCAGGAGCATCAGACAGACCCACCTATACAAAGAGTCAAGCTACAAACGATTCATTATGCAAAGACAGCTTTTAGAACGTCCATAGCACTACAGTACGTCAGTGTTAAAGTGTGTTGCTAAAGATTTATCGAGTAAAAGCTACACAAACATCATCATCATTTTAATAGTTACTGCACTTGTGCTTTAAAAAAAGTCTTAGAATCGTAGTAACAAAACAACACATATATGATATATAAGCCAGAACAAAACGAAAGTCAAGACGGGAGTAAACGAAACAGACCAAAAGCAGATATTCAAGCAAATAAAAATGGAACTATTATAACAAAGTCCCTTTATCATTGAAAAAAGAAACACCTCCATTCTAATGACTTCTCTAAACAGAGGTAAACGTGAAAAGGTGTCTGTCTGTCTGTCTGTCTGTCTGTCTGTCTGTCTGTTTGTCTGTCTGTTGTCTGTCTGTCTGTCTGTCTGTTGTCTGTCTGTCTGTGTGTAAATTTGTCTCGCCAAACTTGTTAAAAGACTAGATAAACCAGTCGCCGTGGTGTACTGGTCAGCGCAACGGACTATCGACTGGAGGGTTATGAGTTCGAATCTCCATCAGTCCCTTCAAAAATCATTTTAAAAGTTTTCGGCTCTAAACCGGTTCCTACCCAGAGTTGGGCGTGCTATGGGCTCATTGGGAAGACTTGGGACCACACAGTCGAATCTCATCCACTTCACCGATGCGTCAATGACAATGTTGCTTAAATCTTCTGACCAACACAGCAGGTGTCTGTACCTCATGAACCTAGTTGACACCAGTATGAATTATGACAGTAAGCTAGAGTGCAGCCCTGTCATGCAATCTCAGTCTTAGATGGAACTCCATAGCTTCTTGATTATCATCCTCATATGAATAGTCGTTTTAAGAAATAACGAACGAACCCACATACACAATGTTCAACTTTTAACAGATCCTTAAACCCCACCTGGGGCATGGAAGACAACAGCAATTACATCAACATGTAACATAAAGCAGAAAGAATTTACAACAGTTTCACAACAGGCTGCTCGAATGTTTAGAAGATAATTTCAGACTATTTGATAAATTTGGCTAATTTCAGCTGATTTATTTGCCTTCCAGAAATGAAGTTATACCATGAGAACATTGATTTCATTGACAGATATTTTTGTAAAATAAACTTCAATCGGTCATCATGAATTTAGAAATTAAAACACAAAGTGAAACTCATCGCCAAAAGCATTGTCATCACAAAACTTGCATACACTGCTTTAAACTGTTTGACAGCTTATGACCAAATTGGCACACATACACACACACACACACACACACACACACACACACACACACACACACACACACACACACACACACACACACACACACACACACACACACACCACATCCCACCAATTACAGGTAATGCTGTATAATTATGGCTCACGATTGTACTAGGTAAGGCATAGTAAATAGCTGCACGTGTTCAGCCAATCATTTCCATTCAGTTTCAGTTTCGGTTTGCTCATGATGCCTCATTGCGCATGGCCAAAGGACAGAGGTCGAACATGATAACTTCCATCACACACACACAACACACACACACACACACACACACACACACACACATCAATAAAGCCAGACAGACAAACGCTCTTTTATTCCCACGCTGTTAAAAATAATCTCAGTGGTCATCACACTCTTGAGAAACGGGAATTACCGATTTCTTCTTACAGCAAGCAAACAGTGTTGGATACATTCAGGCTAAAAATTCTGGTTTCGTTTCACACCGAGAAGGGGAATTTTTCAGTTTCTAGATGCTTCTAAAGAATCAGCACGCGTAAAGTAATCTACCAATATAGACGATGGGGAAAGCTTTCATTTTAAATTTAAATCCATGTTGCACCACAGAATAAAAACATATAAAGAGAATCCAGTAGAGTAAATCATACAATACAAAGCTAGCGTCTAAAAGCAGTTAGTTGTCAAGAACTGTTTTCATGCTGTGTGTGGAAAATTGGAAAAAGCGAACAAACACCTTCTGACTATTCTTGTGAAGATCAATCATCTGCTCAGGAAGTGACTCAATCATTCTAAACAGTGAAACTGTTGTTTGGCCATTGACTTTTTAGCACCAAGCGAACATCAGTTGGAACTATTCATGCCTATTGTTTGGGAAAAACGACCAATATTTGTAAACAAACTTCAAAACCATATCGTCGTAAACAAACGATTTCCCAATTTTATATGTCCAAAAAGTTGATTAAAATGGAATTTGATGCAAATTCTGTTTTTAATGTGTTTTGGAACAGCGGTCTGCACAAAATCATCCCGAGCCACATCACATGTGTGTATTCTGTGGTGATCTATGAAACTGTTAATTCACCGGAGGAGGTAAAAGTCATAAAGAATAACAAACAGCGGCATTCTGAAGATAACGCACTCAACTTTCTTAAAACCAAACTGCAAACGAATTCTTTAACTTCTCAGAAGATTAAATGGTTCATCAATTTTTCACCTTGTAGAAACTGCAGTGATAAAATCAACCAATTTATAACAGAAGCCAAATCGATCTATAACGTCACAATCGAAATCGACATGACCGTTTCCTTTCTTTACAAAATTCTAAGACCGTCGTGTGAGAACAAGGGCTGTGCTCATTTGACCAGTGTCTTGCTTACTGACCATGACAGAAACGTGGAAGGGCTTGTCCAGCTTGAAAAGAACGGAGTGGACATCAGTACGTTTGAACACGACACATGGGCAGAGCTTGCACAGCGACTGACGTCTGAATCATCACAGATGTGGGGGAAGATAAGGACTTATCTAACGAGCCCTCGCCGACAGGAGGATGGGCTGATGAAGAAAGACTTCAAGGCTGTCGTTGGTAAAGGTTCGTATGTTTTTGTTTTCTCTTGATTGCTACTATCTTAATGATTGTCTGCTTTGACATTACAAGTAACGATTTTAGCATGTCATTTTCCCACTTTCTTTTTCCTTTCTTCCGATCGTTTTACTAACATGTCAACAATGCAAAGTGCTTTTTATCACTGGCAAAAAAAAGTGTTAACGTTATGTTGCCATTTCACCTATCTATTCAACTGTTTGTGTATATACATGTATATTAATATATTTCCTCTGATGTGTATATCTGCCCATATCTATGTGTGTGTGTGTGTCTACTGTGAGCCTGCTTGTGTTTTATATATATATATGTATTATACATTGATGTGTATATATATATCTGTTTTGTGTTTGTATGTGTGTGTGTCTGTGTATGTGTGTGTGAGTGTCATGTCTGTCTGTCTGTCTGTGTATGTGTGTGTGTCTGTGTATGTGTGTGCATGTGTGTGTGTGTGTGTGTGTGTGTCTGTGTCTGTGTGTGTGTCTGTGTCTGTCTGTCTGTCTGTCTGTGTAATGCGTATGATTAATGACACTTTGTTCACATATTTGATATCAAAGTCTGTCAACAGAGAACATAAAGATAGCATTGAGTGTTTTTATAAGTGTCATAACGTAATACAGCTTTGTCAGAACTTTGAAAATTGTTGAATGAAAGATGTTTTCTATTGCACAACATGAAACTCAGTGAAAACATGGTTTTATTTTGGAGCAAACACAGTTCTTGAATTTATATTATCGTTTGCTAAAATATAGGCCTATGTTTATAAATGTAACTTAAATAGTATTTACCAAACATTCCTGTTTTCAAAGAAGAGCTATTATACAGACACAAAAGTTGATATGATGCAAACACCAAAGGTGATTGTATCAAATTTCAGGCTGATCGGTTATTTTGTTCTACAATTATTGATTCCTCCATTCCAAATCAGTTATGACTCTTCGTTGCATGACATGTCCAGTTTGTTAGCAGCCATGATGATCTAAGATTTCTGTTTGTATCGTATACCTCACTCTGACAGCTTGGGCCTATTATGTTGTTGATTTTGGAAATGTCGCAGCCGACCGGTTGTTCTATGTTCTGCCCCTTGGTTTGTTCCATTGTATGTTTTTTTTTGTTCTTGTTTTGTAGATTATGATTCTTCCTTTGGATTCGAATGTGTTATATGTTGTAATGTAAACGACACTGTGCATTGTAACAAAAATAATTTTCTTTTAAAAACAAGTAATAGAAAGTTGTTGTTTTTTAAAGTTTGTCATGCCAAAATGAAGTTAGTGGCATTCTTTGTGTTAATGTTTCACAGGCAGACGTATACTTCCGGCTTTAGGACGCTACCTGCAGCAGCTGACTTCCCTAGGACTGACCAGCCCTGACATAAGCTGCTACACGTCCACCCTGTCCTTCTGACACTGCATCAAGAGACTGCTTTAATGCTACATGTTATTACTTTTGTACTTTTATATTGAACTGATTTTGTATGGGACTGCTTTAATGCTATATATTATTACTTTTGTACTTTTATATTAAACTGATTTTGTATGAGACTGCTTTAATGCTATATATTATTACTTTTGTACTTTCATAATGAAGTGATTTTGTATGGGACTGCTTTAATGCTATACGTTATTAATTTTGTGCTTTTATATTGAATTGATTTTGTATGGGACCGCTGTAATGCTGTACGTTATTGATTTTGTGCTTTTATATTGAATTGATTTTGTATGGGACTGCTTTAATGCTATACGATATTAATTTTGTACTTTTATATTGAAATTGATTTCGTACTTTTGTTTACTTACAAAATAAACACAATCAAACAAAATAAATCGACTTTTTTGAATGACCGTTTCCATGCGTTCACGCAAGCACATGTGTGTGTGTGTGAAATAAAGTCACTGGAAGAGAGAGAGACAAACTGACAGACATGCAGACTGACAGACAGACAGAGAGAAAGAGAGAGAGAGAGGAAGAGAAAGGGGGAGAGAGAGAGGGGGGAGAGGAGAGAGGGAGAGAGAGAGAGAATCGTTTTGAATTCTTATGCTTAATCTTAGGAAGAGGGGGAGTGTGACGTTACACTCATCCCCTTCCCCTAAGGGTGGAAACGCAGTGGTGGAGACATGTTTGTGTGGTGTTGTTATTATGTGTGTGTTTCCCATCATTGCCTCTCCCGTACAAATACAGTGTAAACTGTGTGTATGTGTGTCTCTGTGAGTGTGTGTGTGTGTGTATGTGTGTGTATGCACGTTTGTGTCTGTATATGTGTGTGTTTTGTATGTATGTGTGTCTGTGTATGTGTGTCTGTGTGTGTCTGTGTATTGTGTGTGTGCGTGTGTGTCTGTATATGTGTGTGTATGTGTGTGTGTATGTGTGTGTGTGTGTTGTGTGTGTGTGTGTGAGTGAGTGAATGTGTGTGTATGTGTGTGTGTCTGTGTGTGTCTGTGTGTGTGTATGTTTGTGTGTGCTTGTGTGTTGCTTGTGTGTGTGTGCGTGTGTCTGTACGTTTGTGTGTGCTTGTGTGTGCGCGTGTGTGTGTGTGTGTGTGTGTGTGTGTGTGTAAGTCATATGGAGAAAGCTTCAGACAGACAGACAGAGAACAAGAACAATGCTTTTTTTTTTTTTTTTTTAGGATAGTGGCATAAGCACAGAAATGCGGTTTTACGAACAACCCTCGAGAGAGAAAGACAGAGAGACGAAGAGAGAGAGTGAGAGAGAGAGAGAGAGACACACACACACACACACACACACACACACACACACACACACACACATACACACACACACACACATACACACACACACACACACACACACACACACACACACACACACACACACACACACACACATACACACACACACACAGGAAGAGACAAGCATAAAAGCAGACAAACAAACAGAGACAAAAGCGCACAGGAAAACTCCAAGTTAGAAACCTGCTTAGTTCCAATGACAAAACAAACATCTATTCACAAAAGAAGAAATATTTAACCTACAACTCAGGTCAAAAAATCAAAATTTAGTATCCTGTGTATTCGAGCAAATATTTTACTGACCAAATATTTCTCACTAGAAACAAATTCTCTCAAGATTAGGTCGTCGTGCCGGGACACTCCATATAGGCCTACTTGCATGCAGAAACACTCAGATGCCAATGGAAAGGGTCCAAAGTGATCATAACTAATGCTAGAAGACTTGCACATAAATCCTTCTCTAAGGGCCCTCGCTTCAATGTCTAGTTTTACCATCAGAGAACTAGGGAAAACTGCTAATATTGGACTTTTTGTTGGTCAAAACTGGTGACGGACCTTAGGGAAAAGTCCAAGTGAAGTCTGTGGAATTGATAATTCCACGTAACTGGTGGAGTTTGTACTGTGGCATATACAAACACAAGCTTGCTTACCTTTTTAGAAAATAACTGATGTATAAATCATGCACTCAGAACTGTAAATAGGGCCAACTTGTAAGCAAACAATGAGCAATACATACACACCTACATGCCGTTACTTGTAAATCTGTTCACATGTAAACTGAAACCGAAACAAGCCTGTTTCTTAGAATCAAACGGGGGTACACTTCTTGGGATTTGAAATGCTTCACCTACTTATTTACACTGATAAAGGTATTTCTTTGTCACAAAAATAGATTGTGACTAACACATGTTGGCTACCTCTCTCTCTCTCTCTCTCTCTCTCTCTCTGGAACACATCTGCTTTACATATTTATTTCCGTTAAATGTATAAAATACTAGTTGAAACTTATTACCTTTTGAATGACAAGATTATGCAAACAAGCATATGGAATGCTATTGTAATACAATCAGTCTGGAAAAATGAACATGGGTGTTACATGGGAAGAAAAGATGGATAGAAAATGGATTCAGTATTGCATTAGTGTTCAAACACGTTTTATTGTGGAAGTGAAAGACGGTCACATTACTAACTGTAAACAGGACTGGCACTCAGATATGGAACGCACTGTGATAATACACTTGGTTCTTTTCCTTTAAAGATACATTCCTGCCTGAAAAATGTCTTACATATATCACAAAAAAGTGTTTGAAAAATGTTCTTGCAAAGTCCAGGTTCGTTCGTTCGATGATTGAGGTTTAAGTCTTTCCAGCATGACGTAGATGATGACTAGCATGTCAAAACTTTTATAAGAAGCCTTTAAAATATTCTGGCCACCTCCTCTGTGGAGCAGCGGGCCCCAGCGGCTCAGTTGGTTTGAGCGTCGGATTCAAGTGCTAATGGTTGTGGGTTCGACTCCCGGGGTGCGCTACATTAAAATTGACCTTCTCACTGTCCCATCTTAACATCATTGTTGTTCTGGTGGTGTCAGTATAGGATTTGATAAGCCCCCCTTCCCCCACTGTCCTGGGATGGTTATCTCCGTCGGCCATATCACCCGAGGTGGGTGTGCACGTAAAAACTGAATTAAATCAATCGATCAAACTCTAAGGAGCTGAGCCCCAAGATAAAGTGAGTTGACGGAAGACGACCGGCCGGCTCCCGGAATTCCAAGTTAAGATTCAGGGTTTGTGGATTTAAAAGTAACACTCAATGGTTGTTTCTCCATCAAAGTATTGAAAATAGATTCTGTCTTTCGTGCACAAACGGTAGTGCACATGAAGTACATTTTCTTTGTAAGTGTCTGTCTTACTTATTCGTTCTAGACACGATATGTTGTTGCAATATTCAGACCAGCTAGACATGAATACGGTCTTTTAATTACTGAAATCATATGATGAGAATGTTATTGTTCTCTTGTCAAAATCTGTTTCTGAGGCTTTGAAAGGAAGAAAACTCAAACAGCCGCAACATTTTGTTTGTGACTAATTTAAAAGATTGTTTAAAAACTACAACCATGTCTTTTAACAGTTAAAATTGTGATGATTTAGCAAAAGCAATATACATTTACGCGAATATTAGAAATATATTAAGCTATATACCGTCACCTCTGTGTATTTGTGTATATGTTTATGTATATGCCAGCGCGTGCACACACGTGGGCAGATAACTGAATTCTGCTGCAGGTTTAAAGTTGAGTTAAAACATGAATGTTAGTAACCCAGATACAAAATTACCTGTATCGTTTGAATCTCCTTTTTGTTTGACAGTTTAGTTATGTAATAGTGTGTTTCACCTGACTCGTGTGCGTGTGTTTGTTTGAATTGAAATCAGCCTCTTTGTCTTGACAGGGTTGTATGCTAACATAATCGACATTAAACCATCAAAGTCTAAAATTCTCTCTCTCTCTCTCTCTCTCTCTCTCTCTCTCTCTCTCTCTCTCTCTCTCTCTCTCTCTCTCTCTCTCCCTCTCTCTCCACACACACACATATATATAGGCCATATGTATGTATGTATGTATGTACATATATAGATAGATAAATGTATATACACACACACACATCTACATACACACACACACACACCCGCACCACCACACACACACACACACACACACACACACACACACACACACACACACACACACACACACACACACACACACACACACACACACACACACACACGTGGAAGCCAGATCTAAAGTTCGTATATTTTTCTCTTTTCCAAGTCAGTGCAACCCCAGTAGTCAGTCACGAGGGTCGTCCAATAACCAGCGAGAATGCCTTCATCATCATCAGCATCATCCTTATCATCATCATGCGCCCTGCCGCACGGCGTTGTCGATCATTGCTCTCCATACGTGTCTGTCCCTGCCACTCTGCAAGTCCGTCCAGTATTTTCTCCTTGGGTCTACCTGGTGTTCTCTTTCCCTCCAGCTTTCCTGTTGTGTGTGTATGTATCATGTGTGTGCAGTGTAATACTGTAGTGTTTACAAATGTATGCCCAACAAGACACGTAAGTCGATACTCTTTCACTTTGAATGGTTTCACTTTGAATGGTCCTATTGTGTGTGGTCGTTGACTAACACAACCCATCCCCAGACAAAAGTAGGCCTACACCAGTTACGTCCAGTTCACAGTGCAAAACTCTCAACATCTACAAGAAGTAAATCACTTCGTACATAATCCTCTGTCATGCAAATATGCTTGATACTGAAGCCCTGGTCATTTATTTATTCATTTATTAATTTTCTCTTTTCTTTCCTGAGAAGTGGACGACAGACTGACGGCGCTATGATTAAGGAAATACTGTTTTCATATTGTTGATAGGCAGCGGTGGCTTTGTGCATTGACTTGGGGGGGGGGGGGGGGGGGAGCTTTTCTGTGATGCGAGTCAAGTTTATATATAGTGGCTAGTTGTTTTGATTCAGACCTTTATTTATATACCGTTTCTTTTCTTTGAAGGTAACATACACAGATAAACATGTCATTTACGTGCAACCATTGATACTGATGCAATATGAGTATAAGGTGAAGAAAACAGTGTAGGCTAGGTAAAATATAGGCTAGGTATGCCTCCGGACCTGACTAGCTCATAGGTTTATGTGCAGGCGAAGGCTTGTGCCACGATTATCATCACATGGCACCTGTGACGTTAGTACATATGGAATTCATTCCAAGCGCAGAGATGTCATGTTAAGAAACTGAAACTGAAACTGAAAATCTGGTACAACCAATCAGTGCCCTTCCTGGCTGCAAACATTGCATTTCATTCATTTTTAAAGTGCCCCTTGCAAGAACCAAAAGCAATGCAAGCAGGAGAACTGTTAGAAATGGTGAATGCAAATAGCTCAACAGGGATTTGAGAAAAAAAAAAGACCCAATTTTAGCTTCGTGCACAATTGTTATTTTTAACATATGTAGGGCCTACTTTAAAGAATGGAGGCGGAGCATGTCATCCATGGTGTTTGAAATAAGGGCCCTGGGACAGAGATTCTGTTGGAACCATCTGCCCTAGCAAAGCTAGTCCTTTTAAAAAAGTAGTTACAAAAGGGTTCTCTCAAGCGCCAGTACATTGCTGCTAAGATGTCCTTCAGAGGGACAGAATGAAGGAAGGCCTAGATGTAGCCAAGGCCCAGATTTCGTGGCACAAATGAATGTATACTAACAATGTCTGACAATACATATGTATTCAAGAATATAAACATTTAACCCTCTGACTCCCTCAACCCTATCCAGAGGCATCCTGCATCGTTAGCGGTGATGCTGTCTCTTGCTTGGCTTTATAAGAAGACATTCCACCAGTAGTAGGCCTGATCTGACAATGCCTCCACGACGAAAATTGAGCGGGGACGACGCGAGTTGCATGGTTCCAAGATGGTGTTCCCAAGCGAGAAGTGGCCAAGCGACTTCAGGTGTCCATCTCGGTCATTGTCAGACTGATTCAACGCTTCACAGCCACTGGGAGGGTCCATGAAAGACGCAGATCTGGTCGACCGAAGAAGACAAACCCACGTGAAGATCGTCTCATTGAACGACAAGCCCTGCAGACAAGAACAGCCTCTTCCAGCATCATTCGAAGGCAGCTGAGGGTGGCTACTAACATCAACATCAGCCAGCAGACCATACGGAACCGCCTTCATGGGTTTAACCTCCGTTCTCGTCGCCCAGCTGTACGGCCACGCTTAACTCCAGCCCATAGGGCAGCACGCCGCGCCTTCTGCAGACGTCACGTGATGTGGACACGTCAGCAATGGTCCCAGGTCCTGTTCAGTGATGAATCACGCTTCACCATGAACCACAACGACGGCCGACTGAGGGTCTGGAGGCGCCCAGGGCAACGCTTTATTGACACCACTGTCCAAGAAAAGGTGGCCTTTGGTGGAGGTTCTGTAATGGTCTGGGGGGCCTTCAGCCTTCACCACAGAACACCCTTGTATCATGTACAGGGTAACCTGACTGGCCTCCGATACCGGGATGAGATCCTTCGACCGCTGGCTGTGCCTACACTGCAGCAGATGGGACCGACGGCTGTCTACCAGGATGACAACGCTCGCCCCCACAGGGCAAGGGTGGTCAACGACTTCCTGCAGCAGTCTGGAGTCAACAGAATGGAGTGGCCAGCATGCAATCCCGATCTCAACCCGATTGAGAACCTCTGGGATGAGCTGGATCGCAAAGTGAGGAGCAACCACCCCCCTCCCAGGGATGCCCAACACCTCTACCAGATGCTGCAGACTGAGTGGCAGGCGCTTCCACAGAGGATCTTCACCAACCTGGTCAACTCGATGAGGACTCGCTGCGTCGAGTGCCAGAACAGCCATGGCGGTTACACGCATTACTGAACTTTTGGGAGCATCAGAATGCCCTGTCTTGTGATTTCAATGACTTTGGGAAATCAAATTTCGATACGTACCCACTTTGATCAAATGTACATACCAAACGATTGCTCGAAATTGAAGGCAATTGTGTATCGTTATCACTAAAGCATGGAATTAAATGTTTGCCAAACTTCAACGCATTGGCTTTCTTATTTTGAAAGTTATGAATTTTTGTGCAAGTGATCCTTAACTTTTTGTGCATAGTGTAGTATATATGTTGTGTTATCTTCGCTTCATGAAGGACAGCTATGACAATGTTGATAATGCACGCATCTGCGAGTTTGGTATGCTTGAGCGTGCATAGATGGATGTTCAGACAAGCGGTCACTCACATCAGAAATAAACAGTGACAGAACATAACTAATCACTTGACTACTTGTTGCAACATGTGCGAGAACTTTCGTGTTCAAATTTCAATTGTCCATCGATTGTCTAAGCAAAACATTAAGCAGTACGCTTCGAGTAGAAAAAAATCATGTGAATTTGAGTCTTTAAGACTGCTTGTTGTCTCCTTGGACCAGACATTAGGTAAAGTTGTTTAAAGCTGATTGAGCAGAACCATATCAGGGTTATAACCATCTCAAAGTGTACATTATTTCTCACTGGAAAAAAAGAACGCCTAGAAAAGAAAATGAAGTACACATATCAATGCATTCACGCACGAATATAAGGATATGCCCCTGACGTTGACCACGCCATGCATTATCCACTTTATCACAGAGGGGTTTAAAAACTCAGACCTGATTAGAAGTCCCCTGTCCCCTCCCCCCAAACAAGAAAACCTGTGAATTTATTCCTTTCAGACTTACTCATTGGATCCATGGACTAAATCTTGAGTATATCTTCCCACTTACCCCTAGCATATTTCACGTTTGGTGCTATTATGATCCACATAGATGTACTTCACAGTTTTCTCCAGCTGGTCTTTCCATACATTTCCATGCACACACACAAATACTACTTATCATCATCATCATCATTAGGTGCCTTGCCGCATGGCGTTGGCGATTATGGACTTCCATCTGTCTCTTGTTGCCTCAAGCATCTCTTCCACCCTCCCTGTCGTCAGCCACTCTGCAAGTCCGTCTAGTATCTTCTCCCTGGGTCTACCTGGTGCTCTCCTTCCCTCCAGCTTTCCCGTTGTGACCAGGTGCTCCAATTCCCCTTTCCTCATAAAATGGCCTATGAATGTTGCCTGCCTTTTCCTAATCTTCCTTATGAATGATCTACTTGTGTCTGCCTCCATCAAGACTGTCATTTGTGTTTTCTTTGCTGTCCATGAAACTCTCAACATCCTTCTTAGAAACCTCATCAAGGCTGCCTCAATCTTCTGGTTTTGCTTGTTGACTGTCCATGCCTCGCAACCGTACAACAGTATTGGTTCTATGTAACATTCAAGAACTCTCTTCCTGATGTTAATTGACAATCATTTGTTGGTAAGAATGCTTTTCATCTTCCTGAATGTTGTTTTGGCTTGGCTGATTCTGCTGGCTATTTCTGATGTGCATCTGCCATCTGGTGAAATGATCGTTCCCAAGTATTTAAACTTATCAACCTGTCTCAAGGTTGTGCCGTTTGCTGTTATTTTGCATGAGGGGATTTCATGTTTTTTACTGATCACCATGACTTCAGTCTTCCTGCTGTTTAGTTCCAACCCCTTACCTTTGCTTTCTATTTCAAGTATATTCACAAGGTTTTGTAGGCCCCTTTCACTTTCTGCAATTAGCACGGTGTCATCTGCGTATTGAATGTTGTTTATCATTTTTTCCTCCAACCTTTAATCCAGGGTCTTCCTCTAGATTTCTTATGTTTTCACTGTAAAGTACTAAGAAAAGGAGAACAAAGCAGCACACTCATCTCCAAACCAATGTAAACCAACAAGGCACACAACCTGAAAAACAGTTAAAACAAAAACAAAGAACAACAATATCAACAGAAACAAACGACAAAGCTACAGACAATATTAAAAAAAACTGAACACATGCATACACCAAGAAGTAGATCAAAACAATACACACACATTTCCAGAACACAGCCATTCACAGAACCACACTCATGATTCCAAAGAGCAGTCGCACCTTGCAGGCAGCAGACCAAAAACAGATGCAGGTCAATTAGATGTATGGTTCAATATATTTATTGGTGACAAGTTAATAGAAGACAGGACTAATGGGAGGCCAGGTCAGAGATACAATGAGACCCAAACCTGTAATAATGTCACACAACATACAATATGCACAGTAACAGTCAATGTACTCGCTTCCCTCTTTCTCTTTCCAGAGCTCGCAACATATACCCCATGATTTCAAGTACACCGTTTATACTTTTGATTTTTTTTTCCAGTCCAGTTGCAATGCTGGTGAAATGGGAGTGTTTTCTTGTTTTACATTTGGTGGCATTCACAGGATTGCTACCGATCCAAATAAAAAGCAGACGAGTGCTGGTCAATTATAAGTAACTGACTTTTCAACACATAAAAACATACACAAACAATACTTTTCGTACAAGATGTACATCTTTTACATGTCAATATATTAATTTTGTTCAATTTTTTCCCCAAAGAAAACAAAGATAACCAACAACAAAATCCTTTCAACAAAAGCATGTGTTGTACTGATAAAATAGGGGACATTACGGGAGTTCGCAGACAAATCACTATTAAGCTTATATCACTTTGCTACTTTCAGACACCCGACAATGTTCTATTGACATCTGGTTTCTTGATTGCCATTCTCAATACTTTTCAACAACAAAAAATGCTCAAGCTGACACACAGCAATATTCTAGCCCCAGAGATACACTGAAGGGGCACTGGCAAGTTCATTATATCTGACCTTCACAGCTAATTGTGTGCACCAATATACTCAAAGAGTTAAAGCCAACAATAATCAAGAACTGCTCCCACCTGAGAATAAAAACCGATTAACAAAATTTCCTATGCTTTGACTATCATCTACATCTTACAACTCTGCTGACTTTCTTAACAAAATTACAACTGCGTTGACTTTTGTAACCTAAAAAGCTCACTCAAAAATATCTTTGTAAAAATAAACAGATTTTCACACACAAAAATACACCTTTGTAATAAAAACTAAAAGGAAAACAACATGCAGTACTTATTAAAATTAAAAGCCCTTTTACAGTTTTAATACCTTTCAAGCTTTCCCCCTTCATAACCTGTAAAATCTTCCAGGTTTTTGTCATCCTACACTTGGGGTCTGGAAGATAGTAATGGCCTGTCCTCTAGGTACAAACCTGCTGATTACAAAATTATTTTTACATTCTGCAAAGGTCTTCTGTTCCAAATCCTCAGTTGTGATGGTGAGTTTTGCTGTTCTTTTTTGGGAGGAGGGTAGGCAGTAGGGGGAGTCCAAGGGGGTTACAATCACTTCAACTATTATAAATCCACACAAAATGCTCACATTTAAGCATCATCTTGGCTGTATTATGTTCTGTAGAGTTTGCTGGACAGATTTCATTAACCTGTGCATTGCAACTTCAAGACTCATTAACCTGTGCATCAAAATTTCAAATGGTGGGAACACAATTTTTTAAGGCCTAGGTCTGCACATTATCACAAACTACAGAGACCTGCTCAACAACACATATGTGAATAGGGAGTGGAGAACATACAGAAAACTGAAAACATACAGACAACTGTGAACAGCAGTCCTAGAACAAAGAATTCATCATATAAATACAGAACAAAGACAAAGACCTCTCCAATCCACATCTGCTTCTCTACTGAGATGCAACAATAAAAACAGCTGGAACTGATCAAATGATTCAAATGACAAACACTAACTTCATGTAGAAAGACTTTGATCACCGATGCCAGTGTCTTTGATCTTCATCACATGTGCAACTCATGTGACACAATCACAACTCTCAGACTAGTATTTGTCCTAGGACAGATAATGGCTGGGAAGGAAAACAGAAGGGAACCAAACGAGTATTTCTGCTTGCAGCTCAAAGCAAAGCACACGCTGTTCAAACCACTATAACTGTTTCCAAATGATAATAATGGCTCATTTACTCTGACAAAGGTGCGTGAGGCATGATCACCCATGGCAGAACACATGCAGGAAGATTACAGTAATGGAAAATAAATAAAATGATCGCAAGTTTCAACTTACGACAGAACATATTGACAAAAGCATCCATTGCACCCAAACCAACCACCCTTCCATAGAAATTCAATAAAGAAACACACATGCGTTAACTTATACTTGTAAGCTACATGGATGACCTACTTGAAGCCAAATGGTGTAATCTGAAACGACACTGTCATCTACAAAGCAAGCTCACTACACA
Organism: Monoplex corrugatus; assembly: GCA_030674185.1. Classification (NCBI taxonomy): domain Eukaryota; kingdom Metazoa; phylum Mollusca; class Gastropoda; order Littorinimorpha; family Ranellidae; genus Monoplex; species Monoplex corrugatus. Next base: position 33,692,844 of record JAPXFY010000022.1, on the reverse strand, counting down.
GCAATTGACACAAGCATTGCAGAATGACCAGGAATGTAATTTTTTCAAACCAGTTAATCTTCTCTCCAACTTAGTCACATTCGTATCACACATTTGAATGGCTACGCAAAAACATAACCACATATGGTTAAAAGACAAGATCGTACCACACTAACACACGCATCTAACACAATCATACTGTTGAATATACAAATATTTATAAACAAAGAATCCCAATTACACACAATTTGCCTGTAGTCTATATCCCAACTATTGCTGCAGTTCCTCTACATCATACACATTTCCAAGTTTCACTTTTACTTCTTCACGCATAGATACAGCCCTTACCAAAAGATCCTTCCTGTCTTTCTTCTACAACAGTCCAGTTTCTTTCTCTTTGTTTCCTTCAACTCTATAAACCATTACAATACAGTGCTAAGAACGACAGCGCCCTAAGCAAGACACCATGACCTAAAATCGTCCCTCAACTTTCTCCATTTCGTTCTGCACACAGTCCTGACAGGAAGGACCATACATGTCCCATTAAGAAGGAGCCAGGTGGCGTTGCTTTACATGCTGTAACCGTACGCTGGCATTCCAGCAGGCATCCCACCAGGAGGCATTCCTGCTGGCATTGCGGCATAGCCAGGAGCAGCCCCATAGCCTGGCTGGGCAGGGGGCACTCCCATTCCCACGCTGGCAGGACCAGCCGTCAACATCAACTGAGGTTCACCTGAAACACACCCCTACCTGGTCAAATATCACAGACCAAGCAACCCAAAAATGCCATGCTATAAATCAAGAACTAAAAACATCAGATGATGTTATCATAGGTTTCTCTCCTAGGAGTCATCTACTTAAAACACTGTCTCGTAATCAAAACGTTGTCTGCAGATAAAACACATTAATGGCTTGTTAGTGTTGTTGTTATTCTTGTTAAAAGCCCAGCCAACTGCTATAACCAGTTCAAAACACACACAATACCTCAGCATGAAAAACGTGAAAAGAAATCCAAGTACACATATCAATGCATTCACGCACATAATGCAAGGAGATGCCCCTTGCATTGACCATTCCATCCAATTTATCGCACACGGGATTTAAGGAACATACCTGAATACAAATTTAAACATAACTAAGGACACCAAAACATGTATAAAAGCAGGCCTTAATTACCTAAAATCACTTCCACATATCTCATCCCTAGAACCAAAAATGCACTCAACACATGTATTTAATTGTCAATCCTAAGAGAAAAGTACACACGACTACTGAACACATACAGGTGAATGGACCAGCAAGGCAGAAAATGATAGGAAGAAATGACAGAAAGCAAAGGAACAAGGCAGAAACAATAGGAGTGACAGAAAAGAGGAAATTTCTAGCACAGAATTTCCAGAAGGTCGGGTTACTGTTTATACTGAAAGAGCCCCCAGCATCCCCACGGGGAGAACAGTAATCTTTAGACCGCCACGGAAGCCATTCCGGAACAGCAGACAACTCGTGCCCCTGCCGCTGCCACCTTCGCCGTTCCAGAACAGCGGTCACATGTCTCTATTTCGCTGCATCCGTCGTTGCTATATTTGGGAATAATAAACTTGGTAACGTTGGACCTGTCAAGGTAGCTTGCAGTCTAATATTACTTGGGATATCCCCTATGTCACTGAGCAGTGTATTTTTGAAGCAATTTTACAGGTTGTACTGGATGTAAACAACTCATTAGCTACTTGATGCAAAGCAAGAAGGCGACCCCTGTTCCAAATACGAGTGGTAGCACCACAAAACGCCCTCGACTCATGAATTTAGCCGAAGCTCAGCAGGAATTAGAGCAAATGTTTGTCGAAGAAGAAGATGAACTATTGTCTGATGATTCTTTGGAAGAAGAAGATGTTGACGATGAGGATTATAAGCCATCAGTTCATACTCCTGACCCAGATAACAGAACCGAGTTCGACTCTGTTGCCAACAGTGCAACGAGCGATTCAGAAAGCTCTGATGGGGAGCATGCTGTCAGAGACACTGAGACGGTTCAGGAAAGTGAAGACAGGCCCACTAGAGGTAGGGGAAGGGGTAGGGGAGGTAGTAGATTACGGGGTAGGGAGCAAAGCAATGCCGAAGGTGTAGGTGGGGGGAGGGGGCATGGTGGTGTGTTTGCCAATGTTGACACTGAGTCAGCTGATGCTTTTGTGCCAAGCATACCTGATTTTGATGGGGATCATGGTCTGAAAATATAACCTAATGGAGATACATGCTTAGATTTTTTTCCTTTATTCATCACTGATGATCTAGTGAATAAGTTTGTGACTGAGACAAACACATATGCAAACAAACAATACAACAGTTGCAGGCAATGCCACAGGGAATGAAAAAATATTCAAGGTTCACAACATGGAAAGAAACCACAATGAATGAAATGAAAAAGTTTCTGGGGCTCACATTACTCATGGGCATAATAAAAATTAAAAAAAGCCCACAATCGAGTCATACTGGTCAAAACATGCACTTCTCAACAAAAACATGTGCAGATTAGTGATGACCAGAAACAGATACCAACTTCTTCTGCGGTTTTTGCATTGCAAAGACAACCAGAATGAGCCTGCAAGCACTGACCCGCATCATGACAGATTGTACAAAGTGAGACCTGTCATTGATAATCCTGAGGCAAAATTTCAATGCGTATACAAACCAAACAAGTTCATTGCTGTAGATGAGTCCCTACTCTTATATAAGGGTCAGCTTGTTTTCAAGCAGTACATTCCAATGAAAAGAGCATGCTTTGGGATCAAGCTTTTTCACCTATGTGAGGATTTAAGGGTATACATACAAACTACTCATTTACACAGTGAAACAGGATCTTTTTTTAACATTGATATGCAGCTGCCCCCTGATGCACAGCACTTGTCGGCATCAGAAAAAATTGTCTTCATGATGGCAGACCTGCTCAACAAGGGGTACCGGCTATTCATGGACTAACTGGTATTCTGGCATCCAGTTGTACAGGTAAGCAAGTCCATTTTTATCTCTTCACCCCATTTTTTATCCTATTCGTCTACATATTTCGCGCGCGTGCGTGCGTGCGTGCGTGCGTGTGTGTGTGTGTGAGAGAGAGATAGAGACAGGGAGAGAGAGAGAGAGAAAAAGAGTGTAAGTGTTTGTATACAAGTATATACAAATAAATAAATGATTGGTGGCTTTTCCATGAAAAACCTTCAGACACTGTACTGTGGAACACTGTGTTCATTTCATGTGCTTTCCCCAGTGTATTGAGGTTGATAAGTTTAAATACCTGGGAACGATCATTTCACCAGACGGCAGAAACACATCAGAAATAGCCAGCAGAATCGGCCAAGCCAAAACAGCATTCAAGAAGATGAAAAGCATTCTTACCAACAAATGCCTGTCAATTAACATCAGGAAGAGAGTTCTTGAATGTTATATAGAACCAATACAGTTATACGATTGCGAAACGTGGACAGTCAACAAGCAAAGCCAGAACAAGATTGAGGCAGCCGAGATGTGGTTTCTAATAAGAATGTTGAGAGTTCCATGGACAGCAAAGAAAACAAACGAGACAGTCTTGATGGAGGCAGACACATGTAGATCATGACACACTTAGATCATTCATAAGGAAGATAAGGAAAAGACAGGCAACATTTACAGGCCATTTTATGAGGAAAGGGGAATTGGAGCACCTGGACACAATGGGAAAGCTGGAGAGAAAGAGAGCACCGGGTAGACCCAGGGAGAAGATACTAGACGGACTTGCAGAGTGGCTGGGGACAAGGAGGGTGGAAGAGATGCTTGAGGCAACAAGTGACAGAGACAGACAGACAAGTCCATAATCGCCAACGCCATGCGGTAAGGCACCTGATGATGATTGAGGAAACTGCAGTTTTCCAGTATGTTCCTGCATAGGATAGGTGTAAGTGAAATGTGAACTGTGCTGGTAGTTTTTCTGTGGAAAACCATCGGAGACTGTTTATACTTACAATGTGGAATACTTACTGTACTTACTTCCTGTTAATTTCCCGTTTATTGAAAACTGCATTGTTCCATATATATGATATATGATTTTAGCTGATGTTTTTTCACAGAAAACCCACCAGAGAATAAGTTTGCTATGGACTACTGTTTTCATCGCTTCAAGTGGATATCTTTTTCTTTTAAAAGAAGGCAATTTGTTTATAAAACAGGAGTAAGAAAGACTATTTTGTTGTTTTTTCTGTATTGTATATTCATTTTCCTTTAACCCTTAGACTGCCATGGGACGGCAATTTCCGTTCTGCACCTATGGTCTAAAAAGTGCCGTAAAACGGCTATCTCTGTTCGCGTCAGTAGTGGAATTTTCCTATCTCCACAGTAAGACCAGAGGTTCCCAATTCACTCCAATCACAACGTTTAGTGTGTCTGCAATGAATATGTATAAGTAGAAGGATCCAATGAGATTTCAAGGAGTCAGTCTGGGCTCTTTCCCAAACCACCCCCTGCAACTTTCGAACACACTGATCAACATGGCGGATGACGAAACTCAACCTGGCCGAAGTGGCGTGAAATGAAAGCGAACAGCAAAAGATTACAGTGATTTTGTTACCACTGATGATGAGAAAGTTCTACAATTGATAGAGGACGACGAATTCAGTTGTTATGACGAAACTGCTACGTCAAATGAGGAGGAAAATGTCGAAACAGCAGTCCAGTGGAGCGGAGGGGGCGTGTTGACATCGCAGTTACGAGAATAGACCAGCAAGAGGAGAGAGAGCCGAGTTTGGAGGCTGTAACTGACCCAGATTTTGAAGAGGGTGAAGGCCAGGCAAGGAACAATGGCTCAGAGAGGGGGAGGGGAGGGAGTGAAACTGGACACCTAGTACAAGCGTCGTCTGCTACACAGCTAACACCGGAACTGACACGGTGGAGCAGCCTGCTCGTGGTCAAGCGAGCTTGCGTCAGTCACAGACGGTCAGGCGTTGGCAGAAGCGTAGGTAAGACCCATTGTTATTGTCTTGTGTCAGTGTGTTGATAAACGGAGTGTTATCACGGAGCAGTGACTGCAAAAGAGAAGACTTTGCTGAATGGGTGTGTGGGCGTGGCACTGACTGACTGAGTGTGTTTGTGTCATCACTGTACTTGTGTGTGTGTGTGTGTGTGTGTGTTTGTGTTTGTAGCTGTGTGTGTCTGTATGTGTGTGTAGCTGTGTGTGTGTAGCTGTGTGTGTGCGTGTGTCTGTGTGTGAGTTGTGTGTATATGGTTGCATGTAGTTGTGTGTGTGTGTGTGTGTGTGTGTGTGTGTGTGTGTGTGTGTGTGTGTGTGTGTGTGTGTGTGTGTGTGTGTGTGTGTGTGTGTGTGTGTGTGTGTGTGTATGTGTGTGTGCTTGAAACAAGACTGAGTGAGAACTAGTGTTGCAATGGTGCATGTGTCAGTGTAGTTGTGTGTGTGTGTGTGTGTGTGTGTGTGTGTGTGTGTGTGTGTGTGTGTGTGTATGTGTGTGTGTGTGTGTGTGTATGTGTGTGTGTGTGTTGTTTCCATGCACAAGGATGTGAACAAGATTTTTTTTATTCACAGGTGGTACCAGAGGCCATGGGACCAGAGGCAGGGGACAGGGAGCTACTCAGCAGAGAGGGAGAGGAGACCCTTGTGCCACCCAACAACACCCAGCCAGATATTCCACAGTTCACAGGGGAACCTGGCCTGAAGATTCAGCCTGATGGGGACAGGCCTGTGGACTACTACCGGCTCTTCCTCAATGAGATACTAGACAAACTTCCCTACCACCCTGGAGAAGACTGTCAGAAAGCTTTCCTCTGGCAGGAGGTGCAAGGTGTACAGCAAGAGGGGCATCAGGAAAGAAACCAACTTTGTGTGTGGACAGTGTCCTTCAAACCCATCTCTTTGTGTGCAACCTTGCTTCGTGGCGTACCACACCAAGAAAAACTACTAGTTGCTGACTGATACCCTGTACATAGATCTATGTAGACACAGTATGTGTATGTATTTTTCATCTCTGTGTGTGTGTTGTGTGATGTACTATTGCAAAATTTGTATAAAAAAAAAAAGGAAGGAAAAAAAAACAGTGACACGGAAAATTCTTTCGAGTCCCAAAGTAAGCGTGTGTAGATATGGTGATTGTGAAAACTCTTCTTGGACAGAAGGTAAGGAAATACATTTTTCATTATAATTCTTTTGCTTTCTGATAATAATTCAGTTTTATTATTCACTGTTTTTCACTTTGTTTTATGTTTATATGACATCATGTCTAGAATAGTGTAAAAAAAATAAATCTTGTTTCATTGGACATAAACTTTCATCTGTCCTGTTGAATGGATGTGTAATTATGATCAGTGTATAGAGGATTCAATTACCTTTCAGAAAAGTATTAGTTTTATGGACTTTTATTGAGTAGTTTTTGTGTCAGAATTTTGTTTTAATTATTACCCTCCGTGATGTAATATGGCTTGGCAAACAGTTGGCGCAGAGCTAAAAAAACGAGTGGTAGTGTAAGGGTTAAGACAATGTATACTTTCACATAGTTTAGTTACGAATGTAATCCGTATATGTTTTTGCAACCACCCATTTTCTGGTGAAAATTCCCTGGCAAATAGCTTTTGGCCATTAGCCAAATTCCCCAGCAGGGTAAGGATTAATGGCTTATTCCAAGCAAAACTGAAGCACATCAAAATAACAGTAAACTCTACGCATTGATCAGATCAAAATACCAAAAAAAGAAATTAACCAGTCAAATGACAAATATTAATTTAAGCCAACAACATGTATCCAAGAATGTTGCCAAGTGCCTAGATGCGCAATAAGAAAGCCCAAAAAAGGGCAGAGCTAACGCCAAGCCTTTCCAACACTTACCCAGTACAATAGGTCTATCTTCTGCTTTCTGTTCCTCTTCGCTCCTCACAGCCTCAGACTGTTCCAACTTGTCCACCTGTCAGTGTACATACAAGCTCACAATCACTGTATGCAATACATCAATAGTGCAGACTTTAGTCTTCATTCATAGTTAGATGTACACAACACAAACACAGCTACATATACATACACATCACCATCATTATCATGTGCCTTGCTGCATGGCACTGGCAAGCATGGCCCTCCACACAAATTCATTTTTTTGTTGCTGCAAGCGTATCTTCCACCCTTTCTGTCCTCATTCAATAAGCAAATGCACACAGTATTTTCTCCCTGGGTTTACCTAAAGTCCTTTTTCCCTCCAGTTTTCCTGTTGTGACTAGGTGCTAAAATTTCTCTTGCCTCATAAAATTTCCTATGAATGTTAGCTTTTCCTAATCTTCTTCATTAATGTCCCTTTTTGTTTGCCTCTCTCAAGACCATCTCATATATTTTCTTTGCTGTCCAAGAAACTCTTTACCATTCTTCTAAGAAACCACATTTCAGCTTCCTCAATCTTGTTTTGACTTTGTGTGTTGACTGTCCATGCTTCGCATCCACACAACAGTACTGGTTCTAACACTGAAGAACTCTCTTCCTGATGTTAATTGACAGGCATTTGTTGGTAAGAATGCTTTTCTTGAATGCTATTTCAGCTTGGCCAATTCTACTGGATATTTCTAAAAACAGTTTCTACTCTCACTGCTTCTGTTTGTTCCTGATACATATTCCTTCTTATTCTTAGATCCTTTCCATTGACATTAAGCCTTTCTAGTTGGCTGATCAATTCTTGTCTTACCTGGTCAAAAGCCTTGGTGTAATCAACAAAACATATATCCTTATTCAACTCAACTAATTTTTCTCTGAGAGTTCTCAGGATACATATGGCATTAACAGTTCATTTCCCTTCAACAAATCCACATTGTCCTTCTGCTATTTCTCTTTTGATTCTGTTCCTTGTACTCATCATGATTATTCTTAACAGAATCTTTGTCACATAACTCATCAAGCTGATTGTACGATGGGAGTTCACTTTCTATGGCCCCTGCTTTCTTTGGAAGTGCAATGAAAATTGATTCTGATATATCTTGATGGATTTATACCGGTGTCATTAATTTTATTTAGGAGGACTGATATTTTTTCAATACAAATTCACCTAGACCCTTGATCATTTCTGCAGTAATATTGTCTGGTCCTGGGGCTTTTCCTGGTTTCAGCTTTTTTTTTTCCCCCCATATCGCTGCTCTAACTTCATCTTTCATTACTGGCGATTCTTCAATGTTTTTTCTTATGATGCGTTCTTCCTTTTTGCCATCTTCAAAAAGGTCTTTAATGTACTCTTGCCATCTATCTAATATTTTCTTTTTCCATAATAATCTTTAGATTTGATTTAAGCAACTAGTCAATGTGCATGTCTTTTTCCTGTAGGCAATTTTTTCAATGGTTCTGTACATAAACTTAGGATCTGTTCTGTGTCAGTCTTCTATTTCTTAGCACTCTGTTTCCATCCAAGCTGCCTTAGCTTCATTGCACATATTCCCGATTTCCTTATGCATCTTTTTGTATTTGTCCTCTTTTCCTTTTGCCCTCCTCCATTCTTCCATCAAGCTTTGTCATTCAGTTCTTTGCTTTTCTTTCAACTCTAGGGATTTATTCACAAGTTTCATTAATAAAGTTTCTCAAATATGTCCATTGTTCCTCATTGTCACCAACATACTTTTCTTTCAACTCTAGGGATTTTTTCACAAGTTTCATTAATCAAGTTTCTCAAATATGTCCATTGTTCCTCACTGTCAACAACATGCTTTTCTTTCAACTCTAAGGATTTATTCACAAGTTTCATTAATCAAGTTTCTCAAATATGTCCATTGTTCCTCACTGTCACCAACATGCTTTTCTATCAACTCCAGGGATTTATTCACGAGGTTCATTAATCAAGTTTCCCAAATTTGTCCACTGTTCCTCACTGTCACCAACAACGTCCTCCAGAGCACTGAATTTATTTTGAACATATACGTTAAATTTTGCACAAATCAATTCATCTGTTTTTTAAGAGGCCAAGATTCCATTTTATATTACTTTTGGTTCGTTTTCTTTTCTTAGTTTCAGTTTAAATCTTCCCATTAAAAGATTGTGGTCACTGTTGCAGTCTGCACCTGATAATGCTTTTGCTATCAGTAAAGAGTTTCTAAATTTTTTACTTATCATGATGTAATCAATTTGATTTCTTGTGCTGTCTCCTGGACTCATCCATGTCCATTTTCTTCTGTTAGGTTGCTCAAACCAAGCGTTGCCTATTACTTGTGCCCACTCAACATGTTTCTTTCCCCTTTATTTTGTGTGCCAAGTTCATGAGGTCCAACTATGTCATCTACTTTTTCCTGTCTCACTTTAGAATTAAAAACTTTTCATATTATTGTAGTGTCCTATGATTTACGCTGAGCCTTGGCTGCCTCTAATTCCCAACAGAAGTTGTCTGTTTCTTCCTTGCGTATGTTGGTGCATATACTTGGATAATATTGACATAAAATCGCTTGCCATCCAATCTGACTACTAAAATTCGGTCTGATAAAGCCCAGTATGATAGACTTTGACTCATCACTGTCCATGATGATGCCTACCCCTCTTTCATGTGTGCCTCCACCAGAATACATATTTTTATACTTGCCTGATGTTATCATGCTTACTCCCTTCCATCTCAACCAACCCTGGTCCCAAAATATTTATGCTAACCCTTTCCATGTCTACCTTGACATTTTCTAATTTTCCTTTGTGCACTAATATACCTGGACATTGTAAGCCAATTAACATGCATATGAAAATCTGAGAAAAACTGCTCACACACACACACACACACACACACACACACACACACACACACACACACACACACACACACACACACAATCACCCAGATCACATACCTTTGTAATGTACTCCCTCATGACCTGTATCATGTAGGGCATGGCAAAATCAATGATGTTATGGCGCCAGGCCAATTCCAGAATGACGTCAGGACGGAGAAGATCATAGCACTGGAAGAGGCAGGCAGCAAAACATTCATGGTTGTTGCTGTCCAAGAACCATTCAATCAGATCCTCTGCAATCTCCACTTGGCGTGACTCACCAGCATACATCATGGCATCCTGAGGCAAATAGAAAGAATGATAGAAGTTCAGTAGACGGTCACATTTCCCAGGGAAAAAATGTCCAATAAAGCAGATAATCCTGTTTCAATAAAAACAAAATAATGCACACACGCCCACATACACAATGTGCTGAATTTTTTCAATATTATTTTACTGACCAAATACATTGTAACAGAAATGTATTCTTCAAAAGAGAGAGTGGGGCAGAGGAGATAAATAAATGGACGACCTACTTTCTGCACCACAGAGGCACTGTCCTATGCCAATCATTCCAGCTCCGCAGCCAAACTCCAAACCACGTTCATTTTCTGTCAGTTCCCATTATAAAGTCATTGGAGTAATACCAAGCTGCCATGACATAAAAGTCTATTGGAGCAATACCAAGCAGCCAACTTTGATCAAATGTTCTATAAGCACCCTACCAAGCCCCCTGCAAGCAATCATTACCTTTCAATCAAAGAACCAAACTATTTGAGCAAGCTCCTGGTGAGCAGACTGCGAACACATTCTCTCCAATAATAGTACTCATCAACTATTAATCATCAGAAGACCTATTATTATTATTGTTGTTGCTGCTGTTTAAAGCTCAGCCAACTGTGCAGAGCCATATTAGGACAATAACCATCTCAAAACACATCTCGTATTTAGTACACATATCAAAAATTAAGTATACATATCAGTGCACATCATCTAAAGATATGACTGATGTTGACCATTCCACCCAATTTATCATCAATGAGTTTAAAAAAACAACCCTGAATATGAACTAAAACATATATACATAAACTGGCCTAACCCAATTAAAATTGCTTCTGCACATCGCATTTCCTTAAATAGCAAAAAATGTAGTTAACACATGAACCCAATCATCAATCCTTATGGAATGTGTGTAAAGATTTATACAACACTTACAGGTAAATGGACCTGCATGACAGAAAAAGTGATAGGAAGAGATGACAGAAAACAAAGGAGCAAGTCAGAAACAAAGAGAGTGACAGTGAAAAGAAATGTCAAACACAAGGGTTTCCGAAAGGTGGGGATACTACTAATACTGAGAGTCCCCAGCATACCCACAGGAGAACCAGAAGACTTTACATGAAGTTACAGCTGATATGGAAGCAGCAGAGAAAAAACAAAAGCGGAAGTGATCATGAGAGCAATGCATGAAACTTGTGACAAATTTACAAAGCTGGGATGATTACAGTAATATGATGATGCCTGGAATTCAAGTTGGGACCAAGGTGGAATTCTATGCTCCAGTCATAATATATCCTGGCATCAAACAGGTCCCACAGATGTCATCTGCAGGAAGTTTAAGCAACACTCTAAATGATGCATCCACATAGATGAAGATGCTTGTGTGATTACAGTCTTACACTAAATCTTTAGTACACCCAAGTCCAGAAGAAGCTGACCAAACCTGGAAAATCCCACAATTCAGGCCTGATGGGTACCTAGACCTACAAATTTGGCTTTAGTTCAATGCCCTAACTACTCTGTTGCAGAAACTGATTCTTCCTTCATACAATGCAAAAGTTATTTGCAGAGATTTGCTTGTGTGCACCATAAAAAAACTCAGATGCATGACATCACAGAAAAAAGATAGGGGGAAATTGGTAATAATAGCACAAACATACGTAGTGCACACCCTACATACCCAGATGGTTTCACATATAGAAGAAAAAACAAAAGTCAGTCATATTTCATGAAGTTCATGTCTTCCTTAACAACACACCTTGAAAAGTTTGTCCTTTTTACACAAGTCCACTGACTGTTTCCAGCGGTTGTTGCCCTTGTACAGGTAAGCAGCAATGCGACGGAACTCTATCAGCTCATGTTTCTCTAGTCGCAAAGCCAGTGAGATGTTGTCAAAGTTATCGTAAGCATCAATGGAGGTGCGCAGACTTTGGTAGTCCTCTTCCTCGATAAAGAGGTTATTGAGAGCCTCATTGATGGCTTTGTTATTGTTCTTCTGAACTGAACGCAGATAAGGTTTCACAAGTGGAGCTTGGTTTGTCTGAAACAATAGTGATCGAAGAAATATCAACTTCTACAGTATTCAAACGCTGAAATTATATTACACGATCAACAGATCACACAATGAATTCACTACCATATTTCAAACACCCAATATATTTGTAACTTAAGTCTATTTCTCTACAATATTGTCCAATACATAATGCATTCCTACTCTGTTGCTCATTTTTGTTAACTGTCAAAATTTGCTGCTGCACCCAAAAACAAATATGTTTAAATTTTCATGGTCATCTACTACTATTAGACTCTGTTAAACAAAGTTGCCAGGCCATGCTCACACCCAATTTTGAAGTGCAATTCACAGCAATCAGTTTTACACTCCTTGACTTTTTGTAAAACCCTCTACAGGGAGACATCAAGGCAAAAATGTGATTTACATCTAGTTTAAGCAGCTGAACATGTACAAATGAAAACGTTCTCAATGCTACTTCAAAGGCAAATGCAGCAAAAAATGTTATTTTAAACACTTAATCCAATGCTTAGTGACAACAAATTTGTGGTAATTCACAACATGGTTTTCTGGTAGAATGATTTTAAGTTCAGCTGCCAGTCAACAGCATTAAACACTTACCTTGAGGAAGAAGGTGACGGCACGTGTGTGATCTAAACGAGGCGTTAGAACCATCAGCAGGTCATTTAGCAGCAATGGTCGAAAGTCCAGATAGAACTGAATGGCTTTATAGTACAGCTCAATATTAGCCACCTGTGAAACAAAGCATTCAATAGATATAAATTATTGTTATAAATCATTCTTATTCTTAGACTCACTGCACAATACACATTTACAAGACAGAGCGTGATACATACATACACATCAGAATACAAACATTCATGCATGTACACAAATGAATACACGCTAACAGTGTCTAACTATACATACCTATATACACATACCTATGATCGTACACACACACACATAAACAATTACAGAATGCCACACAATCAGCAGTTAGAAGCGACAGTATACACTGGCAGGGGATTGATTATGATATCTACAGCGGATGGCCTTGGTAAACAGTTGTTTTTCAAAATATGACATGAGAATTCTCATGATGCTCAACTGTGCCTATCATACATATGCAAACCAGCTCACTACAGTACAAATAGCCTCATGTACATAGAGCAAAATTCCTCACTGTGATGTTTTTAAAGGAGGGTTGAAATAAAAAATCAGTAACACCACCATTTGCACACTCACTGCCTACCAATCCAAATGAGATGTACTGCTGTCAGGCATCACTCTGTTTCGTCTGAATGCAACTTAAGTTTGTTGTTATTCAATCATACTCAATACATGTCTCAACGTTACTCTCATATCTATATATAAATGCTACTCTAATATTTATATCATCATCATTATTATCATCATGTGTTCTGCCATGTGGCGTTGGCGATCATGGCCCTCCATGCAAATCTATCCCTTGTCACTGCAAGTACATCTCCCACCCTCTCTGTGCTCAGCCACCCTGCAAGTCCGTCCAATATTTTGTCCCTGGGTCTACCAGGTGTTCTCCTTCTTTCCAGTTTTCCCTTTGTGACCATGTGCTCTAATTTCTCTTTTCTCAGATAACGTCCGATAAATGTTGCCTGTCTTTTCCTAATCTTCTTTACAAATGATCTTCTAGTTGGCTGATCATTTCTTCATGTCCTACCCAATCGGACACCTTGGTATAATCAATAAAGCATAAAGATAAATCCTTATTCAACTCAACTGACCTCTTTATGATAGTTCTTAGGATGTATATGATATTAATAGTCCCTTTCTCTTCAACAAATCCACACTGTTCTTCTGCTATTTCTCTTTCGATTCTCTTCCTTGTCCTCATTATGATTATTCCAAATAGGATTTTTGTTATATGACTTCATCAAGCTGATTGTATGATGGAGTTCGCTTTCCATAGCCCCACTTTCTTTGGAAGTGCTATGAAAATTGACTTTTGACTTACCTCTGGGGATTTTTCCCGTGTCATAAATTTCATTTAGGGGGACCGTTATTTTTTTAATACCAAATTCTTCTAGGACCTCAATCATTTCTGTAGTAATCTTGTCGGGACCTGGGCATTTTCCCGGTTTCATCTTTTTCAATGATGCTCTAACTTTCATTACGGGTAGTCCAACGTTCTTAAAATGCGTTCATTTCTGACATTGTTCAAAAGGTCTTTAATGTACTCTCCCCATCTAATATTTTGTCTTTTTCCTTGATAAGTATACCCTCTTTAGATTTTAAGCAACAAGCTATGTGCATGTCTTCTTCCTGTGGGCAATTTCTTTAATGTTTCTACACATAACTTGAGGATCTGTTTTCTGTCAGTCTTCTATTTCTTTGCACTTTGTTTCCAGCCAAGCTTCTTTAGCTTCACTGCACCTATTCCTGATTTCCTTGTTCATCTTCTTGTATTCTTCCTCTTCTTCCTTTGCCTTCCTCCGTTCTTCCATCAAGCCTACAATTTCTTTTATCATCCAGTACTTTTTTGGTTTTCTTTCAATTCTGGGGATTTCTTCACAAACTTTATTCATCGAGTTTATCAACTTTGTCCATTGTTCCTCACTGTGACCATGTCCTACAGAGCACTGAATTTGTTTTGAACATGTACGTTAAATTTTTCATGAGTCGATTCGGCTGTCTTTAAGAACCAGAAAAAACATGAAAGAAGAATACAAACGCGTATTTAATACAAGACAAGACAGGCGCAAATTTTTGGCCAATTGGCCTTTGTCAAGCTTAAGATTACAAACAAACAAACACCAGATACAAAAATTTTGAGAAAAAGACGTGTGTGTGTTTGTAATCTTACCCTTGACAAAGGCCAGTTGGCCAAAAATTTGCGCCTGTCTTGTCTTGTTGTATTAACACTTTCAGCCCTGCGCCCGACAAATTGTGGTGTGACTGATTGCCTCTCAGCTCCTGCGCCCGACAATTTGTCAGGCACACACACCCACTCACTTTCGGTTTCATTTGTATGAATATTCATTACGGAAGGGACGTTACTCCGTCACTCTTCCCTTCTGGTAACTTCGAAGATTCCGCCAAGTCATTTTGAAGCAATTTTACGCAGTTTTTTGTTGTTTTTTTGACGCCAAGATGATTAAACAAGCTCGCTACACAGTGCAACAAGTTTTGGATGAAATCATCCTAGATAAAGGCAGTGATTTTGAGCCTGAAACAGAAGAAACAGCCTCTGAATCGAGTGTATCTTCGTCGATCGGCACTTCACTCAACAAAGAGCCCTTGCAACGACTGAAAATTGATAAAATTGATGAAATTGATGAAATGGAGGTGGGAAAAATAAAAATCAGATTTTTTTTGTAGTTTTTGTTAATTTTCATAAAATTTTAACTAAGACTGAAAACATAAAATGATCTGAAAATTATATATATGAAAGAGAACATTTATATATCAGCAAGCATACAAAACTTCAATGAATTTCATCAAGCAGTTTTTGAGATACAGGTGTTTCATTGAGGTACTCACTGATTGTACAGTTTCCCCCCCAAAAAAAACCCCAGGCTGGGAGTGCATTTCTCTTGTAAAACAGACAGGGCTGAAAGAGTTAAATACAAGCTCATATTCTTCTTTCGTGTTTTTTCTGGTTCCTGTTTGCTTGAATGCAGGCAGTCACACTTGTTTTGGATTTTGTCTTTAACAGTTCAAGATTTAGTTTGATGTTACTTTTGGTCCGTTTTTTTTTTTTCTTTCTTTAGTTTCAGCCTAAATCTTCCCATTACAGGATTGTGGTAACTGTTGCAGTCTGTGCCTAGTAGTGTTTTTGCTATCTGTAAAGAATTTCTAAATCTTATATTTATATACAAACCTTTAAAGACAAAGATCTAATAACCAAACAAAAACAGATCACGATGTATGTAAAAGTACTAAGGCAACTATGTCCAAAACAGGAAATTTGGCTTCATATACTATACCATCTCCCCCCACACACACACACAAACAGATCACGATGTATGTAAAAGTACTAAGGCAACTATGTCCAAAACAGGAAATTTGGCTTCATATACTAAACCCATCTCCCCCCCACCCCTTTTCCCCCTTCTCCTACCAATTTAGTCACAGAATAATTAGATGGGACTTACCTACAGTTTAAAAAATTAGTAACTCAACTAACTGGTTTGGACCAAATGTCCAAAAGCTACTTATTTTTAACCTATCCATTGACTATCAAAACTACTCCACTCATTTTGCTGACCTTGGTGATGATGTCCTTGAACTGGCTTTCCCGCCAAGCTTCAGTGGGGTGGGTCATAATGGTCAGGATGGCATTGTCGTACTCTTCATACTTGTCATACAAGAAAACCAGCTCTGGCCACAAGTGAGCAGACTCTGCTGCCCGCAACACCTGAAAATACAACCACAGTATTTCACATTTTGTATACTAACACTTGCCAAGTTTGCGACAGACTGTTTTGCCCTGAATGTTTTTGTCAGGTTACTATTAACTGAAATGCAACAATAATATATTACAGGTATGAAAAGACATACAAACAAAAAAACCTCATTATATTCATCAAGAAAAATAATCTTTTAGACTCTGAGTCTCCGAACAGAGTATAGCAATTTGAACAACAGCAAGGGATGAGAGGGAAGAGGTTGGTGCAAAGGGAGTACAAGATCTGATGCATCCCTACCTTTGGAATGTTAACTCGTGACCAGAAGAGCTCCAGGTGCTCACGCATTTTCTCTGGTTTGTACTTGGAGTACAGGATGGCCAGTTCAGTGAACATCCCCATATGTGCACGTTCCAAACCTGCAACAACAATTACAACACAATGATGTGCGTACTCCTCTGACTAAAATGGAAATCGAAAAATTACAGCCTAAAGCTCTCATTGAACAGAAAACAGAAGCATTAACAATAAAACATTTAACTGTCTGAACACCATAGACAAACAACAATTTGACTGATCTCATTCTCTGATCAATAAAAGGAAACGTTTTAAAACAAATACTGTGAATAAACGGTGCACATTCTGGGTAATCCTGCTAATCACAACATTTCTATCACTACACTGAAATCCAAGAATTACTAAAATACATTCAGAGATAAGGTACTCACCTAAAGCAGCTTCTAGCAAAGCTATCAACTCTTCAAAGTATCCTCTATCCTGGTAGTAGTTGATGAGTTCCTCAAGTTCATCTGCATGCACCACTATATGCAGACCACACATCTGGGCTAACCTGAATTCTTCATTGTCTACACAAGCAAAACACACCTGAAACAGACACAACACCACACACTTTAAATACAGCAAGTGGCTAAGCTACCAATTACAATAGAATGTAGTTATCAGGTGATACCAACAACTCAACACATCATCTATCAACCAGCAAAGCATCAACATAACCGACTACACATATTCTGGTCATTCCATTGTCCTGTTTACTATTCATCTCCTCTATATTCTCATCTTTCTCCATTAAATAATTCAATACAGACAGAACACAACCAGGAAAAAATAAAAGAAGTAAGCTCAGCTGTACCAACTTCAGAAATGAGGAACTGAGATTTGTAACTTAACAGTGAACTACAATCTAATAAAATTGGGAAAAGTACCAAAATATGCATGATTGTCTCATAGGATGGTGACAGCACCAAGAATGCGCAACTCACTTCTTTCCAGGTCCTTGTGCTGTTGGCTTTGCGAGCACCATCAACAGCCCCTTGGTATTCTCCCAGGTGTACAAGAGTGATGGCCAGTCGGGCATAGTTCGACACATTGTTGTACAGAAGCTTGGCAGCTTCATACATCTGGTTGTCAAAGCAACGGTCAGCTACCTGCAAAGTAACAACATTCTCAGGGTTTTCTGTTTCAGGCACAGCAGCATTTTTATCATTAACAACAACAAAATGTGTGTTTTTTTTTCTACTAATCTGTGCAAAGCCAAGCTATTTCATACGATTACAAAAAATGATCAAATAATTTGAAGGATACCTTTCAGACATCCCAGACATCTGGAACGATATCCTGTCCCAAATTACAATTACCACTTCTGAAGACATATACTCCAGACAGCACAGATTCTTCTATTTCCCTATCATAACTTTAGCTCTTGGGACTTAGAAGCAAACAGTAAGTTTCCACAGATGTGTAAACTTGGACACTATTTGCAACTTAAGAATTCAGGCCTTTAACCCTTTGACTCCCACACACCATCTGCCAACTGCAAAAACTTAACCTAGTGACTCCCTCACCCTATCCACCAGCTTTCTGCAGGAAGCTGGTGGATAGGGTGAGGGAGTCAGAGGGTCAATTTTTGCTTTGCTGGCATGGTTGACTATGCAGGATGCCGGTGGGCAGGGTACGGAAGTCAAAGTGTTAAGACCAAATGCCTGAGGACCAACTGCTCTGGATATTTAACTTGAATGCAAGTCAACAAGTACCGACACACAGAGAAACAATACAAACTTGTTTGGTTTGGTCGCATCACTTGCCTCCCTTGCTCCCTTTTCCACCCTTTCCCCTCTCCAACATGTGATGATCAGTTCATTACTTGGTGTTTAGGTCAGTGGCCTTCACAAATAAAGTCTGTAACAGTGTCTGTGTCAAGTCATCTGCAAAAACACACCCTCTAAGACCATCCTTCAGGATACCATTGAAGTTGTTGCCAATATACCGATACAGAGGAAGAGCTGGATTGAAGTATCAAAAAATGGGACTAACCTCTGAATGCTAACCTGCTTACTGCTGCACCTCAAAGACTTAAGATCCTGTCTACAGCTGCGTTTCTTCAGTCACATCTCCCACTCCCCAACATCCTCCCTCCCACAGAACAGTAACACTGATTATGGGATCAAAAGTAGTTATCTATCTCCCCATTGCAGCTCTTAAGACTCAAAATATGGAATTCACAAGTAAACTCACTACAGACCTGAGTTATGTTGGCATGGTTGGGGCCAGAGATGAACTCCTCCATGTCAGCCAGACGGTTGGTTTTGGCAAAAGCAAACACCAACTCTGTTTCCACAAATGTTTCTCGAGCCTTTTTACGGGCCATCTGCAGGAACTTCACAAGATCTTCCCAGTTATCTGCATCAAAACCATTAACATCATCACCACTAACATCAGGGTGACAAGGGAGATTGAAAAACGAAAATAACAACTAAACAAAAGAAAGCAAACATCATGTAGCTCAGATATTATTGCAACATGGTCTTTCATCATTATCAAGTGCCTTGCCACATGGCATTGGCGATAATGGCCTTCCATCTATTTCTATCCCTTGTTGCTGCAAACACATCTTCCACCCTCTCTGTCTTCAGCCACTCTACAAGTTTGTCCAATATTTTTTCCCTGGGTCTATCTGGTGCTCTCTTTCCCTCCAGCTTTCCTGTTGTGACCAGGTGCTCCAATTCCCCTTTCCTCATAAGATGGCCTATAAATGTTGCCCGTCTTTTCCTAATCTTCCTTATGAATGATCTTCTTGTCTCTGCCTCCGTCAAGACTGTCTTATTTATTTTTGCTGTCCATGGAACTCTCAACATTCTTCCTAGAAACCATATCTCGGCTGCCTCAATCTTGTTCTGGCTTTGCTTGTTGACTGTCCATGCCTCGCAATTGTATAACATTATCAGTTCTATATAACATTCAAGAACTCTCTTCCTGATGTTAATTGACAGGTATTTGTTGGTAAGAATGCTTTTCATCTTCTTGAATGCTGTTTTGGCCTGGCCGATTCTGCTGGCTGTTTCTGATGTGCATCTGCCGTCCGGTGAAATGATAGTTCCCAGATATTTAAACTTATCAACCTGTCTCAAGGTTGTGCCGTTTGCTGTTACTTTGCATGAGGGGATTTCATGTTTTTTTCTGATCACTACGACTTTAGTCTTTTGCTGTTTAGTTCCAACCCCCAACCTTTGCTTTCAATTTCTAGTATATTCACAAGGTTTTGTAGGTCCCTTTCATTTTCTACAATTAGCACGGTCTCATCTGTGTATCGAATGTTGCTATCATTTTTCCTCCAACCTTTAATCCAGGGTCTTCTTCTAGGTTTCTCCTGACGTTTTTGCTGTAAAGTGAACAGATCTGGTGACAAAACAACCCTGTGTGACTCCTCTTTCGATATCTTGGAAAGAGCTTATATCGTTTTCTATTCTCATTGCAGCTGTTTGTTCCCAATACATATTTCTGATTATTCGTTGATCTTTTCCATCAATATTGAGTCTTTCTAGTTGGCTGTTCAATTTTTCATGTCTTACCGAATCAAAAGCCTTGGTATTATCAACAAAGCATAAATATAAATCCTTATTCATCTCAATTGACCTCTCTGTGATAGTCCTTAGGATGTATATGGCATTAATAGTTCCTTTCCCTTCCACAAATCCACACTGGTCCACATGGTCTTTACAACACATTAGCTGTTCATACCAGAGGTACAAGTTGTACTGTGGGGTCTTGCCAATCAAACCAACAACTGAGCACAACACAAAAAGCTAAGGCAGTCGTCTTGAACCTGAATGTTCCCCTACTAAAAAATTCATAGTGGAGTGAAGTGGTGTACATCCTAGTCTCTCTATGAGCCGGCATTATGCAGGTGGTGCCCTCTCTCTTTCAGCTTTACCAAACCCACAATAGGGTCAAGCACATGATTACAGCTGGGTAGACTGAAGCCACACACACACACACAAATTTTCCCCGACACAATTCATATCCATGCAGTCAGATCAGAACCAGGCCAACAACTCAAACATTCAGTCTGCTCAATGACATGTTCAAAAAGTTCTGACAATGTACAGACTCAATCCACAAGTCAACAGCAGCAAAAAAAAAAAAAACATAAATAAAAAAAAAACAGGATTACGTGACAGTGCTGTGCTATGGGAATTCTGAACCTGCAAGTATGGGCTATTAGTCCTACCAATGGTCAAATACTAGCTTAAAGTGGCTCGACAACAGCACTTGGTAATAGGCATCTTTCCACCAATTTCTTGACCACTCAGTCAAGTATTTTGCAATTAGTATGGTCTCTCTCATTAGCTGAGCTCATGCACTTGTAAGATACATCCAAATTATGTGCTATTGAATGTGGATGCATAAAATGAACACAAGTGTATTATTGCTCCCACCTCTTCTACTTTCATGACTACCACACAAAACACAGACATGTAAGCATGCAACATGCACTCAAGTATACAACCATACACATAAATATCTGGATGCTTTGATTAAGACATACTGTTTGTGCTGGCCACTTGGACAACTTCCATGTACTGTGAAGGGTCATCAGCCTTGATATAGGAGTCAATGGCCTCCTTCACCATGCCCTGGTTCAGCTGAGCACGAGCCAACTGGCTCCACACAGCCGGGTCATTGCACCGCTCCGCAAACTCATAGGCTCTGTCCAGGTTATTCACATTGTCTATCAACACCTGCAAAAGAAAAACCACACTGCTATTGTTTTTTGACATGGCCGTCGCCATCGATTAAAAATTAACTGGAAGTATATTTTACAATCAAATGGTTCAATATGATCAATGAGCCATGGAAGAAAATGTGCTATAGGATCAAAATTTCTTTACATTTCAAGTCATGCCCCTTGTTTCCAGCATTAAGTAGAAAGGTTTTACAGTCAACACTGAACAGTAAATAAAATGAAAGGTCTGAGAGTCAATATTATACAGTCCAATCAGTTTTCAAGTAAATCTCAGCTCTGACGACATGCCGTTTAGATTAAAAGATAAGTCTGGAAAAACGTGTAAAAATTCTGTTAAAAGTCCACACAATGGATGTTTACAAATGCCATCAAAGATTCCAATAAAATCATGCAGTTTTTTTTTTTTCTGAGTGTCTATTATCAGTCCCACTGCCACCCACTTCCTGCTTCAAAAATCAAAATAAATATCACAAAAAAAGTACTACTGACCTGAATAGCAGAAGTGTTGACTTCAAACTTCTTGAAGATGGCAAAGGCTTCCTCATACAGCTGATTGCTGATAGCGATGTTGGCAATGTCAGGGGCATCATAGTTGTCCAGTCGATTGATATATTCCATGACACGTGTACGATCAGCTTTAATAGCTGTCAAGATCAAAAGATTCTGCAAATTCCTGAAAAGAGACAAGGTTTCTGTAAAATACATTTTGTCAATGTACAATCATTTCTGTCTATCATCAACTGTAAAAGTAAAAAACATGGTAACTACTATATTTGGCACATTACACTAAGTAGGTCAGTGACTGAAGAAAATCAACAAAACCCGACACCCATAGTGAACTATTTCATTAACAATGCATGGCTTTTTTCCCACAATCATTCTTATTTCTAGCTTTTGCTATAAGCTGGCAATGGTCAGCTTCCCAGCCACTGATAGCAATACCACAGTACATTCACTCAAGGGAGACTCAAATTAGCTGTAATGCCCCAATGTACATGCAAGCCACTACTTATTCTCATGCTTATTGTTTAAAGACCAGCCGACTGCAGAGTCATATCAGGGTTATAACCATTTCAAAATGTATACAACATATGGTTGGAGGAAAAAAAAACACCTGGAAAAGAAAATCAAATACACATATCAATGCATTCGCACACATAAATCTAAGGATATGCCCCTGGTGTTGATCACTCAATCCAATTTATCACCAAAGGATTTTAAAAAAACAAAAACAAATCTGAATACAAATGTAAACATATATAAGAAAATGGTATAAAATACCAAAACTTACCTCTGCTCATCACATTGCCTTAGGGCCAAAAAATGCAGTCAATACATGTACCCAATTATCAATCCTTAGAGAAAACATAAGGCTTTCTAAAACACATACAGGTGAATGGATCAGCAAGATAGAAAATGATAGGAAGAGATGACAGAAAGCAAAGAAGCAAAGAAGAAACAAAGACTGTGACAGAAAAAAGGAAATTTCTAGCACAGAACTTCCTGAGGGTGGGGACACTATTTATATTGAAAGAGTCCCCAGCATCCCCACAGGGGTAAGCCACTACTATTTCTCAAGGCTATTTTATTAGTTTTACTGAAAACTTCATAAATAATTATACAAAACTTGTGTTTTTACCTATGTTCAGAAAAGACAGAGCTCTCCAAGACAATCTTCTCCAATAACTCGATCAGCTCATTCGGCAGATCAGCTGTCATGAAAGCTTTCACTGCCACTGAGATTTCTTCAGGGTCCTGTGTCTCAGACAAGGCTGTTTGTACCACCTGCAGACAACAGAGTTTACAGACTGTATCATCTTTCACGCAATGGCTACATCGTCTTTGTAAATTCTTACATGATGAACTTTGTTTACATCACAAACTTAAGTTTGTGCCACCTCCTACTCACTGAATATACAACCAACACAATGCCATATAATCAACAGTCATCATTTCTAGTCTAGCTAAGCATGACACACCACATATTTCTCAAAGAAATGACATAAACAGGTATAGGAATTTAACTCTGTACATCAGCAGCAAGAAACTCTGGAAAGAGATCAGCAACAGATAGTTCTAGAACTTTTTACTCTCGAAGGAGACAGGTCATATTCACCTGATACCCTTCTGCTGTGACCATCTTTTTCCCTTCACCTGGGTCCCATGCTTCAAGGCAAAGTCACCCTTTTGACAGATGACTAAGCTGTTGGCCACCTGCTTTTGTACTAGCAGAAATTTTAAGCCTTATGAAGTTCGCTTTTCTACCTCCCAGACCAGATCCAGCTGGAACTATTTTCAGCTGCTTCTGACATTTCCTTTAGCACTCCGGAACTTCAGATCTGTTTCATGAAGCCATAGGCACAGATCTGTTTCATGAGGTCAAAGGCAGATATGCCCATCAACCCCCACTGCTCAACCTCTGTGGCGAGGATTTTGGCATGTCCATATTTCCTCCAAGTTGCGGGCTAGACTGGCATACTTTTCCATCTAACAGAAATGGGATTCTTCCATTCTTTCATTTGGCACAGTGAATTTGATCAGGATCATTTGTTTTAATAAAGGGGGGGGCAAAGCACACCGAGAACTATATCTGGTATTATACCACTGATGATTTCTGGGTGTCCTTCTGGAAGATCTGCTATGCACTCCCAGTCATCCGCTTCATCCAGTAGACCTTGTTTCACTGCTACAGATGTCACAGCTTTTCAGGCACAGTTCGCTGCCTCCTGCAGTGCAGATGGATGCTGGAGCTTCTTTTGACATGGGTTTTTCTCTCCTGGCATAACTAATCACTTGTGGGATCTCTTTAACACATTTCTGACCAAGCAAAATTTTTGAGTTTGCTAACCTTGGACTAAGTAATTTTGACTTGCGATCAACACTACAGATTACATCTCATTAATCCTCTTACATGCTAGCTTCATAACAAATCTGCTTAAAACTTTGTGAAATATTGTGTAAACATAACTTTACATGCTAGCTTCATAACAAATCTGCTTAAAACTTTGACAAATATTGTGTAAACATAACTGTTTTGTATATTGTGCAACTGTCTACTGCAAAAAAAATTACATTTGAACATTCAATTTAATTACCCTTACATCAAGGTCCCTGTTGGCATCATGATGTTATAATTGCTAATCCGCCTGGTGTTTATAAATACTGAAAGGTTATCACCGCTAATTCACACGTCACTACTTTCTACGGTATTTTTACAGGAGCTGTAAAATTCACTATCAGAACCATCCCTTGACTTATCATTGTCTGCAGCACTAAATTCCCCCATAAAGATTTTATCAAGCACATTTTCAGTCGAGATGAAAATATTTCACTTTGCCAAAATTTTGAATAATCAAAAGACTCTTACATTTGCATGAGATTCAGAGCGGTTTCTTACCGACATTCTTTAAGACAGTGAAGTGCTTACTCCATCTATTGTCCTTAGCAACAGATAAAAACTGCTAGTGGTAAATCTGTCCACTGTGGTCCGCAGACGGAATTCTGTGCAGCTGATACGTCAGTTGTGGTCTGAAATGTTAAAGCACTTGACCGCACCTTCCTTAGGCTACCACTACTTTGCATGAGTTCATGAGCTGTGCCACCGACAGTTAGCCCTGGCAGAGCAGACACGCACACTGGCACAGTCATCAGATTTCCCCCTTTTCACTAGATTTACATTCAAGGGCAGTAGGTCTTATACAGATATGAGGATGAAACTGATCCTAAGACAGGCCATTTGCTACATATCATTCCAGTTGAGACTTCTTTGGACTGCACTGTCCATACTCCTGATGGCCTTCCTGGATTGCCTTCCGGGTTCTTTTGGCATCTTAACTCATTTCAGACAAATTCTGAGGTAACTCATAACAGCACAGCAGCTATTACTGCCCACTTCCAAGCTTATTCGTACAAACAAACTGTGATTCCAGAATTCAGTTGTATCCATATTTTTCAATCCATACCATATTTCACTTGTTACTCCCCTTTACAAGCCTTTCATCCTTGATTTGATTTGCATTTGGCAGTCTTTGTTCAAGTTTTAGTGTTGACATTGTTAAAAAATCGGAGATATAGATGTCCAAGCTTCAAACAGAGAGTACAAGCAATTCATGTATTAAATTAAATGATGTCTTTTCCTGTATGATAGCTTCTATTTGCTTTGTGTGTGCATGTATGTATCAATCTTGTTTGCATGGTTTAGGCATTTAATTCCACCTCATTCACTGTCAAAACAGCGCAAACTTCTCAGTTTACAAAATTTTGCCAATCTCATACATCAAAAACATAACCAACATCAGTGGCCTAAGTATTCAAGAAGTTGTCCACAAAAGTCAAGACAGCCATTTGGAGGGGAGTGGCAGTGTCAAAGAGTCCAGCAACCAACACTGAACCCGGTGACGCCGATAGGTGAGACAGGTGGTATGATGTTTCGCATTAGCTGAACTTATACTAGGTATTCCAAAGTGATTTTCAAATTTGAACTTATCTGTATAAAAATCAGTTGGGAAAATAGAGATTTTCATTCTGAACACATACATACTTTATTTTTTAATGTGGGATAAAAAATAAATTTTTTATGATTTTTTTCTTTCTTTTTGGACTTAGAAAATTTCGCACAGTATTTTAGGCCACATTCAGACACGCCTTGAACACACATATAAAATCACACAAGTCCAGAAAATCATTTCTGATGAGGTTTTCACTTGTTAAGTTGATGTGCAAAAAACATATGGACAGAAATGCATATCAATAAAAATACAGACCTATGAAAATGCCAAAAACTAGCAAAATTCGACGCCGCCGTTCCAAACAACTGGACAAGGGACCCATTTTCAAACTCCATTATCTTTAACCCTCTGGGCCCGAATGCGACCTACAGGTCACAACGCTTTGTGTGACTGTATTCCGAGTGCACGCTGTACGTCGCCACAGCACAGTGGGTCAAACAGCCGGGTCTCGCTCTATTTTTATATTATCCAATCAGAATAATTCCTTCCCAGTCGCTGCAGAACACTTCAATTTGCGCATGGCAGCCTCCATTGTGATAGTTTGGTGTACGTTTTGTCAGTTTTCACAATGAAAAGATCAACTCCTCAACCTCGACCTCTCGTGAGGCAAACAAGTGCCAGCGTTTTTTCACCACTGAGCAAGTGCTCGAAGCTTTGTACGATTCCAATTCAGATGAGCAGGATTTTGCTCAAAGTTACCCAGAGAGTGATCTCGAAAGTGAAAACAGTGATGATTGAGGTGTAGGCGATTCAAACAGTGACAATGAGGATCGGACTGGCAGAGAAGGTAGGCGTGGCAACAGTTACGTAAACAGACCTACAGGGGATGGTGGTGATGCACAAAATTTGAGTGAAGGGTGGAATAAAACATTTGTTCAAGGCGATTTAGGTGTGGATGTTTGTCAGTAGTTTGTCTCTTATGCATGCATTACTACGATGGGGTAGATTTTCAGTGCACTCTGCTCAGGAGCCCAGGAATAGTGTATTGTATGGCTCAGGGGGCTATGGCTCAAAGGGTTAAGAAATACAATACAGTGACACTGAAATCAATCATATATGATAAACATATTAAGGAATTTAACCCTAATTTTTTCCAGCTTCATCTGAAAGCTGGTTGAAAAGATATCAGATGTCAAAAATGCGAAATATGCTTATTTGTCACAGTGAAAAAAATGACGAATTTTACACATATTTGGTGCACCATAACTTTTTTCACTTTAAAGTTACAAAAATGGTTTTGATATCAAATTGCTCAGCATGACAAACTGTTTCAATGTAAAACAACCCCAGACATCTGTATGTTTAATCAAACCATATTTGGGTAAGGATAAAATACCTATTTTGAAAAAATAGTGTATTTTAGCTTTATGCAAGACTCCGTAACTTCTGTCACATTCATCCTACTGCAAAGTACCATATACCAAAATGATCAGTTTTTTATGATCTGTCAGCATAACAAACAAGACATTAGGTTTCAATCTTTCTGTAAACAAAAATCAGATGACAAAATTATAACAAATGTCAGCTGATAATAGTAACAAATAATGTGTTTTGTTTACATATCGAATCAAACAAGACATGTACATCAACAACATTCATTCAAAGAAGTCATCTTCATAGTTTTTACATGCTAATTTGTTTTGTTTTTTTATCATTAAACAATGATTAAAACATGTCTTGACCTTTAACTGTTCCTTAACTGTGTGTAGAACATTATCAAAAGCTTCCACATCATTGTCTTGACCTTTCACTGTTGCTTAATCACAGTAGATAACTGTCCTGGCCTTCAACTTAAACTGGAAGCACAAAAGATAGAAATCACCTCTTTTTACAAAAAACATGTAATGAAATATTAAAAAAATACTTGTCAGTGTCTATGATCAATGATTCCCCTTCACAAGTGACAGGAAATTTAAACATGTTAAGACGCAGTTCATCATCATTGCTGTCAAAGTTGTCCAAAAGACTAGGTCTCCGCCCTCTGCCAGTCTTAAGAAATCGCTCCTTCATCCTCATGAAGAGATCATCTGTGAGAAAAATAGTGTAGAGGGAAAGTATTAGTACATCTATCTGTTCTATCCTGTAGCGTAATGTGAAAATCCCATTTATAGGGACAAACAGGCCTATACATACAGAGCAAGAGGCAAATACTGACCAAAACAAAAACAAATCCAAAAAACAAGAACATAAAACATGCAGGAACACAAGGACTTTTGTACCCCTGCTCCATTAACTTCCCTGCCTGTCAAAGAGAGAAAGGATCAAGAGAGAGAGAGATTGGTGTAGAGCTGTAAGAAGCCTACCAGTATTATTGTCAGCTTTGAAAATAAAATTATAATACCTTACCCTAACTCACAAAGCAGTGGGCAAAGTAAAATGTCCCATACATTTAGGCCTACTCAAATCAGCACAACAAAATTTATCTCAAACACTACAGGCCTAGTTAGGAAGGTTCATAGTGTCCAACCCATTAACCTGGTAGGCCTACTTTATTTTGTTTAAATATTATTTTTGATGACAATAATAGTAATGATAATAAATAGTAATGAATGATAGTAAACTAATAATGAAATAATGATAATAATAATAATGATAAATAATAATGAATAATGATAGTAAAATAATAACAATAACAAAAATATAATGATAATATTAATAATAATAATAAACTTTTAAAGCTGTTGAACTAGGTGATAATATTGGGCCTAAAAATAATAGGATTGATAAACATGCAGATTTGTTTCAATGGTACCATTCAGGAAGTTTACACAAAGGCAGAAAAGAAAATGGTCTAACATTGTGAAATTATTGAACGACACTGAACCAGATCAAGTGAAGTCAACAAGAAGCCAAGGGAGAGCACTCGGCCGATTCGACTATCGATCGATCGATCAAAGCGTTGGTCACATGACCACAATAAATCGCTAATCTCTCATTAACATCATTATAAATAAATATAATAAAGGCATGGATTATTAAAAAAATCTTTTGTAAACATTTTCCTTTAATCATATGCCTGATCTCACTCTCTGTAAAATTACCGCACCCCAAACCGTCACCTACCCCTACCTTCTAACATGCTGATTCATATTCATGATACTGTGGGTGCTGCAGATGTGCGCTTTCCAAACAATTATATTCTAAAATCAGGAAACAAAATGTCGAAAAATAATACTAATAGTAAACAAACTGCAAGATATTTCACTTACCCTCTAGATAAGTTAGATCGCTTGATTCGTCGTGGCTGGAGCGGTCGACGTAAACTTCGACATCCATGTGCTCGCCCGAACGGTCTTCGCTCGTGTCCGCCATTGCGCGTCAGACGCTAAAGAGAAAGCGAAAATAGGTCGCGTTGTTCTCAGTCCTCGAGGAAAATAGCCATTGGTTGAATCTGTATGCAAATAGCAGAAGTTGAAAGTTGAAACCTTGACCTTTTTCGCACAGTGGAAAATATGGCGAGATTGGTTTTGAGTAAGGTCGCGAAATCATCGACGGAAGTTTTTAACGCACGGAACGACCGACTAAATGGAAGCCTATCAGTTCACATTTTACATAGGATGAAAGCAAATTTAGTTGTCTTTTTGACTGTGTAAATGGTTTGTTGATATCTGACCCAGCGAATCTGCTCGAGGCGAGTTTTCAAGGTAGGGGTCAAAACCGCGTTCCGATTTCGTCGTTCCAGCAGCAGCAAAATCGCAATTTAGTACCCATCATCAAAAGCATATTTTGAAACGGTAAATGTTACACTTATTGATTTATTTTGACTTTAAACAAAGCTTAAAGGATCACAGATCAACATGATCTATGTTTTTTATTTCTGACACTGCATTTTGTTGAGAACGAGTAAGTTGAAAACCAGTGAAAAACCGCACTTTGCCGTACTTTTCGCCGCCCGCGAAGAGCACTTTGGAATACCTACTTATACACTCGCAAAATATGGTTACATTATGTGCCATTAAATTTAACAGGCTTTTGTTACCATACAGTGCACTGAGCATGCTTTTGACATGGTCTGTTTGCACCTTATGAACGAAATAATCATTAAATCAAAACATACATAGCATGCATAAAATGTGCACATGGCACGCACGCTGCGCACACACACGGGCTCACAACAACACAACACAACACATGATGACTCACCTGATCAATAAGCTGACGTCGATACTCATTTTCTACATCAAGGACAGTGGCCCACAGGTCAGGATCACGCCGACGCACCAAATAGCGAGCTTCACTCTTGAATAAAGAATTCTCATTGCACACTTTGATCAGCTCTTCATCACACTGTCCTCGCTCATATGCAACACACGCTAAGTGAGGGTCTCGCTTTTCACAGTACTTGCCTACTACTCGACTGTCATAGAACTGGTTTTCCCTGTTCAGAAAAACAGAAAAAAATATCCTGTTCAGACACAACAAAACATGACAAAATTAAATTTAAAGGGGTAGAATTTCAATAGGTTCACATGGTTCAATCTGCATGATACATTCAAATAAAGACTCATTGAGGATACGTCAAATTTCTCGCGGCATGACCTATCCATCCAAAATAATTTCAAACAGAAATGCTTATTTTTCAATATCAAATCACTATTTGTACATCAATGTGTGATGGTTCATTTCAAATGGCTACAGCAAATCTATAAAATATCTGATCAATACTATCGTAAATGACTGCACTCCTTTGCAATGACTGCACTCCTTTGCACAATCTGACCCTGAGAGGCAACCTTTTTTTTTTTCATTATGAAGTAATCAGTACATTGCATGCAACAATATCCACCAAGAAAATTCACAGATGTTTCTTAACAACTCTAAAATGAATAAACAGTTTACTTCTAGTAAAGGGAACTAACAGTTCACTTCTAGGACAGGAAAAAAACTGCCAATAAAAGTACGCCGTTCCTATGGGAAACTGAAAAGCAGTTCACTCCACCACCATCATATCTTTCCCCAGTCACAATTATTACTTTCTAGACAAAGAGGACCACGCTCACAACAGACTTCAACAAAACGTACATTAAACCTTCGCCAAATATAACAGATATCAAAAACGTTTTGCACTTACCTGAGGAACCTCTCTGGGTTGTTGTTGCTGTCAATGTAGATCTTAGCCAGGGCGTTGTGTGTGGCTGGTTCATTCACTCCTTCATGCACACGCGTCTCCAACCAAGGCAATAATAACTTTAACCTACATACAAAATAAAAGATGAAAGCAAGAACAGCAGAATGTGTTAAATAACACTATCTTCGGTGAACAAAGAGCACATGACAATAAAACTTCGAAGTCAAAGGTCTGTCTTTAACAACTGAAAAAAAGAAAGAAAAAAAAACAAGAACACACACATAAAACTGATCATGTCTAGGCCACAGAAGACACAACTAAACTATCTCATTCACGCATCCTCATCATTATCATCAGAACCTGTTCCTCAACTGTTTCTCATTTAGCACCTGACCTAAGTATATCACACAACAGCAATAAAAATCACAGTGACACCTACTCATTATGTGTCACTCAAAGAAAGGTCCAAGTTGTCACTCATACCTCATGCATTCCTTTGTGGCAAAGCACAAGACCATATCTTAAAGCACCTTGACAATCATGAAATGATTTTCAAAAATCTAATAATGGCAATATCAGATCTACTAAAACTCTAACCAATATGATACACAAAAGTCAAATCCAATACCATATTCAAACCACTAAAAACAAAGACAATTATTCTTATTACCATTTTTGTTTAAAGCCCAACCGAATGCATAAAGCCATATCATGGCTATAACCATTTCAAAATATACACAGTACTTCAGAAAGGAAAAAAAGAAAAGAAAATTAAGTACACATATCAATGCGTTCCTGCACATAATGTAAGGAGATAATAATAATAATAATAATAATAATTATAAATCATTTTTATATTGCGCTATTTTCCTACACATAGGTAAAGACAAATTGCGCTTTACATTAATAAGTTCATTTTTCCCAAACAGCCCTATGCCTAGCGGTCAATTATACTAACTCCCACTCCTAGTCCCCCCCTCAACACACACACTAGCACATTTGTTGCAAGCAAGTACTAATATATACATTACTGAATCAGAAAGATCAAAAATCATGTTTCAATACTGGTAGTATTTATCAAAAAGATAAGAGTTTTGAGGCCTGCCTTGAAAGAAGAGAGATGATGAACAGCAGAGAGAAAAAGGCAGATCATTCCAGACAAGTGGAGCCTGGCAACGGAAGGCTTGGTGTCCTAAGGTTTTGTATTTTGATTATGATTTTGCCAGAAGCTTTTGGTTCTTGAACTGAGACTGCATTCAGGCCTGTATGTTTTAAGCACAGAAAAGAGGTAGATAGGCAAGGTACCATCAAAATGCTGATAAGCCAGAGTAGCTAGTTTATATTCTGCTCTTGCTTCCACAGGGAGCCAGTGAAGTGCTTCAATAGGCTGGTTGCTGAGGTGGTCTTTCGCTTTCTGAATTCCAGCCCAGCTGCACTATTTTGTACCCTCTGAGGGCACTTAATAGAAAAGGATGGGACCTGCAAGAATTGCATTACAATAGTCCAGTCTTGACAGTACAAAGGACACGACAAGTCCTGATGTGTCGTTTATAGAAAGGTATGATCTAATTGAACCGATTCTTCTGAGATGATAAAAAGCAGACTGGCAGACAGAAGACATGTGCTTGTCCAAAGACAGTATCTCGTCAAGATGGACACCCAAGTACTTTGCTGAGGATCGAAAAAGCACTAATTCAGAAGAGAGAGTTAGAGGATCAGGCCTTATCTCAGAAAGATGAACATGGTCACAGATGGCAAGAAGTTCAGTCTTATTCTCATTTAACTTAAGTCTGTTTTTGTTCATCCATGATTTTATCTCACTGATACACAGCACAGTTTGCTGAGAAATGTACTGGAATTCATAAGGGACTGCATCTGTCTATAGTTCTGTATCATTAGCAAATTTGTGATAGTCTAAGTGATGTTTTTGAATGATGTAGAAAAGTGGCTGAGTGTACAAAGTGAAAAGAATGGGACCTCAAACAGATCCCTATGGAACACCAAAAAGTAAGGAAGATGGCTTTGAGTACAGACCTTGAATAGTAATAGACTGTACATGTCCACTAAGGTATGACCTGAACCACTGGAGAGTATTTGATCTAATACCAAAGGAAGTGGAAAGACATTCAAGAAGAATGTCGTGATCAATAGCATCAAAAGCAGAAGACAGGTCTAAAAAGGCAGCAATGAAAACAAAATTCTGATCCATGTTCGTCAAGAGTAAGTCAGTTACAACAATCAAAGACAGTCAGTCAGTTACAGCAATCAAAGCAGTTTCAGTACTGTGATACATACGGTAATCCAACTGGTTTGTCTCCAGCAGACCATTTTCATTCAGATGCTTTAGAAGCTGTGACGGAACCACTCCGCCAAATTTATCACATCGGGGATTTAAATAACATACCTAACTACAAATTTAAGAAAAACTAAAGACATTAAAACATACATAAAAATGGACCTAATTTACCAGATTTAATTCCACATATCGCATTTCCCTGGAGCCAAAAATGCACTTAAATAATAATAATAATAATAATAATTACAATATTTATATAGCGCAAAATCTTGATAAAATCAAATCTAAGCGCTGAAGCAGACACACACGCACGCACGCACGCACGCACGCACGCACGCACGCACACACACACACACACACACACGCATGGCTATAAATGGGGAGAAAGAATAAAAGCAATAAAAGCAATAAAAGCAAGAATAAAAGCAATGGAAAATTATAGAGAGCATAGCATATACAATTATATATTATAACCATGTGATTCCCCTCCGAGCGGAGACAGGCTGCAGAGGGGGGAGGGGGGGTTGAGCGAGGTTAGGATTTTATGCAGAGGAGAAAAGGTGGGTTTTGAGAGCGAACTTGAAGGAGACAAAAGTAGGTTGCTGACGAACTGAGAGAGGAAGTTTGTTCCAGGAGAGTGGACCAGAAACAGAGAAGGCTCGTGGACCATAGGTATTGAGCTTAGTGCGTGGAAAGCGATAAGTCAGAGGATCAGAGGCAGAGCGGAGGGTACGTGAGGGAACCCAATTATCAATCCTAAGAGAAAGTACACAAGACTTTATCGAACATGTACAAGTGAATGGATCAGCTAGGCAGAAAATGATAGAAAGAAATGACAGAAAGCAAAGAGTATGGGAGAAATTAAGAGGGACAGAAAAGAGGTGGGGATACTATTCATACTGAAAAAGCTCCCTGTATCAACACAGGGGGAAGGACAAAGATAACAGCTGAATCAAGATCTGACACAGTGTAGATAGTGGTCACAGAGAAGACCAACAGTGCCACTGGTTTGATCAACACTACCCCAGACACTGACCGGTTTCTCTTCTCCACTTCCTCCACCAGTTCGTCAGTGTTGAATTGACCCTTCACCACCAGGATCAGCTGTTTGATCACATCCTCAGCACAGTCCACATCAAGCAGACCTCCTACCACCACCGGCAGACGAGCTGGATTCACCTGACCAAACACAAACACACTCTCTTCATTAAAATCTCAGTTCAGAGCATCCAATCCAATCCATGAAATATATAATATTAAAATGAAGAAATGCCAAACATCTATTGTAGACAGATTTATTGTCTATTAAATTTAAGCCATAGGCAAGTGGGGCAGTAATGAAGGTACTCTATTTCTGTCTGTTCTGGGTCGGCCTCTGTATAGTACCTCACATGTGTTTCAGTGTCTTAAGTAACACTTTGTATCCCAAGTACTAATTTATCCTTCATAAAAAAAGACATCATCATGTCATTCCCTTGCTTCACCTTCTCCACTGGTTACCATTTCTAAAAAGAATTTCATACGAAATCAATACACTATGCTACAAGTGCATCAATGGTACTGTATCTATTTATCTTTGTATCATCTTTGAATGTACATCCCTGCCTGACCTCTCCATTCCGCTTCTGATATTAGTTGTTTACAGATCTGATACAGATGTACCACAGCATGTTGAATTTTCTTTTCTGTCTGCTTCATACAACTGGAACGATCTTCCCCTGTCTATTCAACGGTCACACACTTTGTCTTCCTTCAAGTCTTTTCCCCTTCTACATGCCCACTCTTTTGCATCACTCCCCTCCTGTCCTCCCCCTCCCAGTTTGTGTGTGCCTTATGCCCTGAAGTTTTGTTCGTTCTTGGACAATTGCTTTGACGAGTGATGAGTGTGCGCCCTTTGACTCTTTTATTAAGATCTAATGCCTTACAGATGTCATTATTATCATTATTATTATCATTATTATTATTATCATCCGCAACACACATTTGTTTCCCTTGGATCAAGTATGGCATTTCTGCCCTACAACACCCACTTTTAGGTTTGCCTTTTCATTCACTTGTATTCTCTATTCTGAATTGGTACTGTTAAC
>JAPXFY010000022.1:33334946-33654946 GCA_030674185.1 Monoplex corrugatus | reverse complement strand
CTCACCATGAGTGTGCACACATGTATGGGGATATCTTCATTGGCTGAATCTGTTCACTTAACAATTCTGGTCTCTGAGGACAACCTTCCTCATCTCCCAATGTTAAAAATTATCGCACACTGAATGAAAACAACCAGGACAAAAAATTGCAGCCTGATAGAGTTGGCATGCTGCATTCATTGTTACTTCACAGTGTGTGTCTGCTTAAGTAACTATGCCCAGCAATAAGAGTCACAGGCAATGATTGCATGTATCTATATTACTTGACTATGGTACTTCTTTAAAATTCTGTACAGGCAGGGATACTATTTTTTTCTCTCTTTCCAAGTATCCAAAGAACGGGTGTTTTTTTTTCCAAAGAAACTCATCAGTTTCCACTGAAAAAGGTGGATTCCAGGAAAATTCCAATGCCTAAAAATTTTCAGTGCCTACTTCTCAAGTGTTCATCACCACAAAATCTTTGGCTCCTATTCACATTAACTTAGAGGAGTCACAAAGGGGTGCAACTCTTCCCTCAACACACACATATTTGACCAAAATGTAAACTATTACCAAAAACATGTAGTTCAGACATGAAACAAACACTACTGAAAATACAAGAAATGAACTGTTTACATGATTTCACTTGATGTCAATATTCCTGACAGTTTTCTTGTTGTAAGTAATCCTAATAGATAAGCAGAATCTTTCATAGCATGCTATTCACACTACACTGTGAAACGTCTAACTGCGAGTTGCTATGTTGAAACGCATGTGACTTAGGAAATTTGGTGGCAGTGAATCAATTCAAACACATATAGAGATGCTATTAAATGATAAAAGAATGGTCAACAGAAAATAACTGCTACAAGACCAGTCGTCGTGGTGTAGTGGTTAACATAACGGACTATCAACTGGAAGGTTGTGGGTTCGAATCCCCATCAGTCACTTCAAAAGTCAATGTGGGATATTTTGGCTCTAACTGGCTCCTATCCAAAGTTGGGCGCGCTATGGGTTCATTGGGAAGACTAGGACCACACAGTCGAGTCTCATCCACTTCACGGATACGCCATTGAAGGTGCTGTTCAAATCTTCTGTAACCATGTGGCAATCATGCTCTCAAACGAAAACTGAAGTGTATGACACCAGTATCCAACAAAACTGCATCAAGTTGAGAAAGACAAAGAAAGGGGAAGGGATCTTTAAATGAAACTATATCAAGCAGGGTTGGCGAAATCCACTCGCCCGGTCGCCCAAGGCGAGTAAAAAACCTGTCGGGAGAGTCAAAATCAAAAACTACTAGTCTGTTGGGCGAGTGACAATTCTGACCCCTGCAGTTACAATTTATTTCGATTTTTTTAACTTTCCAATCTGCCGAATGATTTCGTCTGCAATGACCGAGTCCGCCGACATTCGCACAAAAATGAGGCTATCTAGGGAAAGGCAACTCTTGCGTCCCATAGGCCTGTCAGTGTGGGGTGTCGGTACGATAGAATCGAGTGTTTACAGATCAGTGACCTTTCGTCCAATCTGTCAGTTTTGGTCGAATGATTAGAAGCTTCTAATTAAGTACAGAAACCGGAGAAAATACCTCAACATATCTTATCGAGATTAAAGGATGGGGCAAGGAAATTCAAGAGACAAGCGCAAATTTAATGCGTCATTTGATAAGATGATTCCATCAAAGAAACTAGTTTAGAAGGCATAGACGCTACTTGACGATTTTTCTTGCCTTATTATCTCCACTTGTCTGTCAGGAAATAAATTTCAGTTAGGGCACGGCTGTTTAAACCGGCCGCGGGCGATCACTTAGTTTTCGGACACGGTGCCAGCGATTCGCACGCGAGAGGCGTGTTTTCCTGCTTACCCGCTGCGCTACACGGCCCGTCAGCGGTTTTGAGCTGTGAGTCATCGGTACGCAAGCGGGACTGTGTGGTTGCCTTTATGTGCCGTGATTACTACTGTGTCTACATTTCCCGCAATACTGCTTTGGTCATTTAGCCATATATGTAATTATCAATCTTACCGAAAAGTAGACTCTCTCCCCTACACATAGATATCAAACACGAACTGGTTTGTTGCCATAATGCGTAACAGGATTACACAGAAAAGGAGGAGAACGATTCCGAAAATATCGCGCCTTCACTGTTTCATGAGAAAAATAAGCCAACTTCCAACAACGAAAACAAGAGTTCACCAGTTATTACAGCAGAAAGAAACACATACAGAGGAAGAGTAAAGTATGTTTTAACAGACTGACTTATCAAACGGATCTTTTTTGGCTTCTTGTGGAGGTAGCGGTGGGTAAATCGAGATCACCGATAACGGCATAGACTCCATTATCTTTCACACTAGCACCAACATTTCACTGATAGTCTTGTATACGGCAATCTCCTTACTGACATAGTAGGAACGTATGCACACATATCCGTGTACGAGTCAAGATTGGGATCACGATACTGAGACGACCATTCATTAAAAAAAATGGAAAGACACAGAGAACGATAGAGAGAGAGAGAGGGGGGGGAGGTGGAGGGAGAGAAAACTTAATACATTTAGAGAACTTTAGGTTCACTGGTATTAAAAAGAACTAAAAACTCCTGAATATCATACCCACTTAACTACACTGAAATCTTTCTGTCTGCCTGTCTGTCGCTCTCTCTCTCCACAACACACACACACACACACACACACACACACACACACACATACACACACACACACACAAACAAACAAACAAACAAACAAAAACAAACACACACATAATAATACTATGTAGATCTATTTTGCTTAACAATGATAATAATACTCAAAAGTCTTTAATTACTTATTTCATTCATGAAATGTATACACATAAACATCCAAGCAGACAGACAGACAGGCAGAGAGAGAGAGAGAGAGAGAGAGAGAGAGAGAGAGAGAGAGAGAGAGAGGAATACTTTGCACTTCGCTTAATGTCTTTGGGCCCTTATTAATTGTCTCATGAAATGTGCGCGCGCACACGCACACACACACACACACACACACACACACACACACACACACACACACACACACACGCACACGCACACGCACACGCACACGCACATACACACACAAAAAAGAAAATAAACAAGATAATCAACGACTACAACATGCAAAACCTGACTCTGGTCATCTCAGTACACTGATATTTCAAACGAAAATGTCCAAGGCAACACTATACATAATTATCAAGCACAAAGGAATTCTGCCACAGTGTGTACGTGGTAAGCGTTATCCAGAGGACTGAAATGATACCAACATTCACTGAAGACTCTAAAGATTAATGAGCTGCCAGAACCAGTAACCACCAACCGCCTCGCCGGTATCCCCGTTTACCTTAGCTGTCACATGTGTTATTACGATACGCTATACGTGGCCCCTAAGCCGCGAAACATGAAAAATGAAAAACAGCCGTCCTCTACAGACAACATTCTTCTAATGTGTGCCTTTACTTTTATTCGAGAACTGGCATTTGGATTTTACCGGCGTTGGAACATTGATCATTTCACGGTCGAAGATTGAAAATCATGTCAACACCGTCTTTCATTCTCTTTCTTCTCTGTGCGTTTAGTTGGACACTTACATGCACGTAACATGTTGAGTTACATATCATTTTATTGAGAAAAATCTCAGCTTTTTAATGATGCACATTACAGACCAATACAAACAAAGCTCTTGAGAAAATTAGTGGAAAACTGAACTTGTTTGTATAGTTACTACTGCGCTTATACGGCATAGTGAGATCGCCGGTAACAAGGCGGAGCTACGAGCTCGTATTTCTAGGT
The DNA here is from genome assembly GCA_030674185.1 of Monoplex corrugatus. Classification (NCBI taxonomy): domain Eukaryota; kingdom Metazoa; phylum Mollusca; class Gastropoda; order Littorinimorpha; family Ranellidae; genus Monoplex; species Monoplex corrugatus. The sequence continues at coordinate 33,651,158 of JAPXFY010000022.1, read as the reverse complement.
CAGGGCAGCACTCAGTGGGCTTCGCGCTGCTACAGCTGCCGCCGTGGGACAAAACTAAGTGATCACCCTTAAACAGCCGTGAGGGTGGATTAAATGTTTTCAAAGTGTTTTCCCTTCACACTGAACTACTGAAGCCAAGAACACACACACACACACACACACACACACAACACACAACACACACACACACACACACACACACATACACACACGCACACGCGCTCGCGACATAATACTTATACAACAACAACAAATAGAATTTTTTGAAAAAAACAAAAAAACAAATGGAATTAGAAAACAAAAAACAAATAGAATTAAAAATACAACAAAACAAAACACACACACATATCGGCTATCCATGAAACGTTTCTTCCATCCATCTCTGTCAGACATTGCAGTAGGTAGTTCATCATACTGACAGCCCATATCATCGATCAGTTGGTCAATGAAGGTCTTCTTTGAACGTCCTGGTCTTTGTTTGCCATGGCTGGGTCTCCATAGTAGAGCATCCACCACCAGTTCTTCTTTGCTACGCCAGCAGTGTCCGGCGAAGCGCAGTCTTTGTTGACATACTGATTTACTGATTGGTAGGATCTTACCATATAACTCTTTGTTAGTTGGATGTTCTCTCCAGGCTTTGTTCAAGGCTGCACACAGCATTCATGTGTATGCTCCATCAATCTTCTTCTCCAAATGTCGTTGTTAGGGTCCAAGAGATTGAGCCATATGTAAGAACGGACTCTACTGCTGCTCGGAAGAAGTTCCTTTTCAGGTTGTCTGGTTGATTGGATTTCCAGATTTTGTCCAGTTGATTTAGTGCGCCCCAGGCATTTCCAAGTCTGGTGTTGACGTCTTGTTCTGTGGAGTCAATGTAGCTGCCAAGGTATTTAAAGTCTTGAACTTGTTTGATCGTATCTCCATTGAGACTTCTCATACCTTCTGATGCGTCTTGATTCAGACAGATGAACTCTGTTTTGTTCACATTGAGGTGGAGCCCGATCTCCATTGCTGTTCTTTTGACATTGTGAAGGAAAGATGTTGCATCCTTTAGGTGGTCTGCGAGAACAGCCAGGTCATCAGCGTAATCCGCATCTGTTATCTTTACTGCAGGGTAACGTCTGCTCTTCTGTTCTGTGAGGGTAAAGCCGAGTTTGTCGTTCTTATCCACTGCTTTCCTCAGCACATAATCGAGACAGATGATGAAAATGTAGGGGGCAAGCACATCTCCTTGAAGGTGATCCAATGGAAACAAAATGATTTTCTTTAAAAAGCTGCAAACTAACCATCTTTGTGCATAAAACTGTCAATTGTTCTGCTAGACTTGTTTTTAATGAACATACAAAGTCCTATCATTGCCAAAATTTCTCACCATTTGTGTTATGCATGTGCTATACACACACACACACACACTCACTCTCTCTCTCTCTCTCTCTCTCCTCTTTCTCTCTCTCTCTCTCTCTCTCTCTCAATCTAGTTTCTTTCTCTTTCTCTCCCTCACACACTCTCACACTTTATAAGTAAGTGATTAAAATACTGCAGGATGATGAAGTAATTTGCAAAACATAACAAATGATTAGTTGGACTAAAATAAACTAAAGAACTCTGTCTAACTTACACAGAGAAGCTATGTAAACTTTGAGATCAATCATCTGCCCTTTACGTCTACGTGTTATCACTAAATCTCCCACTGTTCACTTCCCCCCAACCCCGATGAAAATCTCCAGAAGAAAGTTTGGCCACCTTTATTGTAACAGCTTATTCTGCTGAATATTTTTGGTCATCATCATAAAAAGAATTTCACTTTTGGGGGGCATCATGTCGAGCTAGTGAAAACATCTGTGGGCTAGTAGATCTTAAAATCCACTATCCTGGCTGGCCAGTAGAATATTTTAATCTTCTCCAGGCCTGTCAAGTATATATATATATCTGTTCTCACAACGATTTTAAAAATAAAAGAAAATCAGAAGAGAGTAGATTTCTAAAGTAAAATACAAGGAAAAGGATAGTACTTTACCCTTTGACTCCCTCACTCTATCCTCCAGTGTCCTGCACTGTTGGCCATGATGGTAAACTCAACCTTTTCATTCTTTTACACCATCCACCAGCTTCCTAAAGGTGTGAAAGGGTTAAGTTTTCATAGTTGGTGGATAGGGTGCGAGAGTGAAAGGATTAATATCATTTCTCTATGGAAAGCAGATGTAACAGGGAAATTACAGTTTATAGTGACTGTACAGAAAAAAGTCACTTACCTTCTGTACATAGATTTCAATGTATTTCTGCAGATTGTTGCGGAAGAGATAGAGCACCAGGTCATGCACAAAATCGAAACGGTCACACACAATGATCAGGGGCAGCTGATCGGTCAGTTTGGCTTCCTGTACAAAATACAACATAAATATCCAATGGTGACAGCAATAAAAGAAAACAAAAATAACATGAAGTAATACAACTAAAACTGCTTTGATGTCTGAAATGGGAAAATGTCCATGCAACAATCAGTTAAAGACCCGTTTATTCATGATAATTTACACGATCAGAAAGTATGTACTCAAACAAAACTTAATTCTGCCTGTTCTCTTCTACAAACATTTCAAGTACATAAATCCATCCCAATTTATTCTCAATAATTTTCAATGATCAAAAAACTGATGGTAAAAAATACATTTGATGATGTACTGCTTCTTCATGACATTACAAATAAGTATGTTCCATGACAATCCACGATATGAAGTAGATTACAGTAGTATATAACTTACACACACACCAAAAAAAGATACTCCATACTTTGGTACTCTTTGATAATCCATATCAAACTATTAAACAAGTATTCTCCATCTAAATATATGTTTGGCTATATACTTCATATATCAACACATAATCAAGTAAATGTGAAAAGACTAAGGGCACTCAGGCATACCTTCAGGAAATTTTTTACACGCTCAGGATCGTAGCAGTTGCTCTCTCGACAGATTCTTTCGACCTCCTTGATCTGTCCAGTCTTGCAGGCAGACTGGATGTACTTAAAATGCACCTCCTGCTCCTGGCTGAAGTTCACAATAGACCCCAAGAAGTAGAATAAACCTGAGTAGAATAAACAAGCCCAGCATTTAGTAATGAATCAACCCACAGTAGTTAGAAAAAATGTTTTAGAGAACAGAAAAGAAAAGGGAAAAACTGTCATATTCCATCTTTCATCCCGAGACCAAACCACTTAAAGGGGAAAAAAGCTGTACAAATATTCCTCAAGCCAAAAGTAAGTAATTCACTCAAAATCAACAGCATCCAAAACTGCAATTTGGCTTCATATACTGTACCATGTCAAACTGAATGCAGTCAGGCACCAATTGGTCATCTAGTCTTGGTCTAAATTTAACAACTGATACTAATTATAGTAATATGAATCGAAAGTAGTCCATGCAAGGCTTCATAGTCCAGCTCCCTGTTCCCCTATGCATGCGCATGTGCTGGTGAAAGCCCAGACTACTTTCATCACAGACGGATATATTTCAGCTCATCAGCCTCATTGTTGTTCCAAGTTCACGTCCGTGTACCCTTTTTTGCACTCAATATTTATGTGGCCTGATAGAGCAATCCATCTTTTTCACCATAGAAAACAAATAAAAAGGAGATATGGCCTTCTTGGCAAATTCTGAAAGTGTTCATAAACTGAATGACAGTGTATGGGCCGAACACTGACTGTTGTGCTGAAAATAAGAACCTAATACTAGTGCACAGAACAGCTTGACCGAGTTACACCCACACCCCACCCCCACTCCCCTCACCCAACTGCCATACCCCCTCCATAACCCTATTCCTCCCCTTCCTCAAGAAATACTACTGAATGGTTCTTGCCACTCATGCTGTGCATAATGAGACTATATATTACACATTGTGAGGTTGCTGGCCGGTTGCCAGAATAGACTATGGCCACAAACCCTTTGTGAAATGGGCTGTGCACATGCACACTGACTTTTATTAACTGTACAGCGCACATATTTCTTATCAGCAGTCAGTAATTAACACTGTTGTCAGTCTCTCCTTCATCAGAATTACCTTCTGAATCATTGTACAATCTATGACAACATGTGCACAACAGTGAGACAGTCCTGGCGTTGCCATTTTGGTGAAACCAGTTTTGGTTCTCAGAAAACAAAGCAATTTGTTGAGTTATTTACACGTAAGGGAAGCAAATCACTTTTATGAACCCTTTCCAAGACTGGCAACATCAATTAAGGGTTCTATCCCATTTACATTATGCTTAAACATCTGATGAAAGACTTCCATTATTCTATGGTTGTAGGTGTCAGAAAAGGCTTTGTGAGCTCAGTGGTTTTTACATCGACAGCGGTCAATGGGTTAACTGTATGGTCTGAAACAACACAAACGAAACATAAACCTGTTTCAAAAAAGGGCATGTCCTTATGCTCCCTGAGTACGTGATAACACATTTAATTCTGTGTAAAACTTAATGGACATTGTACCAGCCTGAGATAGCACAAGGAAAGGGGAATCCACATTTATGCAGATATATGAGTGGGCATGTGAGTATCTACATATGAGTGGATACCACTCTCCTCTTGCGAGCTCTACATATGTGCACATGGCCTTCTCCCCAATCCCAGCTTGTTTGGATTTGGGGGCTTTTTTCTTTATCTATTTTTTCTTTCCAACAGCGCTGTATTTCTCTCAACCAGGCTCTTCCTCTCAAAGAACTGTAAAAATGTAAGTCTTTTTGCTCTACTTAGAAATACAGACCCTCTAAGGTAGTCATTCTTTTTCTTTCATATGTTTCAAATGTAAGGCCAACTTGAATTAATGAAGCTATTCTCACCTTCATAGTTCTTGAATGATTATTCTTACCTTCATAGCTCTTGAATGATTCAAACAGTTCAATAAGTGCATCAGTGGTGAGTTGCTCATGGTATTTAGAGGCAATCTGGACACAGACCTGAAGATTCTGTCGAATATTGGCAGTCAGCATGGCTTTGAGGCACTCCACTGAGTCCTCCACTGACAGGGAACCAAAGTAGGTCACTAGCCACTGAAACACAATTAAGACCACTGTCACTTACCTCTGAAACAATAAAAGCAATTCTCTCCCATCAGTCCAAAAAATTATTATGAGGTTGTGCCTTGACCAAGTCTTAACTCAGCTGAGAAGGTCATGGCATCACTGGGACCACACAGTCAAGTCTCATCCACTTTACAGACCATTACCGCCAGAGTTGCTCAAATTTCCTGACCAATATTAATAATAACAATAATAAAAGTGTACTTCTTCTAACAAGGTTTATTTTGATTTCTCCCTATCTGGTCTCCACTGTCTGTTAATAAACTCCACAACACAAATGGGGACTTGGCTAACAATCTAGATTATCTACTCTGAGAGAAATATAGCTTTAGAATTCTTTAAGGATAATGCCAAGCACATAACAAAAAAAAATTTCACTTGCAGAATCTGTAGATTTAGCTATTTCTAGCTTGGGTCTCATCCCGAATCCATTAGATGGTAGCCTACTGCTGTTGTAAGATTTTTATCTTTGGCAAACCTTAGAAATCATGAAATGCAAGTCTACTAAGACAGTCTGTTGGATAAACACTGCCTCCCACCTACAAATTCTCACATCATCTGACCACAAGCCAAACCAATAAAAAGAACAATACCAGTCTCAAACCAATTGTTCATGAAAATCTCTGATTAACTCCACAATCAAACAAACTCACATTGTGACTTAAAAGTCTGTTTCTTTGTACTAGCAACCGGGAGCTAGACACAAAGTTGCTGTGTAATTTCAGTACCATGCTTGTTTGCAAGGGACCATCCCACCGGCCAGCTGACAGTGTAATATAATAAATATTACATCATCTAGCTAACCAGGAATACCAGTTGTGGAACGTATAATGGCAAATCACACTTACCAAACAATAACAACAGACTGATCCCAAAGCACGTAGTGAAGCCAGAATAAGTGGGAAAGGAGGACAGAACAGCGCCACATGTCTGACTCTGATGGGAACTCTTGTGGGAATGACAAAATATCGTGTTCTCTTGCCTGATCCAGACGGAATTCTGAGAGGCAAAACCCGTGATTTGCGGGAAAATGGTCAACATGCCAGAATTTGAAGTGCTGTTATTTCACAATACAATAATGACTGTAAGCAATGAGCTACATAATACTATTCATCAGTATCACATCAATCTTCTCGTTTGTTTATTCCCAAACCAACATTCAGTCATTTGGTCTAAGAATTGCATAATCCCATTACATCACTATCTTGTACACAAGTGTATATAAGTATCCACATGTATGAACATGCACGATGTGCACACTTACCTCTGGATTCAAAAGATGGGTGTGAACCACAGCTCGTTTAATGTCATACAAGTCTGTGTAGTGCTCCAGAGCCTGGAAAGATAAGCAATATGCAATGACATGAACAGGTCATCTGATAACCTTCAAGCACACACTGCAAACTGCCACAAAACAGTAAAAAGATTTTTTTTTTTTTTGGATAATCTTTGTGTTGTCGTTTTTACTCTAAAAGCAAGCCTACATGCATATGTGCATGTACATACACATATGAACGTACGTGCACGCACACACACTACTCTCTCCATACACATTATACCTGTCACACAAAGATGCCAAGTGGAGGCAATGACACCTCCCCCCCCTCCCCCCCCCCCAAAAAAAAAGTCATCGCTCAGACTAATATAATGTGAATGACCCAAGTATATGCTAAGCAGGTAATGAATTTGTTTGTTCAACTGCGAAACATATGCCACACAGGAGTAGCATAGCTTGTCTGATGAACATGTCCAATTTGTTCTAGGAGCTGAACATGACCCCAACATTTGGTCTGAAGGGTAGTATGTTCACCTCCATGGTATTTCTTAAACAATGGCTTACCTTTACTTCCTCTCCTAAAGCCATCTTAATCAGTAACACACAGTATCAAAAAAGATAACCACACACTTTAAAGCTGTCAATCTTCTCTGATATCTCTGATATTCAGTTGTCATGCCGTACTATTCGTAATGACATTTTTATTCTTATTGTTTAACTCTTACCAGTTCTTTCCCTTGAAAATTGTAAACTAGTTTATGATGGAGTTTTTCCATCCATGCAGAAATTAATTTTGACCTCATTTTTTAAAGTTATGACAAAATTTGATACTTTCCATACTTTTCTTGCTTTGATTTACGTCAAAGTGAGCGCTTCTGATGGAGAAAACCACCTCCAGTTCGGAATCTGAATATTCTGAAGTCTGAAGTCTGAAGTGATTCATCTGACTATGAAGCTGCATGTGACAAAAACAACGACCAAAACAGCAGACAACCCGACCGTGACCCAGAAAGGTGAGTTTGCTCATTTACATATTTTCGTCAAAATATCACTGTTTAGCTGAGGTTAATGCTTTTTTCACTTATGTACTGAGGATCTAGCAATCCTTTGGCTCTTAGAACTTGGTCAGCGTCCTTGTATTGAAGATTTAGTCTTGTTGTGTAGAATTACATGCCAAATATATGTCACGACAGCAGGTGGGTGTGGCTTTGTTCCGACATTGTGGTTTGTTTACATTTTTTCATGTTGATATATATGCTCCCGTCACTGAATTTGTGTGTGCATATAATTGAAGTGCATGTCCTTTTTTGTCAGTTATTAACTCTTTGCAACTGTTTTGTTTGTTTTTTTCAGGCTGAAAGGCTTTGATGACAAAGACACTGGCCCCAAACTACGCCCCCCTCTTTCAAGCCACACGTGTGCCTGGAGTCCACCTGAAGGGAGTACGGATACGGAATGATGTGCGGCAGTACCTGAACCCTGTTCCCTTCTTCACCCTGTTCTTTACTGCAGAAATGATAATAATAATAATAATAATATATTTTATTTATATAGCGCAAAATCTTGATAAAATCAAATCTAAGCGCTGAGCGTATACATGCATACATACCTACATACATATGAGCGTATACATGCATACATACATGCATACATACTTACATACATAAATCTAAGCTGAGCGTATACATGCATACATACTTACATACATAAATCTAAGCGTATCATACATACATTACATACATACATACATACATACATACGTACGCACATGCATACATAATAATTACAATATTTATATAGCGCAAATCTCGACAAAATCAAATCCAAGCGCCGAAAAGACACACACGCACACACGCACGCACGCACACGCACGCGCACGCGCACACACACACACACACACACACACACACACACACACACACACACACACACACACACACACACCACACACACACACGGCCACAAATGGGGAGAAAAGAATAAAAGCAATAAAAGCAAGAATAAAACCAATGGAAAACCACAGAGAGCACATCATATACAATTATATATTAAAACAAAGTGATTCCCCTCCGAGCGGAGACAGGCTGCAGAGGGGGGTTGAGTGAGGTTAGGATTTTATGCAGAGGAGAAAAGGTGAGTTTTGAGAGCGGACTTGAAGGAGGCAAAAGTAGGTTGCTGACGGACTGAGAGAGGAAGTTTGTTCCAGGAGAGTGGACCAGAAACAGAGAAGGCTCGTGGACCATAGGTATTGAGCTTAGTGCGTGGAAAGCGAAAAGTCAGAGGAGCGAAGGCAGAGCGGAGGGTACGTGAGGGAACATAGATCTCAAGTAGGCTTGACAGGTAATCGGGGGCTGCGTTATTGAGGCTTTTGTAGCACATGGTGTCTAGTTTGTACTGTATGCGCTTTGATATAGGGAGCCAGTGAAGTTGTGCCAGGAGAGGAGATATGTGGTCAGCTTTTTTCTTTTTGAGTACAAGGCGTACAGCATTGTTTTGAATGCGCTGTAGGATGTGAATGGTGGAGGCAGGAAGACCAGACAGGAGTGAATTGCAATAGTCAATGCGAGACATTATGAAGGAGAGAACGAGTTTTGCAGTTGTTTCCACAGAGAGATACTTCCTGATCAGGCTTATACGATGGAGATGATAGTAGCAAGATCTGGCAGTTTGAGAAACAAAGTTGTTCATGGAGAGGGTAGAGTCAATGCAGACACCAAGGTTTTTAGCTGAATCAGAAATTGGGACTGATGTGTTACATAATGGGAGAGAAAGAGGAGGCAGCTGGGAAAGTTTCTGACGGGTGCCAATGAGGACAGCTTCTGTCTTGTCGTCATTAAGCTGGTCTATTGTGTGTCATCCAGTTCTTAATGTCCGAGTAACACTCAGTGGTGCGAGTCAACAGGCGCTGTATATTATCAGGTGAGTCACTGTCTTGAAGTTGGGTGTCATCAGCATAGAAGTGGTGTTTTATAGAGTGGGAGTTGATGATGGTGGACAGGGGGGAGGTATAAAGAGTGAAAAGAACAGGGCCAAGGACAGATCCTTGTGGAACACCACAGGTCAGGTATGCAGGTTGAGAGTAAGTGCCATTGATGAGAACAGTTTGTTTTCTGTTTGATAAATACGAAGTGAAAAAGGAGAGAGCAATGTCAGAGATGCCAAAAGTATGATGAAGTCTAGAAAGGAGAATACCATGGTCAATGGTATCGAAGGCTGCAGACAGATCAAGGAGTGTGAGGAGAGAGACTTTGCCATTATCAGTTGCAAGGAGGAGATTGTTGAGAATGTGTAGTAGGGCAGTTTCAGTGCTATGGCACTGGCGGTAGGCTGACTGGAAAGGATTGAGGAGATTGTTGACAGACAGGTGAGAGTTCAGCTGGTTGAGGACGACCTTTTCAAGGAGTTTTGACAAGAAAGAGAGATTAGAGATAGGCCGGTAATTTTTCAGTTCATTTGGGTCTAAATTGTGTTTCTTGAGGAGAGGGTGAACAATAGCAGACTTGAAAGAATCTGGGACAGTTCCAGTTTGAAAAGAAGTGTTGATGATGTCAGTGATGAATGGGAGGAGAGTAGGGAGACAGTCGGAGTAGAGAGAACCTGGAAGAGGATCCAGTTCGCAGGTTTTGAACGACATGGATCTGATTGTGTTGAAAATTTCTTCTTGTGAGACTGGGGTAAAAGTAGTGAGAGGTGTGCCAGAGAAGGAAGGGTCAGGTGGGCATGGTTGACAGGGTGTCCTGTCAAGCCTGTCACGAAGAGTTTGTATTTTGGTGGTGAAATACTTGGAGAATACAGATGGGAGTTCTTCATTTGTATGTTTTGTTGGGAGAGGTAAGTCTTTTCGTGTGCCAAGGAGATGATTCATGGTTGTAAAGAGTTCTTTTGAAGAAGAGGCATTCAGGATTTTGGTTTGGAAATAGCTTGTTTTTGCAGATGCAATGAGGGTGGATACTTTTGTTTTAGAGGCTTGGAAAAGTTGCCTGTGTACAGTGAGTTTGGATGATGGCAACAATCTGCAAGTACACAAATGACTATGCTTCTGTTCATGGTGCTGAGAAACCTTCTCTTCAAAGGCTGGACCCCTCAAACAAAGAAGAAATCTGACTATCACACTGTATACCCAACTTCTGATACTGCCTGGCGCAATTGTAAACTTTGCAACGCAAAGCAAAAGAAAGAGAAAAACATGTCATATATGAACCTTGTGGAAACCACTATTGTTTCACGTCTGAAAGGAACCGTCTGCTGAAGTCCCATGAGCAAGTGACTGTTTTGAATTTTCAGCTTGTCCTGGGAAAATGGTGGGGGTAAGGGGTATAGAAGGGGCCTGGAGGGGGTGGCAGATGTGTGAGCAAGGACATATTTGTATAACTTTTCATAATTGTTTACTTACATTTCTGAAGAAAATGTTTCACTCAGTGATTTATGCTGGACTTAATGCTTTTTTAACTATTATACTTTGTCATGGTATACAGTGACTTTGTATGTACAACACGAACACAATATCTCGGGCGTTTTTCGTGGGTTGGGTGTTACCATACAAATTATGATAATCATAAAAAGTTACCAAGCTATTTTGAAAAAGTAATTGTCACTGTGTAAAGTAGACATAACTCTACACTTTTAATGCAGTAAATAGTTAATATCTCACCTAACACACACACACACACACACAAAATCTTCAGTGGATTGTACAATAACCAGAAAAAAAATTATGACGTTGCATTTTTTTGGTTTGTGTTTTTCAATTTAATTCAAAACTCTGATTTTTTGCATGATAATCATTTATTTGCATTTCAGTGAGGACAATGTTTAATTCAGAGACTTATGCTTTTTAAAACATTGAATTTTGTCACTATATACAGTGGCTTTTTTTATGTACAACAGACAAAAACAGTATCATGGACAATTTTGAGGCTTTGGGTACTGCCATATGAATTATGATAATTATGAAAGTTATCAAGCAATTTTGAAAAAGTAACTTTCAATGTGTAAAATAGAAATAATTCTACAATTGTAATGTAGTGAATAGTTCATATCTCACCAAATAATTTTTTTTTCTTCATAGCACTTTACAAATCACCAGAAAAAATTATGATGTTGCATTTTTTGGTTTACGTTTCAAAATTTCATTAAAAATCCTGAAATTGACTTTGTATGTCTTGTCTTGCTATTTTACAAACTACAATATCTTAACTTTCCAGTGGTGTATTGAATGTGTATGTACCTGTATCGGTGTGGTTGTGATATTTCTTTAAAGTCACAAGAGTGTTCTCAGAAAGAGAAATCACCGAAACAAGAACTGGTAAGAGTTAAAATCCAGCCAACTGCACAGAACCACATAAGGGCTATAATCATTTCAAAACATACACAACATCTGGTTGAACAAAAACTGGAAAAGAAAATTAAGTACACATATCAATGTAGGCACACACATAATCTAAGGATAAACTCCTAGTAATAACCATTCCATCCAATTTATCACCAGAGGATTTCAAAACACAAACCTGATTACAAATTTATCAACATAACTGAAGACACTAAAACATACAGTACACACAAAAATGCCTGAATTAACAAAATTACTTCTGCACAGCACTTTTCCTTAGAGCCAAAGAGTCAATACACGGGTCCAATTATCAATCCTAAACAAAGGTATGTAAGGCTTTACAGAACACATACAGGTGCAGTGATTCACATTTTCTGAACCCCCAATAGGACACAGTGTCCTGGACATAGAAAATTAATAGGACACAGTGTCCTGGCTATGAAAAAACAATAGGACACCATTTTTTCGCAAAAAAAACAAGTGTTTATTTAAAATAAGTCCAGTAATGCAGAACTCTGATATACCATAAAGCATTTGCAATAAAAATTACTAATTTTTAGTAATTACATCTTAAACAACACACAAATGAAATAATCAACAAACAGTTATTGTAAGTTAATACTGAAGTCGCACCTTGCTTCAAAATCAGTAAAAAAAAAAACAACCCAAAACAACACTTGGCACAATCTGGCAATCACATTTGAACATAATGATACTGAACAGTGAATGAATTTTAATAACGAAAACTAAGTAGCATCTTGCTATAAAATAAGATCTGACTGAGAAAACTTGGCACATTCTGGCAATTTTGAATAATATCTGTTAAGTCTTAAACAACACAAAAAAATGGAATATTCAAGCAGTTATTGTAAGTTAATACTGAAGTCGCACCTTGCTTCAAAATCAGTAAAAACAAAAACAAAACAACGTCCCCGATAACGTGCGAAGCTAAAAATAGCACACTCGCGGAGCGCTGGGCGATGGCTGACACTGTGATAGGCTGTCCACTGTCACTGTGTCAGCGGGCGTGTCAGCGACTACAAGGGCCTCGCACAGCCAGCGCTGCCGTTCAACGCGCTCGATAAAACACACTTGGCGTGTCCGCGACTTCCATGTAATAATCGGACACGGGTCCGCTCGGATAGCATATCAATCGGACAGCGGGTCCGCTCAGAAGCAAAACAATCGGTCATTTCAAATTTCAATCGGTTAATGTCCGGAGTCCGAGGGAAATGTGAAACACTGCAGGTGAATGGACCAACAAGGCAGAAAATGATAGGAAGAGATTACAGAAAGCAAAGGAAGGAAGGAAAAGGGAGTGACAGAAAAGAAGAAATTTCTCTCAGAGAATTTCAAGAAGGTGGGGGATAATATCGATAATGAAAGAGCCCTCAGCATCCTACAGGGGAAATTTGCAATGACAAGCAACGTATGAAAAAACACATGGCTATATATAAATGCAAACAAATGCAAAATAAACACACCTTGTGTAAGAAAGAACAGTGGACTTCAGTTTGGTTTATTTAAAAGAAAAATTGTCTTGATATGTGGTGTGATGGGAGTCTCATTGTCAGATACCTGTTACTTGACTGCTCCTGTCCCTCCCTGCCCCTGTGGGGATGTCTGAAGCTCTTTTAGTATGAATAGTATCTCTTCTTCTTGGAAATGTGCATGAATTTTTCTCTTCTGTCACTCCCTTAGTTTCCTCCTTGTTCGTTTGCTTTTTGTCATCTCATTCCCATCATTTCTGCGTTGCTGGTCCAGTTACCTGTATATGTTCTGTAAACCCTTACATACTCTTATTAGGACTGATAATTTGGTTCTGTGTGTGTATTAACTGCGTTTTTTGGCTCGAGTAAATGTAATGTGCAGAAGAAATTTTAGGTAATTCAGGCAAGTTTTTATGAGTACTAAGTTATGTTTATACATTTGTATTCAGATTTGATTTGTTTAACCCTCTGGTGATAAATCAAGCAGAACGGTCAATGGCAGGGGCATATCCTTAAGATTATGTGTGCAAATGCATTGACATATGTGCTTAATTTTCTTTTCCAGGTCTTTTTTCCCCAGGTACAGCAAAGTGTTGTGTGTGGCTTTAAACACTGATAATTATTTGATTGCTGTGAATGGCGTGACACCTTGATTGCTGTGAATGGCATGACACCAGATGATTTGCAGCAGACTCACTGAAGACCATGTTTGGTGATATTTTTCTGGAAGATATTTGTGCTTTCACAAGAGAAGTAAAAACCTTTCATTTGGAGAAGTAAAAACCTTTCATTTGGTTGGATTTTAGGGTGGAAAAAATATTACCTTTTACCATTTTGCTCTGGGTTTTAATGCGATAATAATATTGTAATTTTAATCTTTGACTTTTATGGTAGCATTGTGACAATCTCGATATTGCCCTCTGCAGTCTGCTGGGCTCTAAACAAAATGTAATAAATAAAAAGTACTGATGTGCATTTATGTACAATGAAAAGAAGACAGTAAAGAGGCTGCAACTCTTCTACTTAACATAAGAACCTTATCTACTTGCTAAGACATAAGGGCACACCAGGACTTGATCTCTGATTTACAAAAATGTGCACATGAGCACCTGATCTAGCACATACAAGACCCATGAGTCACTAAAGACATGAAGGTTGTTGTACAATACTGCTGTGTACAAAGGACTCAGACAATGACTCACCCTCTGGAGCAATCCTGCTTTCTCACATAGCTGGGCAATGTGGGCACGGTCATAGTGAGTGAACATCTGGTTTCCCAAGATGGCATCAGCAACCTGAAACATTCATATATTATACTGCATTTTGGATGCTCTCTCAACATATTCTAAAGCAAACCATTACAACTGACTATCCTTTTAGCTTACAGACAAGCCAGACAGAGAGAGAGATGGGAGAGGCCAGGTGAATGGTGCTGATAGGAAGAGGAGGGAATCCATTCTCGTGAAAGGGAATATTAACACAAAGGTAGAGAGTCAGGTTCATGTTGCCTATAACCCAGCAACTACTACAGCCATATACAGTACCAGAAGAGGTCTGTTTGCATGTAAGGTGATCAAATTGACAGCACACGTGTATGTATTCATTTACATTATTTTGCTCTCTATTCTTTGCTACCGGTGGTTCCTAATCCTTATCTTTATTTTATTTTTGTCAATGCCTGTTGTTCCCTGATTTAAAATTTAATCATGCTCTGTTTATGTAAAGTGCAACAAGTATGCTTTTGACATATAAATGAAATTAACATCATTTCAGAGACGAGCCAAGCTAATTGATGCTGATCAACAACAGTAACACATGGAACAGTATGAGCAGTCATAACTGAAACCTCACATGCAATCCTTAACCCTTTGACTCTCGCACCCTGTCCACAAGCATCCTGTACGGTCAACCGTGCTAGCAAATCAAAAACGTGACTCTTTGACTCCCTCACCCTATCCACCAACTTCCTGCAGGTAAGCTGGAGAATGGGGTGAGGGAGTCAAAGGGTTAAGTTTTTGCAATTGGAGGATAGGGTGCAGGAGTCAAAGGGTTAGTAACACATCTACCAACATATACACTTCAGGATTGCTCATCACATGTATTATGTAAATAAACACAAAATCAAGTAACGGAATCCCACTGAAAAGATATGATAAAATAATTATAGTCAAATCGTATAAAACATACACACATATATGTATACACACATATGTACATACACACATATATACACATTTTGCGCAAGCAAAGCAAAATCTGTTTGAAACAGCTGTTATCTATGCTAAGAAATGGATTTCTGTTTTTTTTCCTATGCATAATCACCGGCCAAAAATTATTCAACTACCATCATCATTATCACCACTAACACACACAATCATCACTTCAACATCATCATCAACAAAAAAGACTACACTAGACATACAAAATGCATATACAAAAATGCATTCTTACCTACACATATTTATATATACAAAAATGCATTCTTACCTACACATATTAATAATGTCCTAATGACTAGATTTTGAGCAGTTATATTTCCATTAAGGTTTCTGATTATCTTCAAACATTGTGACACAAAGAAACAATTCATCTAAACCATCTCTCTCCTATGCCTATAAATTAACATCCAACCAATCAAAGCAAGCAAGCAAGCATGGAACACCCCTGTGTGAAAGACTGATCAATAACAGAGGGAAGCTTCCGCGCCATTCTGTTCCAGTAGTCCCACCCCGTGATCACATTCCCTGCCACTACTAACACTAGTTATACTCGTTAAAAAAGTTTGTCAGACAGCACACAAGAAAGACCATTGGCTGGTTGACTTGTATGTCTGTACAAAGTATATTTAGAGACCTATGGATGATTGAAAAAAAAGCATTCATCAAAAAAAAATTCATCACTTATTCTTGCTTTAGAGTGACTACAACTGCATGCAGAGCATGAATTTACCTGTATATTGTGAAAACCTTGTGACAGTTTTATACAAAGTGTTGGTATCAATTCAAAGGTCATTCTTTCCCCTTTCTTCTTTACTTTTTGTTTTCTTAACTCACTCCACCCTGGCCGAGTGCTCATTCTCACAACCTCTCCCCCCTGACCAAATTGTATATGTTACTAATAAATTTGTAAAAAAATAAATAACTTGTAAAGATAGAGGAATGACATTTTGTGGAGATGTTGTCGTTTGAATAAATTAACTTGTGTGCAAGTTTGAAAGTGTTTGTTTCTGAAATAATGAAATCATTCAATTTTTTTCAAAAATTTGATTTTTTTTTTAAAATCGCGCCAAGGGTTATCATAATCCTCAAACAACAACAAAAAAATCACAATTTTTGTTTGATACACTCCAAAATACTTTTATTTTGTGTGTTTATGATTGGTTAGTATGTATACCAAGTTTGGGAGTCCTGCATTTATTCGCTGTGCACGGCTAGCCAGTGTTTTGACTTGACACCATGTTGACCCCACGCAACCACATGGTGAACTTGAGCACCGAATCACTCGCTTTGACCTCACTTCAACCAACGAACAAAGGTCGTCAGCGCTCGGGAAGGGTACACACATACTCTTAGTATGTTATACAAGGGAGCCAGCATGTTTAGTTTCGCATCCAATCTTGACCCTTTCCAACAAAAATTCCGAAAGGTCAGCTATGCTCGGCCTCATGCTCGGGCTGAAGCGATGTGCACGTGACCTACGCTCCAGCGTATGTTCGGGGTGAAAGAGTTAATGGAGATGAGTGAAAATAGCTGACATATTGGCACTATAAATCTTCCTGCTGAGAGTATTATCACTGCCACTGGCACTGAGAAATGGAGAAGTTGCACTGGTATAGCTGACATTATTCACAGGGTTATGAATCTGGCTGGGAAAGATACAGCCAACTAAGTGATAGGCAGTGCACAGCAGTGAACACTACTATATAGCTTAGGCTAACTGAAGTGTTTGCCAACTCATGTGTATGTTTCACAGCAAAAGACCAACTACAAAAGTAACGTCAAATGAAAGGAAATGAGAGATGAAAATGAAAGTAGGATAGGCAAGAGGAAAACTTCATTTCAAACTTCAGATCTTTTATTCACTTAGGCCATAGGTATTAATTACAAAAACAAATTTCACCCAAAAGTTTGAAAAAATCTTCTAGATGGTACCCAAGAGGCAGGGAGAAAGAGGACTTCAGGTCGCTATTTTGACCAACACAAGTTCTCATGCAGCTGGTAGCATTCTAGAAAAGATAGCTGCCTTCTCTGTTTCTGGTCCACTCTCCTGGAACAAACTTCCTCTCTCAGTCCGTCAGCAACCTACTTTTGTCTCCTTCAAGTCCGCTCTCAAAACTCACCTTTTCTCCTCCGCATAAAATCCTAACCTCACTCAACCCCCCCCCCCCCCCCCCCCCTTCTGCAGCCTGTCTCCGCTCGGAGGGAATCACATGGTTATAATATATAATTGTATATGCTATGCTCTCTATAATTTTCCATTGCTTTTATTCTTGCTTTTATTGCTTTTATTCTTTCTCCCCATTTATAGCCATGCGTGTGTGTGTGTGTGTGTGTGTGTGTGTGTGTGTGTGTGTGTGTGTGTGTGTGTGTGTGTGTGTGTGTGTGTGTGTGTGTGTGTGTGTGTGCGTGTGCGTGCGTGTGCGTGCGTGCGTGCTTGCGTGTGTGTCTGCTTCAGCGCTTAGATTTGATTTTATCAAGATTTTGCGCTATATAAATATTGTAATTAAATTTTTTTTTTTAAATTATCAGTCAGTGGGTGACTGTCAACTAATTCAGTTCAAAGTTTGCAAGTAGCAAAAGGAACACAAGCGTTTTCTCTATTGAGGCTCTGGATTCTTGTAGAGATCACTGCTGACTGCATACCCAAATTCAAGAAGCGAAGAATGCAAAGATAAATGATCTACAAAGATGACATACATGACACATCTCTAGAATCAATGAATAAAATCAGATCTAAACCTAACAGCAGTCAGATAACTAGGACAGCACTGCTGTTCTTTATGACAACAGCAAGCAGTACATCTAAATGTATATCTAGTTATACACTCACCATGTCAGACTCCAACATTATTGCACCAGGGGTTGCCCTGTCGCAGGTGATGATATTAATCAATACTGAGGGCTTATCATACAACCTTTAGCACCTCCTGTTTTGCTCTCACTTTAAGTGTATCATACCACAAGAAATGTGTGATCAAAAGTTTCTTCATTGAATGCATGGTAAAAATCCTATATGACAGAGAATGAGAGACAGAAAGGGATGGAGGGGACAGCATGAAAATGTGAATGTCCAACCCTTATATTTCATTAGACACTAAGATCCTTTGCTCTCTGTGAGCGTGCAACCCTGACAATTTATCAGATAATAAGACCCTTAGCTTTTTAGCTTTTTGTAGATGTGCAACCCCCACAATTCCTAAGAAAATGACTCCATTTCCAATATTTTCAAATCTAATTTTAAACATAATTTTTCTTCAACCTTTCTTACTTCCCCTTTCCTCCCTGCCTCATCCTCTCTCCCTTCCTCATACCTGGGGGGCAGACATGAGGTTCATCTCCAGCAGGCGAGTCTGCAAAGGTCCTTCCGCAGGACGGTTGTTCTTGAGAGCGTCCAGGAGGAAGGAGGTGCACTGCTGGATCAAGTTGAATTCCATGAAGACATCCACAATCTGCAATAGCACACAACATGACACTTCACTCTTTGTCACTTTGAAGCTGCCTCCTCAACGCAACCTGTACAGACATCTGCATAATTATGCAGACATCAGCATCTGAAACTCAGCCTATTGATGTAGCCATTTGCCCATTGTATCTTTAAAAAGTTGTGCTGTTATGGTGACACACTGCATTCAAAACTACCATGCAAAAATTATATCTAATTCATCTATCTATATCTCATTTGGTTGTGAATGTTTTCTACATCATGTGACATGGAAAGTTCCAAAGTAACTTGGCTTCCCTTCATTCATAAACAGGACAGAAATGGTAATATGTGAGTGCATGTTCAACACTGCAGGCAAGGCAAACTGTTGCACAGCATTTATGATGCGACTGAAATGCTTACAACTGAGAGGGTCAGATGTTTAAAAGTGATGGTAATTGATCAGATAAGTCCTCTTTTTTTTTTTGCTGTACAATGCATTGTGCCATAAAAACCCAACACATTTTTGATACCATACAAGCAATTGAGTACATATCATGACTTTTTGCAGCATTACAGAATGTTACATTGACAACTAAATACCGTAGCTTTTCATTTGTTATTTTCAACAATTAATTCCCGTCATGCTCATGCACTTAGTGAACAGGGATTTACATGGAGGGAAACTCATGACATGGAGCAAGTTAACCAGTTCAGTGCCTATAAGCCGTCAGCTGACGTCGTACAAAAGGTGTTGCTATATTGCCTATAAGCCGTCCGCTGATGTCGTAGGAGTTCTCCGATTTTTCGTTCACAACTGTGTGAGCCAGTCAGCACAAAGGAACGCTGCACACTGAGCTATAAGTGTCTACAATATAAAAATAGGATGTAAATTAGTATATATCATAGGGAAGACACCTTTATTGTCGCTAATGATTTGGTAACTGGACCATGTGAAGTGGAGCACAATGGCGACGCAACCTTCGACAAGCCGGAACGGTGGCTCACGTCAGCGGACTTTCATGACTGTACAGGCCGTTCAAATGATTTTACAGCATGACGACGATCGAGAGAATTTGTTATCTGATGATTCGCTTCAACATTAGGGTGGAGAAAGTAACAATGACCACGTGACATTCAACGCTTGCTGGCTGAATCGATGCAAGCAGACGATAACAAGTACGAGCCAGACAGCGACTGCCGTGGTCAGTGCAAGTGGCGAGCGCGCAGGCCTTGACACTTCAGACTTTGGACCCAACAGCAGTGAACGTGATGGTGAGAGTGGTCAAGCATGTGTTCGTGGTGTGGGAAGGGGGGAAGATGAGAAGGGGGAGAGGGAGAGGAGAGGTGCAGAGGAGCTGTGCCCCAGTTAGAAGGCATGGCAGGGGGCGTGGCGATCAGCGAAGTGTTTCGCTCACTGAAAATCTGTTGGCCTCCAAATGGACAACAGTCAGACATTCCTCAATTTTTATGAAATTCAGGATTGAAAGTGGGAACTGGGGACGTGCTATGCTTTTTCAAGCTGTTTCTCACTGATGAGCATGAGCTGATTGACTTATTTGAATAAGGATTCTGATTCTGGGCTTATTTTCTCTTGTTTTGATTGCAGAACCTGAAGAATAGAGAGAACCAATTCATGAGTGTCATGTAGTTTGACTGTTCAGTGTCTGAGTACACTGACTGTCATGTAGTTTGATTGTTCAGTGTCTAGTACAATCACTTTTATGTTTACCGAAACCAGGTCTATCATTGTTGGGACGGTTACTTATTTGTCTGCATGAGTTTAGAATCATTTCATGAACATTTTATGATGTCATATGTTTTGTTTTCATTTATGTATGTAAACTGACAACAAACAAGTCATTTTCAGCTGGTTTTTTTGTTTGTGAGTGTGTTGGGTATCAATCTGTAGAGATGGAAACTTACTTTTTAGACAACACAAAAAATTTATTTCCACTTTGGAATGCCTGGACAGGTCTTTGCAATCAAGCTAAGAGAAAAATAAGCCCAGATTCAGAATCCTCGTTCATTTTCCTTCAAAAAACACTCATGTTTCTTTGTTGTATCTCTTATAGTTTTTGCACTAGGATTTTTTGTTAATTATTACCCTCGAATCCTCAAAATTCCACGGCAATGGGGAAGCACATGTTTACATTTTTCTCTGGCACTGAAAGGGTTAAGCCTCTCACTCCCATCCACAGCTGAAACCATGATTCAGGGGTCATCTGCTGATGCTGGTCCTATTGATAACTTAACATTAAGAGGTCTGCAACCACCTTCCTTCAAGAATGTATGTGCTTTCAGGCAAATTTGAGCTCAAAATGATTTTCTGTATTTTTCTTTGTATCCTGTCCTTTTGGCTGGGGATGCAAACAGCTTGTAGAGTCAAAGGGCCAAGGAATGACTGACTGCTCAAGTCTGTCTTAAGAGGTTCTCAAAATGTAACAGGAAGTAATCTATCCAATAAAGAAAAATCTCTCCAATTAACATTTTCAAATCGCTTCAAGCCTGTCTCCTTCTTTAAAACCCAGAAAACCTCTTTCAGCAAAAGTATGCAGCTAATTCAAATCCAGTTCTGATGACTGGGTCTGAATGTAGCAATGCCGTGCGAACCGAAACGCGACGTCAAATTTGTGGTACCAAAAACTGGGGAAAACCGGGGCCGGCCGCAAAACTGGGGGGGTGTTCAGTTCAATCAAGTATTACTGCCTCTTTAATCGGTGTTTCATTCTTATTTTTTGTCTTATGTGAATAAGAAATGAATAAAGATTTGAATGATTGCCTTTTTATATACTTAGAGCGAAAATGGAATTAGTTATTTGATGACAAAGTCGAAAATCTGCGTTTCGGGCGCAATCGCGGCGACGGTATGCGTTTAGAATCGAAGTTTGTTCGGGATGCTTCACTATTTCGGTCAGTACGGCTATATTTGTGAACCAATCACATTGTAATTTTGCAGCCAATGAGAATTAATGTAACAGAATGATATACCCCAACAACAGCTATGTGTGCCAGTTTCGAACAGAGATCGACGCTTCCAAAGTTTTGCATTTTTTCATCGGAAAAGTTTGCAGGCAAGTCGCCATTTTTGGAACTTGTCGGCAGCGGGATTCGATTTTACATGCTTTTTTCTATAAATACGTGTAATATGAAATCAATTTGATGTAAATATTTACGGCCGTACGGCAACTTTTTACATGAGGATCTGTATCAGATCAACGTCGGAATGTGCCGACGCCAGTAACCTGAGTAGGCCTACAACGCGAAACAGAACGCTGTGCAAGTTTCAGCTCGGCAAGTTTTGCGCTGTCAAAGACTAGATCTAGCAATCAACAGATCAAGTTCTGTTTTATCTGTAACATTGTATTTTTCAAGAAAAGGACAACTGCGTTTGAACTCGATTCGGAGTTGTTAGCCGAAGCTTGGTCTGTCAACCATTTCCTTCCCGAGGTCATGCTAATTTGCATGTCGCTGTGTAGACCTGCTCACCCCATGACGGGCGAGCTTACTACTAAAAATACTATGTGATCGACGGGCTTCCCGTGGCCGTGGAAAATGGGTTTGCCCAAACAGAGGGGTGCGCATACCCGCCTCCTCCAACTCTCTCTCTCTCTCTCTCTCTCTCTCTCACTCAAATTTTAAATGAATGAATAAACAGATCTAAATAATTTTTTTTTCAAATCAACAAACAATTCTGTGCAAGTTATTGTACTTTCCTTGACATGAATCTCTCTCTCTCTCTCTCTCTCTCTCTCTCTCTCTCTCTCTCTTTCTCTCTCTCTCTCTCTCTCTCTCTCAGAGAACAAGAAATGAATAAATAAGTAAATAGGCCCCAGTACATTCATATCCAAGTCATTGTTAACAGGCATGATCCTCTCTCTCTTTCTCTCTCCCTTTCTCTCTCTCTCTCTGACAACACACACACACTAATACACACAGAGATTTAGAATGTCACAAAACAAAATCTTCTGTTCATTGTTATAATATTCTTTATTTAGGTTTTGAAACTGAATAGAAGGCTATGAGTTGTATTATTTGTAAAGTAGGCCATCCATTAGCTTACCGGTACGTAGTTGTTTCAATTTGTAGTCAGTATCTGGAAAGGATATGCCTATTGTCATTAATTTGTTTTAACGGGAAGATTGCATCTTATTTAGTAGTAGCCTATTATTGATTCGTATTAAAGGGCAAGAGTACACTGGAAACACTTAGCAGGATTGCTCTGCTTTGGTGGATTTTTACCAGTAATATGCTAAAAATCAAAGTCGCGAGTTTGGGCTTAATGTTAAAGTAATATTGATGTGGAGACTATGCATTATGGTTTCCTTTCCTTTCCAGTCTTTCGGTGAATAGTATATATTATGCAGAAATTCATATATTTCTCTATTGTAGGAGTTAAGTGACCTGTTCCTGAATGGCGAGTGGTCCCATATCCTTCCAAAAGTTTTCTTTGGACGCTGGCTGTGCTAATTGTTCAGGGACTTGACTCATCCACAGTCAGTCAGTCAGTTTTCTAAACACTGATGAATAAAATAAAAATCAAATGTACTGTGCAAAAATCTTGTCTGATATGTTTTCCTCTGTGTCTGTGTATGTGTATGTGTTGTATGTGTATGTGTGTGTGTTTAGTTTTTAGTAGAATATTGATCAGATGATATTTTTGGATAGCCTGCAGCATAAAAGCATGCAGTAATTTTTAATATTTCAACTATTTAAGTGATTCCAGAAGTCATTGATTCTCAGATTTCCTTTTATATGTACAGAAACTGATGAAATATTACAAATTATTCATAAGACTACTGAAGTAGCGAGTCGTGACTTTTTTGGTTTAATTTGCAGTAATAAGACACTTGAACGATGAGCAAAATGATTTTATATCTATCTCATGAAATGATTTTATATCCTTGTTTTGTTTCTAGCTTCATTTTTGTCTGTTATTAATACACTATGGGAAATTATTAATGAAAAACAGATAAAACATGCCAAATATCACATGTTTCCTGTAATAAGACAAAAATGGTTCATCGCAGAGTTACAATAATGGTTTCTTTCAATTCGGCATACAAAAATACATCAACGATCAAAATTTTATGACATTTGGTCCTGTCTATCTCTCACAATTACAAAATGAATGTCATTTCCAGCAAAATCAGCATACCATGCCATTTGATGGGTTGTTCTGTGACAGCTGGTCCTTCTTTGTCCCACTAAAACGTGGTACCAAAATTTAAGAAATTTTTGACGCTTCAAATTCGAATATCTCGTGAACTAATAGTCCGATCTGAAAAATTTAAACTGCTTTTTACTCAGAACAACAATATCTTCAAAACCATATAAATCTTTTAACTCAAAACCCAATTTCAATTTTTCATGCGGCATTGCTACTGAATGGGTCACGCAGAGCTTGGACAACCCCCCTTTACTTGGTTACACAATCTTGCTGTCACTTCTTTCATGAGCTCACAAACATATTTTTCCACACTGACCTGGTTGAGGTCAGCAAGGGGTTCGTCATCAGCCACCATCATCTGGGAGAACTGAAGGCCTTGATCAGGATTGATGCGCATGATGTTACGCAGCAGGAAGATGTAGTCAGGGGTGAAACCCACTTTCTTTGAGTACAAAATTATCTTCTGGAACTGTCCAGTCTCCGCAAAACATTGGATTACCTGGAAGAAAGCATTTGAAATAGATATTCACTTTTTCTCAAAAATGTGTCTATTACTCTTTAATTACAGATGTCAAAATTAAACTCAAAATCATTCAAAAATCTTCCATTCTGCACAATTACAACTCACCCATATAGATCAGCTTTGTATCCAGACATAGAACTGTATTTTTATCTAACCATATGTTTGGCCAATTACTTACCATGTCAGACTGTAAGCATTATGGCGCCAGTAGCTCGCCCTGTCTCAAGGTATTGTAACAGTTTACACAGCTGAATTGAACGTAACCCTACCAAGGCCTCACTCTCCAACCCTTAGTACCCCCTAAGTATATCAGTGCCTCAGGAAAAGCCCCACTCATATCATTCTGCAGGCCCTAACAAAAGTTGTAGGTCCCCTGAGAACCAGTCAACTTTACAGCGGGGATGGATGTCTTAAACAGGCAATCCATTCAAGCAACATATGTTTCAAGGAAAAAAATGCCGGGGGTCCAGGGGGCCTATGTGGTGGCCCCCTGGCGGGGTCCAGAGGCAGAGTCCCTGGTAGGGGTCTGGGGGTTGTGCCCCCAGAAGCTTAAGCATTTTAGTCGAGTAAACGGAAATTTAAGCCCCTCTGGTGAAATATAAATCAAGTATTATAATAAAAGAAAAAAGGGCAAAAGCATTGTTAACAATGAACAAAACATGCAAATACTTCCCTTTCGCGGATATCCGCGAATTCGCAGACATTTGGATTGCCTGCTTAAATCCAACATAGTAAGCATATAGGGAAACGTATTTAGATAACAACATTGCTTTTGGCTTCACACAGCTGTACCATGTCAGACTGTAAGCAGAATTAAAAGATTGAAAGACCGGTTGCCCCCATGCATCAAGAGGGGCCGACTGGATAGTATGATCGTATTAGCCACTATGAAAACATAACCCAGCTGTGTCTGAGGCAAAAGTTTACAAAAGAACTGTACGAGCACCAATCACCTTTTACCTTTTCCTTCACCAGGATTGGCGGTAGAAGCCGCACTTCACATCACCAGTCTTCTCCAGGTACTAAATAGCCTTAACCTCATGGGTAATTGGGATAAAGATACTCAAGTCCTGTTGAGCAGAAGACATTCTGAAAATTATTTGATGCATTTGGGTTGTCGCTCTCCATCATCCCAAGTGGGGGGAGGGGGGAGGGGGGAGACCCTGAGCTGAGGCCTGTTCAAAAGGCCCGCAAGTGGTAACTGTGAGCTGGTGAGGATCGAGATCAGCTACCCCCGCGCTCCTTAACCCTTTCGCATTCACACTGCTAGATGTAAAGCTAGCTCCTAGTATTCGCATTTTTCTGACATTTTTTCATCCGAGTACAGTCATGCTGACAAATATACTGCCATTCACTTGTTTGAAAGTACAGAAGAAAGATTTTTTGCACACATATACACAAGTGTCCATAGTTTGATTTGCATGTGGTTTTGTGTGTCCTGGGTCTAGTGTGCGTGTCCCTGTCACCAAAGATGTCACAGACAGAGGTATTTTTATGGTGACAATACAATGGTTAGCATACAAACAAGCTCTATTGTCTAAAAACAACATTTGTTAGTTGTAAACACAACACCTGTCCTACCCGACGCTGTCTCTGCTCCTCCAGTATAGTATCCAATACACAGGCACAACACAAATGTCACAGAAAAGAATTGTCACGATGTCACCAAATGAACATAAACAGAAAGAAACAGATGTGTTTTACAAAGATATTTTGTACATGATCGTCTACAGATTTCATTCCCTATACACTATTTACACATATGTGCCTATACAGCAACTTTGCAGCTACTGTGATGATGGTGAGATGTTGTTGTCATCGTCACTGTGATTGTCAACGTCATTGTCAGTGGCAGTGTCACCAGTGGTGTCACAAGCGCTGGTTGTAGCCTGTGTCGTGGTGTTTAGCGCATGATAGTCCCGGAAGCTTATTGACACCATCACACAGCTATACGCAAAAGCGAGCAGCGCAGTGCTTGTTGGGGGCACAGTGGGGGACTGGTTTCACACATCAGTTGGAGTTCGCCAGGGCTGTCTCCTCTCTCCAACCTTGTTCAACATCTTCCTTGAGCGCATTATGACGGATGCCCTTGAAAACCATCACAGCTCAGTCAGTATTGGAGGAAGGACAATCACCAACTTGAGATTTGCCGACGACATCGATGGGTTGGCTGGAAATGAAGACGAACTTGCCAACCTGGTGAAACACCTGGACGAGACATCATCCAGATATGGCATGGAGATCAGTGCCGAAAAGACAAAGTTGATGACAAACAGCACAAAACCAATAGAAAAGAAGATTACAGTCAGCGGGAGTGAGCTGGAAACCGTGGCTCAGTTCAAATATCTCGGAGCCATTATCAGTGAACAGGGATCGAAAACCGAAGTTCTTGCAAGAGCAGCACAGACAACAGCAGCACTAGCCAAGCTGAAGCCCATCTGGAGGGACAAAAACATCGCCCTCACTTCCAAACTGAAGCTAATGCACACATTGGTCCTGTCAATCTTTCTCTACGCGTGCGAGTCATGGACACTAACAGCAGAACTGCAAAAGAAGATCCTGGCAGTAGAAATGAGATGCTTTAGAAGAGTGCTTGGCATCTCATACAAAGACCACATTACCAATGAGGAAGTACGAAGAACAATTTCACAGCATGTCAAAAACTATGAAAACCTTCTGACAACAGTAAAAAAAAAGGAAACTTCGGTGGTATGGTCACGTGGCAAGAACTAACGGACTATCAAAAACAATA
The DNA here is from genome assembly GCA_030674185.1 of Monoplex corrugatus. Classification (NCBI taxonomy): domain Eukaryota; kingdom Metazoa; phylum Mollusca; class Gastropoda; order Littorinimorpha; family Ranellidae; genus Monoplex; species Monoplex corrugatus. Next base: position 33,623,907 of record JAPXFY010000022.1, on the reverse strand, counting down.
CTCCAAGGAACAGTTCAGGGAGGAAGAAAAAGAGGCAGACAGAGAAAAAGGTGGATGGACAATATTGACGAATGGACAGGAAAAAACTTTGCCACGACCCAGACCCTTGCTCATGACAGACAGAGGTGGAGACAGACGGTGCGACGTTCATCCATGTGGAGCCCCCACGACCCTGAATAGGGTTAAGGGACAGGAAGGAAGGAAGGAAGGAAGTAAGTCCCGGAAACAGTCCTGGACAGAAAGTTGACCAGTAGCACCATAGACGGGACCGATGTTTTAGCCCCATCATGATGAGAATAGCCAGGTATGCCCTGATTTCATCAGCTGTCGTCTCTTTCCAAAGTGGGTCAGGTTGCCCCTTTGCTGCAATCTTCTGACCAGCGTAGTTGTTGGTCTCTTCAGCAGCACTGACAAAAAATTCTAGTGGCAGAAACAAACAAAAAATAGTCTTTTGGTTTCGCATCAGCGGGCAGCGAATGTTTAGGCCCAACAATTTGTGAAAATTCCCTGACTTCACTGCCACGTGTCACTGGTCGCCATGCCTGCACCAGTGCAGCCAGCGGTACATCATCGTCTATGTCACTGTCATTTCCATCTTCACCATCACCACCTACTTCAACATCCGACTCTACATCTTCCTTTTCTTCTTCATCTTCTTCTTCAATTTCTAAACGATCAATTTCTCTAAAAAAATTCCTGCAACTCTGCTTCAGTGTAATCCACAAATTCGTCTTGTTCGCTGAAACTCGCCATCTTTCCCACGCTCACAGTTGTGAATGAAAGCACGTAGCACAGCATTAGTAACTAAGTCTTTCAGTAGTGAATGGAAAGTTCCTTGCATCCCAGAATGCTTGTACTATTTCTAGAACATTCAACGCGAGACTGACCAAGATTCTAATAGCAATGCCGTGCGAACCGAAACGCGACGTCAAATTTGTGGTACCAAAAACTGGGCAAAAACGGGGTCTGGCCGCAAAACTGGGGGGTCTTTAGTTCAATCAAGTATTACTGCCTCTTTAAGCGGTGTTTCATCCTTATTTTTTTTCTTATATGAATCAGAAATGAATAAAGATTTGAATGATTGCCATTTTATGTACTTACAGCGAAAATGGAATTAGTTATTTGATGAGAAAGTCGAAAATCCGCGTTTCGGGCGTAATCGCGGATATGGTATGCGTTTAGAATCGAAGTTTGTTCGGGATGCTTCACTATTTCGGTCGGTACGGCTATATTTGTGAACCAATCACATTGTAATTTTGCAACCAATGAGAATCAATGTAACAAAATGATATATCCCGACGAGAGCTATGTGTGCCAGTTTCGAACCGAGATCGACGCTTCCAAAGTTTTGCTTTTTTTCATCGGAAAAGTTTGCAGGCAAGTCGCCATTTTTGGAACTTCTCGTCGGCGGGATTCGATTTTGCATACTTTTTTCTATGTGCATGTGTAATATGAAATCAATTTGATGTAAAATACGGCCGTACGCCAACTTTTTACAAGAGGATCTCTTCCAGATCAGTAGCAAAACAACGTCGGAATGTGCCGACGCCATAGGCCTACTACCGGCGTAACAGAACGCTGTACAAGTTTCAGCTCGGCAAGTTTTACGTTGTCGGACAAAGACTAGATCTAGCAATCAACAGATCAAGTTCTGTTTTATCTGTGACATTGTATTTTTGAAGAAAAGGACAACTGCGTTTGAACTCGATTCGGAGTTGTCAGCCGAAGCTAGATCTAGGTTCGTCAACCATTTCCTCCCCGAGATCATGCTATTGGCATGTCGCAGTGTAGATCTGCTCACCCCACGACGGGCGAGCTTACTACTAAAAATACTATGTGCTCGACGTGCTTCGCCGGGCCGTGGAAAATGGGTTTGCCCAAACAGAGGGGTGCGCATACCCGCCTCCCCAACTCTCTCTCTCTCTCAAATAAATGAATGAATGAATAAGTCTAAATATTTTTTTTTTTCAAATCAACAAACAATTCTGTGCAAGTTATTTTACTTTCCTTGACATGAATCTCTCTCTCTCTCTCTCTCTCTCTCTCTCTCTCTCTCTCTCTCTCTCTCTCTCTCTCTCTCTCTCTCTCTCTCCATCTCTCTCTCTGACAACACACACACTCTCTCTCTCTCTGACAACACGCACACACACTAACACACACAGAGATTTAGAATGTCACAAAATAAAATCTGTTCATTGTTATAATATTCTTCATTTAGGTTTTGAAACTGAATAGAAGGCTATGAGTTGTATTATTTGTAAAGTAGGCCATCCATTAGCTTATGTTGTTGTTTCAATTTGTAGTCAATATCTGAAAAGGATAGGCCCATTGTCATTAATTTGTTTTAAAGGGAAGATTGCATCTTATTTAATAGTAGCCTGTTGTTATTGATTTGTATTAAAGGGCAAGAGTACACCGGAAGTACTTAGCAGGATTGCTCTGCTTTGGTGGATTTTTACAAGTAATATGCTAAAAATCAAAGTCGCGAGTTTGGGCTTAATGTTAAAGTAATGTTAATGTGAAGACTATGCATTATGGTTTACTTTCCTTTCCAATCTCTCAATGAATAGTATATATTATGCAGAAATTCATATATTTCTCTATTGTAGGAGTTAAGTGACCTGTTCCTGAATGGTGAGTGGTCCCATATCCTTCCTGAAGTTTTCTTTGGACGCTGGCTGTGCTAAGTGTTCGGGGACTTGACTCATCCACAGACAGTTTAGTCTATTTTTTAAAGACTGGTGTATAAAATAAAAATCAAATGTAGCGTACATAAATCTTGTCTGTTATGTTTTTCTCTGTGTGTGTATATATGTGTATGTGTGTTATGTGTGTGTGCATGTGTATGTGTGTGTGTTTAGTTTTTAGTAGAATTTTGATCGGATGATATTTTTGGACAGACTGCAGCATAAAAGCATGCAGTAATTTTTAATATTTCAATTATTTAAGTGATTCCAGAAGTCATTGATTCTCAGATGTCCTTTTATATGTACAGAAACTGATGAAATATTAAAAGTTATTCATAAGACTACTGAAGTAGCGAGTCGTGACTTTTTTGGTTTAATTTGCAGTAATAAGACACTTGAACGATGAGCAAAATGATTTTATATCTATCTCTTGAAATGATTGTTTTGTTTCTAGCTTCATTTTTGTCTGTTATTAATACAATATGGGCAATTATTAATGAAACACTGATAAAACATCCAAAATATCACGTTTCCTGTAATAAGACAAAAATGGCTCGTCACAGAGTTCCAATAATGGTTTTATTCAATTCGGCACGCCAAAATACATCAACGACCAAAATTTCATGACTTTTGATCGGGTCTGTCTCTCACAATTACAAAATAAATGTCATTTCCAGCAAAATCAGCATACCATGCCATTTGATAAGTTTGTTCTGTGACACTTGTCCTTCTTTGTCCCACTAAAACGTGGTACCAAAATTTAAGAAATTTTTGACGCTTCAAATTTTAATATCTCATGAACTATTAGTCCGATTTGAAAAATTTAAACTGCTTTTTACTCAGAATAACAATATCTTCAAAACCATATAATTTTTTTAACTCAAAACCCAATTTCAATTTTTCATGCGGCATTGCTAATTCTAACCACATGCGCGATAAGACAGCAAGGCCAGTAGTGATGGAAATTCCCCACACGTGTGCCGGAAAAGATAGGGCGGTCTCAACCGCTATGAACGGATCGGCACATTTTTTTCGCAGGGCGGTTGCGGGCTTGTGAACAGCTAAGGGTTAATGCACTATGGGGTGACATGGCAGGTCTTGTAGCAGCATTGACCAGTCACACACTTCTGACGTGAATTGCAAGTTCTACTGTGCATAGCACTCTGTTGTACTTTAGTCACTGTGCTCAATCCGGAGGAAAAAGAACCAGCTCTGCTGCAATGGAGCCAGTGGTGGTCAAAACTATGGGCAAAGTCTGCTGTCATCCCAGCAGAAACGGTTGAAAAAGACAGCCCCAGGCTCCAGTGGGGATGAGTGCAAGCCACTTGGTGAGCAGGGAGTATCCACAAGGGAATCCCCTCCCTGCCCTGCACTCGTGGACAAGTCACACTGGTGCTGGCAAACGAACTAGATGGTATGGAAATAGCATCATCAGTGTCAGTCCAAGTATCAGGTTTAGTTGTTGAACCCCACGAAGATGAATCAGACCCTCTTTTACTAACATGGATTATGGTGAAAAAGGTCACACAAAAACAACAGGAAAGACTAGTAAGTGGCTATACAAGGCCACACATAACTACTGGCACAGAAGGCAATCCTGCACAACACAAGCACAAAGGCAACTGAGCACAAAGATTGAGACAGAGCAACAAAGAATACATGTAGCACTGGCACAGAAGCTGGGCTAACACACGTCCATAAACAGTGAGGCAGCCTAAAGGAATGATCAGATGGGCACGGCTGTTTTAGGGTGATCACTTAGTTTTGTCCCGCAGCGGCAGCTGTAGCAGCGCAAAGTCCACTGAGTGCTGCCCTGACCTAGAAATAGCTCCACCTTGTTACCGGCGATCACACTATGCTGTACAAGCGCAGTACTAACTATTTAAAACAAGTAACTTCAGTTTTCCACTAATATTCTCAAGAGATTTGTTTGTATTGGTCTGTAATGTGAGATTTTTCTCAATGAAATGATATGTAACTCGACGTGCATATCAGTGTCTAACTAAATGCACAGAGAAGAAAGAGAATGAAAGACGGTGTTGACATGATTTTCAATCTTCGACCGTGAAATAATCAATGTTCCAACGCCGGTAAAATCCAAATGCAAGTTCTCGAATTAAAGTAAAGGCATATATTAGAAGAACATTGTCCGTAAAGGACGGCTGTTTTTCAATTTTCATGTTGTTTGGCTCAGGGGCCACGTATAGCGTATCATAATAACACATGCGACAGCTAAGGTAAACAGGGATGCCAGCGTGGCGGATGATGGTTACTCGAGACAAACTGGTTCTGGCAGCTCATTAATCTTTAGAGTCTTCAGTGAACGTTGGTATCATTTCAGTCCTCTGTATAATGCTTACCACGTACACACTGTGGCAGAATTCCTCTGTGCTTGATAATTGTGTATAGTGTTTGCCTTGGACATTTTTATTTGAAATATCAGGGTACTGAGACAACCAGAGTCAGGTTTTTCATGTTATAGTTGTTGATTATCTCTGTTCATTTTCTTTTGTGTGTGTTGTGTGTGTGTTGTGTGTTGTGTGTTTGTGTGTTGAATGTGTGTTGTGTGTGTGTGTGCGTGCGTGCGTGCGTGCGTGCGTGCATGCGTGTGGAGAGAGAGACAGACAGACAGAAATATTTCAGTGTAGTTAAGTGGGTATGATATTCAGGAGTTTTTATTTCCTTTTAATACCAGTGAACCTAAAGTTCTCGTAAATGTATAAAGTTTTCTCTTCCTCCCCCCCCCCCCCCCTCTCTCCCCCTCGCTCTCTGTCTTTCCATTTTTTTTATGGTCATCTCAGTATCGTGATCCCAATCTTGACTCATACACGGACATGTGTGTGTACATTCCTACTATGGCAGTAAGAAGATTGCAGTATACAAGACTATCAGTGAAATGCTGGTGCTAGTGTGAAGGATAATGGAGTCCATGCCATTATCAGTGATCTCAATTTACCCACAGCTACCTCTACAAGAAGCCAAACAAGATCCGTCTGGTAAGTCAGTTTGTTAAAGCATACTTTATTCTTCCTCTGTATGCGTTTCTTTCTGCTGTAACAAGTGGTGAACTCTTGTTTTCGTTGTTGGAAGTTGGCTTATTTTTCTCATGAAACAGTGAAGACGCGATATTTTCAGAATCATTCGCTTTCTTTTCTATGTAATCCCATTATACATGTATGGCAACAAACCAGTTTGTGTTTGATATCTATGTGTACCCAGAGAGTCTACTTTTCAGTAAGATTGATAATTACATATATGGCTAAATAAGCAAAACGTTTTGTGGGAAATGTAGAATCAGTAGTAATCACGGCACACAAAGGCAGTCACACAGTCCTGCTTGCCTACCGATGACTCACAGCTCAAAATCGCTCACGGGCTGTGTAGCGCAGTGGGTGAGCAGGAAAACGCCTCTCGTGTGCGAATCATGGGCACCATGTCCGAAAACTAAATGATCGCCCAGCAGCGGGTTTCAACAGCCGTGTGGGAGCTACATACGGCTCATGCACAGAGGGTGCTGAGAGCCTGAACTGAATGGGCTTCAAATCAGGCTGAGATAGGGCAACCTAGCAGCGTACATGCATTCAGTCCGACATATCACAGTATACAAAGCAACTAACAGATGTACCCAAATATCAATCCTGATAAAAGAAAATATACAAGGCTTTATGAAAAACACAGGTGAACAGACTAGCAAGGCAGAAAAGGAGAAAACGAGATAACAGAGAGCAAAGGACCAAGGCATAGACAAAGACAGTAATAGAAAAGAAAAAATTTCGAAAACAGAATTTCCAGATACTGAGGACACTATTTATACTAAAAAAGCCCCCAGCATCCCACAAGAGAAAACACAAAGTTGAAACTAACAAACCACACTTTCTCACAGTTTCCCCCTTTTTTCTCTTACCTTCTGAGGGACATTGGCACGAAGGTAGACTGACAAAGCAAGAGTAGGGTCAGCTGCCTTCACCAGATCTCCCAGTTCTTCACAGCATTCCAACTGCACAGATGTAACATAAAAATATAAGAATGACTGGAAGAATACTGAATAATGTGATCAAGAAGTACAAGGATATGCAAACAATCTCTGATAGAACAATGGAAATGAAATAAGATTTTTTCCGCTTATAATCATCTTCAATTTAACCCCATAAAATTTACGGAGCTCTCAAATCATTCTGTGACACACATAAACATAAAATTAATGGAGGTACTTTGACACATGTATCAGCCAAATGTAAATGGGAGAGAAGCACTGATTGGTGCTGTCTGTCTCAGAGAGGGTTCATAAAATGATTGACTTCCTTTACATGACTTTTTGACCTATGCAACACTGACCAGATTGGTTCTATTTTTCAGCAAAATGGCAATGGCAGGCCTGTCTTGCAATCCTGCACATTTTCAACTTCTGAAAGCATGCGAGTTGAGTCAAGAAATTATGACTGTAGGATGATTCAGAAGGTAATTCTGATACAAGAAGTGGTTGAAAACAGCAGTAATTACTCACTGTTGGTGAAATGTACACCAGACAGAACAGACACGAAAAGTATTGATCCTATGAGCATATGACAAAGGGTTTGTGACTGCAGGCAATTCTGGCAGCCAGCCAACACCATCATCAGTTATTTATGTTTAAAGCCCAGCCGACTGTGCAGAGCCATATCAGGGCTATAACCGTTTCAAAACATATACAATATTTCAACAGGGGAAAAAGAAGAAAAAGAAAATTAAGTACACATATCAATGCATTCATGCACATAATCTTTGGAGATGCCCCGGGCACTGACACTCCGTCCAATTTATCGCACCGGGGATTTAAAAAAAATACCTAAATACAAATTTAACATAACAAAGGACACTAAAACATAAAGATGGGCGTAAATTACCTAATACTGCTTCCGCATATCTCATTTCCCAAGAGCCAAAAATGCACTTAAAACATGTACCCAATTGTCAATCCTGAGAGAAAAGTACATCAGACTTTATTGAACACATACAGTTGAATGGACCAGCAAGACAGAAAATGACAGGAAGCAAAGAAACAAGGCAGACACAAAGACAGCGACAGAAAAGAAGAAATTTCTAGCACAGAATTTCCAGAAGGTGGGGATACTAGTTGTACTGAAATGGCCCCCGGCATTCCCCAGGGGGGGGCCCACACCATCAAAGTGTTGAAGTACACAGTCCCCACACTGTAAAATCACTCACCACTTCCATGAGTAGTATAACAAGCAGTAAGGGCAGGGGGGGTCAGGATGATGGAATCGGGGCGGGGATGGGGGGGTGGCAGCAGCAGACAAAGCGACCAGGTTAAGCCACTTTGTGCACTAGTAGGCTGCGGCTCTTTGTAGCTTGTCAGCTGTCAGTGATCTGTCAGTAGGTGGTCATCCACAGTCTGAACACTTTCAGATTTTGTCAGGAGGCCATATCCTCAATTTTTTCCTTTGTTTTTTGTTTCTATTGTTAGCAGTTATGAGTTTTTTATGGGAATTTCCACAAAATATTACAAATATATAATTACTTCAAGAAATTACTACATAAATCTGAAAATACATTTTGTCATGCTTAATGCATCACTCTGCGTAATTTCATGCACAGATTCCCACAAATATGGATACGACAGTTGTTTAGTGTACATGGTAGTGATGCAACGTTTTCTCCGGATATCAAAAAACGTTGGCAGTCAATGGGTCAATAAACATTCTGTGACTCACAATGGCTTATATTCTCTAGCTATTAGCTATTTCTGCCCTGTAGACATACCTATACTGAAGGCACAGCAAGAATGGTAAACAAGTCTCTGAGTTGTTAACAAAGCAAGGTTAACTAAAGAAGTCTGTGCTGTCAGCATTAGCAAGAAACCTTATCAAGCCTCTGTGCTGTCAGCATAGCAAGGCTAACTAACCAAGTCTGTGCCATCAGCATAGCAAGGCTAACTAACCAAGTCTGTGCCATCAGCATATCAAGGCTACTAACCAAGTCTGTGCCGTCAGCATACCAATGCTAACTAACCAAGTCTGTGCTGTCAGCATATCAAGGCTAACTAACCAAGTCTGTGCTGTCAGCATATCAAGGCTAACTAACCAAGTCTGTGCCATCAGCATATCAAGGCTAACTAACCAAGTCTGTGCCATCAGCATATCAAGGCTAACTAACCAAGTCTGTGCCATCAGCATATCAAGGCTAACTAACCAAGTCTGTGCCGTCAGCATATCAAGGCTAACTAACCAAGTCTGTGCCATCAGCATATCAAGGCTAACTAACCAAGTCTGTGCCATCAGCATATCAAGGCTACCAACCAAGTCTGTGCCATCAGCATATCAAAGCTAACTAACCAAGTCTGTGCCATCAGCATATCAAGGCTAACTAACCAAGTCTGTGCCATCAGCATATCAATGCTAACTAACCAAGTCTGTGCCATCAGCATATCAATGCTAACTAACCAAGTCTGTGCCATCAGCATATCAAGGCTAACTAACCAAGTCTGTGCCATCAGCATATCAATGCTAACTAACCAAGTCTGTGCCATCAGCATATCAATGCTAACTAACCAAGTCTGTGCCATCAGCATATCAAGGCTAACTAACCAAGTCTGTGCCATCAGCATATCAAGGCTAACTAAGTCTGTGCCATCAGCATATCAAGGCTAACTAACCAAGTCTGTGCCATCAGCATATCAAGGCTAACTAACCAAGTCTGTGCCATCAGTATATCAAGGCTAACTAACCAAGTCTGTGCTGTCAGCATTAGCAAGAAGTCTAATCAAGCCTCTGTGCTGTCAGCATACCAAGGTCTTCCTTTATTCATGAACCATAACATGGATACCTTTAGACCTGTCTAGGTGAATGTAATAATATGTGGGAAACCAACTATGTCATCAAGAAATGTATCTTTCAAGCAATTATACTACACAAAGATGAACTTTCATAATTCTGCTCTGAAATACATTACTCCTGTTTTGTTTTCCCTCATTTTAAACATATCAGTATTATCACTGTATTCTCTCTTGTTTTAAAGGTATCAAAGTGTAGTATGAATGTGTTCTCTTCAACACTTCTCTGCTAGTAACTGAATGCTCGGTTTTTGCCTATATGCCTGACCAGCAAGGGCATTTTTTAAATGTGGAGGAGGCATGCAAACCTCTCCCCACTCTCTCCCCTTCTGATGCTCATTGTTCCACATATGCTGTGAGAGCAACATGTACAATGGCCTTAGCAGGTGCAGCATTGTGCCCAACATTGTACAGCAGATGTCATGAAACCAGTTTTTCTGAAAATAACAAAGAATGAGAAAAAGACAAAAATGAAAATAGAAATGAAGAACTACCAAAGAAAACCTAAAGTACTCTTTTTTTTAATTTAATTTACTACCCACTTTTTTTTTTTTTTCCTAAATGCTTTTCCTTCTTACACCTTAGCAACTGTTTCGTAGCTTCATCACTCTCACCTTATCTTCTTTCAGCCATTTTTCCAGAAGTTGTTTCCTTCCTTGCTGGAGAACAGGGCGACACAGCTCCAAAGATTCATACTTGTTCAGCTGGCCCTTGTCCAGCAAAATACCAAAATACTGTAGCAGTGGTGAGGTCGCTCCTGCTGCTGACTGAACTTGCTGGAAGCGTTGGATGGTCTGCGGAGTGCGCAGGATTCCCTGAAAGTGATCAATACATTCTTCTGATGAGTGCTGTTGTAAATGGGTAGGTGACAATCCATGTGACAGGCAGGGTGCGTATGTGTGCAATGAAATAACATGCAGAGCAAAATTCCTTCAACTGATTCCAATCTTATTACAGTCAATCTAAGCTAGAAATCTTCAAGAAAGCACTGCTTCAATGCATGGAATTGACACTTTTTGTCTATTCCTATCAAAAAGGCAGCTCCAAGACAAAGCATACTTGACTGCTGTCAAGGTCCGAAAAGAGGGAGAAGGAGAGTGAATTATGCAAAACCTGGCATTGTAGGTAAAGAATATTTGTCAGGAGGTGTCTTCTTGCTGATTTCTCTGACTTGAGTGGGTTACCATCAACAGGAGACCAATTGTGTGCCATGTTGCTTTAGTTGCATATTGTACAATGTATGATACTAAACTTCCTTTTTGTGGGCCAAATATGCCAACAAAGCTGACCTTGATCAACCATAAAACCTATCTGTATCCTTTTCACCTAACCTTAGGGGCACTGGCAGCAACTTTGGCAGCCTCCTGGTACTGGCCATTCTGGAAGAGGTTGTTGAACTTGCGTACAAAAAGATCCTCAGCACCAGGCAGGTTGCAGCGAGATGACATCTTCAGTGCCAGGTCAGGGTTCTGTAGGGTGTTGGTGATGTAGGACACAATGTTCTCATCTTCTACGCTCACCGACAGCACCTGCACAGTTAGATACACAATAACTTTCTATCTTGTACACCAATATTGAAGAGCATTTCATTAACATATTTCATAAAAATAACTAATTGAAACATAACAGGTGAAAATGCAAACATACAATATTTCACTACAATGTAACAGGCTCAAACAAAAACAGAATACGAGATGAAGGAAATCTTTCTTCTTCAAATCATGTTTACTGAACATGCCTACAGTTCTCACTAATGCTACAGCCAGCAGCACTTGGCTTTCCTACCCTATACCAGTACTTGTCCAACTAGAGCAAAAAACAAATATAGATCTCTACAGAGGGAGTCATGAAAGGCCACCCTGAGAGGTCAGTGGAATGGTTCTTGTCACACTCCTCCTCAGAGTTCTGCCTCCTGTTTAGTACAGGATCACTATGAGGACTCAACACGGCCCCCAGTACGCTGAAACCCAGCAAGGAATGCATCAACGCCCAAAGGGAGGAACCTGTAGGCAGCTGGCTCTGTGGGCTAAGGCCCAAATCTTAACCCTTTGACTTCCCTGCAACCCTTGTCCACCAACATCCTGCATCATTTTGTCAACCATGCTAGGAAAAAAAAAAAAAACCTTTTGACTCCCTTACCCTATCCACCAGCTAGCTTCCTGGAAGCAAGAAGATGGTGATGGAAAGACGTGTGGGAGTCAAAGGGTTAAGTTTTTGCAGTTGGTGGATAGGGTGCGGGAGTCAAAGGGTTAAGTCATACCAGGGGGTCATAAGACCTCCAAGGAGGACAGGAAAAAGTAGATGACACGGTTGGACCTCATAGCCTTGGCATGCACAATGAAAAGGGAGAGAAACTTGTTGACTGGGCACAAGCAAGGACTGTGGATGCATTCAGCCTAAATTGGGAACAGTTCTTCAGCTTTTGCTTTCCTCCTTTCAGCCTCAACCCAAAGATTCTACAACTGGAACTACAAAAGGCTAATTGCATCCTCATCACCCCAGTGTGGCCAACAAGACCCTTCACCTTCTGACATTACCCAGTGCTTCTAACTTGAAAACCAGACCTACTAACCAACCCATCAACTGGCAAACTTCATAAAACTCCAGAACAAAATAAGGTTGATGGCCTGCAGATTATCAGGCAAGCTTTGCAGGCACAGGGAATTCCTACAGAACTGCAACAATCATCATGTCACCTTGGAGACAAGGGACAAAGAAGTGTTACAACACTTACATCAAAAGATGGTTACTTTTCTGTTCTGAATGGGATAAAAATCCATTTTCTCCCTCTCCATCAGAATTACTGATTTTCCTCACTGTTCTTTTCCAAAAAGGCAAGGGTTATAGCTCCTTAAATGTTGCCAGGAGTGCTGTTTCTATGTTCTCTTTGAATGACGACAGATCTGTAGGATCCCATCCTTTAGTCTGCAAATTATTACGAGGAGTCTTTAATCAGAAGCCTATCTTACCTGACAATGCAGTTACATGGGATGTAGACAGTTCCTTTCTTAAGAAATGGTCTCCTGCTAAGTGCATGCCAAAAATGAGAAAGGAACAGATGACTGAAAATAAACAAAAGAAGCAAATCAGAAGCAAAGAGAAGAGAAAAGAAGAAATTTCAAGCAGATTTTCCAGAAGATGGGGATACAACTTATACCGAAAGCACCTCTGGCATCCCAACAGAAAATAAACTGTTCTCATCAATGGCACTTACTCTCAACCTGCATACCTGACCTGTGGTGTTCCACAAGGATCTGTCCTTGGCCCTGTTCTTTTCACTCTTTATACCTCCCCCCTGTCCACCATCATCAACTCCCACTCTATAAAACACCACTTCTATGCTGATGACACCTAACTTCAAGACAGTGACTCACCTGACAATATACAGCGCCTCCTGACTCGCACCACTGAGTGTTACTCGGACATCAAAAATTGGATGACATACAACAAACTTCAGCTAAATGATGACAAGACAGAAGCTATCCTCATTGGCACCCGTCAGAAACTTTCTCACCTGCCTCCTCTCTCTCTCCCATTATGTAACATATCAGTCCCAATTTCTGATTCAGCTAAAAACCTTGGTGTCTGCATTGACTCTACCCTCTCCATGAACAACTTTGTTTCTCAAACTGCCAGATCTTGCTACTATCACCTCCATCGTATAAGCCTGATCAGGAAGTATCTCTCTGTGGAAACAACTGCAAAACTCGTTCTCTCCTTCATAATGTCTCGCATTGACTATTGCAATTCACTCCTGTCCGGTCTTACTGCCTCCACCACTCACATCCTACAGCGCATTCAAAACAATGCTGCATGCCTTGTACTCAAAAAGAAAAAAGCTGACCACATATCTCCTCTCCTGGCACAACTTCACTGGCTCCCTGTATCAAAGCGCATACAGTACAAACTAGACACCATGTGCTACAAAAGCCTCAATAACGCAGCCTCCGATTACCTGTCAAGCCTACTTGAGATCTATGTTCCCTCACGTACCCTCCGCTCTGCCTCCGATCCTCTGACTTTTCGCTTTCCACGCACTAAGCTCAATACCTATGGTCCACGAGCCTTCTCTGTTTCTGGTCCACTCTCCTGGAACAAACTTCCTCTCTCAGTCCGTCAGCAACCTACTTTTGTCTCCTTCAAGTCCGCTCTCAAAACTCACCTTTTCTCCTCTGCATAAAATCCTGACCTCACTCAATCCCCTCTGCAGCCTGTCTCCACTCGGAGGGGAATCACATTGCAATATATAATTATATATAATATGCTCTCTATAATTTTCCATTGTTTTTATTCTTTCTCCCCATTTATAGCCGCGCGTGTGGTGTGTGTGTGTGTGTGTTGTGTGTGTGTGTGTGTGTGTGTGTGTGTGGTGCGCGTGTGCGTGCGTGCGTGTGTTGTGCGTGCGTGTGCGTGCATGTGTGCGTGTGAGTGCGTGTGCGTGTGTGTGTGTGCTGGTGTGCGTGTGTGTGCGTGTGCATGTGTGTGCGTGTGTGTGTGTGCGTGTGTGCGTGTGTGTGTGTGTGTGTGTGCATGAGTGTGGGCGCGTGCGTGAGTGTGTGCGCGCGTGTGTGCGTGCGCGCGCGTGTGCGTGCGCGCGTGCTGCGCGCGTGCATGTGTGCGTGCGTGCGTGCGTGCGTGTGTGTGCGTGCGTGCGTGTGCGTGCGTGCGTGTGCGTGTGTGTTTTAGCGCTTAGATTTGATTTTATCAAGATTTTGCGCTATATAAATATTGTAATTGTTATTATTATTATTATAACAGGGGGACCTTGTAACTCATATTGGTGTCCAGTGGCTTATGGAAATACAAAAACACCTAGCATGCATGCCCACCTTTCATGGAACATGAAAACCCGCAGCCTGCGCACCCACATAAGTGTACTGACTGTGCAGCAATACACTGCCCGCACTGTTGGGAAAACTGATATGTACACATACATCTGAGAAAATTATAGATCTGTTTAAAACAAATGCTGCACCGCTTATCAAAACGCACTGCCCTTAATAGCAGATAATCTTCCAGATTATTCTAAAGACAAAATGAATGCTATAGTAAGTGTAGGGATGAATGCTGTAATTAGTGGGGTGACTGCTTGGAAGATGAACAAAACAGCCATTCTGACACCCTTTAGTTGCAAGCCAGCATCGCCTGCGAGTGCTATTTTTCGCCAGGCAGGGCCGACCTAAGTCTTATCTCTGAAGCGCGTCTTTGTGGTCAAGCAGCGGGACGGGTGAAAAGGGTGTGGGGAGTGGAGGGAAGGGGAAAGATGCGCGCTATTAATAGCCGGCAGGGCAGAGCCAACTAAAAGTATTTCGGATTTGTGCGCCATGAGTACCATTCACCACAATCCAGTGCCATTCACCATGTCCAGCAAGTGTGACAGAAGCACTAAACTGACCAACAGTCAAGAAATCTTACTTCCTAATTGGCTCAGATCATACACTTCAAGTCGATGCGAGGCATAACTGATGCAAAACCCTACATTTATTGACATTTTTTTATTTCTGTGCATGTTTTTTTCTTTCTTTTTTTTCTTTTGTATTCAGTTCTTTGTTAAAAGAAGAGGGGAAACTTTTTCCTGCAAACATGTAAAAATATGAGGAGTATTTGGCGACGTCAGAAGAAACGTTCTAGGAGTACTGTCAATAGGAATGATATTGAACACTACAAATAGGCCTCACCTTCTTATTATTCATGCACTCAGATATGAACACTACAAGTAGGCCTCACCTTCTTATTCCTCACTCACTCAGATGTGTTCTAATCATGTATGCGCATGCAACTAACAAACTGTATTCATTACATCAAACCATTAAGGTTCAACAACTATCTGCATGGCCCTACCTGTCCTTTCCTGTTGACTCCAATGATGCCGCTAGTAGCCTCATGAGCTGCAGTGACAAAGATGGTATCACCGCTGATCCGGTTCATGTAGATGCAAGTGCCCGTCTCAATGTCATACAGATGGATGTAGCCATACTTGGTGATAAGAAACACTACTCCATGCTTCGGGCTGGTCTGTCGGCATACAAACAATGTGAATGTATAAATCTTATTCACAAAAATGAACAACAAAGAAAATCATCATACAGTCAAATACAGACAGGGGAATGTATAAAAAAAAAAATTTTTTTAAAAGCATTGCAAACTGATGGTTTGCGACTGAACGTCAGATTAACTTCCCCTATGAATATTTTGAATATTTTCCCTTGTACAAATTCTACGAATCCAAGAAGGGAAATCAATATTCTTTAAAATCATAATCTCGAAAAATAAACATACAATGAATAATTTCTTTTTGAATAACTGATGCCATGACGCCTACCATCTTTCTTCCTCACTATGCTATATCCATGGTTCACAAGTCATTTCATACAATAGCAATGCCATGCGAACAGAAATGCGACGTCAAATTTGTGGTACCAAAAACTGGGCAAAAACGGGGGCCGGCCGCAAAACTGGGGGGGTCAATCAAGTATTACTGCCTCTTTAAGCGGTATTTCATCCTTATTTTTTTTCTTATATGAATCAGAAATGAATAAAGATTTGAATGATTGCCTTTTCATATACTTACAGCGAAAATGGAATTAATCATTTGATGAGAAAGTCGAAAATCTGCGTTTCGGGCGCAATCGCGGTGACGGTATGCGTTCAGAATCAAAGTTTGTTTGGGGTGCTTCACTATTTCGGTCGGTACAGCTACATTTGTGAACCAATCACATTGTAATTTTGCAACCAATGAGAATTAATGTAATAAAATGATATATCCCGACGAGAGCTATGTGTGCCAGTTTCGAACCGAGATCGACACTTTCAAAGTTTTGCTTTTTTTCATCGGAAAAGTTTGCAGGTAAGTCGCCATTTTTGGAACTTCTCGTCGGCGGGATTCAATTTTGCATACTTTTTTCTAAGTGCATGTGTAATATGAAATCAATTTGATGTAAAATACAGCCGTACGCCAACTTTTTACATGAGGATCTGTTCCAGATCAGTAGCAAAACAACGTCGGAATGTGCCGACGCCATAGGCCTACTACCAGCGTAACAGAACGCTGTGCAAGTTTCAGCTCGGCAAGTTTTACGGTGTCAGACAAAGACTAGATCTAGCAATCAACAGATCAAGTTCTGTTTTATCTGTGATATTGTATTTTTGAAGAAAAGGACAACTGCGTTTGAACTCGATTCGGAGTTGTCAGCCGAAGCTAGGTTCGTCAACCATTTCCTCCCCGAGTGATATCATGCTATTTGCATGTCGCAGTGTAGATCTGCTCACCCCACGATGGGCGAGCTTACTACTAAAAATACAATGTTCTCGATGTGCTTCACCGAGCCATGGAAAATGGGTTTGCCCAAACAGAGGGGTGCGCATACCCGCCTCCCCAACTCTCTCTCTCTCTCTCTCTCTCTCTCTCTCTTTCTTTCTTTCTCTCTCTCTCTCTCTCTCTCTCTCTCTCTCAAATAAATGAATGAATAAATAAGTCTAAATATTTTTTTTTTTCAAATCAACAATTCTGTGCAAGTTACAGTACTTTCCTTGACATGAATCTCTCTCTCTCTCTCTCTCTCTCTCTCTCTCTCTCTCTCTCTCTCTCTCTCTCTCTCTCTCTCTCTCTCTTTCTCTCTCTCTATCAGAGAACAAGAAATGAATAAATAAGTAAATAGGCCACAATACATTCATATCCAAGTCATTGTTAACAGGCATGATCCTCTCTCTCTCTCTCTCTCTCTCTCTCTCTCTCTCTCTCTCTCTCTCTCTCTCTCTCTCTCTCTCTCTCTCTCTCTAACACACAGATTTAGAATGTCACAAAACAAAATCTTCTGTTCATTGTTATATTCTTTATTTAGGTTTTGAAACTGAATAGAAGGCTATGAGTTGTATTATTTGTAAAGTAGGCCATCCATTAGCTTATGTAGTTGTTTCAATTTGTAGTCAATATCTGAAAAGGATTGGCCTATTGTCATTAATTTGTTTTAAAGGGAAGATTGCATCTTATTTAACAGTAGCCTATTGTTATTGATTTGTATTAAAGGGCAAGAGTACACTGGAAATACTTAGCAGGATTGCTCTGCTTTGGTGGATTTTTACAAGTAATATGCTAAAAATCAAAGTCACGAGTTTGGGCTTAATGTTAAAGTAATATTGATGTGAAGACTATGCATTATGGTTTCCTTTCCTTTCTAATCTCTCAATGAATAGTATATATTATGCAGAAATTCATATATTTCTCTATTGCAGGAATTAAGTGACCTGTTCCTGAATGGCGAGTGGTCCCATATCCTTCCTGAAGTTTCTTTGGACGCTGGCTGTGCTAAGTGTTCGGGGACTTGACTCATCCACAGACAGTTTAGTCTATTTTCTAAAGACTGATGTATAAAATAAAAATCAAATGTAACATACAAAAATCTTGTCTGTGATGTTTTCTTCTGTGCGTATGTATGTGTATTTGTGTTATGTGTGTGTGTGCATGTGTATGTGTGCGTGTTTAGTTTTTAGTATAATTCTGATCGGATATTACTTTAACATTAAGCCCAAACTCGCGACTTTGATTTTTAGCATATTACTGGTAAAAATCCACCAAAGCAGAGCAATCCTGCTAAGTGTTTCCAGTGTACTCTTGCCCTTTAATACGAATCAATAATAGGCTACTACTAAATAAGATGCAATCTTCCCGTTAAAACAAATTAATGACAATAGGCATATCCTTTCCAGATACTGACTACAAATTGAAACAACTACGTACCGGTAAGCTAATGGATGGCCTACTTTACAAATAATACAACTCATAGCCTTCTATTCAGTTTCAAAACCTAAATAAAGAATATTATAACAATGAACAGAAGATTTTGTTTTGTGACATTCTAAATCTCTGTGTGTATTAGTGTGTGTGTGTGTGTTGTCAGAGAGACAGAGAGAGAGAGAAAGAGAGAGAGAAAGAGAGAGAGGATCATGCCTGTTAACAATGACTTGGATATTAAAGTACTGGGGCCTATTTACTTATTTATTCATTTCTTGTTCTCTGAGAGAGAGAGAGAGAGAGAGAGAGAGAGAGAGAGAGAGAAGGAGAGAGAGAGAGAGAGAGAGAGAGAGAGAGATTCATGTCAAGGAAAGTACAATGACTTGCACAGAATTGTTTGTTGATTTGAAAAAAAAAATATTTAGATCTGTTTATTCATTCATTTATTTGAGTGAGAGAGAGTTGGAGGAGGCGGGTATACGCACCCCTCTGTTTGGGCAAACCCATTTTCTACGGCCCCCGGGAAGCCCGTCGATCACATAATATTTTTAGTAGTAAGCTCGCCCGTCATGGGGTGAGCAGGTCTACACAGCGACATGCAAATTATATTAGCATGACCTCGGGAAGGAAATGGTTGACAAACCAAGCTTCGCTAACAACTCTGAATGGAGTTCAAACGCAGTTGTCCTTTTCTTGAAAAATACAATGTTACAGATAAAACAGAACTTGATCTGTTGATTGCTAGATCTAGTCTTTGTTTGACAGCGCAAAACTTGCCGAGCTGAAACTTGCACAGCGTTCTGTTTCGCGTTGTAGGCCTACTCAGGTTACTGGCGTCGGCACATTCCGACGTTGATCTGGTACAAATCCTCATGTAAAAAGTTGGCGTAAGGCCGTATTTTACATCAAATTGATTTCATATTACACTTATTTATAGAAAAAAGCATGTAAAATCGAATCCCGCCAACGACAAGTTCCAAAAATGGCGACTTGCCTGCAAACTTTTCCGATGAAAAAAAGCAAAACTCTGGAAGCGTCGATCTCTGTTCGAAACTGGCACACATAGCTGTCGTCGGGATATATCATTCTGTTACATTAATTCTCATTGGCTGCAAAATTACAATGTGATTGGTTCACAAATATAGCCTTACCAACCGAAATAGTGAAGCATCCCGACCAAACTTCGATTCTAAACGCATACCTTCGCCGCAATTGCGCCCGAAACGCGGATTTTCGACTTTCTCATCAAATAACTAATTCCATTTTCGCTCTAAGTATATAAAAAGGCAATCATTCAAATCTTTATTCATTTCTTATTCACATAAGACAAAAAATAAGAATGAAACACCGATTAAAGAGGCAGTAATACTTGATTGAACTGAACACCCCCCTAGTTTTGCGGCCGGCCCCGGTTTTCCCCAGTTTTTGGTACCACAAATTTGACGTCACGTTTCGGTTCGCACGGCATTGCTAGTATTAGTCTTTAAAAATTCACTTCATCCTAACAGCATAATGAAATTTACTTGAAACAATCCATTCAATGGAACAAACAATAAAATTCAAGATAATTTTTTGACTTAATGTATATGAAGTTAAATGTTAATTTACAATATAAATCACACACAGATTACAAACATAATAATATACACCAATCAGGAGACAAACTTTATAACAAGGAAAAGTAAATAATTTCCATACCTGCATCGCAACAGGGAAATCATTCTGTGCCTCCACAGGGAAGAAGACGTCCACAGCTTTCTTGGTAAATGGCTGATTGCCTTGTGGTGGCTGTCCTACTTCAATCACATGCAGCTACATAGACAGAAGAATAACACAATAGTCCAATAGATTTACTGCATTAGACTTTAAGTAAAAAATAAGATATTAATAAATATCTTGTGTAGGTATACAAATGTACCACAGATTATATTCAGAATCTTGCACAATACATTCAGACTCTAGCACAATCTGCATTAAATATTACAATTACATTCTGGGACAATCGATGTTAAATATTCCAAGCTTTATCATAATTACCTCAGTATGTGTCATTAAACCAGTTCTCAACTAGATTTCATACAAATGACAAGGTTCTTCAAGACCTGTTGCCTCCTAGATGGTTCAACAACACCTTGCAGGGGTACGGAGGCTTGCGAGTCTAGAAGATACTAGAGTTATACTGGCAGATAGCTTGAGCTCCAGGTATGGCACCCAAGCTGGGCAAATTAGAAGCCAGACAAAGGGTGATCCCTGGTCCTCCATGCTGGCTGAGCACTGAATTAACAGTCATGTACAATAAAATCTTTGCAAACCACTAGAACACCTCTATACTCTCCAAGGAGACCTCTGGAATAAGTCAAATATCAGGAAAACCAAGACAGCAAGATGCCCTCATGAACAAGTCAAATATTATGAAAACCACAACAGCATCATTGTTGTTGCCGCCCTATGCTTCCAAAGGAGTCCTCAGAAATAAGTCATGTCAGGTGACTGGTACAGCTGTGTCGGAAAACGATTTTCTCTTTACTTATAACCATGGACCTTATACACAAATGCAGAAAAAATTTGAAAAAATGAACAGCAATAACATCTTACCTTCCCACCTTGTGGCCCTCGAACAGCGAACATGAAAAGAGTAGAGGGGTTGGGGTTGCCCTCCACAGCGTATGTGGCAAAGGCAGCAGCATGACCCTCAATAGGCTGGCTAACTTTTCGTTCCACAGAATAAAGCTGCATGGCTCCCACTACACGATTTTGCTGAAAACCATGTGCCTAAGAAAATTACATTTTAGTAACAAGACATACACACATACTTCCACATCTAGTCCCCTTCACATCACCATTTACTAAAATCACCTGCATTTCAGTTCTAATCTAAAAACACAATCACTAATCATCATATCATAATTTATCACAATATTTATAATACAACTTCACCATCAAAAGTAAAACATGAGATTTTCATGGTTTATTTTAGGTACCGGCAGCCTCTCTTAAGCAATGCAGGAATTGTGTCGGTCAGTGGAAAAATTGCACATGTTTATCAGTCAAGTATTCTTGCAGATGAATATGAATGACAAAGTTATCATGAAGATAAAGATTGTTCTTTCCTCTATCGATCTGTGCTGTTTGTTTTTGTTATAAATGCACCCTTACGAAAATCTGTGCAAAAAAAAAACACACCGACCGTCGAAGTTTCACAGCGTGTGACGTAATGGCGACTGGCTCACGGCAATGCTTGGGGTGTCCGGTGAACGGCAACTTAAATTACACGGGTCACATAGGACTACCGTCATAGAAATTAGTACAGTTGACAGGTCGAAACCTGTCCTTCATTCCCGTATAATATTTATTTTATAAAATTATTGGTTTGTTAGTCTTCTAAAGGTCGGAATATTGGCAAACTTTGAAGAAGAATATCTGAGGATCTCCTTGATATATCAGATCATGTCCGCAGATGCGAAAACAGCTTATTTTTTTGCTAAATTTAACCGTAGACGGAACTGTGGATGTGACGTATACGGGGTGTGCGCGAGTCTTGGAAGGGCGAGTATCCGTGATCTGCCATTTCAGCATATGGGGAACCTCGAATCATGGCGGCCTTCGAAGCGATCGCTGAAAGTCCAGTCAACGAATTTCTACTTGTGATCGTCAAGCTGAAGGACAAATGTTGTAAACATCGACTGATTTTTCATGAAAATTGACTTGGAAGTTTGATTCAGTGAATTGTTTTTGATGTTTCTCTTTATTTAGAAAGATTTTAAAAGAAATCCGCGGGAGGTATAGCCTGCACAAGTAAAGAATAGAAAGTACGATCTCCGGTTTGATGTTTTATCGCCAAGGGATTTTTTTTAAGCGACCTGGAACTAGTAGAAGTAAAACTGTGTGAAGCAACTGCTTTCCAAAGGTGTTTATATTGCTAGTATTTAATGAATACGATGGAATTTTGTTTTTAATATACCAAAATCATAATATTTGTGCTAGTACTCGGCCAGAAATTCAAACCGGAACTTGGTCGGCGAGTGCATGTCGTCTATCGGATCAGATTCGACAATGTTTATCATCGCAAAGAAACAGCAAATAGCGGTTTTGCACAGTCACACACGCGCACACAGGCACGCACACATTATCAGAACACTATATAGCATCAGGCAAACATGGACACAGCTCCACAAAGTCCAATGAGCCTTTCTAATGGCACAATATAAGAACACTTTACTCTCAAAAGTAATAGCTGGCACAAATTAAAGAAAACACTTGAGAAAAAAAATCAGGATTTTATTTCTGTTTGTTTTCAAGGCAATGATGATTTTTTGTGGATGAAATTAACCATCACTGCCACCAAAACTTTAACAGCAGACACTCACTAATAGTAATAAACTACTTCTACAGTTAAAACTGTTGAGAACTGAGTGTGATAAGTCGCAGGACGAGAACAGGGCTTTTGTTTTAAAAATTAGTAACACTGATTAATCACCACCTCAGGGGCTAAATCTGAAGACAAAAATTGAGACAGTTTTAAAAGAAGCGGAGAGATTTTCAGTAGATAGACCAGACATTGAACATTTCTGTCTGTGGATATGGGAAGATGCATGTTACTGCGAAATAACTGATGAAAATAACTTATTGATAAACATTAGGAATGAGAATAGAAATGGCTATAAGTCATATACTGCATTGCCAGGCATATATCTTCTGCTGTTACACATTTTAGTTTCATCAAGTTATTGAGAAGGATGTCTTTCTGTGCTAGTATGATACAAAGTCATCTGTGGATTACATTGTTTCAGACTAAATCAGTACATGCATACAAAATCTTAATATCTCATATATTAGCAACATTTGCTTGTAAAGAGTGAAGCTGTAGCTTTGTATTTGATTCATATGCAAAATTTCAGGAGATTCCATCAAGACATAATGTGAGTTATGTCTGTTTTAAGTTGGCCCGACACATGGGCACTCACATTATTTGGGTGCAAATGCATACAAAATATCTTACATCTTGACTATAACTAAGCTTGTAAATAATTCACTTGTAGCTTTCTATTTGATTCACACACAAAATTTCAAGGAAATCCATAAAAAAATAAGCGAAATATGTGCGTTTAAATTTGGTCTGGTACGTGAACCGTGCTTTTTCCATCGTTCAAATGAGATATTTTGCCATTTTTGGAGCCATATAACTCATGACTTTGTCACTTTACACTGCCCCAAAAAAATTTAAGTTTCATACAATAACATTGTTTCTGAGAAAAAGTCAACTCTAGCCAATTCTGTCTTCTTATTTTTGTGTAATGGGGGTGCAAAAATGGCTTGTCATGCAATTTCGAACAATGACAAAATGGTATATTTATGAAGTTTGCAGCACTGCTGTGTAAATGTATGAACAGATCTGCCTGTATGCTTGCTTTTTTACGTAGTTTATGTTGTTAAGAATTAAAATCAGGAATGACATTCTCTGTCTGAGGACTTCTGGAAAATTTAGGTTCCTGCAACCTTGCTACATTTCACAATTGGCGAAAACGTACATAAACTGCCGTTTTCAAAGTGTGTTATCTCTGGACCTAATACAGCTAGAGACTTACTTTATTTTGCATTGTGCTTATTTTTTCTTGTACTTTTCAGAAATATGAGTGTTAATAACCTTTTCAAAAGTTTATTTTTTGGCTGCCGGTACCTACTTATTGTATTCTACACATCAACTTTTGTGTTCAAGTTCTGACCCAAAATATTATATCAAATTTTCTGTTTCAATCTTGATACAATATGCACACACAACACATACACATACAATCACACACAATCAGACACACACATATATACACACATATAAACACACCTGCCTACCCAAAATCCACTCATCCAAATATAGCGATCCACATCATCACTACCATCCCCATCATCTGCACAATCAAAACACACAGTCAACTATGCACTAAAAACCATTCCTAACATAATTTTTTACATCAACAGTAAGAGTCCATTTAGTGTCACCTGTGCAGATATGCCGACCAGCAGCAGCCACTGTTGCTTGGCATCTGTGCGATAGTTGATGATTTGACAACCAGCCAGGTTGGAGTGACGCTCAAACACTTTCTGGGGCTGGGAGTCGCCTGATGATAACAGAAATGCAGTTAGTTAATTAGTTTGTCCTCCCCCTGTAAGAACATACCTTCAAAAATCATCATTTACCCCTTTCACTGCCATGTTTAACAAGGTAACTTGTTCAAAAAGCCCTGTACACTTCGCTTCTATCTGCTATAACTGGCGAGTTACTCGTCAACATACCCAGACTTTTCCTTGATTCACCTTCTCTTTGTCAACAAAACCATATTCACATTGATTTCTTTGGCACAGTGGATTTACCATGTGAAACTCAGGCTGCTCTCTCCTTTGAGAGCACATCAATGAGTGCGGTACCACTTTTTTTTTTCATGGACTTTACAAAGGCAAGAAGGCTAACAGGCCTTCAAGGGATGGGATCTGGGAAATCAACCTATCTCTCCAATGTTTTATACAAAGGCAGCCAGGTGAAAGCCTGCTCTTTACGATTTTTAACTGCCTTGTGATCTTTAGTGTGCACACTCATTTTCGTGCCGTTCCATAGGACTAAAATTCAATTTTGCAGTCAAACTGCGGAGAAATGTCAAGACCTCAACGAGTTTAATTACAGATGAAGGTTTCTAGGATCTCTTGATAGCTGGACACCTCTTCTGTATCATAGGACAGTCCTATTTTCAAGCAATTTACCGGAGAACTGAACCCAATCAAACTGCATCCATTCACTAGCTCAGCTACATGATCAGGCATGGAAATTGGAAAAAGTGGTTTGGGAGTACTGGGGCGTGGGGTACAGGGGCAGCGCCTCTTTGGGGGGTCTGGGGGGGGCGTTGCCCCCCAGAAGCTGTTGATTTTCTCATTGTACAAATTGTTTTGGTGGCCTCTCCTTGATCTAATTACTGAATTCCATCAGAGTTAAAACATTTCATATTATAACCATTTCACAGTATTAATCACATTCCTCAGTTCTCTATGGAGTGTACACACACACACACACACACACACACACACACACACACACACACACACACACACACACACACACACACACACACACACACAGAGAGAGAGAGAGACTCAGTAAGAAGAAAGTAATGTATTTAACTTAAGGGAAAAAATCTGAAAAGTTCAGGCAGCTGCATAGGCCTACATGGAACAAGTATTAAAATGCTACTTCTGAGCAGGTGCTGTTAGTTGCTAATATATACAAAAATTCCAGATCATTCACATTAACACAATGACTATTATTTTTACACATACACTGTTTGACTGGCCACACGTTCCCGATGATGACCAGTCTGCAGGTGTTTTGTGATGGCATCAAAACCTCTGTTAGAGTAGTTGATTTCCCGTCTACACAATGCACAGTAAGCCATGCCTGGAGCAGATAGCTTTCGTATCCACTCGCCGATACGAACGGTTGAGGCAGTCGTCTATCATTGTTGTCAATCACCTTTTCGGTAAAGTCACGGTCTACCCATTCCCACCTCCACTTGAAGCGAGAGCCATCGTCACAAAAACGCTTCCCGCGTTCTACAATGTCACTCCTGTGGGCCATTCTTTGTTAATGATGTAAATTGCTTACGCTTCACTGCTTTGCTGTCCAGTGAACCGTTCCAGTCAAACTGCGCCTCAGGGTTGCAAGCTTGTGACCACTTCGTGAACAGCCCGTTTGCAGAATGCGCCGAATGAGAATTTTTTTTTTTCGGATAAAAACGCGTTCGGCGTACAACGCCAGCGGTTCGGCGTCTCGCAACAGCGCATTCGGCGTAAATGCGCCGATCGGCGTACAATTCCCATGCCTGATGATATCAGACCAAGCAAGTAGTGTGTTGAAATGACCAAACTTGTCCTTAGGCAAAGCTTGTCAGGAATTAAAATGTGAACTGGGGAATCTGATGAAAAAATACAGAAACATCAGCTGAATGCAAAGAATTTCAGAATGCAATTTGTTTCAAAGTATCATACCATTCAAAACCAACAGATCAGTTGTGTCCTTCTGACACACACACACACACAACACACACACACACACACACACACACACACACACACACACACACACACACACACACACACATACACACACACCACACACACGCGCGCGCGAACGATACATCCAGTGTACCATTCTAGGGCATTTCATTTCCCTTCTTTTTAAATCTTTTGGGCACCGCACTAACGAACTGTTCAAATTCCTCCAGCAGTCGGTTTTGTAGCTAAGCTTCCGTCTTTTTCTTACTATAGAATTGTTTCTCTGTCCATCTTTTTTTTCTGTCTTCCCCTTTGTCTCCCTCCCTCAGCTGTTCTCTGGAGGACTGATTCAACAACACCACTGCATCTTATTACAAGGCCACACCAACATAGTTTTCTTTTCTTAGTATGGTCCAATGTGTTGCTTGATAGTTTGATGCACTTTTTCATTGGTCATATAATCAGTGTATCTTATGTTAAGCATCCTGCGATAGCAATTCATCTCCATGACTTGGATTTGTCTTTCCAAATACCCTGTGAAGGTCCGTATCTCATATGCATACAGCAAGCATCTGTCTGTTAGAGCTTACCTTCCATGGCCCAGTGATAGACAGCCTGGTCAGTAACAAGACCAATAATGTTAACGGAAATCCACTTCCAGAAAATCACCTCTTCCGTCATGGTGTGTGCTTTCATCTTGCTTTTCATTTCAATGTTGAAGATCTGCAGAGTCTTGCCAGCTGCAATCAAACATGAAGTCAATATATAATCAATCATATCTGTTCAACAGAATAACAAAACTTCAATCTATTTCAGAAAATTGGCCTCAGGTATGTCCATCTTTAAATGTGTTTACAAAGAATACAGAGAATACAAATAACTGACTGGACTACATCCAATTACATGATATCAAATAATTGCTTAGCTCCAAGTCGACTCTCTTCCATTTAGAAATATTACCAATGACCTAACACCAGAACAATCATTTAATATAACGATAGTACAGAAAACTGATCAGACACACACTAACTGGAAAACAACACCAAAACAATCATTTAATATAACAACAGCACAGACAAATTGATCAGAAAAACAATAATGAGAAATTCAAGTTTTTCTTCAATTCCACATTTGCATGCTCAGTAGTGGCACACTTCTTGCTCACCATCCCTCTCTCCTAACTCATCCCTTTTTATTAGAAGAAAAAAATGATTCAGTCATCACTCTATTTACAAACATCAGTAAAAAATTAACATATCATGAAACTGACCTTTGAGAGCAATGACCTTGCTGGTGGGATTCATGATGGCAGAATCAGCTGAGATGGGCCGCCGGATGGGATTGGCAGTGTCATTCATGTCAATAATGACCACCTGAGCTGTTTCTCCAACCTTCTCACGAACACAGATGAACTTGTCAGACTCCATGGTGAGGGTGCTGAACCCAATATTGGCAGCATTGATGCCAACATTTTGGAGCTGTGAACATGTCCATACAGGTTTACAGAAAAAATCTCAGTCATCAGCTAGCAAATCATACTGCAATACGAAATTCCTCTTTTTACATAAATGATAATAATTCACGAATATAACAGTAACAAATTTACTATTCTGCCCTGCCGGTTTTGTTCTGCCTTAAGCTCTAATACAACAATTAACTAAAAGATACTTTATTAATCCTTTAACACTGACCAAACAATATCAGCGGAGTTAGTTCCCTCAAGACTAAATAAGAATTGCAATTGACGCTCAAAGTCGCATCATACAAAATCCTCTTGCATGCTTGCTTCTGCATAGATCTGCTTAACTCACTCTGTCCGTACATGCCCTATAGGGGATGCTCAGTTTACAAATATTCAGCAAATAAGTTCCCTACAGGAGATTTGGCCTCTTTTAAATTTTTGGTGTCCCACCACGATGTTCACAAGACTTTGCAAGTTACAAATACATTCATTAGCCTTTCCACTAGCCAAAACAACCAATCGGCACAGATTTTATTTGACCGTGTGTGTTCGACCTTGTTTTGCTTGACCCCACCCACTGACCTCAGCTGGATAAAGATGGTATCTCTCGCTAGTGCGTTGCAGTCCTGACACTCAAAAAGAAGTCAACGACAGAAACTTCTTACCACCGCATAAGAACTGAAAATAGTACATGCCGCAGATTCCGACATTCCCAAGACAGTAGAAGATGACAGTGATGATGTTTCTGGTGATCAATCAACCGATACTGGACACCGCCCATTGTTGTCGCCGTTTCAAGCGACTGGGACTGGGAGTGTGACGAACACAAACATCTTGATCATGGCACTGTTCAGAGAGGAAAACATATCCAAAGTACCATGTACATGACAGAAGTTTTAACCAATGTTATGCTCCATGACTGGCATCAGGACATCTATTTTTTCCTGCTGTGGTGCCCTTTGCTAGAGTGCCTGGGTTGCACACAGCCCCAGAAAGCCACACCCACATGATGTTCGCTGTAGCAGAAGACACAACTTCTTGACAGAGCTCAAATCCAGGCCATCAGGCTAGGGATGTCTGCTTTTATTTCTTTATTATTCATTATTATTTGTGCAGGATAAACAAAACATAAATGAAAATCGTTTTAAACAAGATACATGTCATGATTACTGACTAAAAACCTTATAAGCCTAGAACTAATAATGATAATAATAACAGCAATAATGATAGCCCTCTGATAATGCTAATAATGCCAATAATATAAAAAAGACAACATAAGATGCAATTATTTCTCAGTGATATTTTCAGGCAATTATTTCTGTTATTTTCAGCAAAAATACTGATCATAACTTCTTCCTTTAGCGTGTTTACCTGGAATTGTTATGAATATATTCACATAATATCCTGTTTTCTGTCTGTGTACAGTGTCCAAATTGAGGTTTAGACATTTCTTTAGTTATTCTGTGTACACAAAGACCCTTCAAAGCTTAGTGTGGTATTTGGCTTCAGTAAGAAAAAGTGTGCTTTATTTCAGAAATGAAAATATGGATATATTTTGCCTAAGTCCAGAACATGCAGTTTTCAGAAATAAACTTTCATACTTTGTCACAAACTAGTCCAAGGTGTTTTTGGTAAGTTCTAAAAATTCAATTACCTAACTTTGAATGACTAGAGTCTACTTTTTTCTGATTTTATTACATTACTAACCCATTCAAATGATCAAGATGTGGGGAAAAGTACAGAACAACACTGTCAGTACCAAGTAAATTAAAAACTTTGTGAAATTATGTAAAACCCATTGATTAATATATTGCACATACAAAAAAAAGATGTTTGAATATTTCATTTCACCATGCCCACATATACTGGCACCACCACTGTTTTCTTTGTTCCTCGTGGTGTTTACAGTGAAAAAGAATCACCATCACTGACATCTGACACAATGCTGTGGTTAGAATTGTCACCAAAACCTGTCGGAATCGTCGCTCAAATCTTTATCATCTACAGTACTAAGTTCTTCCAGAAAATTCCATCATGCACTTGCTGAGCTGTGTAAAAATTTCATTTTGCATATTGTAACTTAGTGTAAGTAAACAAGTAGTAGCAAGAAACTGGAAAGAGCCAGAAGCAGCAGGTCTTCAGAGGAGACCCTGCCAAGCAGGTATTTTGGCCCTTAACTCCTGACACTCTAACTCTAAGGCTGGGGAAAGGGGGGGGGGGGCATCCAGGTCATGATTCCTGGATGCCCCTCTGCTGTTGCCATTTTTTTTTCCTCTGCCTGGAATCGAACCCGCAAATCCTAGGTAGTCAGGTTTCTCAAGGCAAAGTCACCATTGTGATGGATGTCTTAACCACTTGGCTATTGGTCACCAGCAACATGTACGTAAACTTTATATATTTTAAGCCTTAGGATTATAGGAAGTTCACTTTTGTTCCTCCTGATCCAGATCTAGCTGAAGCTTCTTTTCCCTGCTTCTGCCATTGCTTTTAGGGCTCTGGTCCTCTCTCTCCCTGTCATATTTTTACTCTTCTACCTATGGGATTCTTTCATTCTACTTCTGCGTGGTACAATAAGCCTGTTCAGAATCACTTGTTTAAATGAATGGGAGTGGAGAACTAGGTCCGAACTTGTTTAGATGAATGAGAGTTGAGAATTATGTCCAATTTCATGCCAGTTTTGATGATGATTTCTGGGTGGTATTTCCTTTATGGGAGATCTACTGCACACTCCCAGTCATCCGCTTCATCCAGCACACCCCGCTTCCATGCTCTGGGCGTCACATCTTTTTCAGGCCACCTTCTCCTGCCTCCTGGAGTGTAGAAGTTTGTTGGAGCTTCTGGTGACATTTTTCCCCCTATGGCAGAGCTGATCACAGTGCCGATCGCTTGTGCGATCTCTCAAAGCACTTGTCTGCGCAAAAATAACCCTGCTAGAGCATTTGTGTTCATCTAACCGTTAATTTTCTTGACGTTTTGTTTGTTTGTTTCTGTTTGTTTTCTGGGTCTGTGACAGACTTTTGGGAAAGGACATGATTACTCAAACGAAGATGACCTTCTCCCAATCTCTACATAAAACAAGAAGTGGATGTCAACAACTGACACAGTCAACTACTGAGGTTCTATTTTTCTATGATGGTATTATGAAAACTGTCATTCCAAGGCAGCAGACGACTAGGTCAATGAAGTCATCAACTGAAGTCATCAAAGACAAAGGAAAATAAATAGAGAAGTGGGTGGTACATTACTCCCATAAATTTGTAAGCAAGCAGACTTACAACAGTTTCCATTGTGGAGTATGAGATATCCCTCTCTTTGTCCCACAAGTACAGGTGGGAATAGTGTTCCGCCCACCTCTCCATTTGTTTCCTACTATGACCAAACAATTAGAATATTTAACAACCGACAAGGTGAGAAAACTACTACTAGTTCATTTGAACCTGAACCACACTTTTACTTGGATGATGACAAACAAACAAACAAAAATGCAAAGCATTACATATCCTGGAAAGTGTGCAGAGACTGAAAATTAAAAAGTGACCAGTACTAGATATCTACATGCAGTCTACTGTAGTGTATTGTATTCATGCCAGGGGATGTTACCGAGGATTGGGTAAAGAATAACATATGAAACATCTGAAACCTCTGTAAATGTCGTCTCCCTCATCTTGATGTACAAAAAGACTTGAAAATTACCACTACTGTTTAATTATACAAGTTAAACTAATGACTACTGTCACAAAGATAATAAAGAATATTAGGCCTAGGCCTAAACATTTAAGAAATTAACCGTACTTTGTGTTCTGCGGCGAAAACTGATGACAATCTGATTTTTTCCCTTTCAGTTACAATAACACACTGTTGCTATTTTGACTGTCACTTATACTGAGTTATAGGCTACCAGTGATTTTGCCTGAAACATGAAATAGGTCCACAGTCCAATTTATCACATCACCCTAGTACTAATAGTAAACACAAACCAGTATAACTAGTAATACCTTACCAAAACATGATGCCTAAACTAAACGACCATTAAGTTTTCTTTACAATCATACATACATAGATATTGTTAATCTGTATCCACACTACTGATAACAGATTAATTGAAGGAAGGCATCTGTATCTTGTACAACAACATGTGTTGATATATATATGTGTGTGTATATATATATATATATAGGCCTATGTATATATATAATGCTTAGAAGAATGCTTAACTTTGTATTACAGTAGAGCACACTTATAACGAACACGCTTGAAACGAATTGACAGGAATAACGAACGCATTTCTGTGCCCCGCTTATTTGTCTCTTTATTTCAATTAAATTTTCACGCATTTAGCGAACAAACGTTAACGAACTGACGGCTGTAACGAACTCATGTTTTTGCCCACCAAGGTCTTATTTTTCTTTGTTCACGACTGAAGTAACGAACTAGCCCACATGGGCCTGAAAACACGTGGCCGGCCCCCTGGCCACATTCGCCTGGTCACGGACGGTGGTCACTATCGCACAATGCCTCGCTTGCCCGCGCCTATTCATGACGGCGATCTAAAAATATATTATCGATCGATGGCATTTGGACCAGGAAATTGTGGACCAAATCAAAGCTGCTGGTTCCAGTTCTGTGCCTCCTGAAGAAGAGGATGAGGCACCTGCAGAGCAGCTCAAGGCTGTGAGCTCTGCAGAAGCCAAACAGTGTTTGAAAACTCTTAGGGACTTTTGTATTGTGAATGGCGGAGAAACCTTTTTGGACACTTTAGGGGACATGGAGAAATTCATTCTTGAATCGAGTGAAAAGGGAAAAAAACAAACTGACATTACATCATTTTTTTCACCCGTGGGCAAGAAATTAGGACTCTAGATGAATGTATAATGGCTTTGGGACGTGGATAAACAGTGGGAAGGGGGGGGGGGTTGTGTGAGGGATAAAATGTGTGTGTAAAGGTTTGACTGAAATAAAGAACTACCGATATAAAGAACTATTTTTTTTGCCTGGGGTTGTTCTTTATATCAGTGTTCTACTGTATATAAATGTTTACAAAGTAACACATTTTGACAAAACAACTGGTAATGTGGTAGGACTGAATATTAAGCGAAGATGGCAAAAAATACAATAAACTTATTACCAAAGTACAAAAATCCAAGAGACTAAACTGGAACAACAGGCCCGAGGCCAGGTAACACATCCCCAACCACTGAACCAGTCTATCTGAAACTTTCTTTACAGCTTTACTCATATAGTGGGAGTTTTTTTTGTTTGGTTGGGTTTTTTCCCCCCAATGTGTCACATATTCTGGAAAGTGCACATTGTTATTCTAGTGGTATTCCCTTAATCTGAAAAAGAAAATGACTCATACAAGATAATATCTGAACACGTTAATAACAGAAATCGAGTACAGCTCAAGGGGCGTCACTGCCAACAAGCTAGCCTCGCAGACTCACAGACTGATCGGAAAAATTCAGAATCTTGAGGCTAAAGAGATTATGTCCTTCTCGTTCATGAAATAAACATATCGTTCCATTACTTTCATCACACCAATGAAAATACTGGCAATAGACTGGAATTAAATTAAAGCAAAATGCACAATTAACTCAACCGGGTATTTCGTCTGGGTTCCGGTGTGACGACTGCCAAATCATCAGACACGAAACAGCATGGTGCTGAGAAAATTCTCAAACGCATTACCCGATTTTCGACGACCTAGATCTAAACAGTTTTTAATAAAATATCATAGAATCACCACATCATGTGTTAACTACAACACAATCACAAACAAAATAACCGGTAACTAAAACGAAATGCGAAAAGTATGTGAAGCAGACGACTGCACTCAGTATTGTCGTCATTTAGGGGCGTGTTTTTGCTATAAAAATAAAATGGGAAAATTTTTACTCACCTGCAGATGCTCCTGAAATCGTATAGGAAGAATTTGTGACATGGCGAAAGCCACCGCACTTCAATGTGGCTTGCACCAGACGAAATTACCAGGTTCGGAACAGTTTACTTCCTAGCTGGTGGTTCGAATCGCTGACCGTCCCTGACTATTCCAGAAAATGGCCGCCGGTGGTGGAGTTGGAAAATAGTGCGTGTAGAAGTACGCTGCGCACGCATTCTACACTGTAAAAAAGAAAGTATGTGAACAAATTGTAATTATAACCACATACATAAGTAAATTGTATGTGTCCGCGTAATAAGACATAATGTCTAGACATGCTGCATTTTGATAAAACGTAATACACGAAAAGAACTATATCATTATTTAAATAGCATATTCATGCGCTAATGATGGCGTCATTGGAAAGATGTGGAGTCGCGTGGTGTTGCCTTTCCGGACACAATGCTGATTGGCTAAAAGACAGCGTAAAATTAAAATTAACAATAAGGTTAACATGTTCTCCCAAACGAGGAGACCCATATACTTTAATGTCCATATCCTAAAATTGTTGAAAGGCCATATACTTAGTCAATGGTTTTGAAAGAAATTAACACTCCCTCGTCTCGCCCGACTGCTTAGCATGATGGGCACGCCCACCTCTTCGTTCTGTATCCTCCCCTTGTTAATACCATAGTACAGTGTTTCGCTGTCTGCTGTGTTTGAACAGTTACATGGAGATTTACAAGAACTGAAAAGCCCTGGTCTGAGACGAAATATAACAATTAACAAGACAAACAACTGTCAAAACAATTTAATAATATACCATTATTGTATTGCAGGTTCGTGGCACACGTGCATTTATTGGTCCGGCGATTCGCATCACCCCTCTCCTACTCCACTAGTTCCTGTCACAAACACGCAACAGAATTTTCGGAAACAAGTGTTGCAAAGACAAGGGTGAAACTGAATAAACACAGGAAATTTATGAGAATACACGCACTTAGTTGCAACCCATCTCTCAGCACTGATTGCCACCAACTGTACGTAGTATTGTGAAAACAACAGTCACCCCCCCCCCCCCCCCAAAGAATAACACTTGCCTGACTCCGTTTCTTCAGACACTCTGATTGAAAGATGACAGTATCAAAAATCAAAAAGCGGTATGGGTGCTGACTGGGCTTGAGTGATGGATGTGTAAGTGTTTTTATTAAAAAAAACAGACAAGAAAGACAAGACAGGTAGAAAGAAACTCTAGGGAGAGCTAGACAACAGAAGGTCTTCAGAGAAGTAGCCCCCTTTAGACAAGTGTTTCGGCCCTGAATTCCTTACACTCTCGGGGGGCCGGGCCACATCCAGGTCATGACTCCTGGATGCCCTTCTGCTGTTGTCTTTTTTTTTTTTTTTTTTTTTTTTTTTTCCCACGCCGGGGATCGAACCTGGGCGATTCTGCGCTTCAGAACTGCGGTACGCGGTTTTACCAATGTGCTAACGGGGCACACATCATCTGTAGGGAATTTAATCCTTATGAAGTTCACTTTTTTCGTTCCTCCTTGCCCAGATCCAGCTTGAGCTCCTTTCTGCTGCCTCTGCCATCGCTTTAAGGGCTCTAGTCCTCTTCTTCCCAGAAATGGCGAGTTGTTTCATGAGATCATAAGCGGAGGTGCCCACAAACCCTCTTGCCCCGACCTCTATGGCGAAGATTTTGACCCGCAGACCTGCTTTCTTCAGGGTGCTGGCAAGACCGGCGTATTTTTCGGTCTTGTAGATATGTGCTTCTTCCATTCTGCTTTCGTATGGCACAGTGAGTTCTATCAGAATCACTTGTTTCGAGGAGTCAGAGTGGAGAGCGATGTCTGGTCTCATGCCTGTCTTGCTGATGACATCTGGGTAATTTCTCCACTCTGGGAGGTCTGCTGTACACTCCCAGTCGACTGCTCCATCCAGAAGACCCTTTGGCAATGTGCTGGTTGTCATAGCACTTTCGGGCCAGACCTGTTTCCCTCCTGCTTTGTAGAACGTTGTCATAGCAATTGGTGCGTTTGGGGTCATGGTTTTTTCGCTAACCACATCTGTGATCACTTTCAGAACTTGGTTGTGCCTCCATGTATACCTTCCTGGGCTAGCGCTACTTTGCAAGAGCTTAGGACATGTTCCACTGTTTGTTTCTTCTGACAGAGCGGACATGCTGGGTCGTCTGCTTTCCCCCATTTCACTAAGTTTGCATTCGAGGGGAGCAGGTCATATACAGATCTGAGGAGGAAGCTTATCCTTAGAGGAGCCATGTGCCACATATCGTTCCAGCTGAGACTTCTTTGGAGTGCACTGTCCCATGTTGTCCATTGCCCCTGTTGACCTTGCTAGACTGCCTTCTGCACTCTTTTGACATCTTCTTCTTCCTTCAACTCCTGTATGATCATGTCTCTTTTTTCCTTCCCTTTGGCTTTGGACCACCACTGCATTTTTGTTGCTCCCAGTCCCTGTCTGTTGGTTTGCGTGTGTCCAATTATTTCTTTGATGCTGAGGTTTCTCTTGGCATTGTTTACAGCCTCTTGGACTTTCCACTTTCTGCCAGTTCTCAGCTTTGGATCAACTGATCTCACGATATTGTCTTCCGATTCCTCCAGCATGCTCAACAGTCTTGCTTTTCCAACTTTGTATTCCTCCACTATGGATTTGAGAGGTAGCTTCAGCATTGCTTGACGACAGTAGAATGCAACATCAGTGAGACCAGGTGGGACACCGAGCCATTTTCTTGTGTATTTGTTGATTTTGACTTCCATTGCTTCGACTGTGCTGGTGCAAATGTCATAGATTAGCAGTGGCCACAGCAGCTTTGGTATCAGCATGAACTGTAGACACCAGACTTTGTATTTGCCTGGCAGTCCGCAGTTATCTATTTTCTTCAGGCCTTCTTCTGCTGTTTGCTTGGTTTCACATCCCCTTTGTGTGTCTTTCAGGGAGTCGTCATACCATCTTCCGAGACTTTTTACTGGCTCTTCTGTGACAGTGGGGATGGCTTGGTTGGCTACCATGAATTTGACTGAATCTGCCACTTTTCCTTTTCGCAGTGAGAGACTTCGGGATTTCTTAGGTTTGAACCTCATTCTTGAAGAGGCCACCAGCTCATCCAGCTGCTTTAAGATTTGGTGTGTCTCTTCCTCATCCGTGGACAAGACTGTTGTGTCATCCATGAAAGCTTTCAGAGGAGGCATCTGGTATCCATCTCCCAGATTCACTGGACCTGAACTCTTCATTGCAGCTTTCAAGATGACTTCCATTGCCAACACGAACAGTATGGGAGAGATTGCACAGCCCATTGCAATGCCCACCTCTAGGTCTATCCAGTCCGTGGTGTATTCTTTGGTAGAGAACCGCATTGAGAACCCTTGGAAATACTTCCTCAGCATTGTTCGGATGTTTTCTGGGATGTGATACATTTCAAGAGCCAGCTGGATCATATCGTGTGGAACTGATCCATATGCATTCGCCAGATCAAGCCAAACTACGTCAATGTCTCTCTTCTCTGTTCTTGCTTTTTGGATGGCATCCCAAATCAACGTGGCATGTTCCAAGCATCCAGGCATTCCTGGTATGCCTCCCTTTTGGACTGACATATCCAGATACTTGTTTTCAGTCAGGTATTTTGTCAATCTTGCTGCCATAACAGAGAAGAAGATTTTCCCCTCGACGTTCAGAAGTGATATTGGCCTGAACTGATTGATGCTGCTGGAGTTCTGCTCCTTCGAATGTACACTCCTTCAGCTCTCATCCATTGGTCGCTGATCTTCTGGTTCCTCCATGCTGATCGAATCATCTTGTGGAGCCACTCGAGCACTTTTGGGCATTTCTTGTAGAGCAGGTATGGTATTCCGTTTGGTCCAGGTGCTGACTTGGCTCTGGCTTTCTTTACTACGTTCTTCACTTCATCCAGTGTTGGTGGTTTGTTATTGAATTTTCCTTCTGGCGCTGCAGGCCAAACCAGATTCTGGATTTCAAGTGGTGCCTCGCGCTGAGAATCGGAATATGTTTCCCTGAGATGCTGCTCTAGGGTTTCCTTGCCCACTGTGAGAGTCCCTGATTTGGGTTGTTCAAACAGCTTTCTTGAAAAGTCAAAGGGATCTTTGAAGAAACGATCTTGAGTCTTCTTCTTTTTGCTCTTTCTTCGCCTTGCTGATTCCACTTTGCTGAGAGCATTGTGTTTGGCCTTCAGATCTTTCCAGAGTTCCAGGAGCCCTTGCTTCTCGAATTCTGAGGCAGTTTTCATTCGCTTTTTAAGCTTCCTTTTCTCCCTCCGGATGCTCTCCATCTGTTGCTGTCTTCTGGATTTCTGGGGAGGCGTTTTTGTCTTTGGCTGCTTCACTCCATAAGTGTCCCTGCAGATAGAGTATATGATGTCTCCGTATGTGTCAAGTTTGTGTTCCAGCGTACTGTTCCCTATTAGCGCATTCAGCTTAAGGACAAGTTCCTCATCTAATTTCTCCCATTGTTCTTTTGCACCGGCAGGCGGCAAATTGAGTTTTCCACGTTTGGCGTTAAGAGCTTGTGCAAAATCCGCATCAGAACCGTCAGCGTGGATGTCCTTGGCACTATGGTTTAATTCCTGGCCTTGGTCATCCAACGTCTCACCTGCTATCGCAGTGCGCTGCTGCTGGTTCGTATGTGTCTTCAAACAGCCCATTTTTGTCCTGTGGATCTTCATGCCGCGTTTGGTGGTGAATCTCCTTCCACACGCACACGGAAATTCCAACTGGTCATTAATCATGGTCCGTTGTGCGTTTCCAGTCGTGATGGAGTCAGTGCCGATGGATTCATCATTCTCTCCCCCTTTCGGTGAATCCTGGGAGCATCTTTCATTTGAAAAACTCGTGGCATGTTATCAAAGGCAAGGTGGGAAGCCAACCCACAAAGCCCGCAGATATAGTCTTTCCCAGTGTCCTTCGGTCTTTCCCGAATGTCCTCCGAACTATTCCCGGAAGTCAATGGACTGACCATGTGCAGGTAGAAAGAAACTCTAGGGAGAGCTAGACAACAGAAGGTCTTCAGAGAAGTAACCCCCTTTAGACAAGTGTTTCGGCCCTGAATTCCTTACACTCTCGGGGGGCCGGGCCACATCCAGGTCATGACTCCTGGATGCCCTTCTGCTGTTGTCTATTTTTTTTTTTTTTTTTTTTTTTTTTTCCCACGCCGGGGATCGAACCTGGGCGATTCTGCGCTTCAGAACTGCGGTACGCGGTTTTACCAATGTGCTAACAACATTACCAGCGGATAAAATCACCAGCAACCCACTTTTCAAGAAGGATAAGCAAGAAAACCAGAAACAAACGAGAAGACGATCCAAAGAAAAGCCAACAAGCGATTGAAACAATAATTGTTCTCTTTGCTCACAGCTAGCACGTGACCAACTCCAACATCAAACACCCAAAGCAGTCTACCAGAGAAGAAAAAAGCCCAAGGAAACAACAACAGGATGAACATTTTACTGAAGAAAAAAGAGAGAGAGAGAGAGAGAGAGAGAGAGAGAGAGAGAGAGAGAGAGAGAGAGAGAGAGAGAGAGAGAGAGAGAGAGAGAACAGACAGACAGGCAGAAAATAATACATTCGCTGTCTACGCCCATTAAATTTTACTTGCTTAACAATAAATATGGATAGCAAAAGTTTAATTCCAATTAGCTATATTTTCCCAGTCTGTGAGATATAACTGAAACTCATCTCATCTCCCTCCATTCTACCCACACACACACACACCCAGCCCCTCTTCCACCTCCGCCCCTCACCCCCCCAGCCAAATGATTTGGAGGTCAGTTTAGTTGCCAGCAGCGGGTGTTACGTCTCTGTATCGGCCTTCAGTTCAAACAAATTTGGGCTCATCGCACGCACATTAACACGACATAGAGTATAATACACACAGAAGCAGAAGCACTGACACAGTCACAAATACACACATGAACGCACTCACGCACACACTGACACATATATATACATATACATACTCATACGTGCGTGCATGTATTGCTTACTACTTTAGTCGATCTATCATATGTACATATATATATATATATATATATATATATATATATATATATATATATATATATACATGTGTATACATAAAGTGTTCATGATATCAAAATGGTGCACACACAATATGAAATAAATAAGTCCAAGAACAGCAGAATGGTGGATACAAACATTCTTTTCCTTCCTCCCTTATCAGTGTTGATTCCCTCGATCAGTTCTTCCTCTGTCAGCCCTGGAAGGATCGAGGTCTTTGCTGAAGCCAGTGTAACACGAGAAAACAACTCACCGCGAAATTTACTCCAGAGTAAAAATCGCATGCGCCAATTTTGACTGAGAATGAAATTGGCGTAAGAGAAAATTACTCCCTTGACCAAGCCAGAATTACTCCGGCCACGAAGAATCTAGCCCGCAGAATTTCACTGGGAATAAGTTGCTCGTGCAATAAATTTACTCCCCCCCCTTCCACATCCTTCACTGGGATAGATTTTGTGTGAACCTGTAAAGCAAGCATCCCCACTGGAACGATGGGAATGATCGATGCGCGTATATGCATTCACGCATGCACTTGACCAAACGCAAATTTATCTGTTTGTCAATGTGTACCCAATGCATAAATGCCTGCAAATACTTTTTTTTGGGTTTTTTTTGGTGGGTGCGTGGGGGTGGGAGTGTTTTCAGGTGTCTGGGAGTGCTCTCGGGATGTTTCAGAGTATGGCTGAGTTAAGAGGTGTTAGTCAGTGCGTTCGTCAGTGTGTACCCTATGCATGAATGCCTGGAGAGATGTTTAGAGGTGTTTTAGAGTGTGGGGTAGTTTTCTAAAGGTGTTTTATGATGTCGTGGATGAGAACACACACACACACACACACAAATAAACAAACAAAAATACACATGCAAAAAGGACAGGTCTGATAGTCAAGTTGGTAAGGACGTTAGATTTACAATGGCAATGCATGCTTGGATCAGTTAAAGGTGGAGACTTTTCCCAGGTTAACATTTCTGTATACCTGTTACTGCCTGAACCCGCTTCGTGTGTGTACATAGAAATACAGAATATCAAATATGCATATTAAAGGCCCTTTGAGCTGTGTCAGCAGTTACAGGCTTAATTAAGGAAACATACAAACACACAGGATGCACACCACAGACATGCTATAATATAGACGGCGCAGGCAGTGTGTATGGCTGGCCCCATCGCGTCACCAAAGGGGTAACATCCGATCCAATGGATCGGGACGCATGCGCAGTAAGCATGGGCGGGGCTAAACTAAATACAGAAAAGCACGTGGCTGAGGGTAGTAAACAAACACGCTAACAATGACGAACAAAACAGACACTTGCTTCTTAGTAACTGAGAAGAAATTGAAGCAAATTCCGTCCACACAGCTCCCCAGAACTCGAACGTTTTCCTACGTAACACATGACGTGTATGAGGAAATGGGGTTTGTAAGTTCATTTTAGGGGGTGAAGGTAGTCAACTTATGCTTTCCGTTGACTTTTCTTGGGAGTGGAAATGTGAAGTGCTATCACAAGTTACAATCAGTGAAGCTGACAGTGTCAGTGAGAGTAGTTCTGTGTGTGTTTGCCAACATCTGTGTAGATAGCCTACCACACCATCTTGTACACCTACTTCAGTGGCTACACTGTCCTCAGCAAGTTATAGATTTACGCCGGCGACAAATGTAGTGTGTTCCTCATCTGGTGCTAGTGTCAGTGTAGGTGATAGATCTAGTATTAGTTTACAGCATGCAGTTAGTCAGGGCAGATGCCAGTTTTGTTTTTGTGAGCCGTGTGTTACTGCAAACTGTCAGGGGTGGCTGGGTAATGGGACATAAGTGGTGGTGACTACAGGTCAGTGTTGTGTTCGTATTGTGCTCCTATGTGTGTGTGTGTGTGTGTGTGTGTGTGTGTGTGTGTGTGTGTGTGTCTGTGTGTATATGAGTACGGTGTATGTGCGCACAGCTTGTGTGTGCAAATAGATCTATTGCATGAGCTTGATTTCTTTTCATACACTACACAATTTTAATTAAGCCGATCGTTTAATTATCTGGACGTCTATATTGTAGGCCTTTCAGGTGTGTGTGTGTGTGTGTTGCGACAACATGCCTTCGTTGTTTTCTTTCCACGTGCTTTTCTATTTTTGGATGGCGTGCCTGTCAGATGTCTCGTTATGTTTTGTAGCCCCGCCTCTAAGTTCATCCAATTCAGATTTTAATTT
This sequence comes from Monoplex corrugatus, assembly GCA_030674185.1. Classification (NCBI taxonomy): domain Eukaryota; kingdom Metazoa; phylum Mollusca; class Gastropoda; order Littorinimorpha; family Ranellidae; genus Monoplex; species Monoplex corrugatus. The sequence goes on along the minus strand of JAPXFY010000022.1, from coordinate 33,582,057 downwards.
CCTAATAAATGCATTTACGCACATTTTTCGATAAAAATATAACAACAGTTTAAAAGTAGGGGTTGAGATTGTACTGTGTGACAAATATGAGCCAGGTAGCTCTCCGACAGCGTCCGAAATCTGTAATTAACTCAGAGCAGACAGCTGGTGTTGCTTCGTCAAACGTTTGAATTCAAGTGACTTCCGATCTACTTCCGCCTTATATAGTTCTGCTGCCCCTTTTAAAGGGGTAACATCCGATCCATTGGATAGGGACGCATGCGCAGTAAGCATGGGCGGGGCTAAACTAAATAAAAGAAGAGCACGTGGCTGAGGGTAGTAAACAAACACGCTAACAGTGACGAACAAAACAGACACTTCTTAGTTGGCGACCATAGACTTCCATCCATATCTATCTCTCGTTGCCCCTAGCATCTCCCCCACCCTCCTCATCCCCAGCCACTCTGCAAGTTCTTAGTTACTGAAAAGAAATTGAAGCAAATTCCGTCCACACAGCTCCCCAGAACTAAACGTAACACATGACGTGTATGAGGAAATGGGTTTTGTACGTTCATTTTAGGGGGTGAAGGTAGTCAACTAATGCTTTCCGTTCACTTTTCTTACTGGAAAAGCATGATGTAGTTTTAGAGAAATTATAGCTTGGCCCTCCTTCAATGGGAATCAGTACACCCCACACTATCTCCGCAGTCCTGGTTATCTCCTGCCTGGAGGATAACCAAAGTTTGGACAGGGGGACATCAGTTTGTGTTCAAGACTATTTATCAAATAGTATGAACACTTGATCAGAAGTCTTTTTATTTCTCGACAATTTGTCATACACACACGCTGCATTATTACTGTTGAGAGCCCCTGACTTCATGCGCAGATCTAAATTACAGATTGATAACCTCATCCCTTCACCCCTAAACAGTTGATTACACTCCGGGCTGGCACGCAGTAACTGGGGCCTTGACTAGGAGATCCGGTAGATCTATGTAAGTTACTTGAACCTTGCTGAGAATGAGAACAAAAGATGAGAAGGAAAGGATGGTGCTAATGGAAACTGCATGACTGCTATCCCATGCTTGGCCTCTCTCACCGTGTGAAAGAAATAGCGCCAGAAATCTGTGGTCAGACCTATCATTGTCTGTAAGCAAATTTGCACGCTCATTCTTTCTGGGTTCTACTGAAAAACGCACACGTCTAGTTTGAGAGAGTTTGTCTTTGATGAAATAATGAATTTTAATTTATTATTGCTGGATATAAACGAAGAAAAGGAGGCTGTAAGACAACTGTTTGAAAGCTGTGGTTGGGAGTGGAAATGTGAAGTGCTATCACAAGTTACAATCAGTGAAGCTGACAGTGTCAGTGAGAGTAGTTCTGTGTGTGTTGCCAACATCTCCTGTGTAGATACCACAGCATCTTGTACACCTACTTCAGTGGCTACATTGTCCTCAGCAAGTTATAGATTTACGCTGGCGACAGATGTAGTGTGTTCCTCATCTTGTGCTAGTGTCAGTGTAGGTGATAGATCTAGTGTTAGTTTACAGCATGCAGTTAGTCAGGGCAGATGCCAGTTTTGTTTTTGTGAGCCGTGTGTTACTGCAAACTGTCAGGGGTGGCTGGGTAATGGACAAGTCAGCACATGTTAGGAATTCTGGACTTAGGAAACAGATATATAGAAAATTTTGGAACATACTAAATTCTAGGAATGCGTGGAGACATCCACAATATTTTCGAAAGAAATGGGTGACTATGGGGCGTGATGATGTAGATGAATGTGTGGTGACAGCCCTTCGTGAGATAATGCCAGACTGTGTGCTGTCGCTTGTAAGACTTGTTCCCTAACCCACCTAGTAAGCCGTATATGAGACATAAGTGGTGGTGACTACATGTCAGGTTGTGTTCGTATTCCGATGTGTGTGTGTGTGTGTGTGTATGTGTCTGTGTGTGTATGAGTACGGTGTATGTGCGCACAGCTTGTGTGTGCATATAGATCTATTGCATGTGCTTGATTTCTTTTCATACACTACACAATTTTAATTAAGCTGATCGTTTAATTCTCTGGATGTCTATATTGTAGGCCTTTCAGGTGTGTGTGTGTGTGTGTGTGTGTGTGTGTTGCGACAACATGCCTTCATTGTTTTCTTTCCACGTGCTTTTCTATTTTTGGATGGCGTGCCTGTCAGATGTCCCGTCATGTTTTGTAGCCCCGCCTCTAAGTTCGTCCAATTCAGATTTTAATTTCCTAATAAATGCTTATACGCACATTTTTCGATAAAAATATAACAACAGTTTAAAAGCAGGGATTGAGATTGTACTGTGTGACAAATATGAGCCAGGTAGCTCTCCGACAGCGTCCGAAATCTGTAATTAACTCAGAGCAGACAGCCGATGTTGCTTCGTCAAACGTTTGAATTCAAGTGACTTCCGATCTACTTCCCGCCTTATATAATCCTGCTGCCCCTTTAAGAATACTGGTCTGCTCGTTCTCGGCAGCTAGGCTTTATACAAATTAGTAATGACCGGCGTGTTTATTTGACTGACATGCACGTTTTTGTTTTTTTATCGCTGTACGACTCGACGGGGATGCAAAGTTAATAGGTGAGTACATTAATTGTCTGATGATCGTTTTGAGAAAATCTGTAATATTTGTTCACATATGAATTAAATAATTTCATTCACTGATTCAGAGTCAGTAGAACTAGAAGTGGATGTGAGAAAGTGAAGGGGTAGTAGATAATTGCCAATTCATGTGCATGGTGCAGGTGTCGATGTCAAATGCCGATTTTTAAGTCACTGAATCATTCTCACAAAGCACACACAGAAATCTTCATTATGACTGAGACTAGAAATTCTCGTGATTAACTGAGGTCTTTAGTTTTAACTGAGGTCTTTAGTTTTACTTAATTTTAACTAAAAGTACTGCAATTGTCTATGTCTGTGTGTGCGTGTGCGTGTGTGTGTGTGGTGCGTGCGTGCGTGCGTAAGTGCGAACATAGAAACACCCAGCCACAATAATCGTATGTAACATTCTGTTTGCTTTTTCAGACAAAATTTGAGTACGAAAATGCCTCGAACCTTTTGTTTGGCATGGGGCTGTTCAAACAGAAAAGAAAAGGGAAATCGTTTCACAGGTAAGTGTGTGTGCATGTGTATGCATGTGTGTGTGTGTGTGTGTGTGTGTGTGTGTGTGTGTGTGTGTGTGTGTGTGTTTGAACCTGTTCGTGACAGTTTCAAAGAACACTGCCAATGTGAGCGTACCGTGAAATCGTTTATGACACAAATATTCAAATCTATTAAAAAATCATTTTCCTTAAAAAGTTGCATTGGCATATGCAAGACTGACAGAACAGGTGAATCTGATACCTTGTGTATTTCTTTGTTTCTAGATTTCCAAAGAATGAAGTAAGACGAAAACAGTGCATTGCAGCGCTAAAGAGGGACGAGTTCCAAGTCACTGAATACTCCAGGATATGTGCAGATCATTTTGAAGAATCCTGTTTTGATTGCACTGGCCAAACTACTTGCCTGAAAGACACTGCAGTTCCTATCATTTTCAGCTTCCCTGCACACTTGCAGAAAGTAAGTTGCAAACATGTTTATGAACTTGGTATAAACAGTGGACACTCGATGTTTAATTCAAATAGGCCAAAGTCCCTTATGAAAGTTGTGAATAATAGTCATCACAAATATTATATAGGCCTACATAACGCATGTTCGTAACTTAGAAGTGTACACTGGTACAACCGAGTTATATCATATATGACTTATGTTTGTGATGCAGTTTTTCCTAGTCTCTTTTGACATTTGTATAGAAATCTTGCAAGCTTGTTGTTATCTTCTTCATCTGTGGACAAAAAACAAAAACAAAACAAAACAAAAACAAAACAAACAAAAAAACAAAAAGAGAGAGAAAGAACTTGCATTTTTATGACATCTAGATGGAATTTATTTATACGCTAATCATTCCATCTTTCTCTCTCATGTGAATATTTATGTCGTTTATGGAAAACACCACAGAAAGACAAAGTGCAATTCTTGTTGTGTTGTCCAGCTTTAAGATCTCAGAGTAAAACCACTGCAGAGAAAAACATCTTCAGCCAAAAATATTACAACAATCCGTATAATTTTACAATGTCAGATTCAGTTTACTCATGTCGTGGAGTATGGTGTTTACTGTATGTGATCTGGCCACATACAGCTAAATAAGATTGATCAGAATACATAGGCCCTACCATAAATTTGTTAACCTACAAGTTTAAGGTTGATGCTTGCTGCAATCAATTTCTTCGATTTGTTATAATTGTCAAAGTATTTCGTTTATGGGTCAGGACGCTTACCCCACTTTGCTTCGTTCATTTACTTTTGCTGTTAAGCCCATGTTCCCGTAAGAGACTTTGGTCTTTTTCAGAATAAATATCATGATACGTGAATCGTGAATCTCTGTGTTTGTCCATGTGTTGTGTTTTGTGTGTGTGTGTGTGTGTGTGTGTGTGTGTGTGTGTGTGCACATGTGTGTGCCCGTGTGTGTGGTGTGTGTGTATGAGGAAGACAGAGCCAAACTTTACACACACACACACACTCACACACACACACACATTCACACACACACACACACACACACACACACTCACAACACACACACACACACACAACATGCACGCTAATAATGGGTCAACGGAGATTTCTTTAAAAAAAATTATGTTAACGGTACAGTCTGGCTTTTCCCTCTATCCTACACTCATTTTCACAGTGTAAACAACAGGCAGCTGAGTGCTAGTAGGTCTCCAACATGGCGGCCACTTGGAGCTCGCGGTGGGGCCGTTTCGCCTCAATGCTCGCAGACAGGCATGCGCAGTCTATATATAGGATGTCTGTGATGCACACCCCTCAAACACAGAATGTCAATCCATCGAAGATGAAGTATCAAACTGAAGAGCAACGCAACACGTGCGAAGTGTAGGCCAAACAATCGTAACAGTATGCATCTGGGGAAACGTTGCTGGTAACGAAGAAAAACTAGAAAAGAGAGAACCAAAACTAAATGTTCCTAAGACAGAGTTAACTTTACGGGCACAATGGCACAGCAGACCTGAAGGCGCCCAAAGCATGGTTATCGGTACAAAATGTCTTAAAGGGAGGAAATCGGTTAGCATGGGCTTGCTTACCTTCAGAGTGTACACGCGAAGAACTTATCTTTTCTAGGTTTGCTTTAAGGCCAAAACGAACTTATCTAAGCCCACACTCTGAAACAGACTGTGCAATCGTGCTCTGGTCTGTAACAACACAAACAGACTCAAAGACAGACATTTGAGGCAGACACTGCAAGACAACAAGAAAAAACAACAACACCCCCCTCCAAAAAACAACAACAACAAAACAACAAAAAAACCAACAAAAAACCCCACTGAAAAACAAAACAAACAAAAACAAAACAAACAAAAAACACAACAACAACAGATTGGAAGGGAGAGGAAGAAAGCCCTAGGGACCTTTTCAGAATACTATGTCCATCAGTCTTTTGGTTATTCGCAAGAAGGTCCAATGTGTTGCCATGACTTTGATCTTGGTGCTTTCCCTTTCAATCTAAAGTATTTATTTCCATTCAGTGACTTTACAGAAATTTGTAAAGATCCAGCCATAAACAGCTGAACAAATGTTGCTAACAAGTATTTATCACACACACACACACGCACGCAATCACATTCTTCCATTTGAGTATATGATCTCCCTAAAAAGGACATTATGTTAAAGATTTGTGTTCTTAATAAAAGTGTGTGTGCATATATAACCTACATATGCATAGATTTGTGTGTGTGTGTGTGTGTGTTTACATACGTACACAAAAATACACAAATTTACAATTAGAAAGATAGATCGTTATCGTCATCATCATCATGATGAACATCATCATCATGTACCATGCCACATGGCGTTGGCAATCATGGCCCTCCATATGAATCTATGTTTTGTCGCTGCAAGTATTTCTCCTGCCCTTTCTGTCCCTACCCATTCTGCAAAACTTCTAATATTTACTCCCTGGGTCTGTCTGGTGTTCTTTTTCCCTTTAGCTTTCCTGCTGTGACCAGGTGCTCAAATTTCTTTTGTCTCAAAAACAAGTCCTATAAACGTTGCTTATCTTTTTCCGAATCTTTTTCATCAATGTTCTTTTCGTGTTTGCTTCTTTAAAGACTGTCTCGTTCGTTTTCTCTGCTGCCCATGGAAGTCTCAACATTATTCATAGAAACCACGTTTCAGTTGCTTCAATCGTGTTCTGATTTTGCTTGTTGATTGTCCAGGCTTTGCATCCGTACAACAGTATTGATTCTATATAACACGGAAGAACTCTCTTCCTGGTGTTAATTGATAGATATTTTTTGGGCGGAACGCTTTCCATTTTCTTGAATGCTGTTTTTGCATGGCAAATTCTGCTGGGTATTGCTAATGTGCAGCTGCCGTCTGGTGAGATGACTTTTTCTTTTTGTGTGTGTGTGTTTTTTTTTTTTATTACCGTACTTATTACCATGACTTCAGTCTTTTTACTATTTAGTTCTAGCCCTTTATTTCTGCTTTCTATGCCCTTTATAGTCACATGATTTTGCAGATCTTTTCGATTTCCTGCAATTAGAATGGTGTCATCGGCATACCCGGTAACGAAGATTGTTTATCATTTTCCCTCTAAACTTTATTCCATGGCATTCTTCTAGGTCTCTCATGATGGTTTTTTGCTGTAAAGTGAAACAAATCTGGTGACAGATGCATCTCTGTCTAATCCCTTTTTTGATATTTTGAAAATAGCTTAAATTATTTTCTACTCTCGTATTTAGGATGTATATGGCATTAATAGTTACTTTCCCGTCAACAAATCCACATCGTTCTACTAATTCTGTTTTGATTCTATTCGATTTTCCTCATTGCGGTTATTCTTAACATAATTTTTGTCACATGACTCATCAAGGTGATATAGTATGATGTACTTTGCATTCTATAGCCCCTGCTTTCTTTGGAAGCATAATGAAATTTGACTTTGACATATGGAATTTTCTGGTGTCATAAATTTCACTTTGGAGGACTGTTACTTTTTTAATACCAAATTCATTTAGAGCCTTTATGATTTCTATAGTAATATTGTCTGGGCCTGGGGCTTTTCCCAGTTTTCATTTTTTTCATCTCTGCTCAAACTTCAGCTTTCATTATTGGTGGTCCTTCAATGTTCTTTCTAATGTGTTCCTCTTTTTTGTCAACGTCAAAAATGTCTTCAATGATCTATCCCGATCTGTCCAATATTTTGTATTTTTCCATGATAATCGTATCATCTTTTGATTTTAAGCAACCAGTTGATGTGCATGCTTATTCCTGTGAGCCATTTCTTCAATATTTCTGTAGGCCTACACATATTTAGGGTCTGCTTTGTGCCGGTCTTCTTATTCTTCACAAGAATATAGAAAGATAGATAGATTATATGGGTAGATAGTTAATCGGTTCCGATCACTGAGATTTGTATCGTAAGCGTGAGAAAGGGGAATTCCCGATTTTCCGTTGCATGAACAGTGGTTTTGTTAGGAACCAGAAAAAAACAAGGAAGAAGAATACGAACACGTATTTAATACAACAAGACAGGCGCAAATTTTTCAAGCGTAAGATTACAAACAAAAAGACCAGATACAAAAATTATGAGAAAAAGACTGAAACTTCCCTGCTGCTGTGTCCAATGTGAGAAAAGGAATAAACTAAGATGACATCATAATGTGTTTTTTGAGTAAATATGATGTCAGAGCGGAAATGAGAACTATGACACACTAGTGAAGAGTAGTTTGGAATGTAAAGGATACCAGTATTAAATAATGCATAAGAGAAAATACAGGCATATGGTCGACAGAATGGGAAAATATGTAATCATTCTGTCAAACATGTGCCTTGGGATGTTAGTTCTGAACAGAAATCTCTCCAGGACGGGCGTTTACTCATTTTAAAAACATGTCTGGAGTTTTTGATGACCTGATGAGCTCGAACGTTGTACATTGATTCTGTTTGGAAGACACCATGTTATTGCTAAAGTAGGCCTACCATATTTCTCCCAAGCCCTACTGGTTCATGTTTCATACTATCAAGAAGAAAAATGGATGAGTTCTATCATCCCCATGTCGCCAAACTTCAGTTGTGGATGAACAGATGGTTCAAGTTGTCTGGGAGCTTGAAGACTTTTGAGGAGTTACAGGATATGTTCCTTTTGGAACAGCTACTCGACAATGTGCCTGTTCAGGCACAGATGCTCATCAGGACCACAGAGGTGCTAAGCAAGTGTGTGAAACTCCAGCAAGTACAAACGGAGCCACACTGGCGTATCCAGAAGGTTTGGGAAACCAGAGATGAGTGGGCAATTTTCCAAAAGATAGCCATAATATGGTCTGTTTCTTTTCAAAGAAAAGAAGCCACAGAAAGTCGGACAGTCTGCAACAGGGAAAGGAAAAGAAAAGGAGTGGGGCCACAGCTGTGGTTTTACCATGCAGTTCCGCTCTGAAGTAGTCCCATCGGAGGGCTTTATGTGAATTGCCATCAGGAACCATTTGTTCCAAAGTGCCAGGCAAAAAAACTGGTAGGTAAGGCGACCAATGCTCTGTGAGATAGAGGCTGACGTTTTCATAGTCTGTGCTGACCTGGTTTACAAAGTATTGTAAGAAATATTTACACGACATGTTATCTCAGATCAGCATATGTTGGATATCCTCTAAGTCTAACTGATAAAAAATACCTTGTAGAAAATTTGTGCCCAAGTCAGTCATGCTTCTTAGAACAAGAGTTAATTGTACATGGATACACTGCAAGCGATCATGGAGCATGTGGGTGTATGGCTTGGTGTGATGTGTGTGCGTATCCATGTGCATGTGCGTGCGTGCGTGTGTGTTTTACTTTAATTTGAATTATGCTGCATAACTGTGGCTGGCACTGGACAACAGTTATGATGTATTCAAAGATTTCAGAGATTACAAACTATTTTGGAGTGAACTGAATTGAACAGGGCGTTGACATGATAAACATAAACATGAAATTCCAAAGATATCTTTGCTTTTTTTGTTGTTGCTTTTTTGTTGTTGTTGGTTTATTCCATTACAGAAATATGTTTTCGAATGAAAAAAAAAGGTAAATATGTCAATATGGGAGATCTATGATATCACAATTGAACTAATGGGCAATACGTCTGTCATGGGTGCTTCTGAAGTTGTTTATGGTGGCTAAATAAGGAATTATATTCAGTATGGTTCAAACTATTTGTGAGAAAAAAATCACATCTCTAGACACTAACACAAATATCAAATAAAGACAAGTTATCAAAGGATTATCACAGGTCTACTTGGATCATCAGGCCTACATTATTGCCGATTCTGTAGCAGTTTACTTCATTTACTAAAGTTTGGAGTATGTTCAAGAGGAGTTCACTGCACTCAAACAATTCCATATGCGCTCCACCTAAATCAGTCAACAACTTGACACTCTCTGAGTCTCTGCAAAACTGTATGTTCTCCCAAGGTCTTAAAATTGAAAGAGGGAAGAAAAGGGGCCTACAAAATAATGCACTGACACCACGAGAATGGTGGCAACTTTAAGATGGGAAGTGATCAAGCAGTCTAAGATTTAACTCAAGATATGAGATTTTGAGTCCACGGTTACAATTTTGACTTGATTGTACACACATACACACAACATAAGAAGTAACTAAAAACAAAATGTTTTACAATCTTTTTATCTTTTTAATTGCACCACAGCATTCACTATACATTTTGCTTTATACAAAAATACGTGTGTATTTTACCACTTGGAGGTGTACCAAGAGAGGCAGCATCTTTTTCCATTTCAACAATTTTCCATTTCACAGTCAACATAACTTGATACAAAACCAACAAGTTAAGCATGAAATGATATTTCTTTTTTAAAGCACAAAGTTTGGAGTTGCCACTGCCAGTGTGATGCACAGAGTGGTAGCTTTGTGTGTACAGCTTTGACTTTACTAACCCAACAGATCACATTAAAAAAAAAAATGTGCTTTCACTTTTTACACAGCTTTTACAGATTAACTGTGAAATTAAACTGTATGACAAATCCCTACATTTACTTTGGTCTTATGCACATGTTTGACGGCAGATTTAGGGGTCATTCTAAAGTCTACCACACCATAACCTGTCATGGTATCAGAGAACTTTATGTCTGCCATCTTTTTTTGTGGACCTCAGTTGCATGCAGGTACATGGAACACCTTTCGTCTTTCTTTTTTCTTTTCTTTTTTCAGTGCTCCAAATGACCTTAACTGATCCTTAGTTTTTCTTCTCTCTCGCTTTTTTTAATTACATACATTGGTAAAATACTGTTCATAATCTTGCATCTGTTTGTTTATTTATAAATGAACAGTTTGACATTTTTGGTTAGTCTTTTGACATTTTTGGTGTCTTTTATACCATCAACACTCTGCTTTTTATAACATTTTTGGTCAGTCTTTTAAACTGTTCATAATCTACTATATGTTCATCTATTGATGGACAGTTAATCATTTTCATCAGTTTTTTTACGATGTGGTATCTTGCCTGGGTTTTTCTGACCTAATGTAAATGCATAGCTGTTTGTATTTGCATGTTCTATGGTAACACTGACATATGCAATAGTATTCTAAGAACTGTTTGTATTTGCATGTTCTATGGTAACACTGACATATGCAATCGTATTCTAAGAACAGACGTTCATCACAAATGTCAACAAAAAAGGATGTCTGCAGATATCAAGTTCCAAAACATGTGTTTATGCTCGCATACATACATGTATGTGTATAGGTGACTGTGCTTGTGTATTTGTGCTTGAGCCATTGAGTCCATGTTCACTAGTAAGTGCATGTAAAATGTCTGCCACCTCATCTCCAAGTATACTTACATTTCAGAGGTACTCTATGTTTGCTTTATATTAGTTCTTTCGGTCACTGAATGAGAGATGAAAAGGTTAAGAACAGCCGTACCAGCCTTAGGAGTGCAAAGTTTGTTCTATGATATCCGACTACCGAGCATTAGGAATGTGGAAGAAGCACATGGCCCCTTGATTTACATCAACATGTCTCTCTAGCAGTAGCAGTAGAGACACAAAGCCAAATATTTCACAAACAGTAGCAGTTGAGACACAAAGCCAAATATTTCACAAACAGTAGCAGTTGAGACACAAAGCCAGGAGGCAAGTGATCATTGTACTACCACACACAGGGCATTATAGCACAAGAAAACTACAATTTGCTATAAATATGACAGCAAGTTGGGCTATTTGTTTGTTAGTTTGTTTTCTATTGAAGTCTGCAATACAGCATAGATGTGAATCACATTTTATGTGCTCTTGCAGAGTGGGAAGGAGTCTTTGCTTTTATTTGAAGCATTTTGTTATTAGATGCAGAAAGATGTAGGCTCATATTTTTAGATGGGCAAAATAATGCATGCCTTATTCATTCTCTTTCTCTCTCTACTTCTCTCTCTCCCTCACAATTTGTCTCTCTTTGCTGATGTTGTGTTTGTGATTATTTTTTTCTCCTTGTTTCTTCAGGATTACTTCTGTTCTGATAAACTTTTGTTCATCTGATCTTGAGTTTGGCGTTGGTCCTTTCAGTTTTTATATCACTCAAAACTTTTTTTTTTTTTTTTTGGGGGGGGGGGGAGGGTATTATTTATGGATAATTTTCTGTCTTGTGGAACAAATATTAATGACTGCACTGAACTGTAGACATATTCTATTCAGAATTATGTAGCCCATCTTGCCTATCATAAAAAGATGCATGATTATATAACCTCCTTGCTTCATTTTCTCCCATCAATTGCCTGTTTCTCATGTAAAATCAATACATTATACTACAAGTGTATCAACAGAACTGCACCTATTTATTTTTGTGACACCTCCTAGTGTACACTATTTCCTGATCTCTTCGTTCTGCTTCTGATAGTACTTGTTTACAAATTCCTCAATACCCAGTACAGATTTTCCACTGTCAGTCGCTACTCTTTTTTTTGTGTCAGGTCCATTCAACTGGAATGAGCTTCCCCTGTTTGTTCTGTCTTCCTTCAAGTCTACTTGAAGACATACCTTTTGTCCAGCAGTGATTTTTCCCTATATATGCCACCCTTTGCCCTACTGCGCTCCTGTCCTTCCCCTCCTAGTCTGTGTGTTTTTGTACTCTTGAGTTTTTGTCATCACGAGTGAATGCTTTGATGAATGAGAGTGCATGTTTTGACTTGATTTATATGCCAAGATTTGGCACTGTATAAATGTCATTATTACTATTAGTATTATGTTCACTTGTACTTAACCTTCCTTGAATGTGTTATAAAGCATCCACATTTCCATTGATCTGCAGATCCTATACATAATGAAAGCCAGCATTGTTCTTATTCTAAAAAAAGAATGGCTGACCTTTATATCTGATCCACATGTTACTCCACAACAGTTCTGTTCACAGGGTTTCTCTTCTTTTTTTTTTTTTTGGTCTTATCACTGATGTGCTTTTTACGACATCCTTGGAGAAGACCACTTTTATTGTGTCTCAGCTTTTAGTTCATTTGGGCTGACATTAACACTGACTGCAAGTTATTATCTTCTGCCTCAGCACAGGATACAACAAATTAAATGGTAACATGTATAACTGCTTCAGCTATGTGGAGCCCCATAGAGTACAGATACTGTTCCACAAATGCAGGGTTCTTTAACTTCCGTGGCTATGTGAGAGAACTGGTCTACACTGATTATCCTCAGCAGTTGTGCAGACTGGTGCACGTACTGCAGAAAATCACCACATTCTTACCATTCCAAGTATGACAGATTTCCCCCCTTTTTTTATGATGAGTATTTGTATGGATTTACTTTACAGGATGGAACAGAGGTTTCCAATACTCAGAAAGTCATTCCATTTTTCCAAGATTTCCAATCTCCAACCACCACTGTCCTATGATTAGTGGGCTAGTTGGTAGAACCATGAACTCTGATATCTTGAGTTCAGTGCCAGCCCACAACATTGAAAACTGGCCTGTTCGCTACCCATCTTAATGTTTCCATCATTCTGATGGTGTCAGCTTAGTGTCTGACGAGTCCCTTCTCCTTTTTCCCATTTCAAGACCTTGCCAGCGCATAGGGTTTTGTGCAGGCTCAGGAAATCTGTCAGATAACTGCTGGTGGATTTGGGTGGAGCACATATGGAGCTGTCCAAGCGTGGTGAATGTCTCTTAAAAAAACTCAAATAAATCCAATAAAACACATATACAGTGCTTCTTCAGGGCTTGACTCTACAACAGAGTCTGAACAATCAGTCATTAACTATACTTCACACACACATACAATGAAACACACATACAATGGCACACCCACACTCAAAATTCACACACACATACAATGAAACACACACATACAATGGCACACCCACACTCAAACATAGAGACATACCACACACACAGACACATGCTCGCATACACACTTATCTCACACACACACCCCCCCCCACTTCCCTCACTGGCACATTCCTGAGGTGTTAGACATGGTTCTCCAAGGCCTGACTCTGCAGCTGCGCCTGAGCAATGTCCTGGAGGGCCAGCTGGATTTCAGACAACAGGTCCTCCCCTTTCTTCACCACGTCCTCCAATCGGTTGGCTGATTCCTGGTTCTCCGCTTCCAGCCGCTGTAAACTGGACAGCTGCCATTTACAAAATACATACTCTCTTAAGTAATTCTGGTATTAAATCAAAGAGCCTGGGACCAGAATTATGAAGTTTCAAAAATCTTAGTTCTTCAATTTTCAAAGCCTGGTGCATTAGGAACATGACAACCCATACTATATGTCATTCAGAGTTCCCACAGGTTTGAACAACAACAACAACCACCACCACCACCACCACCACCACCACCACCACCACCAAATCTGTACTTTTTCAATACCTATTTCCAGATCTCTATCTTTCCCAAGAACGGCAAATTCTACAATGGTTTAAGTTTTGGTATAGCCTTCGAAACGCAGATGACATCATGCTAATTGCAGAAAGTGAAAGGGACCTACAAAACCTTGTGAATATACTTGAAATAGAAAGCAAAGGTAAGGGGTTGGAACTAAACAGCAGGAAGATTGAAATCATGGTGATCAGTAAAAAACATGAAATCCCCTCATGCAAAATAACAGCAAACGGCACAACCTTGAGACAGGTTGATAAATTTAAATACTTGGGAACGATCATTTCACCAGATGGCAGATGCACATCAGAAATAGCCAGCAGAATCAGCCAAGCAAAAACAACATCCAAGAAGATGGAGAGCATTCTTACCAACAAATGCTTATCAATTAACATCAGGAAGAGAGTTCTTGAATGTTATATAGAACCAATACTGTTGTATGGTTGCGAGGCATGGACAGTCAACAAGCAAAGCCAGAACAAGATTGAGGCAGCCGAGATGTGGTTTCCAAGAAGGATGTTGAGAGTTCCATGGACAGCAAAGAAAACAAACGAGACGGTCTTGATGGAGGCAGACACAAGTAGATCATTCAAAAGGAAGACTAGGAAAAGGCAGGCAACATTCATAGGCCATTTTATGAGGAAAGGGGAATTGGAACACCTGGTCACAACGGGAAAGCTGGAGGGAAGGAGAGCAGCGGGTAGACCCAGGGAGAAGATACTACTATTACTAGACGGACTTGCAGAGTGGCTGAAGACAGGGAGGGTGGAAGAGATGCTTGAGGCAACAAGAGATAGAGACAGATGGAAGTCCATAATCGCCAACGCCATGTGGCAAGGCACCTGATGAAGATGATGATAGCCTTCTGACAATGCCAAAGGGAAATCCTAAGCATGTCTTTATACCTTGCTACAGACCACTGCCAGTGATTCAAGCCTAGTGGGGAATTTCCATCACATGCTAACTTCTGGCTTGCACACATACAATATGAATGAACCTTCTTGCTACATCATCATTATCATCATGTCGAGCTTGCTCAGCTATCCATGACACGTTTCTTCCATCCTTCTGTGTCAGACATTGCAGTAGGTAGTTCATCATACTGACAGCCCATATCATCGATCAGTTGGTTGATGAAGGTCTTCTTTGGACGTCCTGGTCTTTGTTTGCCATGACTGGGTCTCCATAGTAGAACATCCCCCACCAGTTCTTCTTTGCTATGCCAGCAGTGTCCCGCGAAGCACAGTCTTTGTTGATGTATTGATTTACTGACTGGTTGGGATCTTGCCATATAACTCTTTGTTAGTTGGATGTTCTCTCCAGGATTTGTTTTGGGCTGCACGCAGCATTCGTGTGTATGCTCCATCAATCTTCCTCTCCAATGTCGTTGTTAGGGTCCAAGAGATTGAGCCATATATAAGAACGGGCTCTACTTCTGCTCGGAAGAAGTTCCTTTTCAGGTTGTCTGGTTGATTGGATTTCCAGATTTTGTCCAGTTGATTTAGTGTGCCCCAGGCATTTCCGAGTCTGGTGTTGACGTCTTGTTCTGTGGAGTCAATGTAGCTTCCAAGATATTTAAAAGTCTTGAACTTGTTTGATTGTATCTCCATTGAGACTTCTCATACCTTCTGATGCGTCTTGGTTCAGACAGATGAACTCTGTTTTGTTCACATTGAGGTGGAGTCCGATCTCCATTGCTGTTTTTTCGACACTGTGAAGGAGAGATGTTGCATCCTTTAGGAAGTCTGCGAGAACAGCCAGATCATCAGCGTAATCGGCATCTATTACCTTTACCGCAGGGTAGCGTCTGCTCTTCTGTTCTGTGAGGGTAAAGCCGAGTTTTTTGTTCTTATCCACTGCTTTCCTCAGCACTTAATTGAGACAGATGAGAAAATGTAGGGGGCAAGCGTATCTCCTTGAAGGACTCCAGCAGTGATGTCAAAGAAGTCTGTGTCTCTGTTGGGGGAGCAAACCATACAGCGGGTATTCTGATACAGCATTATGATGGCATCTACTGTTTCCTTGGGTAATCTGTATGCAGTTAGAATCTCCTTCTTGCTACAACCAGGGAAAAAACAACAAAAGAATGGTGCTAATTTGGCACTACACGGCTCCCCATTCACAAGACAATGGTCAGCATCTGGCTTTTTCATTCAGCCAATAATGAAGATGAAACATGGGAGGATTACACTAAGGAGAAGACTGAAGCTATTCTGCATTAAATGGAGGAGTTTAAAAGACCCCCCCCCCCCCCCCCCCAGTAAATCTGAGGCAGAAATAGATTTACAAAAAGAATGGGATGAAATGAAAGAAGGTAAAGAGCTGGAAAGTAATTACTGCTGGTGTTATTTCTGACTGTGTAGAGCCATATCAAGGCTATAATTGTTTCAAAACATATACCACGGCTGCATTTTCTCAGCCATTCTGCCACCCTTTAGTTGCGAGCCTGCGTCGCCTGCGTGTGCTATTTTTAGCCAGGCAGGGTCGACCAAAGTCCGTCAGTGTAGCACGTCTTTGTGCTCCCGCACTAGTGATAAAGGGACGGGTGAAAAGGGTGTGGGGAGTGGAAGGGAAGGGGCGCGCTATTAATAGCCGGCAGAAAGCGGCCAACTAAAGTATCTTGGATTTGTGCGCTGTGAACAATACTTCAACAGGAAAAAGAAGGGAAAAGAAAATTAAGTGTACATATTGATCAATGCATTCAAGTGCAGAATCTATGGAATGCCCCTGGCAATGCCCACTCCATTCAATTTATCACACAGGGGATCTAAAAAAAATACCTGAATACAAATTTAAACATAACTAAGGACACCAAAATGTATATAAACAGGCTTAACTCTTATTGTCCGGCAAGCCGACTCAGTCGGCCTTCCGTCCAACCTGAATGAACAGCAAGCCGACTCAGTCGGCTTTTTCAGTTAGCAGACATCTTGACTGCGACAATCACAACTTTTCCGACATCAGCCGGCTTTACGGCTTCCTTTACGGCAACAGATAGTTCAGCTTGTGTTTCACGCTTGTCTGTGCCGGTGAAGTAGTTTCAAGTTGGATTTTTTTTTGCATCTTGTGCTGTGTTTTGATTTGTCATGGCATTGGGTGGGCGGTGCCCTATGAGACTGACCGCTGAGCAGGTGATAAAATTGTGTCAAAAAACATTGGACGATAGTAATAGCAATAATATCATCAGTGACAGTGATGAGAGTTTTCTGACACTCAAATGATGAGTTGGTTTCTTTGGATGGTGGTGACACTTCAGCAGGGTCTTATTCAAAGAAATGACAACTTTCTGAAACTCACCTGACATCAAACGATCAGTGACCAAGTCCACAGATGAGCACACACTTTTTTTTTTTTTTTTTTAGTGGTTTTTACTTATTTTTGCCTCAAATAATGGTTCTACACTAGAAAATTTGCAGCCACTATAGAAAAGAAAACTCACGAACAAGTTGTGACATGTGTAACAGCTAAGGGTCTGGTTTTTGTCATTTTCGGGGATGTGACCTGAAGTAAATCAGAGGTGAAAAGCATCAAAATAAAAAAACAGTGACATTTTTTATGGTGGTGAACTTATTGCTAGGATGTCAAGGAACATCTTTTTTTCTTAGAGTTTGGATGTACAAGATAACCTGGTCAGCTATAGTGTTTTGAGTATCAACCATACAACTGTTTTTTGTCTCTGCTGTAAAACATGTGTCTGTAATTAGCATTTCTAGTTATCTCAATATGACAATAATATCAATGTAACATTATTCCCAAGATGCACAATTTTATTCTAAACATGGGCATACCAAAATGTTTGCTGTAGATTGGATACAAAAAAAATTATCATCATTTTACTGGCCTAACCCCCTCTTTGACAATTCGCATAGCGCAAATCCTTTGGCCAGACTTAAAACCCCTAACGGACAATAAGAGTTAAATTACCTAAAACTGTTTCTGCAAATCTCATCTCCTTAGAGCACTTAATACATGTACCCAATTATCAATCATAAGAGAAAGTATCTAAGACTTTATTGAACACGTAGAGATGAATGGACCAGCAAGGCAAAAAGTGATAGGAATGACAAAAAGCAAAGGAACAAGGCGGAAACAAAGAGAGTGACAGAGAAGAAGAAATTTCTAGCAGAGAATTTCCATAAGATGAGGATACTATTTACACTGAAAGAGGCCCCATCATCCCCAAGGGGGTATGTGGATGATGTGGCAAAGTGCAGACATACCACCAGCAGTGATGAAATTTGTGCTGCCAACTGGCCCTGTTCATCTCAATGCCAAACCACTGGATTACTTATTCACGTCTAAACATTTTTTTAACTGTAGCCTATTAAACAACAATTACACTCAGTAAAACATCATCACTGCTAAAGGCTTAACTACAGATCATTTGCTGGACAGACATAACAGCTGATGAAATTAAGTCAATCCTGATTATGATGGGGATGAAGCATCTGCCAAGAATTCCCTCTACTGGTCTACTGATCTGAGATTTTCCAATCAGTAGAGCTGTGCCTAAAACCAGATTTTTCAAACTGAATCAGGACTTTCATCTGGAAATTCCACCAACACAAATGGACATGATGGCCCTAACTCTGACCCGCTGTACAAGATTAGGCCCTTCCTTGACAAGCTTCGTCTCCTGTTCAAGGTATGATACAACTCTGGTTGTGACTTGAGTGTTGACAATCTTGGACTCTTAAAGACGGATGAATCAACTTGTGCAAAATTTAACATATATGTTCAAAACAAATTCAGTGATCTGGAAGACACTGGGTACAGTGGGGAACAATGGACATATTTAAAACACTCAATAAATGAAACTTGTGAAGAAACTTCAGAGTTGAAAGAAAAGCAAAGAACTGAATGGAAAAAGAAATTTTAAGCTTGATGGATGAACGAAGGAAAGTAAAGGTAAAAGAGGAAGAATACAAAAAGATACGGAAATCAGGATTAAGTGCAATGAAGCTAAGGAAGCCTGGCTAGAAACAAGGTGTAAAGAAATAGAAGACCAACACAAAACAGACCCTTGGTTTATGTACAGAAACACTGAAGAAATCACCCACATGAAAAAGACAAGCACATCAACTAGTTGATTAAAATCAAATGATGGTATGATTATTATGGAAAAAGACAAAACATTAGGTAGATGGAAGAGTAGACTGGAGACCTCTTTGACGATGACAGAAAGGAGGAACACACATTATGAGAAAGAGCACTGAAGGACAACCAATAATAAAAGATGAAGTTAGAGCAGCAATAAAAAAGATGAAACAGGGAAAAACCTCAGGACTAGACAATATCAATTTTATCATTGCGAAAATGACTGAGGCTCCAGAAGAAGAATTTGGCATAAAAAAAGTAAGTCCTAAATGAAATTTATGATATCGGAAATATCCTCAAAGATGTGACAAAAATTACACCGGAAAAATCCTTAAAGATGTGACAAAGATTCTATCAAAAATAATCATGATGAGGACAAAGAACAGAATCAAACCAGAAACAGCAGAGGAATAACGTGGATTTGTTGACAGGAAAGGAACAATTAATGCCACAGACATTCTATTAAATCTCACAGAAACATCAGTTGAATTGAATAAGAATTTACAGTTATGTTTTGTTGATTATACCAAGGCTTTTCACCGAGTAAGACATGAAGAATTGATCAACCAACTGGAAAAACTCAATATTTATGAAAAAAATTCAAAATAATTACAAGGAATATGTACTGAGAGCAATCAGCAGCAATGAGAGTAGAAAATGATATTAGCTCTTTTCAAAACATCAAACGACGCGTTAGGCAGGGATGTATTCTGTCACCAGACCTGTTTTCACTCTATAGTGAAACCATCATGGGAAACCTTGAAGAATGCCCTGGGACAAAAGTTGGAGGAAAAATGACAAATAATCCTCGTATACATGCAAATGACACCATTCTAATAGCAGAAAATGAAAAAGACCTACAAAATCTTGTGAATACAGTTGAACTAGAAAGCAAAAATAAAGGGCTGGAGCTAAATAGTAGGAAGACTGACAACATGTTAATCAGTATAAAAACAAAAAAATCCCAACATACAAAGTAACAGCAAATGGCACAAAATTGAGACAAGTTGATAAGTTTGAACATCTGGGAATTCATCTCACCAGATGGCAGATACACATTAGAAATATCAAGCAGAACCGGCCAAGCTAAAGCAGCACTCAAGAAAATGAAGTGTTCTCACCAACAAAAGCCTATCAGTTAACATCTGGAAGGCAGTTCTTCACCGTTATGTAGAACCAATATTGTTGTACGGATGCAAAGCTTGGACAATCAATATGCAAAGTCAAAACAAGACTGGTTTCTAAGAAAAATGTTAGAGAGTTCCATGGACAGCAAAGACAACAAACAAGACAGTCTTGGAAGAAGCAAACACAAAAAGAACAATGAAGATGATCAGGCAAAGACACACAACATTTATAGGACATTTTATGACGAGAAATTTGAGCACCTAGTCACAAGACGGAAGCTAAAGGGAAAAAGGGCACCAGGCAGACCTAGAGAGAAAATATTAAACAGATGTGCAGAGTGGATGGGAACAGAAAAGGCAGGACTTGCAGCAACAAAAGACAAATTTATGTGCAAGGCCATGATCATCAATGCCATGCAACATGGCACAAGATGATGAAATCACTTATTAATGCACAAAAATACAATTATCTACATAGACTACAGCAAAGAACACTAACTGATGCTATATACTTGAACAATTTCGGCCACTCAATTCGAGATTAAGAAATTTATTTCAGAACTTCTTTTAAAGCATTCTGGGTTTTTTCAGATCCAAGTATGCACAGAGTTTCCGCACAGTCTGAATACTCCATCTTCAGTATGCATACATGCTGGGTGTTTTCATGTTTCCATAAGTCACCAGATATTTACATGGCTTACAGGATCTTTAACATGCAAATCTGATGTTCTGTGAGCGTATACACACAAAGAAGGTTTATGCACAAGCACTGATTTGCACACATATTGACCTGGGAGACTGTAAAAATCGCCACCATCAGAAGGCAGCCAGGCAGGACTGAACCCAGACCTTCCAACTGGAAGTCAGGTATCTTATCCACATGACTACTATGCCTGTCATATCAGGAGTAATCCATGAAGGTGCATCATTTCAGGCATTACAACTAAAATAAATAAAACAACACATAAACAATAATGTAATATTATTCTCGTGAAATATGATCTATATATGGTCACGGCTACGAAATGGCGTCAACGGGCCGTGCGCGCTACTACCGAACTTCGGAGCTAAATTTACACACTCTATACCTCAAATATAGCCACAAAATTAATGTAACGTGAAAGTGAAGTAATGACCTTTGCGCCTGGGTGCATTTTCCCCCACAGCAACTGATAACAGTTCCGAAAATCAATATTTTGTCGTTTGTTTACACTATCGTCGGAGATAATTTTTGTGACACTTCAAAGAGTGTGCGCAATCGATTGAGCGATACGCCACAACGAGTACAAGAAACTTTCATGCCTGGGACTTGATCAACATAAAATTGAATGCATAAAGCCCTCATACTTCTACATCGGCAAATAGTGGGCACAGGAAGTAGAAAATTGCCGAGCAAAATCTGCTTGGAGTACATCACTGTTCGTTGTGAAATTTCCCTTGACTCTATAGTTTGTTAATAGCCTGTTGGTACAGTTTTAAGTAAATCTTATCGATACAACACACAGTGGCTTATGCTTTTAAGTGTGCAGTGTTGCAAAAGATGTTGTTTTCTGTATGTGAAGTTATGAAAATTTTATCAAAAACGATGCTTTTTCCTGAAATAGCTTTTTGTTAATCCCACATGTATTCAAAACATGCAGATACAATCCCTGTAGCTTCTTTTCAACTGTTTTTATACAAAAAAAAATCATCAATGTATTTGCTTTTTTCCCTGAAGAAAAGGTAGATTCTCTCAGAATGTCGTGAAATTATGTACTAAAGAGATCTTTACTGAATTCAGGAAATCACAATTCACTTAAAAAGAAAGTGATTATCATATGTGACATTTGGTTTTTATTATCTCAAATGACAGATGGTTTGATGCCATCTTTTGCTTTTTAGAGGAATGTTTAGTACAATATTATGTTGTGACTGTTGTGAAGTTATGAATTGGTATTTAAGTTATGAACATTCTATAGAATAGCCAGTTTTCCACCCTCATTATCAATCCCAAATGTATTCAAAACATGCTGATACAATCCCCTGAGCTCTTATACCCCTGTTTTTGTTGAAATTAATTGATACAAATAGCTACTCCAAACAGCGTGCGTCAGGCGGAAAGTTTGCAGATTTGACCTACTTTCTGGCATTTTTCAACTCGTCATATTCTGCGATGTGTGAAAGAAAATGTAATAAAATCTACTGCAATAAAAAGATTGGTGTTTCGTTGTTTGAATGATGTACTTGTTTAGACTAATACTCATTTTCGTATGTTTTATTACATGTTCATTCACCCTTCCCTAGGAGTTTGGCCAGGTGTCTTGACTTAACGCTGATTGCCTTCTGTTTACACTCATCATCATCATCAGGTGCCCTGCCGCATGGTGTTGGTGACCATGGACTTCCAACCATCTCTATCTCTCGTTGCCCCCAGCATCTCCCCCACCCTCTTCATCCTCAGCCACCTTGCAAGTCCGTCCAGCATTCTCTCCCTGGGTCTACCCGGTGCTCTCTTTCCCTCCAGCTTTCCTGTTGTGACCAGGTGCTCCAAATCCCCCTTCCTCATAAAATGGCCTATAATGCTGCTTGTCTTTTCCTAATCTTCCTTATGAGTGATCGACTTGTGTCTGCCTCCATCAAGACTGTCTCAGATCCATGTCGTTCAAAACCTGCGAACTGGATCCTCTTCCAGGTTCTCTCTACGCCGACTGTCTCCCTACTCTCCTCCCATTCATCACTGACATCATCAACACTTCTCTTCAAACTGGAACTGTCCCTGATTCTTTCAAGTCTGCTATTGTTCACCCTCTCCTCAAGAAACACAATTTAGATCCAAATGAACTGAAAAATTACCGGCCTATCTCTAATCTCTCTTTCTTGTCAAAACTCCTTGAAAAAGTCGTCCTCAACCAGCTGAACTCTCACCTGTCTGTCAACAATCTCCTCAATCCTTTCCAGTCAGCCTACCGCCAGTGCCATAGCACTGAAACTGCCCTACTACACATTCTCAACAATCTCCTCCTTGCAACTGATACTGGCAAAGTCTTTTCCTCCTCACACTCCTTGATCTGTCTGCAGCCTTTGATACCATTGATCATGGTATTCTCCTTTCTAGACTTCATCATACTTTTGGTATCTCTGACATTGCTCTGTCTTGGTTCACTTCATACCTATCCAACAGAAAACAAACCGTTCTCATCAATAGCACTTACTCTCAACCCGCATACCTGACCTGTGGTGTTCCACAAGGATCTGTCCTTGGCCCTGTTCTTTTCACTCTTTACACCTCCCCCCTGTCCACCATCATCAACTCCCATTCTATAAAACACCACTTCTATGCTGATGACACCCAACTTCAAGACAGTGACTCACCTGATAATATACAGCGCCTGTTGACTCGCACCACTGAGTGTTACTCGGACATTAAGAACTGGATGACACACAATAGACTTCAGCTTAATGACGACAAAACAGAAGCTATCCTCATTGGCACCCGTCAGAAACTTTCTCAGCTGCCTCCTCTTTCTCTCCCATTATGTAACACATCAGTCCCAATTTCTGATTCAGCTAAAAACCTTGGTGTCTGCATTGACTCTACCCTCTCCATGAACAACTTTGTTACTCAAACTGCCAGATCCTGCTACTATCATCTCCATCGTATAAGGCTGATCAGGAAGTATCTCTCTGTCGAAACAACTGCAAAACTCGTTCTCTCCTTCATAATGTCTCGCATTGACTATTGCAATTCACTCCTGTCTGGTCTTCCTGCCTCCACCATTCACATCCTACAGCGCATTCAAAACAATGCTGTACGCCTTGTACTCAAAAAGAAAAAAGCTGACCACATATCTCCTCTCCTGGCACAACTTCACTGGCTCCCTGTATCAAAGCGCATACAGTACAAACTAGACACCATGTGCTACAAAAGCCTCAATAACGCAGCCCCCGATTACCTGTCAAGCCTACTTGAGATCTATCTTCCCTCACGTACCCTCCGCTCTGCCTCCGATCCTCTGACTTTTCGCTTTCCACGCACTAAGCTCAATACCTATGGTCCACGAGCCTTCTCTGTTTCTGGTCCACTCTCCTGGAACAAACTTCCTCTCTCAGTCCGTCAGCAACCTACTTTTGTCTCCTTCAAGTCCGCTCTCAAAACTCACCTTTTCTCCTCCGCATAAAATCCTAACCTCACTCAACCCCCCCCCCCCCCCCCCCTCTGCAGCCTGTCTCCGCTCGGAGGGAATCACATGGTTATAATATATAATTGTATATGCTATGCTCTCTATAATTTTCCATTGCTTTTATTCTTGCTTTTATTGCTTTTATTCTTTCTCCCCATTTATAGCCATGCGTGTGTGTGTGTGTGTGTGTGTGTGTGTGTGTGTGTGTGTGTGTGTGTGTGTGTGTGTGTGTGCGTGCGTGCGTGCGTGTGCGTGCGTGCGTGCGTGCGTGCGTGTGTGTCTGCTTCAGCGCTTAGATTTGATTTTATCAAGATTTTGCGCTATATAAATATTGTAATTATTATTATTATTATTAATTATGTTTGTTTTCTTTGCTGTCCATGGTACTCTCAACATTCTTCTGAGAAACCACATCTCGGCTGCCTCAATCCTGCTCTGGCTTTGCTTGCTGACTGTCCACGCTTCACATCCGTACAACAGTATTGGTTCTATATAACATTCAAGGACTCTCTTTCTGATGTTAATTGATAGGCATTTGTTGGTAAGAATGCTTGTCATCTTCTTGAATGCTGTTTTGGCTTGTTTACACTACCCTTACTTAATGCTCTGTCGCATCGCGTGAGTGGCTAGATCTAAAAAGATTGCCCAATGAAATGAAAGAAGACATCCAGATCCTTATTTCAAGCCCGTTTCGTCATGAACCGTGCGGTCAATGTGTAAAAATTCAAGCAATAAAATGTTCAAAGTCGAATTTCTACTATAAAGACCTGATTGCCCAAGCTCATAATACATCAGTTTGTAGATCAGACTTCCCTCTACAATATTTATCCAAAATGTTGTTTCATTATCATTTCCATGCAAAGCGGCAAGCGATAAAAAAGACCAAAGTGTACCGCTCATCACGAACACTGTTAGCCGCCATGGCGACGCGCACGCTAAATTGTCGGTCACCAGTAGTGACCAAAATGTGACAGCGACTGCTTCAGTATCGCAGTCAGATCAACTGTTTGCGCAAGTTGGTAAGTTAGTTCTTTACTGTTTTTGATTTTATGAATATTTTGTTGTTCTGTGTACTTTTTATGAGCCGACACTGTTTGCAACAAGATGCTGTGGAATTGTGCCAACAACACAAAGTCGACATTGTGGGCTGGTCCGAAAAATGACTGACTTATTTAAATTTACTGGTGCTAACTCAACTTCATGATAAAAGTATTACGAGAAAGAGACTTTTCATTTATTTCATTCATATATTTAGTAAAGAAAAACATTCATTTCAAGGACTGAAGGG
The DNA here is from genome assembly GCA_030674185.1 of Monoplex corrugatus. Classification (NCBI taxonomy): domain Eukaryota; kingdom Metazoa; phylum Mollusca; class Gastropoda; order Littorinimorpha; family Ranellidae; genus Monoplex; species Monoplex corrugatus. Next base: position 33,556,453 of record JAPXFY010000022.1, on the reverse strand, counting down.
TTTTATTTGGTCACGTGACCTGAGCTTGTGCAGTACTTTCAGTTTCATAGTTCTTCCAATGTGGTCGCACTTTCATCAGATGAATCGGTTAAGCTTCAACAAAACAAAACTATACATATATAATTAGATCTATACTCACATTTTGTTAAGAATTTTGTACCATTATATAAATGTGCACTGTGAAATAAGTGTGTAATCACAAGATTTGTTGCCAGTAAGTGATTAACAGACTGAACACATTCTCTTATTGATTCAACTTGTAAACTGAAAATTTAGTGATATGACAATACTGGACAATTACTGAATTTGTCTGCAAACTGGTTGACACAGAAACATGACAGAGAACAATAACAACAGGAAATATGGCTGTTTTCAGCTGATGAAACCTACAACCGACTGAGAAGCTTTCTGCCTTGAAGGGAAGACCACCATTGTTGCCAGCTGTACGTTTGACTAACCGTCTCCTGCTGCAGTTAAGAGGACTTCAGCTGGAAGGAAAGAAGTATTCAAAACAAGTACTGCAATTTTGCCTCTAGGATTAGATGGGTTGTCAGCAAATAAAAAAAGGCTGTCTAAAACTGACAGGGTCATTGGATGATCTCAGGCTAGTTCTTCAACACCATCTCCTCACAGAAAGACCCTTCTGCAGACTGTCCTGTGGCTGCCTGTTCTGCTATGCAACTCATCCTGAAGGAGATATATCTGCTGCTGACATGAATGAAAACACTGTTGAAGCAGCCCTATTTCACTTCACCAAGCAGGGCCAGTGGATGGCTGTTTATTTTGTAGAAAGATTCTATATTGGACTGGTGTTGGAGTTAAAGGAGAATGGCAGCTGGGCGTCAGTCCGGTACCTGAACAGGTCAGGGGTCACACGGACTGTTTCTGCTGGCCTTCACGGGAGGATATTTTTGAAAACACACATGCTGAAGATGTTTTCTACTGGGACTTTGATTGTCTTCTAGTTAGCAATGATGGTCAAATCTGACAAGCAGATGATATGGAGGAAATCACCGCTGCATACACAAAAGTGTCATCCATCTACTGCGAGTAAGCAAACTGCTACAAAGCAAGCGGTATGGCTGACATATGTGCAACCATCCATGTTATTGCAAATGCACCAAGTATCACTTGTTGATTCCTGGGATTCTGACCAGTTAATTGCAAGAGACAGATCTCAGCTAGTTACTGTATATCACACTTTGTCAGTTAAGACTCAGACTGTTTATTATTTCAGAGCACAGTGGCCAGAACTGTTGTCCAGTCTGCTCACATTCATTCTGTTTCAGTGAATTCCCAAGTACAGAACAAAAATGTTACTTAGTTGAAGCTACAGCAAGTCACACCTGAGACTGTGGTTTATCCATCGAAGTGCAGTGGCTACAACAGCATCACCTTGCCATGTTGTGATAAATCCTGTGTGCCGATAATGGAAATTTTGGGGCTTTTTAGTCCACACACATTCATTACATGGATGACTCTGGACAGGAACAATGATAGCCATGCTACATGTAATTATGATATTGATCATCTGCTGCTTTAGATATTGACTGGCACTTGAAGTCAAAACACTATCCAGATGAGTGACTGAGTTTTGCAATTTGTGAGTATTAAGAAAATTATTAATCAATGTCAAATATATGTGTATTTTTTCATTTTTACAGTTTTGAAAGTGTGCTGGTTGAGTTTGTCTTTTTTTGCTGAATCCAGTGATACCAAAAGCATTTTTCTAGCTCAATGGAAAGCAAAGTAATGAGAAAATGTGTCTCCGGCATGCTTTTGTGTTATACTTTGTATCACTTGGGCATTGGCAAAACCCCTGATATTTCTGGTTTTGATAGCAAATTTTATCACTTTCCCTTTATAAGAACTACCTGAAAAAAATCAAACATCATCTATGCATCAGGAATGTCAAGAAAAATGCAAAACTGATCAGAAAATACACATCAGTTCTGTTGTATAGCCTGGTGAAAATGACAATAGAAATGCATGTGAAAATTAAATCTTTAAAAATTTGCAACTTTTTGCCTCACTGAGATACAGAAATGATGTTGGTATTATTAGAATCACAACAACAAAGATCTGTTTATTGGTAATAGTTTCAAAAATCTATAGGTAAATCTCAAAATCTGTTTGGAGTAGCTAATACAAGTAGGCCTACTGTTTTCCTGAAGAAAAGGGAGATTCTCTCCAAGAATGTTGTGAAGTTATGTACTAAAGAATCTTTACTGAATTCAGCAAGCCACAATTCACTTAAAAAGATACTGACTTTCATGTGTGGCATTTTGGTTCTTCTTATGTCAAGTGAAAGATAGTTTGATGCAGAGGTTTGTGTTTTAGAGGATGCTGCAATACAATGTTTTGTTGTGACTGTTGTGAAGTTATGTACAGACGACTATTTGGGTGCTGTTCTGGTAGGGCCTATGTGCTCTTGTAATATTTTCATGGCCTGTTTTTGTTTGGAACATGTCTTTTGAGTTACTCATAAGCTGTTTTGCACAACAATAAGATTTTTCAGCTTTTGAGATCTCTTAAATGTTGGAGGTGAGTGGACATTCTAGTAACATACATATCATCATCAGATGCCCTGCCGCATGGCGTTGGCGACGATGGACTTCCAACCATCTCTATCTCTCTTTGGCCCCAGCATCTCCCCCACCCTCTTCATCCCCAGCCACTCTGCACGTCCGTCCAGCATTCTCTCCCTGGGTCTACCTGGTGCTCTCTTTCCCTCCAGCTCTCCCGCTGTGACCAGGTGCTCCAAATCCCCCTTCCTCATAAAATGGCCTATAAATGTTGCTTGTCTTTTCCTAATCTTCCTTATGAGTGATCTATTTGTGTCTGTCTCCATCAAGACTGTCTCGTTTGTTTTCTTTATATATATATAGTAATACATATAATAAGCCTTAACTCTCCAGCCCCGAAGGTACGCTATAGCGTACCGTAAGCGAACAACGTGTAAGCCCGAAAGTACGCTATCGCGTACCACTGCTTTAGGAATTTTTGTACGACAGGGTCAAGGCTGGATGCAAAACTAAAGATACTGGCTCTATCTGACAACCATTCAAGAGTACACATGTACCCTTATCACCAGCATACAGCCTTTACTCGCAGTGCAAAGCGAACTTGAATCGAGTGACCCGGCTGCGTTTTCTAGGTCGCGTTGCAAAACAAACCACAATGGCGTCGCAGTCAACATCAACAAGTGCGCCGCGGCGAAGGCAGCGGGTTTTCAATGTTCAGGAGGTGATCGAACAGTTACAAACCATTGGATCTGATGTTGAAGAAGCCTCTGAATCTTCAGATGATGATTTTGTGGATGGAAACGTGTCTGGGGCAGATTTTTTGGCCAGTGATGACGAGTGGGAGATAAATAATGCAGATGACGCATCTGACAGTGACTCGAGTGAGGCAGCGTCGAACAACAACGAACCTGCTGTCGATCAAGACATTGAACCTGAGTGGGAAGCTGACCAGGATGAGTTCGTGCGTGTTCTGTTACAACCATGGAACCAGAACTTTGATTTTTTCCCGACTGTGACCGATTTCTACGGACAAGAGCAGAGTGGGTTACACGTCGAGCACATGGTGAGTCACGCCCCCTTGGATTTCTTTGCTGAGCTGTTCGACGTTAGAATCATGAAGCATATCGTCGACCAAAGCAACAAGTATGCCAGGGAAACAATCATGAGACCTCTGCACAAGGGTAGTATCTTTCGATACTTTCCTGACAAAGGCCTGACTGTGAATGACATGGTAGGTTTCTTTGCCATATGTGTGCACATGTCCCATGTGCATAAGCCAGAGATATCTGATTACTGGAGTACATCACCCATCCTGCAGACATCATTTGCTAGCAACATCATGCCACGGGACAAGTTCTGCATGATGCTGGCAGTGCTTCATGTGAGCAACAACGACCAGTTTGTGCCAAGGGGGACACCAGGCCACGACCCTCTTGCCAAGATCAGACCTGTGTATGAACACTTGCGCAACAGGTACAAGGCTTTGTACACTCCAGACAAGAACATCTGTGTCGATGAGGCCATATGCCCCTGGCGTGGCAACCTGGGCTTTCGTGTTTACATGAAAGACAAGCCGGTGAAGTGGGGTGTCAAACTGTATGAGCTGTGCGAGTCAGAGACGGCCTATGTCTTTGACTTCGAAATTTTTGCCGCAATCCCTGGACTCAGCAACAGACCAGTCGACGTTGTCACACGACTGGCGGAACCATTGCTCGATAAAGGAAGGTGCATGTATGTCGACAACTATTACTGCTGTCCTGAGCTCGCTGAAGCCCTCGCCCTCCGTTCAACGCACACTGTGGGGACCGTTCGTGCAAATCGGAAGGAGATGCCACCACAACTGAAGACAACGCCCCTCCCTCGACGAGGAGAAATACAGACTTACCGGCAAGGTACGTTTTATCATCCTTATTTCTAATTGTATCTGTGTCTTTTTCTTCTTTTCTCTCCCTGCCTTTCATCCAGTTCTTCTGCATAAACTAAGTAATAAGCATACAGCACACTTGGAAACTGTATATATATGTACACACATTTTTGTTCATGTATGCGCACATACATGCACAGTGAGAGAGAAATAAACACATACAGACACACACACACACACAACAAAAATATGGAGAGCTCAGCGATCAGCCATATGTGTGTGTGTCTGTGTGTGTGTGTCTATGTGTGTGTGTGTATGTCTTTGTGTGTGTGTGTGTGTGTGTCTCTATCTATATATATATGGGTGCTCTCCCATCGCCTAGCAGGCTAATCGCTGAGCTCTCCATATTTTTGTCTAAGTTTTTCAGCTGTTTTCTCATTGTGTATGTAATTGTGAATACTTTTTTGACACCATTTGCTTTTTTTTCTGTGAAATGTAAAGCGCTGGTGAGCATGTTTTTATATGGAATAAGCGCTATACAAAACATTATTATTATTATTATTATTATTATTATTATTATTAAGAAAAATAAGGGATCAGTGATATTTATAAATGAAAATGTGTTGATACAGATGAAGTATATTTTTGTTGTCAAAATATAAACATACTTTGACAGTTTATTACATGTTTTTCTGTCTTTATGATTCCAGGAGCACTCGCAGTCCTGCGGTGGGTTGACAAGAAGGCGGTCCATGTACTTACAACAAGGGCTGATCCCAGGCCAATGGTGAATGTTGTGTCTCGGAAGAACCCGAACAGCCAAAAGCTGAAGCCTGCTGCTGTACAGGACTATATCGAACACATGTCAGGGGTCGATAAGAGCGACCAACTCATGTCATACGCCCCCCTACAGCGCAGATCAGTCAAGTGGTGGAAGAAAGTTTTCTTCCATCTCTTTACTCTCAGCCTCATCCAAGGGTCCATCCTTCATCAGGAGTACCACAAGACCAGAGGGGGAAGAAGATGCCTCTCAAGAAGTTTGTGGAGCAGGTTGGGCTGGCCTTGAACAACCGATATCAAGTTGGGGTTGCTGCAGCTGCAGAAGCCGCCGCCGCTGAACATGCCCAACCTGTGCCTGCCCCCGCTGGAGTCATCGCTGCAGATCCGAGGGTGGATGCTGCTGCCAACCCTGCCCCTGCTGCTGCCCCTGCCCCTGCCCCTGCCAATGCCCAGAGCAGGTTGTGTGGCACTGGTCACTACGCTGTCCCAATTGGAACTGTGGAAACTGGGTCTAGGAGGAAAAAGTTCCGGAAGTGCCATGTCTGTGTTGTCCGGGCCAGTCACCACCTTGGTGTAAAAATCAGAAAGTGCTCAAACAAGTGTGGGAAGTGTGGTGTCACTCTCTGTGACAAACCCTACCAACCAGGTGACAATCAGATCACATGCTTCCAGTTGTACCACACCATTCTGAAGTATGTCGAGTATTGAAATTACTGTGTTTGTGTGTGCTTGAATGCATATTCATACTTGACTGCAGGTTTGGGGGGGGGGGAGGGGGGCTGTGAACTGTGAATGTTGTGTGAGACTGACCTGTGCACAACAGTACAAATACAGAACAGTGTAAAATACTACTGTTGCAATTTCATGTGAAATGATTTTCAAATTTGGTACCTTATCTTCTCCTGACTTTGAATGACAATTTCTTTTTTTTTTCCCAAGTTGAAATTTGTAATAACTATTATAATAGAGGAAACTTTACTCTAAGACTTATTTTTTGTTTGTCTGTCATAGTATCAATCTCATTACAATGTTTGAAATCATTTTGTCTTTCCTTTTATTCTTTATGCATGTTTATGTTCACCAGGTAAGATTGGCTTGCGTGACTGTAACGGTGTGTGTGTGGAGTATGAAGTGAGCATTTACTCAATACCATGTTGACAAAGACACAGATGTTGCAGAACTCTCAAACTTGGTATACATAAATTCCATTTACATTCGCAATGTTCAGAGGTATTTTTGAGTTTATTAGGGAAAAAATGTGGCTTTTTTCTTCTTTGAGTGTTATAGTACCCCTTCACGAAGTTTTGGGAAAACGTCATTTTTTAAAAAATATATATAATTCAAATAATGAAAACAGCAAACACTTCAAAAATTGCACAAATATTACTCCATCCATTTATAAACATCATCAGTAAATTTCAAGATTCTGTCTTCAATGGTGATTTTTAAATAATTTTTTAGTTACCCATACAATTTTACAAAGGCTGTCTGCGAGCACATATGGAAATTATGAAATGTGCACTTACTCAATGCCATGTTGAAAATGACACAGGTGTTGCAAAACTCTCAAACTTGGTATACACAAATCCCAGTCACTTTCACACCGTTTAGAAGAAGTTCTGAGTTTATTAAACAAAAAATGTGTTTTTTTTGTTCTTTGAGTCTTATGGTACCCCTTCGCGTATATTTTGTGAAAATGCCATTTTTTAAGAAAAATCTATAAATCAAAAACTAAATAAGCAAGCACTTTCAAAATTGCACACATGTTACTTCATTCATTTATAAATATCCCCAGAAAATTTCAAGTTTCTATCTGTAATAGCACTTTTTTTACAATTTTTTTAGTTACCCATACAATTCGGCCAGGGGTGAGTGCTTGTGAAAACTCGCATCTGGCAAGGGCTGAGTGAGTTAATATGAAAACATTCACAATTAGGCTTTTACCTGAGTGCTTCGCATAATTATTTTGTCAGCTCTCTTTACACTGCTCATTTTCAAAACAGCAGAAGTCTGTTTTATCTTCCATGGTACAGCTCTAAAATTGACACACTAAAGAAATGTTGTGAAGTTTTGTACAAAATTTTCTCCTTTTATTTTCTTTTGTTTAGTGTGTTTGATTTTTCTGTCCTACCTTCACATGTACCAACTGGACCTGCTGTTAATGTGTTCACAGTATTTTGAACAGAATATATGTGCCTTCTCAGGTTCTTTCCTTTACAGGGTCTGTGACATTGTGTGATGTTATGTACAAAGGAACATCATATTATCTCTGTTTAAAGGAGTGATAAATGTCTGATTGACTTGCAAGTTGGATTATTTGTCATGGTTTTTGTCCTGCTGTTTGGTTTGCACAATATTCTTCCATTGACAGATGTTTCATTTTGTTGCTTATGTGTCACACTTTTTAGACACCATTCTCATAGCCATGACCATATATGATAATGCCAAAAACAAACATGTGGGTGTGCATGCACAAATACATGTGCACATACATAACCTTAAAAAGATTCTTGCATAAATGTTACAAAAAACAACAAAACAGCAAATAGCTGCATACCACAAGGGCTTCAATAACTGAAAACAATACAGTTGATCCTGAACAGATAAATAACAATCACCTGTAACTCAAGGGAAGATTCCTCACTGGGGAGTGACTCAATGAGCACGTCTATGTCTTTGGCTGTCCGTGCAATCAACTTTGAGAACATCACTGCATAATCTAAACATACAAACCAGCAAGAAAAATTATTTAAAATAAACAAAGAAACAAATAAGCAGCAGAATTAAAAATCATCCTTCTGACACGAAAAAAAATGTTCAATGTTTGGATTCACTGGACTGGGCTGGATCGTTTTTTTCCCCCTGCCACAACAGAAATTGTTTTGCACGAAATATGGGTTGCCTGCCTTTGAAAAGCATATATCGCTACAGTACATTGACACCCTTTTCCCCCTTCTTTTTGCTGTGTTTGTATAGGTTTATAAATGAATGAGGATTTTCTACATAATTTTGCCAGGTTGTCACGACAACCTTTCTGTTGCCACAATATCTTTCATGTGCACTTGGAGTATGTGGCACATAGAACCTCGATTTACCTTCTTTTTCAAAAACAGGGGGTGTGGTTTAAACTTGAGCTGGCCATGTCTTTCTTATGCAGTTGGTTGTTTTGATAGAGATGTGGATTCAAGATCTGATATCCCAAGTTCAACACCAGCCCGCATATTAAACACTGGCCTATCCCTGCCCATCTCAATGTTTCCATCATTCTGGTAGTGTCAGCCTAGTGTCTGGTAGATTTCAAGACCTTCCAGTGCATGGGGTTTTAGGCAGACTAAAGGAGTTTGCAAAATAACTGTTGGCAGATTTGGTAGAGCACATATATACAATAGTCTGAGTGTGATCAATCCCTCTTAAATGGAAAATTCACACAAACTCCAAAAGACTAACACCCTGACCACAACCTGAAACCTAGTGATGGGGAGATGGGGGGGGGGGGGGGGGAGGGTGAAGGATTCCCTGTCTAACTGGGTATGAAAACCAGATCTTGTGCTTCCCAGGCAAGAGCACTAACTTGCCCAGTCATACAATAACCTCATCTGAACAAAAAGTCCACTTCAAAAACTGACACAACTTGACTTTCAACATTTTTCACATTTGCAGCAGCAAGTTGCAACACAAATAATTATTTTGTGGATACCACAACTGTGGTCACAAAACAAACTTTATCAAATCACATTTTGTAATTAAATGATATATGAAAATTACAATACTTCTAAATATGTAGCAGAACCAGCTCTCTCAATGCAAATTAATCAATTACGTTTTTATATCTCATAGCAGGATACCAATGGACTGATCTAGATCAGCAGTCTGTGCTACATGTTTTAGGACAATCAATAAAGACATGACTGTGATATTAAGTTAATATAGCTAATGACTAGTATTAAGAGTTAGTAATGGTTCTTCTTTTTCTTAGTTTAAGCTTGATCATGCCTAAAATTTATTAAATGGTCAGTTTATCCTATGAGACATTTTCATACTGGTTTGGAACTGGACATTTGTGTGCACATTGTTCTGGTGGGGTTGTACAGTCTGCATACTCATACTCCAACTTTGGTTGGTAGAAAACAGTACGAAAAAAAAAAATGCAGGAATTTATTTAACAAATTCAGGTCAATGGTTTACTAAATTGAAAAGAGAGACAAGAGGAAGCAATAGAACAGAACGAACAGAAACAAAGACTGATCAACAAAAGACCATGTGACATCCCCATTAAGGGAGTAATGGTTCAATTACCTTCTGTTGGTTCAGGGATGGGATTTGGAGTTTTCCCTGCAGGTCGTTCAAAGCCTGGGAACTGACTAGACGTGGCAAACTGCTGCAAGATCCCCACACTATTGCAAAAATTCTCTCCTTGCTGAAACATCAAAAGCTATTATCAGAACACTTTTGGGAATATTGTAAACTATCTTAATTTCTGAACTGTGCTGGACTCTAAGATGTACCTACCAAAGTTACAATTAATTTTTTTTAAGTCTCTGTAAGTGCAAAATATAGTGAATGAGACTCAAAACCAAGTCCAGCAAACAAATTTTAAATGAAACTGACAGAATAAAACAACAGAAAACGTCATGAACTCTATTTATCATAGGCTTATTCAGTATAGCATATTGATGTTACGATACTTTTATCTCCCTTGAGTACGGTATATTGCTCCAAACTTGCAATGCAGTCCATGTCTATCATAATTGGTTTTAAATTGCAAAAAGCATTATCAAACAATGGAAATCATGAACTGTTGTTCTGTTACTGCCTGTCATAATCCAGAAGAAAGAGAGACAAGCATTATTTCATCAGTCCCACTGTTTGTCATCAACAAAAGAACAGAAATGAAAATCTCACAGACAGCAAAGTGAATGGTACTGGTTTGGAGACAAAGGAACACTCAGTTGTTTGTTCCAACACTTGTAATGTCAAGTCATAAGATGAGTAGTTCTTTTTCATACCCAATCACTCAGCTGAATAAAGGTGCTATAAAGTTATTTCAAGCCTCAATGATCAAAAGAATTGGTCAAAACTAATGAAAAAAGCAACATGAAGTTTGGTCAACAATTTGTTAGCTGCTGCAGTGATGTCTATGTCAGTGTGAGAGAATGAGTTCAAATAGGGCCTTCAGTGAGGAGTGTGTGTGTGTGTGTGTGTGTGTGTGTGTGTGTGTGTGTGTGTGTGTGTGTGTGTGTGTGTGTGTGTGTGTGTGGTGGTGGTGCGTGGTGCGTGCGTGCGGCCGTGTGTGCGTGTGTGCGTGCGTGCGTGTGTTTGATTTTACTTGATTGATTTCAACCATGACTATTCTAAAGCTCTGCAATTTCAAAAATCTGTGCGTCTATGTATTGTATGGGTGGGGGTTGGGTGGGCATACGTGTGTGGGCTTGCAATGCTAACTCCTTCGGACAAAAGAGTTTTTGTTTGCATGAGGATTCTTCACTGAAGGACTCACTTCTTCGCTCAAGATTCTCAATTTTGAACACCTATGTGTTGTGTGTGTGTGTGTGTGTGTGTGTGTGTGTGTGTGTGTGTGTGTGTGTGTGTGTGTGTGTGTTACAATCAAACAAGTTGGTATTCAATTATAAAAGATATCACTACAAATAAGTACAATGGGTTAAAAATAAATGTTTTGCCTTAAGGCAGTAAACTGTAAACACCTTATACTGTTATAGCCAGTAATTTGATCAACTTGGCCCTGGGCCTCTGGTTTTTCCTTCACCTTCTCAGTTGTTTGACTACAATGTTTTTTCTTCCTTTACCTAGGTCAGGCTGGGTTCCTTGCATTTGGCATAATCAATTTCTGTCATTCTTTGCTAGTGGTCACTAAAATGTGGAACATGACCAAAAATTTAAAACACTTCCAAAGAAGCTGTTATTTGCTGTTATCATTCCTATATCTTTAGTCTTTATAAATTTGCAAAAAAGGGAAGCAGCAGCTAACAAGGTTTGAATGCAGTAGGGTAATTAACATTTCTACTCTAAAAAGGTAACACGCATTACACTGGGACACTAACTTGGATAAAACTAGAGATTGTTTACTTACTTTTGATTTGAAGTTGTAAAGGATGTTGTATGAAAGGTTTGATGAATAATTTGTTGATTTTAGTTTACACCTAATACTTTGAAAACTGGCATAACACACAGGACACGGTAACGCAAGTGACCTACTCATTTATATTTTGCACACAAAAATAACAATATTTCAATCATCTTTCACACACATGTACAATGCAAGAACAGCATCACTCTCACAGCTTTTAATTCCCAACAGCCAAATACAAAGGAGATGTGCAAATGTTTTCTTGAAAGGTAACTGTGTTACATGGGACACACTCAAACAAGAATGCAAAAAAAAAAAAAAAATTGTTTTTTGTTCTTCTGTCTTTTAGTTGAAAGTGAAAGCTAGGTGTCTTCAAGGCACAAGGCTTGGTCACAGTTGGTGGTGGCACAATGTCTTTGATTTGGGATGTGGGATGCCAGGCCTGGTCTTCCCAAACGAAGACACTGTCTTTTTTGACCAAGTAGTGAAGCAGGCAATCGCTGCCCTCCTCCATCATCCATGTCAACAACCTCCAGAACCTGACAAAAAGACATAACAAAAAAAAAAGTCAGAAGTGAGACATGTTCTTCTTTTACCGGTAAAAAAAAAAAAGTCAGAAGTGAGACATGTTCTTCTTTTACTGGTAGATGTAAAATTTCTTTATCAGATCAGTCAGTGTCCCTTGAAACAGAGTTACCAATGATCCATTATTCAGATTATTGCCAATCATCAAAAGGATTCATGATAATAGAAGACAAAGTTAAACTTAGTATCTAATTCTAAGCTCAAGTTAAAACTACAAAATGGACCATGCACAACCACCCTTTGGATCATTATAAGACACAACAGGCTTTTTGCAGTAACTGGCGTATCATGGGACAGCAGACAACAAAGCTTGAGGCACAGTGCCTTTTGTACTTAAGTGGTATTGAGCCAGAAATAAAAATATCAGCAACACTATTTGGTGAATAATCATCTAAAATAATTCTCCTTACCTTCAAACTCCGAAGATTGTTCACAAACCCTCTATACAGGCGATGTTGCCGATACAAACAGCGAATCGACGATCAACGACGTTTGTGGTAACCGCGTTTCCAATTACACAAACATGGGACATGTCGCATTTTTTGTGTCCTCATGACCCACAGAGTTGCGCATTTTCACGGGAAATGTCATCAATCAGTGCGTAAGAGCAAAGGTCACTTACACTTTAGTGTTTGAATGGAACTTTCGAAGCGCTTGGTGGAAAACGTCTTAGAAGTTTTGAGGTAACTGTTGTTTCATTTGGGACACGGTGAAAAATATCCGACCTTATTCAAATAGGAATGCAAAATCATTCTAAAAATCACATTAGAATTAATTACTGTGAGTGTGATACAAACTTGCATTCTGTCTGGCTTGGGGTTTCCACATTAGCTGTCAAGAAGATAGAAGCACATGACTTAGATGCTGTGTGCACGGGACACACCATGTAACACGGTTACCGTAATTTTTGTCGTCCGAATAAAAAAGCCAGAATGAAAATTTGATAATCTTAATCATCTGAACCACTTATTAATCTTATTGCTGTGACATAAGTACATTAATTTAGTTAAATGATTGACCTACTATCTTGAAAACACTTTTGAAAAAGTCAGGTTAGCCATGTCATAAATCGGACGCCATTTTGACCAACATTTTTGCATTTTGTTTTCATTTTCTCTAACAATGTTCACACTACAATATCAACCTTGCTCATACTGTTTGTTTATTATTTCACCAAGACAATCACATTCATTTCACAAGAATTGAAGCAAAACATATATACATACATGAAGGTAAATTGTTTTCTTGTATGCTGACCCCCACTTGTGACCACTAGCAAAGAATGACAGATTTACAATGGACATAACTCACAACTAATATTTTTGCATTCACTTATTAATCTGCTTATTTCCTTTTATTTCTGTATGTATATGGGGATGTATGTTTAAGGATATATATCATTATATGTGGGGATGTGTGTTTACCCATATGTTTACCATTTTTATGGATATCTACCTATATCTGTTTATTTCTCATGTTTTTGCCCCAACCATCTTCATGATAAACAATACAAATATGGCATGATCAACCACTTATACAGTCCGCAGCAGAATTCAACTCACTTCCCCACAGACATCACATTTGCCTATCCTCTTCCCAGTTACCACAACTCAGCAAACACTTCATAAGTGCATATCATTTTCTCCTGCTCCACAAAACAGCAAGGCAGTTTTGCTATTTTTCTCCTAATTTTTGTGTTTGTTGTTTGATATATAGTATATACATAGGGCTGGCGAAATCCACTTGCCTGGTCGCCCAAGGCGAGTAAAAAACCTGTCGGGTGAGTCAAAATCCAAAACTACTAGTCCGTTGGGCGAGTGACAATTCTGATCCCTGCAGTTAAAATTTATTTTGATTTTTCAAACTTTCAGATCTGCAGACTGATTTCGTTTGCAATGATTGAGACTGCCAACGTTCGCGCAAAAACGAGGCTATGTAGGGAAAAACAACTCTTGTTTCACATATAGGCTTCTCAGTGAAGGGAGTCGGTGCGATACAATCATGTGTTTGCAGATCAGCGAAATTTCGCCCAATCTGTCAGTTTTGGTTGAACAGTTAGAAGCTTCTAATTAAGTATGGAAAGCATACGGAAAGCAGAGAAAACAATACAACATATACTGTGTTATCGAGATCAAGAGACGGGGAGGGGTAGAGGATGCATGTGCAGGGAAGAGCAAATTTGATGCATCGCTTAATAAGATGATACGTTAAAGAAATTGGTTTAGAAGGTATAAGACGCCACTTGAAGATTTTTCTTGCATCATCTTCACTTGTCTCTCAGGACATAAATTTCAGTTAGGGTTGATTAAATATTTTCAAAGTGTTTTTCCCTTCACACTGAATTGCTGAAGTCAAGAAAACGCTCACGCGCGCGCGCACACACACACACACACACACACACACACACATTAAACAGACATAATAGGCTACTTGTACAACAATAACAAATAAAAAAAAATGTAAACAAAATGAAAAATAAAACAAAAAACAAACAAAAAACACATATCAACCAATCAACAAAAGCCAACAGATACATAGCTCGTTACCACCACAGGCCTATTGAACAGATAAGATGTGGCTGGTGAACTGATGGAAACAAAAAAGCTTTAAAAAGCTGCAAACTAACCATCTTTGAACTGCCAACTGTTCTACAGGGCTTGCTTTTAATGAATATGCTTACCAAGTCTAACCAATACCAATATTTCTCACTATTTGTGTTCTGCGTATGTTACACATATGTGTACACACACTTCTCTCTCTCTATCTCTCTGACATTCAATGGTTTCATGCTCTGTCTCTTTCTCTCCCTCACACACACTCACACTTTAAAAGTAACTTATTAAGTGATTGAAATTATGACAGGAGAAAAATATTGCAGGATGACAATGAAGTAATTTGCAAAACATAAACGACCAATTGGACTAAAATAAACTTTCACCACGTAAGCAAAAAGACAAGAAATATAAACATGTAGGCCTATATATATTAAACTAAAGATTCTCTCTAACTTACACAGAGAATACATGTAAACTTTGAGGTCAATCATCTGCCTTTTACCTCTTCGTGTTATCACTAGATCTCCCACTGTTCACCTTCCCCACCCCCCATCCTAATGAAAGTCTCCAGAAGAAAGTTTTACCACCTGTGTTGTAACAATTACTTATTCTGCTAAATATTTTTGTTATCATAATAAAGAGAATTTCACTATTTTTCGGGGCAACATGTCGGGCTAGTGAAAATATCTGTGGCTAGTAGATTTTAAAATCCACTAGCCCGGCTGGTTAGCAGAAAATTTTAATCTTCTCCAGGCCTGTATACATTATATATAATGTAAATTATAATTATATATGTATATATATGTGCACGTCTACAATACTGGAATAAGACCTGGGACATGAGGGTGAAAAATTAAAAGTAATTAAAAAAGCAAGCAAAACATATTTTTGAAGAGTTCAAACATACCTTTAATAAACAGGAACAAAATAAACAGAGTTCATTTAAAGACTTCACTAAAAATCAGCAAAATGTAGACCAAGTGACTGGTGTGATGTGCATTACATGGTTTCCACTTGGTACTGCTTTTTTAGATAAAATAACCAGGCTTCATGGAAAGGATGATACCATCAATACAGACACCTAAGGTCATGTGTCCAGTATTAAACTTGAACAGAAGAACTTAACCATGTCCTGAATATAAACTTATGTATAGGTGGAAACCGTAACCCACGCAACATTGTGGCTTAACAATTTTTCACTGACAATGGTAGAGCTGTGATATGGAGGTATCTTGATTTATTTTAGACAACATATTAAAAGCTTTCTTTCTATGACAATGATGAGCATTTGGGCATAGCCATATTTATGTAACTGGGAAATGTTGCGTGCATTACGTGGAATCCAAATGCGAAACCATTCTTGTATTCCATCGAGCAACATCAGAATAAATCACTGTTTTTACATTTAGGTGCTCTTGATGCATTAGATTGTTTTCAACATTGTTAATTTTTGTTTGCAGGACTTAACAATATGCTGTATGCAATGACTGCTGGATTTTGAGCAATTTATTCAGATTGACTGGATTTTATAATTTCTTGGATTTCAGCGAATATTGAATTCTATTTACAAATGGAAATGGACTAATTCAGTTGATTCATCCTTTCACTAATTCATTCTTTGAATTGGTCCATTCTGGGATTGCTGGAAGTCATAAGCAGGAGGGGGGGGGGAGGGGGACTAGTTCATCAGTTCATGTTGAGATTCCATTTTTGGTTACATTTTCACAACTTTAGCTGTAAAGTCACTGCATTGGTGTAGCTTTTAAACAGTAAAAATATGGTGCCCGCGTTGGTTAATGGTCGGTGGCTGCAGGAGAGTCAGGTTGTCATTGGCCACCCAAGCAATGTCATCAATATCTGGAAAGCTGAAGTGTCCACTTCTGTCTCACCATCTTCTGACTCAGAACCTGGAAATCACACACACACACACACACACACACACCACACACACACACACACACACACCCCACACACACACACACACACACACGAGCTCTGAATAAATGCTTTGATTATTGTATAATGTGGAAAAGGTGAACTAAAAGTTTCAACATTAAGAAGTATAAGCGACATTGTATTGATCAGATCTTATGCCTATGTACATTTTAAAACCTACAGCAGGTTTTTTTTTTTTTTAACTAACTGTCCTATTGGACAAAATTATGACTATTGTACTGCCTTCAAAACAATGTATCCTTCCTTACCAGTCCATTGTAAAATACTGAATAATGACTAGCACAATAATACTGATATTAATTTTTGTAATGATAATAGTAAAGATAATAAGACAAGGAGTGAGAGTGGTTTCTCTGTAGCGCACAAACAAGAAGTATAATCCAATCTGTTGTTTTAACAATAATCTTTTAATAGCCACTCAAAAGTAAGGCATAAAAAGCACAATGTAGATCTGTATGCTGAGCCAGTTTCGGTAAGTCTGATCAAAAATGTGCGTAAGGAGGAAGCACAACTGTCATCTCAATAGATCTGAATCACTTCCACTGTAACCAACGAACTTTTCGTTTGGCAAGAGCTAATATGGCTTTCCTTCTCCCTTAATTTGCAATTGGAGTAGGCCTATTCATCTTCAAAGAAAGAATAGATCTAGATCTACAGTTCAGTCGCTGGGGGAAAAGAAACAAAATACGTAAAGACTGTGACATGCATACCTTGCAACAATATCTGCAACAATGTTTCGTCTCTGAGTAACTCAGTCACAAAGTGCTGACTTTTAAAAATTCTCTGTAGATTTCAACAGCTGTATGCCTTTAACGACCATGTAATTGGAATACCATAATCGTTTGCTTTCTGTCCAAAGACATCAATTTGCTGCGAAACGGAAATTGATAACAATGATTCAGCAAGCGTGCGTTGCCGTGGAATCTAAAACCAGTGGCACTTAAAACTATTCCACGAAATTTCCTTTTTGCTGAGAGCGTTCCTTTCCGAAACACAAACAGTAGGGCTCACAATATTTTTGTTAGTCACAACACACGCAGTAAAGCTTGTATAAACAAAAAGTGTCAACGAAAATGCTCCATATAACGTTTATTCGTTAGGTGCGCTACAAGAGAAACGAGAAATTACCGCTTTCGTTTCTGCAGAATCCCACGACTGTGATTCGTTGTACACGTAACATCATGAATGCATGCTGAGTTTTGTGAAATATAAGAGACTTGCCTGTACACTGTAAACTTAAGAAAGTTTCCACATTTTTCATGCACAGTTGAAATCGTATTGAAACGTTTGTGCGTTACTACAGAAACAATCGCAAATGCTCACATTTGGTTCGCATTTAGAGAGAATCGATCATTATTTACTCTTTTACTGAGTTTTATCCAGAAAATCTTATCTATTTTTAATAAACAATAAAAGCAAAATTGTATCCTTACCTCAGTTTGCTTGCCACACACACACACCAAACAGGTGATGCCGACACTTGTGGTGACGTCAAGCAGATGTGATGTGCGTTTCAAAGCGTCGGGTGGAGACGAGTCAACCAATGTCCAGCTTGTGTTTAAGCATACATGGGCCATGTGCCGCTTGTCACGTACACATTTTCTTTGATCTCAAACGCTTTAGATTCAGAGGATGGGGCCAAGATAATTGACTTTGATGATGAGCAAGAAGGATAGGTTGTGTGCGTTACACTAGGAAGCAAAACGTGCCACGCTGTAAGCACCGTCAGAGAAACTTGCATTCAACTTCATATTTCAACGAACTGAATCGTGAGCAGGAAGAACAATCCCCAAAGATGCATTCTGGAATAATTTTGAATCAGTTGAAGCACAACTGTGTTGTGTGGGTAGAACGGAATGCAAGCTGTTATCAGTAGAAACTAATGAAACGCACGATCGCCGTATTTTTGGATGCACCAAACGCAACTTATTGCGTGAAGTTTTGCAATGGCTTATTGTGGGTGGGATTAATGTTTTATTTACTAGCAGGACACACACAATTCATTTGTGTGTTGCTTGTTCTGATTAAGTTACACTGTTGTACAAGTTTCAACCCAAGCCATGTCCCACTTTCTGGCGCCTTTTTTGTCACAACCACAGACAAAATAAAAATAATAAAAAATCAGGCAAACACAAATGGTGATGAACAATGTTTTATTTTGTTGAAGAAACATGTCGACAAACTGACTGAAATAAAAAAAAATCCACCAACATATGCAAAGGCAGCTATAACTGAAGCTGAAGTGAGGGCCCTATCATTCTATTGGGTGATTCCAGTATTGTAGACGTGCACATATATATATATATATGTGTGTGTGTGTGTATAGTATATAGGCCCTATATATAATATAAAATAGGCATATATATATATATTATAAGTATATATGTATATATGCCTATATAAAATAACAGCCAGCCTTTTCCTAGCGTAATCATAAGACAATGAGAACAATAATCTTCAAATGAAATATAGTTGTTACTGTTGTCTTATGATTATGCTAGACAATGGCCAGCTGCCGAACATTTGACGATTTGTGCTTGTTTTGTCTTCAAGTCTTGTTGCACTAAATTAGTAACATGTTCTAGGTCTATTTTCATATTTTTCTGGGTCCTGTTTTTTGAATGGGCGGTCACTATTGTTCTGGATTTTTGGATGTACCGTGGTAAGAAAAAAAAAAAAAAGGGGGGGGGGGAACCAGCCCAAGGCCAAGGGATTCTCACTACTTCCAATACACTTTTTATACAGTGATACTTCATTCATTTATTATCAGCACTACTCATAGTGATAGTCATACTCAAGTCATGATACTGTATTATACAGTCATAATCTAAGTCATAATCATACTATTCATAGTTAAGTTACTAAGTCATAATGATATTGATAATCATAGTTACGATAGTAATAGAAAGTTTCACACCTACCTGATTTACAGCATCCTGGAGCTGTGTTAATCGGTCTGCCATTGGATGGCTGGTGTTGTAGGCCTACTGGTTTCGCAAAATGTCTCGATGATTTCGCTTTTCAAAAGACAGTTGTGAGATAGATCAGAACAAAACAACAGAAAGCAAATTTCGCGTGCTACTATTTACCGGAATCTCTCCTAAAACATTAAAACGAAGAGAAATAAATCAGTTCCAGTTCACGTTCCGGAAGATGGCATCTCCTCACTTACAATAAATTCCATATCCACCGGCGCCGCAGATTCAGATCGCCATCTCATCAAGCATCCTCACCTTTCATCCCTAATCCCTGTTTCCTATAAATGTTGCTTGTGTTTTCCTAATCTTCTTTATAAATGATCTTCCTGTGTCTGCCTCCTTCAAGGCTGCCTCGTTTGTTTTCTTTCCTCTCATGGAACTCTCAACATTCTTCTTAGAAATTACATTTCAGTTTTAATATCTACCTGGCTGAACCTGTCTCTCAGTGACAAAAAAAAAAGCTACTTACTGCGTAGCTTTCATCGGCGATCCAGCCGACTTCTTAAGCGCAACTGCTGGGTTGAGAACTGGCTTCTGTGCGCACCGCCGTGAGCGAACTCACGACAGTGCGACTGAATAAGTGAGGAGTACACCGATGGCAGGTTGTGTTGGCCCCGGTCACGGTTGAGGGTGGGGTTCCTTGCGGCGATGTAAACTGCCTCCTTTATTCCCCTCTGGAACCATCTTGCTTCTTTGTCGAGAACTTGCACACTGTCCTTTTCAAAGTGGTGTTGGGTGTGGGTCAGATGTTCTCCCACTGGAGAGGACTCACGTTTGTGTTCTTTTAATCTTTTGTGCAAGTTGCGCTCAGTTTCGCCAATATAACTATGGTCACAGTCCTGGCAGTCTATCTTGTATATCACCCCTGATGTGTCCAATTTGTCTGTTTTGTCTTTGGGGTGGACTAAGTGACTTCTGATGGTGTTGTGGGCTTGGCGTGGACACTGACTCCCAACTTCCCTGATCTTCCTGCTGAGAGCCTCAGTGACGCCGCTGACGTGTGGCATGGAGACGTGCCCTCTCGAAGGGGTTGGCCGTTCAGTGGAGGGGTGGGGTATGGTTTTCTTGCCCCCCGGAATATCCCAGGCCCACTTCTGGTATCCTGACACACTGAGTACTTTTTTGATGTAGATCTACTGCACCTCTTCTTCTCTAGCGGTGTCGTTAGAGCAGATGGTCTTTGCTCGGTGGGTGAGGGTGCGGATTACTCCAAGCTTGTGTTCCAGTGGTTGGTGACTATCAAATTGTAAGTACTGGTCCATGTGAGTCGGCTTTCTATAGACGGAGAAGGCAAGGCCTGTCTCCATCCTGGTGATGCGGGTATCCAACATCGCAATGCTGCCGTTCTCTTCTACCTCATAGGTAAGCTTGATGGCAGGGTGTTGGTTGTTGAGATGGTTCGTGAAGTCTTCTACCACCGATCTTTTCAGTACAGTCATAGTGTCGTCCATGTAGCGGCCCCAGTAGCGTGGAGGAGTGTGGAACGACGCCAAAGCTTTCTCCTCGAAATTTTCCATAAAGAGGTTGGCGACAATGGGACTCATGGGGGACCCCATGGCCTGCACCCTCGGTCTGTTGGTAGAAGTGTCCTTCAAAGGTGAAGTAGGTGGTGTTCAGGCAGCAGGATAGCAGTTCACAGATGTGTTCCACTGGCAGGTTGGTGCGTTGCCGAAGGCTGTTGTCGACCTGTAACCTCCCTCTGATGATGTCAATGCTTGTCCTTCACAGGAACACCGGTGAACAGGGCTGTGATGTCATAGGACACCAGAATCTCATCAGGTTGTGGTTCAGACTTCGACGGCTTCTTCACCAGGTCTGCACTGTTTGCAATGGAATGTTCTGTCTTTCCTACCAAAGGCAAGAGGATGTCTGCAACGAAGCGGGCCATCTCATACATCAGGGATCCTCTAGAGGCGACAATGAGACGGAGGGGTACATCTTTCTTGTGCACTTTAGGCAGTCCGTAGAACTTGGGCACATAAGTAGCTGAGGGGTACAATCTGCGGTACTGTTCTGAGGAGAGTTCTCCTGACTTCTGTAAGCCTTGCAGTAGTTTGGTCAGACGGGCAGTATACTTGCTGGTGGGATCTTTGCTCAGTTGCCTCAATTTTGTTCTGACTTTGCATGATGACTGTCCACGCCTTACAACCGTACAACAGGATCGGCTCTATGTAACATTCAAGAACGCTCTTCCTGATGTTAATAGTAGGCATTTGTTGGTAAGAACGCTTTTCATCTTTTGAATGCGATCTTGGTTTGACCGATTCTGCTGGCTATTTGTGTGAGATGACCGTTCCCAGATATTTACACTTATCAACTTTTCTCAAAGTTGTGCCATTTGCTGTTATTTCGCATGAGGGGATTTCATGTTTTTTAACTGATTACAATGACTTCAGTCTTCTTACTATTTAGCTCCAGCCTTTTATTTTTGCTTTCTATTATGAGGCAGCCAAGATGTGGTTTCTAAGAAGATTGTTGAGAGTTCCATGGACAGCAAAGAAAACAAATAAGACAGTCTTGACGGAGACAGACACAAGTAGATCATTCATAAGGAAGATTAGGAAAAGACAGGCAACATTTCCAGGCTATTTTATGAGAAAAGGAGAATTGGAGCACCTGGTCACAACGGGAAAGCTGGAGGGAAAGAGAGCACCAGGTAGACCCAGGGAGAAGATACTAGACGGACTTGCAGAGTGGCTGAAGACAAAGAGGGTGGAAGAGATGCTTGAGGCAACAAGAGATAGAGACAGATGGAAGTCCATGATAGCCAACGCCGTGCGTTAAGGCACCTGATGATGATGATGATGATGATGATTTCTATTATATTCACAAGGTTTTGTAGGTCTTTTTCATCTTCTGCAATTAGCACAGCCCTCTGCGTAACGAATGTTGTTCATCATTTTTCTTCCAACCTTTATCCCAGGGCATTCTTCTAGGTTTTTCATGATAGTTTCGCTGTAAAATGAAAACAAATCTGGTGAC
The DNA here is from genome assembly GCA_030674185.1 of Monoplex corrugatus. Lineage (NCBI taxonomy): Eukaryota > Metazoa > Mollusca > Gastropoda > Littorinimorpha > Ranellidae > Monoplex > Monoplex corrugatus. The sequence goes on along the minus strand of JAPXFY010000022.1, from coordinate 33,534,143 downwards.
AGAACACAACCGTGCCTGACCCCTCTTTTGATATTTTGGAAAGAACTTACATCATTTTCTATTCTCATTGATGCTGTTTGTTACCAATTTATATTTCTGATTACTCTTATCTTTTCCATCAATATTGAGCCTTCATGGTCGGTTGATCAATTCTTCGTGCATTACCCGATCGAAATCCTTAGCATAATCAACACAGAATAAATATAAATCTTCATTCAACTCGACTCAACCCTCTCTCTCTTTCTGTCTCTCTCTTTCTTTAATTAATTTGAACCGTTCTTCTTTGCCCCTCCCATAGGTCACACCTACTTTTTAAAAATTATTAATATTTTGTTATTACTATCATTATTATTGTTATCATTATTATCATTATTATTGTTATTATCCATTATCATTTATTATTTTACTAACATTTTTTATGTCATTAGATTTTTATTTACTAAACATGCTTGTTCTTTTGCTTGTTCTCAGCTTATAGTCAAAATCGATAAAACTTGCGAGAAAACCTCTTATTTTTTTTGTAGAGGTTGAATGTTTTTAAAACACAAATATAACAATCTCCTTCCCCACCTCCGCCCCTACCTAAAAAAGAAACACCAAAGATTTTAACATTATAAACTGAATTTGTCCCATGGTGCATTCCAATTCCCTGACTTTTAGTCACGTGACACCAAGTTTCTTCCTTTTCCGCCGTGATAGCTTTCTGAAAAGCGTGACCACGTTTCGGGTCAAAAAGACTTAAAAGTAAGTATAAAGTAATCTGTTTTTACGACCGCATCATTATCCTACCGTTGCTTTAAATTACATGGTTCCAGTGTATTGATCTGTAACTTTTTAGAATTGGGGGGAGAAAAGCCACATACTGACATAGGCCTACACAACAGCCGACTTTTCTTGAAAGACACGTGCCTTGGCCGTTAATACTATTACTATGGCCGTAGGTATGTTTAGTTTAGTAATAGCCAATAGGGACATAATTCATTAGCCGTTTGGCTATTTCAAGTCCCATCATTTTTCTTTTTCTTTTCTTACACTCGTAGTCAAGGTCTGTCGTACGCCCAGTTTTTTGATGATTCATTCATCATATTCGTATTTAAGTTCAATGTAATGTTTCCAATGGTCAAGCTGGTTTTTAAACGAGTTTGTGTTTTGTGCTCTTTTAATTTCGTTTGGTAATTTATTCCATACATGTGCAATTCTATTTGTAAAATAAAACTTTCTAATGTTAGTCTTGCAATATTCTATAAATATTTTATTAGCTACTCCAAACAGCGTGCGTCATGGGGAAAGTCTGCAGATTTGACCTACTTTTTGGTGTTTTTCAACTCGTCATATTTTGCGATGTGTGAAAGAAAATGTAATAAAATCTACTGCAATAAAAAGATTGGTGTTTCGTTGTTTGAATGATGTACTTGTTAGACTAATACTCATTTTCGTATATGTTTTATTCCATGTTCATTCGCCCTACCCTTACCTAGCGAGTTCGGCCAGCTGTCTTGACGTAACGCCGATTGCCTTCTGTTTACACTACCCTTACTTACTGCTCTGTCGCATCGCGTGAGTGGCTAGATCTAAAAAGATCGCCCAATGAAATGAAAGAAGATATCCAGATCCTTATTTCATGCCTGTTTCGTCACAATCCATGCTGTCAATGTGTAAAAATTCAAGCAATAAGATGTTCAAAATAGAATTTCTACTGTAAAGACGTGATTGCCCACGCTCATAATACATCAGTTTGTAGATCAGACTTCCCTCTACAATATTTGTCCAAAATGTTGTTTCATTATCATTTCCACACGAAGCGGCAAGCAATCAAAAAGACCGAAGTGTACCGCGAACATTGTTAGCCGCATGGCCGACGCGCACGCTGAATTGTCGGACACCAGTAGTGACCGAAATGTGACACCGACTGCTTCAGTATCGCAGTCAGGTCAACTGTTCGCACATGTTGGTAAGTTAGTTCTTTATTGTTTTTGATTTTATGAATATTTTGTTGTTCTGTGAACTTTTTATGAGCCGACGCTGTTTGAAACAAGATAGTGTGGAATCGTGCCAACAACACAAACTCGACGTTGTGGGCTGGTCCGAAAAATGACTGACTTATTTAAATTTATTGGTGCTAACTCACCTTCATGATAAAAGTATTACGAGAAAGAGACTTTTCACTTATTTCATTCATATATTTAGTAAAGAAAAGCATTCATTTCAAGGATTGAAGGGTTTTTGGTCACGTGACCTGAGCTTGTGCAGTACTTTCGGTTTTATAGTTCTTCCAATGTGGTTGCAATTTCATCAGATGAATCAGTTAAGCTTCAACAAAACAAAACTATAGGTCTACGTATATAATTAGATCTATACTGACATTTTGTTCAGAATTTCTTACAATTATATGAATGTGCACTGTGAAATAAATGTGTAATCACAAAATTTGTTGCCAGTAAATGAATAACAAACTGAACACATTCTCTTATTGATTCAACTTGTAAGCTGAAAATTTAGCGATGTGACAATACTGGACAATTACTGAATTTGTCTGCAAACTGGTTGACATAGAAACATGACTTAGAGAACAATAACAACAGGAAATGTGGCTGTTTTCAGCTGATGAAACCTACAACTGACTGAGAAGCTTTCTGCCTGGAAGGGAAGACCACCATTGTTGCCAGCTGCATAAAGCGTGACTAACCGTCTCCTGCTGCAGTTAAGAGGACTTCAGTTGGAAGGAAAGAAGTATTCAAAACAGTACTGCAATTCTGCCTCTAGGATTACATGGGTTGTCAGCAAATAAAAAAAGGCTGTCTAAAACTGACACTGTGACAGGGTTTTTGGATGATCTCAGGCTAGTTCTTCAACACCATCTCCTCACAGAAAGACCTATCCCTTCTGCAGACTGTCTTGTGGCTGCCTGTTCTGCTACTGCAACTCATCCTGAAGGAGATATACCTGCTGCTGACATGAATAAAGACACTGTTGAACTTGAAGCAGCCTTCAAGCAGGGCCAGTGGATGGCTGTTTATTTTGTTGAAAGATTCTATATTGGACAGGTGTTGGAGAATGGCAGCTGGGCGTCAGTCCGGTACCTGAACAGGTCAGGGGTCACACGGACTGTTTCTGCTGGCCTTCACGGGAGGATATTTTTGAAAACACACATGCTGAAGATGTTTTCTACTGGGACTTTGATTGTCTTCCAGTTAGCAATGATGGTCAAATCTGGTGAGCAGATGATGTGGAGAAAATCACCGCTGCATACACAAAAGTGTCATCCGTCTACTGCGAGTAAGCAAACTGCTACAAAGCAAGCGGAATGGCTGACATATGTGCAACCATCCATGTTATTGCAAATGCACCAAGTATCACTTGTTGATTCCTGGGATTCTGACCTGTTAATTGCAAGTGACAGATCTCAGCTAGTTACCGTATATCACACTTTGTCAGTTAAGACTCAGACTAGTTATTACTTCAGAGCACGGTGGCCAGAACTGTTGTCTAGTCTGCTCACATTTATTCTGTTTCAGTGAATTCCCAAGTACAAAACAAAAATGTTACTTAGTTGAAGCTACAGCAAGTCCACCTGAGACTGTGGTTTATCCATCGAAAGTGCAGTGGCTACAACAGCGTCACCTTGCCATGTTGTGATGAATCCTGTGTACTGTTAATGGAAATTTTTGGGCTTTTTAGTCCGCACACATTCATTACATGGATGATCTGTGGACAGGAACAATGACAGCCATGCTACATGTAATTGTGATATTGATCATCTGCTGCTTTAGATATTGACTGGCACTTGAAGTCAAAACACTATCCAGATGGGTGACTGAGTTTTGCGATTTGTGAGTATTAAGAAAATTATTAGCCCTTTGACTCCTGACTTCCTCACCCTATCCACCAACTTCTTGTAGGAAGCTGGTGGATGGGGTGAGGAATTCAAAGGGTTAAGTTTTTGATTTATCTCTGGTGACGATACAGAATGCTAGTGGGTAGGGTGAGGGAGTCAAAGGGTTAATCAATGTCAAATAAATGTGTATTTTTTCATTTTTACAGTTTTGAAAGTGTGCTGGTTGAGTGTGTCTTTTTTTGCTGAATCCAGTGATACCAAAAGCATTTTTCTAGCTCAATGGAAAGCAAAGTTATGAAAATGTGTCTCCGGCATGCTTTCGTGTTAAATACTTTGTATCAGTTGGGCATTGGCAAAAACCCTGATAAAGTGATATTTTTGGTTTTTGATGCAAATTTTATCACTTTCCCTGTATAAGAACTACCTGAAAAAAATCAAACATCATCTATGCATCAGGAATGTCAAGAAAAATGCAAAACTGATCAGAAAATACACATCAGTTCTGTTGTATAGCCTGCTGAAAATGACAATTTTGTTGATTTGCGCTTTGGCGCAGAAATGCGCGTGAAAATTAAATCTTTAAAAATTCGCAACTTTTTTCCTAATTGAGATACAGAAATGCTGTTGGTATCATTAGAATCACAATAAAAAGATCTGTTTATTGGTAATAGTTTAAAAAATCTATAGGTAAATCTCAAAATCTGTTTGGAGTAGCTAATTTTATCAGTATTATTTCTTGTTTTGTCATAATTTGTCAGTTTGAAAAATTCTGTTCTATCTACCGTATATTTTTCTACGTCACCTATATTGTTAAAAATCTTGAAACTTTGGATCAGATCTCCCCTCATTCTTCTTGCTTTTAAACTGGGTAAATTGAGTAATTCTAATCTTTATATGAATAATTTTGAAAACCATGAATTAATTTAGTACCGTAGCTCTTCTTTGTATCTTCTCTATCAATGCTGACTGTCTTTTAAGACGTGGAAACGAAATAATGTTACCATACTCCAAATGAGGCCTCACTAAGCCTTTGTACAGGTATAAGAATGTCTCCCTGTTTATGTATGAGAATGTTTCAATCTTATCTTTCAGAAAGAAAGCAAACCGTACTTGTCGACGGAAACAAATCTTCTGAGCTGCCTTTGGATTTTGGCGTGCCTCAAGGCTCTGTTCTGGGTCCTGTGCTTTTCATATTGTATACTTCTCCTCTGACCCACCTTATTGACTCACATTCCATCCGTCATGAAATGTATGCGGACGATACCCAGCTCAATCATACTGATTCTCCTTCTAACTACGATCATCTAGTTCAGTCTCTTCAGAACTGCGTTTCTGAAGTAAAATCCTGGATGTATGAAAATCGACTTAAGTTGAATGATGACAAGACTGAAGCCCTTCGTGTTTCTCCATTGCCTGCAGATCTTTCTTCTCTGCCTTCCACTATTACTGTCGGTAATACCGCTATTGCTTTTTCTGATTGCGTTCGTGACCTCGGTTTTGTCTTTGACCATAATCTCTCCATGCACCAGCACATCATCAAAACATGTCAGGCTGCATACATCGAACTTAGACGCATTAATTCTGTTAGACACTACCTTACATTAGACGCAACCAAGACGTTAGTTACTGCATGCATTCTGTCTAGGTTAGATTATTGCAATTCACTCCTTGCGGGTTGCCCTCAGAAACATCTCAAACATTTGCAACAAGTTCAGAACTCTGCAGCTAAACTCATCTTCAAGGCACGTAGGTCACAGCACTGCACACCCCTGTTTCAGACACTGCACTGGCTCCCGGTTGAACAAAGAATAAAATACAAGATTTGCTGCCTTTGTTATCACATCATTTCTGGAACTGCTCCTGACTATCTCTCTGAACTCTTGACTGTCTACGTACCTTCTCGATCACTCCGCTCTTCTGTGGATGACAAGAAGTTTCGTGTGCCAAAATATAACAGAGAAACTCACGGTGGTAGAGCCTTTGCAGTTTTTGCTGTTCAGACATGGAACTTGTTGCCTCAGTCCGTCCGCCACTCTAAAACTCTACCATCTTTCAAAACAAGTTTAAAAACTTACTTCTTTAAACAGTGTTTTTCCTGATTTTGGCTAGTGGGTTGATCCTGCTTGACATTCTGGATGAAATTGTGCACAATGGGGTGTATGCCAGTGTGTGTGTGTGTGTGTGTGTGTGTGTGTGTGTGTGTGTGTGTGTGTGTGTGTGTGTGTGTGTGTGTGTGTGATGTGTGGCTGTGTGTGTGTGGGTGTTGTGTGTGTGTGTTTGAAAATGGGGGGAGAGGGGTGGGTGGGGGGGGGGGTGAGAGGGAGAGAGATTATTTGGTGTGTCTGTGTGGTTGTTGATTTCCTGTGGATAGTTTTTGATGAGTTTGTTTGTATTGTAGCCTGTTATTTGGTTTATATATGTATGATTTACTGATGTAAAGCGCTTTGAGGTTTCGGAAAGCGCTCTATAAATGCACTATTATTATTATTATTATTATAATGTTCTTTTTATGATTCCAAGCAACTTGTTTGATTTATTAACAACATTTTGAATGTGATTATCAAATTTAAGACTTTTATCAAATATTACTCCTAAATCTTTTTCTTCTAAACATTCTATTATTTCACAGGTAATACCATCATTTATCATAGAATATTTGTTACATGGGTTACTTTTTCCTAATGATATACAAGACTTTACATTTTGAAGCATTAAAGAAAAGATTCAAAATTTCTGACCAATGGACTAATGTATCTAAATCCTTCTGCAATATACTATGATTAGAAGATTATTGTATATTTTAGTGTCATCTGCAAAGATCTTACAAAAACTATTAATTTTCTGAGGTAAATCATTTATGAAAATAGTAAAAAGAACAGGACCAAGTATACTCCCTTGAGGTATACCACTCAGTACATCTGTATATTTAGAGTAATCATTTCCAACTCTAACTGTTTTCTGTCTTTTAAAAAGTCTCTAATCCAAGCTAGTAACTTACCCGTAATTCCATAATACTGCAGTTTGATAAGCAATCTTTCATGCGGAACAGAATCAAACGCTTTTCTAAAATCCAAGTAAATAATATCTCCTGACTCGCACCACTGAGTGTTACTCGGACATTAAAAATTGGATGACATACAACAAACTTCAGCTAAATGATGACAAGACAGAAGCTATCCTCATTGGCACCCGTCAGAAACTTTCTCAGCTGCCTCCTCTTTCTCTCCCATTATGTAACACATCAGTCCCAATTTCTGATTCAGCTAAAAACCTTGGTGTCTGCATTGACTCTACCCTCTCCATGAACAACTTTGTTTCTCAAACTGCCAGATCTTGCTACTATCACCTCCATCGTATAAGCCTGATCAGGAAGTATCTCTGTGGAAACAACTGCAAAACTCGTTCTCTCCTTCATAATGTCTCGCATTGACTATTGCAATTCACTCCTGTCCGGTCTTCCTGCCTCCACCACTCACATCCTACAGCGCATTCAAAACAATGCTGCACGCCTTGTACTCAAAAAGAAAAAAGCTGACCACATATCTCCTCTCCTGGCACAACTTCACTGGCTCCCTGTATCAAAGCGCATACAGTAGGCCTACAAACTAGACACCATGTGCTACAAAAGCCTCAATAACGCAGCCCCCGAATACCTGTCAAGCCTACTTGAGATCTATGTTCCCTCACGTACCCTCCGCTCTGCCTCCGATCCTCTGATTTTTCGCTTTCCACGCACTAAGCTCAATACCTATGGTCCACGGGCTTCTCTGTTTCTGGTCCGCTCTACTCAGGGCTGTTAGAGTTCAGCGATTTCGCGGAAACCCGCGAATACAGTGATCCCATTTAGGGAAAGTCAAAGTGCTTCCGCGAAAGAAAAAAAAAAGCAAAAAAAAACCAAAAAAAAAAAACCAAAAACTAAAAATTACCCAGTTTGCTGCCAGGATAGGCCCTCTGATTGGCTTCAAAATGTCATATTTTCAATTTTCGGCGGGGGCTTTGCCCCCTGCACCCCCACCGGGGCGTTGCCCTGGACCCCACCAGGGCCTAGGCGGCCCCTGGACCCGGCCAATTTTCAGGGAAAAACAGATTTTACCACTAACAGCCCTGTCTACTGGAACAAACTTCCTCTCTCAGTCCATCAGCAACCTACTTTTGTCTCCTTCAAGTCCGCTCTCAAAACTCACCTTTTCTCCTCTGCATAAAATCCTGACCTCACTCAATCCCCTCTGCAGCCTGTCTCCACTTGGAGGGAATCACGTTGCAATATATAATTGTATATAATATGCTCTCTATAATTTTCCATTGCTTTTATTCTTTCTCCCCATTTATAGCCATGTGCGTGTGTGTGTGTGTGCGTGCATGAGTGCGTGTGTGTGCATGCATGTGTGTGCGTGCATGCGTGTGTGTGTCTGTTTCAGTGCTTAGATTTGATTTTATCAAGATTTTGCGCTATATAAATATTGTAATTATTATTATTATTATTATAGATCTAGTGCATTTTAACATCCCCCCTCTCCCCCCCCCCCCCCAAAAAAAAATCTATTATTAGTATTAAGTATGTAGGCTAATTAATAATTGGATTCTCTGGACGCTTTAGGCCTACTGAAAAGCGATAACTAACTGGCCAGTGAACAAGATTTAATGATCGAAGTTGAACCCTTATCAAATTGTTGCAGGGTGACCTAAACAAAATGACTAAGAAAGAAACAGTTTGCCCCAGAGATCAATCATCATCATCATCATCAGGTGCCTTGCCACATGGCATTGGCGATCATGGACTTCCATCTGTTTCAACCTCTTGTTGCCTCAAGCACCTCTTCCACCCTCTTTGCCTTCAGCCACTCTGCAGGTCCGTCCAATATCTTCTCCCAGGATCTACCTGGTGCTCTCTTTCCCTCCAGCTTTCCTGTTGTGACCAGGTGCTCCAAAGTCCCCATTCCTCATAAAATGGCCTATAAATGTTGCCTGTCTTTTCCTAATCTTCCTTATGAATGATCTTCTTGTGTCTGCCTCCATCAAGACTGTCTCGTTTGTTCTTCTTGTGTCTGCCTCCATCAAAACTGTCGTTTGTTTTCTTTGCTGACTATGGAACTCTCAACATTCTTCTTAGAAACCACATCTCGCCTGCCTCAATCTTGTTCTGGCTTTGCTTGTTGACTGTCCACGCCTCACAACCATATAACAGTATTGGTTCTATATAAATTATAATGTACAAGAACTTTCTTCGTGATGTTAATTGATAGGCATTTGTTGGTAAGAATGCTTTTCAACTTCTTGAATGCTGTTTTGGCTTGGCCGATTCTGCCGGCTATTTCTGATGTGCATCTGCCGTCTGGTGAAATGATCGTTTCCAGGTATTTAAACTTATCAACCTGTCTCAAGGTTGTGCCGTTTGCTGTTATATCACCATGACTTCAGTCTTCCTGCTGTTTAGTTCCAACCCTTACCCTCAGAGAGCTTATATAAGCTCTTTCCAAAACATCAAAAGAGGAGTCAGACAGGGTTGTGTTTTGTCACCAGATCTGCGAAAACATCATGAGAAACCTAGAAGAAGACCCTGGATTAAAGGTTGGAGGGAAAATGATAAACAACATTCGGTACGCAGATGACACTGTGCTAATTGCGGAGAATGAAAGGGACCTACAAAACCTTGTGAGTATACTGGAAATAGAAAGCAAGGGTAAGGGGTTGGAGCTAAATGGCAGGAAGACTGAGGTCATGGTGATCAGTAAAAAACATGAAATCCCCTTGTCGAAAATAAAAGCAAATGGCACAACCTTGACACAGGTTAATAAGTTCAAATACCTGGGAACGGTCATTTCATCAGATGGCAGATGCACATCGGAAATAGCTGGCAGAATCGGCCAAGCCAAAACAGCATTCAAGAAGATGACAAGCATTCTTACCAACAAATGCCTATCAATTAACATCAGAAAGAGAGTCCTTGAATGTTATATAGAACCAATACTGTTGTACAGATGCGAGGCGTGGACAGTCAGCAAACAAAGCCAGAGCAAGATTGAGGCAGCCAAGATGTGGTTTCTTAGAAGAATGTTGAGAGTTCCATGGACAGCAAAGAAAACAAACGAGACAGTCTTGATGGAGGCAGACACAAGTCGATCACTCATAAGGAAGATTAGGAAAAGACAAGCAACATTTATAGGCCATTTTATGAGGAAGGGGGATTTGGAGCACCTGGTAGCAACGGGAAAGCTGGAGGGAAAGAGAGCACCAGGTAGACCCAGGGAGAGAATGCTGGACGGACTTGCAGAGTGGCTGGGGATGAAGAGGGTGGGGGCAACAAGAGATAGAGATGATTGGAAGTCCATGATCGCCAACGCCATGTGGCAGGGCACCTGATGATGATGATGATGATGACCTTCAGAGATCTATGCGTTTAATGAATTACTGATGTGTCTAAATCACTCATCATGTATCACAGAATATATAGGCCTATATGCCTCAAGCCAGATCTGCAGCTCCTCGTTCATTTCAAGATATTCTATTGAATCGACAGTCCTTTGGGCGATGACATCACCAAGAGGACAACTGTTCACACTTTGGCTGGGGAAAGTAGTTATGTGGAAGCAAGTGTGGTATTGAACTAGATCTAACCTGCAACTTCTTTGTGACTATAACTACGGTGTGCTCACACCCGACTTAAGATCCTGTCAGCTATTTAATGTAGCTACTTTGGTAGACTCATTGACGTTTGGCTACTTGCATGGTCTCATTTGGCTACTTGTGCCAGAATTTTCAGCCAGTAAAGACCAAGCAGACCAAACCCGTTTCAACACCAGTTTCATCAGACACTGAAGATGGAGGAGGAGGAGTAACTACTTTCTCTGTCAATAACCCTCCTCACCCACCTATAGAACCAGTAGTCCACTCCCTTTCATGATCAGCGTATAGTAAACAATTTGTATAGGGAAAAGACAGCTGATAAAGTTTGGGAAGTTATCAGTATTGATCTATGGATTCTGGTCAGATCAAAGAAGCTAATGCCCAGTTCTCCTTTGTCCATCACTTGCTTTACCAGGAAAGAAATGTGTTTCTTGTTGAGAAATTCCACTTCAAAATGGCCATGACCATATGTGTGTGTGCGTGCGCGCGCACATTTATACTGGAGAGCCAGTCTGAGAGAGTGAAAAATACTTGTAAATAGAATACTATTGATGTGCAAGCAAAGATTTCTAGAAATGGTGGTTGATTAAAATTGTAAAAGACAATTGTGCACTAACACTAACAGTAATGTGCTGACAGAATGTCTATCAAAAGGCAAAACAAAACAAAAACAAAAAGAAAAAACCCAAGAGCGACCATCATCAGGCTGCATTGTCAAAGCTAGCAAAGCAAAAACTTAACCCTCTGACTCCCTCACCCTATGCACCACCTTCCTGCAGGAAGTTGGTCTCGGCTGATGATTTTTCTGGTGATGCATATATGTAAAAAACAAAAACAAAAAAGGGCTTGTAAAGCATTTTGAATAAACCATGTTCACCTGTCATCTGAAATCAACAGTAATAACAAGTTCAAAGAGTTATAAATAAGAGAATTTGAAGTGCATGAAAAGGATTATGGATGATTCATTTACAACTGAACTAACACCAGCTCATTTTTTTTTAAAGAAAGGATTGTTTCAGTATATACTTTTGCCTATAAAATGCTTTTGTATAACCCTGCTGGATCATCACAGTGATCTTTGTTACAACAAATAAAATCACACAACTTGTCACAAGCATTTTCAGTATGTTTAAGCATTCTGAATGCCTGAATTGATGCGTGAAAATGTGTTAGATTGCACAGATTTTTTAGTCCTTTAAAAAGCAGGCAATCCAAATGTCCGTGAATTCGTGGATATCCGCGAAAAAGAAGTATTTGCATGTTTTGTTCATTGTTAACTATGCTTGTGCCCTTTTTTTCTTTTATTAAAATACTTGATTTATCTTTCACCAGAGGGGGTTAAATTTCCATTTACTAGACTAAAATGCTTCAGCTTCTGGGGGTGTTGCCCTCAGACCCCCACCAGGGGCTCTGCCCTTGTACCCTGCCAGGGGGCCTATGCGGTCCCCTGGACCCCCAGCATTTCTTTTTCTTTGAAACACATTGTTGCTTGAATGGGTTGCCTGAAAAAGACAATTTGGGGCCCGCAGGCTTCCTAGATATCCTGTTTTTTCTTCAATTTTCGGCAGTTCCCATCTGTGATGAGACAGAGGCATACTCCACTAGAGTTACAAATTAAAGAGAAAAGAAACCCTCAGCACCAGTTCCAATCTGTCTTAACCGTTTGAACCCGGCTGGCCGATGCAGCGGCCAGTGCGATTAATACCTCTGGACCTGGCAGGCCGCTGGAGCGGCCTGACATGTCCAGTTAACCTGGCCTGGTATGGAGCTGGCGTGCGGTATGCGACCTACCGGCACCTACTCTCCTCTGCCACATCCTGTTTATATTACCGAATTCCAGACACCCTATACTTTTTAGGTGTTAGAAGGATTTATTTGAGACACCGGTTTTCGCTAGAATTTCTCTAAAAATACTCAGGGTTGAGGGTATCAGAGGTCCAGAAGTACTTAGGGCTGAAAGGGTTAAGAATATTTTTACCTGGTAGTAACATTCCGGATTTTAGTAACCAGGCACAAACAGGTTCTTGAGAGAAATAAAGCCATCCCAAGCTTGTGGGTGATAATATCCCCACTACAGTTTCTAAGTATGATAAATATATTTTTTTTTGGTGGAGTGGGTGGAATGCCACTTGCCATTTATTACTGAAATCATGATTTTCTTAAAATTCGCTATGTTTTCAGAATGCGTTACGTGGCTGCTTACCTGCTTGCTGCAATGGGCAGTGCCAAAGGTGACCCATCTGCAGCTGATGTGGAAAAGATCCTGAGTAGTGTAGGCATTGAGGCTGAAACTGACAAGGTGAAGAAAGTTGTAGGAGAACTGCAAGGCAAAAACTTGGAGGAGCTGATGGCTGAGGGTAAGCTTTGCTGCATTTTAGCCTTATGTATTAGACATGGGATTTTTACATAAGTTAATGATGCCATTGATGGTCTGTAGATTTGAAAGCCTAAACGTTTGTTCTCAAAATTTACTGAAATCTGTTGAAAAAGATTTGGGATGTGTAGAGGTCATTGGTTGCTGTAAATTCATGAATGATTTATATGTATCTGTTGTGTTTATTTGTAAAAAGTGAGTTACATGAATGAAGTTTGGGGCCTGCTGAAGGCACGCTCTGGCATTTTTTTCCCCACTTTCATGTAACGTGTTACAAGGAAAATGATTTACATGAGAACTCAGAAGAAGATTTTAACTAATAAGTTTTCAGTAGTTTCATGTAACGTGTTACAAGGAAAATGATTTACAGGAGAACTCGGAAAAAGATTTTAACTAATAAGTTTTCAGTAGCCTTTGGGTTGAGTGAGGGGGTTAGCTCTCCCAGGCTCTCATGGTAGTGTATGGCCCCTACATCCTACCAGGTGCCTTTAGTGGCGCCTAACCTCAACTGCATATCTTTCCTCCTCTTTTACCTTGTTCATTTCAGATCAGAGGAATGTTGCACTCCTCCCCATTTCTCTTTGTTTATAAATCTTGACAAAACCAAGTGTTGATTTTGTCGTTAGAGGTGCATTGAAAGGGAATTAAAGAGGTATGCTCCTGAACAAAATGGTCACTGTTTTTACAGATGGTTCAGCTCACTGACATAAAAAAGCCAGACCAAAATGTTATCATTTTCAGACATTTTCTATCTGCCTTAGGGATTTCTTCACAAGCTTCATTTATCGAATTTCTCAACTTTGTCCATTGTTTCTCACTGTCACCAACGTCTTCCAGAGGCTGAGAGCACTGAATTTGTTTTGAACATGTACATTAAATTTTGTACGTATCACTTCATCTGTCTTTAAGAGTCCAAGATTTAGTTTGATGTTGCTTTTGGTCTGTTTCTTTTTCCTTAATTTCAGCCTAAATCTTCCCACTACAGGATTGTGGTCACTGTTGCAGTCTGCGCCTGGTAGTGTTTTTGCTGACAGTAAAGAATTTCTAAATCTTTTGTTGATCAGGATGTAGTCAATCTGATTTTTGATATTATCTCTTGGACTCATTAAGTCCATTTTCTTCTATTAGGCTGCTCAAACCAGATGTTTCCTGCTATGAACTCGTTCATCTGTGCCCACTCCACAAGTTTCGATCCCCTTTCATTTAGTGTACCAAGGCTATGGGGTCCAACTAGATCCTCCACCCTATCCTGTCCCACTTTAGCATTAAAATCTCCCATTATGATTGTAACTTCTTGTGATTTACATTGGACCTTGGCCATCTCTAATACTTCGTAGAAGTTGTCAATGTCTTCCTGAGTACTTGCGGATGTTGGTGCATACACCTGAATGATGTTGATATCAAATGGTTTGCCTCCCAATTTGACCAGCAAAACTCTTGTCGGACACAGCCCAGTATCCCTTAACTGCCTTTGATTTGTCTTTGTCCATTATGATGCCTACTCCTCTTTCATGTGAATTACCACCAGAGTATATCACTGTGTATTCTCCTGATGTTATCATGCCTGCCCCCTTCCACCTCACTTCCTTTAGTCCTAAAATACTAATGTTAAGCCTTTCCATCTCCATTTTGATGTTGTCTAATTTTCCCTTCTACAACAGTGTTCTGGTGTTCCATGTTGCTATTTTGGTGTTTTTGAGTTTGGGTTTGGTTTTGGTCGCAGTAGGTGGCTGATGGTCTGGTGTCACCTGCACCACATGACAGTCCCTACCGGATGAAGGTGCTCCACCTATTTATGTCGTTATCTTCAATTTCCTTTTGTTTGTCAATCCGTTAATATAATGTCCTTAGTTATGTTTAACTTTGTATTCAGGTATGATTTTTAAATCCCCTGTGTGATAAATTAGAGTGGTCATCGCCAAGGGCATCTCCTTAGATAATGTGTGTGAATGCATTGATGTGTGTACTTAATTTTCTTTTCCTTTTTCTTTCCTGTTGAAGTATTGAGTATGTTTTGAAACAGTTAGAGCCTTGATATGGCTGTACACAGTTGGCTGGGCTTTAAACAAAAATAACAGTAACACTGACATCTACCATGCACTTGCAGAAACCTCATTGCAGTCATTCAGGAGATATGTGGCCATTGCCCAGAACTGAGCCTTCTACAAAGCAATGCCAGTCCTCAGAAAATGAGCAGTAATTGTTTCTTTAAGACCAAAAGATAAATTTTGACATTTCCACCCCACAGTCCTGACTTGCCTCCTGTGATTTTTGGTTTTTCTTCTCTTGAAGAACAGGTACACTGCAGGGAAGTTTCAGTGGATCCAGGACTTGCAAAAGCTGTGAAATTAAGAGCTCAGCATCATTGTCAGAGAAGACAATTGGAGGCCTTTTCTGATTGGAAGGCCTTGTCTGTTTGACTTGAGTGGGCACTTATAACATTGTGGGAGAAAGGTAGTCTGGGCTTGGTGCATGTCTCGACAAAATCATGTTTTGATCAATTTTTTTTTATCTTAACTAATATGTTAAATAAGATGATTATCCATAAAATTCTGGTGGGGGGGGGGGCACACTGAAATGTGTGGCAATAACAGAAATTTCAAAGTGTCTGTAGGGATATTTGCTCATCTTTGTTTCGTCACCATCCTGTTTCATTTTGAGAAGTCCCTATGCGTGGGTACAAAGACAACACAGAAGCAGTATACATTTGCACTGACAGAATGAGTTTGAATTGATAGAAGGGTGTATATAATGGCGTTAAGTATTGTGTGCAGGAGAGTGGTGTATATAATGGCGTTATGTATTGTGTGCAGGAGAGTGGTGTATATAATGGCGTTATGTAGCCTATTGTGTGCAGGAGAGTGGTGTATATATAATGGTGTTATGTATTGTGTGCAGGAGCCACAAGGCTGGCATCGGTGCCAGCTGGTGGAGCTGTTGCTGCCGGTGGTGGTGGTGGTGGTGCCCTGCTGCAGGTGGTGCTGCCCCTGCCGCTGAAGGTAAAGTGCTAATTCATCACCATTCCCCCCTCCCATTTTTTTTCCTTTTTGCTGTAGACTGTTATTTTTCATCAAGGCATGTGAGAGAAACTCCCACCTTCCAATCTGACTGTATGGGTTTAAGTCTAGCTTGAGAAAATGTTGTATATGTGCCTACAGATAACCCAGCGGCAACCCAGACATGCGGCAAGCAGGCCCACCGGCATGTGCATATGCCCTGGTGCCCACAAACTCAGATCCCCAAGCTATGGGTAAATAGCTCCACTGCCTTGTGGACATCTCAGGAGAGAATAAGGCTAAGGGAGTTAACCCTGGAAAAAAAAAATCGCCCTACTGCCTTGTAGGTTGTGGGAATGACAAAGGCTAGCGAAGAGACCGTAAACAAATCGATGGAAGGCAGCTGGAAACCACAATTGTATTCTCCCCAGGATATTCATGGATGGATAGACAAAAGGAAAATGAAGATAACGACATAAATAGGTACTCCTATGAAGCACCTTCATCTGGTAGGGATCGTCATGCGGCGCAGGTGACACCAGGTTGTCAGCAAGCTACTGCGACCAACCTCAAAAATACCAAATAGCAACATGGAACATCAGAACATTGTTACAAAAAGGTAAATTAGACAATATCAAAATGGAGATGGAAAGACTTCACGTTAGTATTTTAGGACTAGGGCTGTGTCCGACAGAGTTTTGTTGGTTAAATTGGGAGGCAGGCCATTTGATATCAACATCATTCAGGTGTATGCACCAACATCTGCAAGTACTCAGAAAGACATTTCCAACTTCTACGAAGTATTAGAGATGGCCAAGGTCCAATGTAAATCACAAGAAGTTACAGTAATAATGGGAGATTTTAATGCTAAAGTGGGACAGGATAGGGTGGAGGATATAATTGGACCTCATGGCCTTGGTACACAAAATGAAAGGGGAGGGAAACTTGTGGAGTGGGCACATATGAATGAGTTCATAGTAGGAAACACCTGGTTTGAGCAGCCTAACAGAAGAAAATGGACTTGGATGAGTCCAGGAGATAACACCAAAAATCAGATTGACAACATCCTGATCAACAAAAGATTTAGAAATTCTTTACTGTCAGCAAAAACACTACCAGGTGCAGACTGCAACAGTGACTACAATCCTGCAGTGAGAAAATTTAGGCTGAAATTACGGAAAAAGAAACGGACCAAAAGCAACATCAAACTACATGTAAATTTTGGACTCTTGAAGACAGATGAAGTGATACGTAAAAAATTTAACGTACATGTTCAAAACAAAGTCAGTGCTCTGGAAGATGTTAACTCAATCGAGTCGCAGTCTTCAGGGTCATTCCGTCCCCACAAATCGCAGGATTTTTAGCACATTTTAAGAAAATATAGAAAAACAACCGAATAAAGTAGACAAAGTAAAGTGATAAAGAAAGACCAGGATTAGATCTTTACAAATAATCTTACCTTATGTATGGTATTCCATATACTTGTAAATGATGAGGTATCCAAATACTGAATAGGTATCCAAAGGGGGGTAATTTTTTTTTTTTGATGGATATGAACACACACTGTGAAACAGTTTTAGATGAAGTCCAGAACATAATTTCCATGCCATGGATGTTTAAAATCACAAGATTACTGGTAGTTGTCACTTTTTGCATACAGTTGCTCCAGAGCACAAAATATTTACAAAATTGTGAGGTTTGACTTGCTTTCCTTGACGCCATTTGCGAAATTCGCATGTCGCGGGTAGTGCTGAAAAAAGGCTACTGTTGTCTTTGTTTCACATTGCCACAAACGGTCTAAGGTAAATAACTGCGGTAAACATTCATTTCCCAGTGAGTTTTCCCTATAACTGCCGCTTCTGACGTAAAAAAACCCAAAAAAGAATGTCTGCCATTGATAAATTGATGTCACGTCTCCAAGCAGTAAACAGAAGTGACGAGATTTTTTTCCGGCACGAAGCGATTGAGTTAATGACAGTGAGGAGCAATGGGCAAAGTTGAGAAATTCGATAAATGAAGCTTGTGAAGAAATCCCTGCAGTAGATAGAAAAGCAAAAAAGAACTGGATGACAAAAGAAAATTTGGGCTTGATGGAGGAACAGAGGAAGGCAAACAGAAACGAGGAGATATACAGGAAGATGAATAAGGAAATCAGGAATAGGTGCAATGAAGCTAGGCAGAAAATAAAATGCAAAGAAATAGAAGACCGACACACAACGGATCCTGAGGGTATGTACAGACGAATTGAAGAAATTCTCCACAGGAAAAATATGTGCACATCAGCACAGGTGGTTGCTTAAAATCGAAAGATGGTACACTTATGGAAAAAGACAAAATATTAGACAGATGGGGAGAGTACATTAAAGACCTTTTTGAAGATGACAGAAACGAAGAACACATTATAAGAAAGAACTTTGAAGGACCACCCATAATGAAAGATGAAGTTAGAGCAGCACTGAAAAAGATGAAACCAGGAAAAGCCCCAGGACCAGACAACATTACTACAGAGATGATTGAAGCCCTGGAGGAATTTGGTTTTGAAAAAATAAGTCAAATGAAATTTACAGCACTGGAAAAATCCCCAAAGATATGTCAAAATCAATTTTCATTGCTTCAAAGAAGACAGGGGCTATAGAATGTGAACTCCATTGCACAATCAGCTAGATGAGTCGTGTAACAAAAATCCTATCAAGAATAATCATGAGGACAAGGAGTAGAATCAAAAGAGAAATAGCAGATGAACAGTGTTGATTTGTAGAAGGGAAAGGAACTATTAATGCCATATACATCCTAAGAACTATCATAGAGAGGTCAATCGAGATGAATTATAAGGATTTATATTTATGCTTTGTTGATTATACCAAGGCTTTCGATCGGGTAAGACATGAAGAATTGATCAACCAACTAGAAAGACTCAATATTGATGGAAAAGATCTACAAATAATCAGAAATATTTATTGGGAAGAAACAGCTGCAGTGAGAATAGAAAACGATGTAAGCTCTTTCCAAAACATCAGAAGAGGAGTCATACAGGGTTGTATTTTGTCACCAGATCGTTTTCACTTTACAGCGAAAACATCATGAGAAACCTAGAAGACCCTGGATTAGAGGTTGGAAGAAAAACGATAACATTTGATACGCAGATGACAACGTGCTAATTGCAGAAAATGAAAGGGACCTACAAAACCTTGTGAACATACTAGAAATAGAAAGCAAAGGTGAAGGGTTGGAACTAAACAGCAGGAAGACTGAAGTCATGGTGATCAGTAAAAAACATGAAATCCCCTCGTGCAAAATAACAGCAAACGGCACAACCTTAAGACAGGTTGACAAGTTTAAATACAGTAAGTTGGAACGATCATTTCACCAGGCGGCAGATGCACATCAGAAATAGCCAGCAGAATCGGCCAGGCCAAAACAGCATTCAAGAAGATGAAAAGCATTCTTACCAACAAATGCCTATCAGTTAACATCAGGAAGAGAGTTCTTGAATGTTATATAGAACCAATACTGTTATACGGTTGTGAGGCATGGACAGTTAACAAGCAAAGAACAAGATTGAGGGAACCGAGATGTGGTTTCTAAGAAGAATGTTGAGAGTTCCATGGACAGCAAAGAAAACAAACGAGACAGTCTTGATGGAGGCAGACACAAGAAGATCATTCATAAGGAAGATTAGGAAAAGACAGGCAACATTTGTAGGCCATTTTATGAGGAGGGGGAATTGGAGCTCCAGGTCACGACGGGAAAGCTGGAGGGGAAGAGAGCACCAGGTAGACCCAGGGAGAAGATACTAGACGGACTTGCAAAGTGGCTGAGGACAAAGAGGGTGGAAGAGATGTTTGTGGCAACAAGAGATAGAGACAGAGACAGACAGAGGTCCATGATCGCCAACGCCATGCGGCAAGGCACCTGATGATGATGATGATTAGTGTCCTTAGTTATGTTTAAATTTGTAGTCAGGTATGTTTTTTGAATCTCCTGTGTGATAAATTGGATGGAGTGGTCAAAGCCTGTATCTTTAGAGTATGTGCGCAGTGCATTGACATGTGTACTTAATTTTCTTTTCCTCTTTTCCTGTTGAAATATTGTGTGTGTTGAAGTGGTTATAGCCCTGATATGGCTCTATGCAGTCGGGCTTTAAACAGAAATAACGACTGCCAGCATTAAAGCAAATAAGAACCAGAAATACACACATATAGGCAAGAAAGCTTATTTGATATAGCGAGACAAGACAGGTGCAGATTTTTGGCCAAAGCTTGGCCTTGGGCAAATATACAAAAGATAAAGAACACCAAATAGTTTTTTCCTTTGTTTTGGGCAGTTTTTTGCCCATCAGTTTTTGTGCATTTATTGTTTGTTGGCCGAAATTTTGGGTTCTTGTCACTTTCTTAATATAAATACATTTTCTGGTTCAATTTTTATGCATTTCTGGTTCCAGTCTTGTTGATATCTTTGAAATGATTTGCTTTTCAGTTTGAAAATTTTTATTTGACAGTCTTGTTCATCAAGTGTGTAATTTTTCTTTTTATGTGTTGTACTTTTTAAAAAAAAAAACACTGGAAAAAAGATTATCTTGTGCATCAACTGTTACAATTATGTGTATTGATACTACCCCTTTCAGGACTTAACAAAATACTGTTTGCTGTAATATGGATCGTTTCTGTTTGTGATTACAGAAAAGAAAGAAGAGAAGAAGGAAGAATCCGAGGAGTCTGATGACGACATGGGCTTCGGTCTGTTTGATTAAAAAAAAAAAAAATTTCTTTTTGCTAAGAAATAAATAATGACATCTTAATATTAGTATGATTTTGTCTGTATTGTGTGATTGGTGCTGATTTTCCAGTACATCTGTGTTAGAGGTAGAACAACTGTTGTATAGACAATTTCTCTAAACTTTGTGGAGTTCTGCTGCCTCAGGTTTGTGTTGATGCCCCTCTCCTCTTGGTGACTAGGCAGCAGGTTTGATGAGTTTCACAAAGAACAAAATATGTCAACTCTTTTGGGAAGGACCTGATAGTGAGTACTGTAGGGTCTTCTGGTCTGCTCCCCACCCCCAGCAGTCTTCTTTTTCCAATTTTTCTTTTTTGTGATTTCTTCCTTGTTTTTTTGTTTTGTAGTTTAGACCAGCAGTTTATTTTGTTGAGTAAAAGGTCTTATTTTGTCTGCTTGCTTTTGTCCAGCTGGGGGTGTAACAATATTTAGGCACATTTACTTTGCAATCGGTATGTCCCTGCCAATCATTGTCTGGTTATAAATAAAATCGTGGTCAAACCATTCTAAGAATCTCCCTTCATCTTAAAATGAAATGGGGTATAGCCCTGATATGGCTCTATGCAGTCGGTTGGGCTTTGAACAAAAGTAACAGTAAGTAGAAAAGGGAATTTTAAGGTTCTTAAGGTCCTATGACATGTAACTGAAATAAAACTTGATATGCAGTGAGGACAATGGTAGACTCACAACAGTGAAAACAGATTTTAAACATTTTCCCCAAGTTCCTCTGTGAAAGTGCTGTTTATATGGTTTCTGAAAAAGTTTTGATTTTATGCACTTCATCGAAAATAGATTTTAGATATTTTGTTGAATTCTTGAGTGTCTGTTCATACATCTTCCAAGTGCCATTTTTTTCTTTTTGGTCCAAGAGCATGTACCATACTATCTGCTTGTGCTTTGTGACAACTTTTGTTTTAACGAGATAGAAAAAGGGACTTTTCATTACTGGCATGGTTTTGTTAAAACAGATACTGCGACCTTGTTTAGTTTTTCTTTCTTTTTTTTTTGGTCCCAGCGAACGTGCCATATATTGTTTTCCTAGGAGGTAATTGTGCCACCCACTTGTTTTTCTTTTTTCTGGATGCAAATATTTCTATTTACCCTAAGAACATGGGTTCTTTTCATACAGAATTTTGCCATGGACAACTTCCTTGTCACTGTGGGATCATGTAATGTGTGCTGAGTGTGTGCTGCGCCTCAGAACTTCACTATCTCATCCTAAAGATTAGCAACTAGAATATCACTTAAAATTTAGTGATTGTGTGTGTGCATGAGGGGGGGGGGGGGGGTTAGAGGAGGGGGCGAATACAGTCCAATCTGATTTGAACCTGGATTTCTCGTGTCTTAGGGAGGTGCTTTAAACAATGGGCTGCACACTCCACTTTTTTCAACCATGTATGAAATCTTATCACATTCATTCATTTCCAACTGATATCCAAAAACGGAAATATTTGCATTTTATATTTCTATTCACATTTTATTCATTTTCATTCACAGCTAGTTCAGTGTGATAATTTCAGCTACTGTACAAACAATAAGTTACAGTCCAACATGGATCTGTGAAAAACATTTACACAAGCTCATAAAAAAAGACATTTGTCCAATAAACAAATTGTACAAAATGTCAACTGCCCCACTGGCAGCAGTACAAAGTTTTCTGATTTTTACAGCATATTTTTATTTTACTTTTTTCCATATTCTTGTGGCAGTGAGAAGACTTGGAGACATACCTCTTGAAATATGCGACAAAATGGGATGTCCCACAGAGAGGGCAACCCCAAAATAAAACGTCTGCAGCTTTACGGCAGAAAGAAGTCAGGATCATAGGTCCTGCCTACACTGAGAGGGAGAAACATGGACAATTGATACATCTGTGGTCAGATTGCTTATCTCGCATACAGAGTTTATGCCAATGTATGAGAAGAACAGCAGCAAAGTTCTCATGCTAAAAAGAAACCCCTACCAACCAACACTTAGAGACTCCGCACAGTAGGGAAGTGGGTTTGGGATAAGGGGACTTGATGGGATCAAAAGATAAAATGCATCATCATAACTACACAAGCTCATATTATATATATATATACACACATTCACAGAGATGACCATTTCTTTCACAACAATATCTGACCATGGCTTACAAAAAGAAATGTGGGGTGGATAGCATAGTCTGATAATACTGGCTTCTTTACTATTCAAACTCAACATTGTAACGAGGGGATGCTGCCATATTCAGTCTGAATGGGGTCCTTTCCGGTAGACCCAAGGCGCTGCATTTAGACATTTTCATGACACAGTCACACAAAATAACGAACAATTTATAAAATATATATGTAGATACTATACTATTCGTATTCTATGGTTTATTCCTGTCATGTCTGCCAGAAGGGGAAAACCTGGCAATGGTACACATGCACTTCTTACCCCAGTTTTATGTATTATGACAAATAGATGACACTCTTTAACAGATGACTTTTGAAAATAAACACAGCCACACTCATTATCACACCTTATTAGACAGTAAAAATGTTTTGTCCTTGGTGTCTGGTATCTTAATAATTTATGCAACCCTGTAAACAAAGTTCACATTATAAACCCATATCATTCAATAAAATGACAAGATTTATACTGCAGTGAATACAAAAGAAATACCGATATTATGTTAAACACTTTATTCTGCATTAATTTATATATATCTCTCTCCATATACATACATATATATGTATGTAGGCCGTATATATATATATATATATATATATATATATATATATATATATATATATATATATATATATGCCTACTGGTTTCTGGAATTTATGTAAGCTTTATCCAAAAGTTGGAAAACTAATGTTGATTACGCAGCCTTTCAAAATCAGACTTGTTGGTCATAGTTTGGAGCACAACGATGCTTGGGTTCTACATTCATGAAGGTAAAATGATATATTGCATTTTACAGTTAGCACACTTAGTTTTAACTGTAGCTAGAAAAAAATCAATGCAAAGTAATCGTACCGAATACAATTAAACCAAATGTCCATGTATGTTGGATATCGAGCAAACTGCTAGGTCTAACAGATTTAGTTCCTATAGTTAATGATTTTCATAAAGATACACTATCAGACGTTACACTAAACATGTACCCAACACATTGTACTTCTTAACCACCCAGGACGACCTTTCATGATTAGCAGAAAATTGATTCTAGCAAGTAGTGATGACACACTGCCATTGGTTGGCAACACCACTCTTGATGCTGCATGTCAAATACAAAACTTTAGCACTGTAAACACAGTAAAAAATCAAATAAAACTTCTCCACGTTAAAAATAAATTGACAAATCTGACATCAAAGTTAAAAAAAAAAAGTCGACTCAACTTAAACGAAAGAGGAAAAGAGAAAAATGGAATTGGGGTTTGATGGCACAACCTGGCATTAAGTAAATGACAAAAACTCAGTTTAAAAATTCCAGTGTGAAAGCTGTTGTAAAACAAACCTGGTGCATCACAACTTCAGACAGCAATGCATCAGTGGAAGCTAATTAAAAAAAAAAGAAACGGAGAAAACCCCAACACATCCTATTTTCATACAAGTGAAGTATACAGTATATGCATTAAAACAGACTGTGAGTAATAATACCCACCTAAAACTGACCACAATTTATCTCAAGTTTCCATCAAATCGAACACAAGCCTGAAGTGACCACAACAGCCATTCATGGTTACTAGTACTCACCGAGTCTTAAATGTTAAACTCTATGCTATAAACGAAACACCTATGATTTACCATTTTATTTCTAACATGCATTACCATTTAATTCCTTACCAGTACATTCATGAATTATTATACCCGGTAAGGCTTACTGTTTTCCCTTTTATAGCATTTTACGGGTAGCAACTCTTGTATGCACTCAAATATACAAGGGGATTTATGTGTATGGGTGGTTCTGGTATGAGCGTTGTTGTTGTTGCCAATATTTTTTCCCCTAAACTCGCCTTTAAGGCAGTCATATTCCGTTTTTGGGGATGTGCACACTAGCTGTTTCCTAAAGCCACCAAGCTCTGACATAACTTACAGTTAACACGAACACTTGCTCATTGACACCATGGGTCTGCACTTGTGTTTTACCTTAGAGACTGGAAAAATCTCCACCCTTTACCCACCAGGTGAATTCAAACCTAGATCTTGAAACTGAAAGACTATTGTCCTAATCATGACTATCATGCCCGTCTACTGTTTTCATGAAACAAGCCAGTACTCAATCACAGCAGTGTATATCATACACTAAAATATCCAATATGCAACAAATTATCCAATACACAGAAAATTAGCAAAATCAGAATTACATCTCTCAAAACGGTTTCTGTATAAGGAAATGAGAATAAAAACCATGTGCAATTAAACATATTAACTTGCAACCTGGAGCTTCTGTGCCAGAAATTTCCTCTTTACTGTCACTCTTTCTTTCTGACTTCTTCCTTTGCTTTCTGTCATTTCTTCCTATCATTTTTGCCTTGCTGGTACATTCACCTGTAGGCCTATGTGTTTGATAAAGTCTTAGGTACCGGTAGGCCTACTTCATCTTAGACCTGACAATTGGGTAGGCCTACATGTATTAAGTGCATTTATCTTAGAACTGACAATTGGGTACATACATTGTGCAAGTGCAGTTTTGGCTCTAAGGAAATGAGATATGCAGAAGCAATCTTCGGTAGTTTAGGCCTGTTTTTATGTCTTAGTGTCCTCAGTTATGTTTAAATTTGTAATTGGGTTTGTTTTTCAAATCCTCTGTGTGATAAATTGGAAGGAATGGTCAACACCAGGGGCATTCCTTGGATTATGAGCGGATATGCATTCATATGTGTAGGCCTACTTAATTTACTCTTCCTTTTTATTCCTGTTGAAGTATTGTGTATGTTTTGAAACAGTTAAATCCCTGACATGGCTCTATGCAGTCATCTGGGTTTTAACCTGTTCACTGCTTCCGACCAAATATTTGGTCGGAAGAAACATACGCCTCCAGTGCCACCAACCAAACATCTGGTCGGCGACTTTTCCTATTTTTAGCCAGAAAACCCCAACACTTTCAGTGACATAATTATGAGATATCAACAGAAACTTCAGAATTCCCACTATTAATATATGCTAATTATGTATGTGTGACGTTTTACGTTGTCTTTTCTGCCCGTGTGGTTGAAAATGTGACCCCCTACTATTCAGCGACTGTAAACAATGGCGGACGAACTCGCTTCAACACAGAGCATTGATTGGACCCGAAAAACAACTTATGCAGCAAAAGAAGTTGCAGAAATCATTACTTTTGGAGCTGATTCTGATTTGCAGTCTGTTGATAAGAGTGAAAATGACGATAATTTGGCGCATGCAGGCAATATTTAGGTGTTGATGTCCGAAGTCGGACTTGACCAATATATGAGTCTGAGTGACATTACTAGCACTGGCGATCATAAAAACGAAAGTACTGCTGCTCCTGGTGTGTTGTAAAGTATACTGAACAAGGAAATGTATAGTGTTGTGGGGTTTTCTGGGCTGGATGAAGAGATATGAATTTTTTATTTTAAGTCAAGACGTTTAAAACTGTGGCACAGGTGATTCATCTTTTTATTTACACTTTGGCAGCGAAAGGGTTAAACAAAAACTTGCATCCTTGGCAGCAACTTACTGGTTTTTTACTTGTATCTTCTATTGCACATTATGTTCAGAAAAGTGTAATTCAAACCAAAGCTTCACCAGCAAACATTACTTAATGAATGCAGGCCTAATATTACTTGGCAGCAAGGGGAAAAACCTTTCTGTTAAATAACATTTGATCAAGACTTGAAACTAAACTAATCAACCTATTGGTAGGCCTACATTTCATTAATTCAGCAAAGAACAAAAAAGAAAAAAAAAAGTTATAGCTGCTAAACTGTGACATAATCTTACAACAAAGTAGGCTATGATTCATTTTTCATTTGTACACTAAGCTCATTCCTTCACTTTGTCAGCAAGCCGATTCATTACCACTACAAACTTTACTGATGTCATGAAGATAATAAAAGATTGGTCATCACATCATGATCAACTTTTTACAAACCATGCATGATAAAACAATAAAATCAGGGGTTATTACCAGTATGCAATAGCGACTACCACTCAGTATACTTACATTAAAGGAAAAAAACAAAAACAGGAAATGTTCAAATGGAATAGATTGCAAATCCCTTAAGTGTACCACTTACCAATTATTACCAAAGGATGAAAAATCTTCATGGAAGGAAAACATTTAACATGACAAACCCACCACCCACATCATTAATTCTTCATGTGACCTCAAACACACAACGGTCACCATAATCAGTATGACAAGCTGCAACTAAAATAAATTAGCAGTGCAAGAACTGGTAAAAATACCATGCATGACAGAGTTTTTACTGTTTCACGATGTCCTAATACAAAATGTTTGTAAATACACAGAATGATCACAGCAACAAAGTATAACAGACAGAATGATCCAAGCAGTTTTTAAAATTCCTACAGAAAGAGACCAGGATGAAAGACAAGCTCCATCAAAACTCAAATCTGCTTTATGTACAAATGATTAGATGTTATCTGAAAACATGACTAAACAGAAACATGGAATACAATATTGTAGACTAACAATGTAATTGTAAATATGAGAATGGATATCATGCGAGGGGTAGGCCTACTAAGGAATACAGGAAGAAAAATTGGCTCTCCATCAATGAAAATGAGGCTACTGAAAAAAAAGGCAACTTAAAAACAAGCTAAATACGTATTTCGTTCTATAAGCCAGACTGTGCTTTAAACAACCCCACACAATTTTTTTCTACACTGTAACAAACAAATCTGAAACGAAGGAAGTTCATTTTATACGAATGCATATTGTATGTGTGTGCACACACAGACACACACAACAGTTTCAGATCCCTGGCGCCTTCTCTACAAGTGAAAGGCCTAAATCTTTGGTGGGTATAGAAGCTCCCACTGCTAAAGGAAAGGAAGCTTATCAGCTGCAAACAGTTGAAAAAGAACCATCCTCCATCTCACAGTCTAAGGAGTCAGTGCCTTCAGCACTGAGAGATGAGAGGCAACGGGAAGTGTGAGAGAAGTCAGGCTGCCCCCTTTTCCCAAGACGCAGCATGAAAGGAACGCGAGAGATGACAGCACTTGCATTGGATAGATGTCAATACACAGGCATGTGTGACCACAGTTCTTGTGATGCTAACATCCCAAGTGTTAGTTTTGCTGCTATCTTGACAGGAATAGCTAATAGACATAGAATATTAGCATGCATGAATCACAGTATGATTAAAAAAAAAGATAAAAAAAAAAAAAAAAAAATCTTTTCCTCTCCCCTCTTCATGGTTTCACAAGTCTGTAGCGTAAGTCACTGGGATGATGCTGAACAGTAGGCCTAATTACTGATTAAGTTTAAAATTGTCCATAACGCTGAGGTCGTAGGGGCCAGCAATATGATGGTGAACAGTGTCAGATGTCACACAGCCTAGAAATGATAGTGCCAATAATTGTCAGCTTCCCAGAAAAACTGAAAATATTTCATCTTCAGTACATAGATCTGCTTACACATGAGCAGTGCTGTCAAAGTGTCTAACAATTAATTGCTCAAAGCAGGAAGTCTGTCTTCACTTCTTGACGAAGGGCATAATGATTCTCTTTCTTTTATTCAGTTTTAGATGATTAAGAATTTCAGCAAAATTTCTGCCACCCCTACAGCTTAGTTGCAAAACTACTATTGGCTTACATAAGTATAATTTGTGAACTGATAATATGATATGAACATGTGAAAGAAAAAAAAATCTAAAATGGTAATACACATGAAATGATTCTGAAAACTGACAGTTGACTATAAAAATGTAATTTATGTATTGGTGATCTGATTACACATGAATAAATATAGGCCCTAGTTGTGATTGAAAACGTTGCGACTAATGTAATCAGATGCAATTTGTGGACTGAAAATCTTACACATATACTGATATAGGCCTAATGACTGGTACAGAACAACCAAAGATCTGCTAGACATGTAAACAATGGAACGGTGATAAGAATGAAAGGGGAGATGATTTTACATAAGTGAAAGGTATGTACAGAACGAAATGGGTGATGACTTTAAATGAGTGAAAGGATGGAATTTGTGAATTTATAACTTGGCTAGGAACATGTGACTTGAAAACAGGGAGGTAAGTTGACAACAATTCATCATTCCCACACCACTACTATTGCAAAGACAAAAATCACACCATAAACATTTAAAGCATTGTATTAATTTACAAGCAATCCAATAGTTGTGATGACTATGTAAGGCCCTGTGACCCTAATTATGTTTCATGATCACAAAAGGGTTGGACAACAGAAGCTCCAAGATGTAATACAATCCAATAGTTGTGATGACTATTAAGGCCCTGTGACCCTAATTACACTTAAAGATCACAAAAAGGGTTCTGACAACAGACATTCACGGTGTAGTACATTCAAACAAATTTGTCATCACTTGAGCTGTATGTAAAACAAGGGCAAATGACTATCATACCACACAATGTACAGTGAAACAGAGTCAAACAGGCATGGATGAAGACAACAAAAGATTCTATACTCAATCAAAGATTTAAAAACATTTTATTCAAGAGATGAAATTATTAGGACTACATGTATAAATAATAAAACTTATACTTTTAAGACAGAGGAAGTCCATGATCGCCAACGCCATGCGGCAGGGCACCTGATGATGATGATGATACTTTTAAAACTTGTTATGAAACAGCCATGAAGTGCAGATCATGTCGGCCTACTTATCAATTCATGATTTAAAATGCTGAAAATTGGGTGAAATCTTTGGAAAAACTATACATGATGTTTTTCAAACATTATGATCATAAATCACTCAACCGTCTCAAACAAGATTATCAAAGAGCTGGCAACTTACACCATGTTGGAATATGGGTTGATATCAGATCACCTAAATTGAACATTGGGCTTGGTTACTATTTGGATGCGAGACTGCCTGGGAACACTGGGAGCCATTGGCACAGTTTAAAAAAAACAACAAAAAAACCTTCCCCACAAAAAGGAAAAAAAAAGTGTTATCAAAACTTCCTAATAACAACAACAAAACAAACAAAAAACAAAGCAAACAAAAAAAAGTGTTGTCAAAACTTCCAAATAACAACAACGAAAACAAAACTGAGGAAGTGTACCTTTTCACAGTTTACCAAATCGGGCGCTGCACTGCTGCCAAGAAAAAAACTGCGAAAACTAACAATACTGAAGGGGATTCACTTAGAAATTCATCTTAAATTAAAATGGAGTAGAAAACTTTATGTCCATGATTATGAGTGCACACTCATACTGAATTTCTAGGTCACATATGACATGACTGATTGCATTTATATTTTCTCTTTTCAGATATTTTTTTTAACATTTTAAGTGTGCCCGCCCCACCACCCACCCTGGAGAATGATTACCTAGTGTAAGTGTGTAACTACTGAAAACATTATCAGGATTATGATTACTCACCTTGTCACTACCAAAAAAGTTAACAAGATTATTCTTAGGTTTTCTTTCTGCAAATGCTGATGTACAAAACTTCAGATATCAGTTGAAAGGCTGCCGAGATCCAGCCTCAGCAATTAAATTAACTATATATATATATATGTAGGCCTACCAAAAAAAATTGTACTATTATTAGTAAGAAAAAAATTCCATACAATAATAGTAAAATTCAATATAACTGATTAAAAACTGTGTTGTTCACCATAAATACCTCTGTGAACTGTTTGAACCTTTCATCATCTTTACAATCTCACATCACCTAACATCTTTAAATTCATCTTAATGAACTGTTTGAACCTTACATCATCTTTACAATCTCACATCACCTAACATCTTTAAATTCATCTTAATGAACTGTTTGAACCTTACATCATCTTTACAATCTCACATCACCTAACATCTTTAAATTCATCTTAATGAACTGAATCATGAACATTTACTAATTCATCCTTACAACTCAATCAATTCATCTGGATTATTTGTAATCAATTTATAATTACATCATTCTCCATGATAGGGGTTAAATTTTGCACAGGATTGTAGTAACTCCATCAAATCACAGTAGCACAGAAAAGAAATGACAATTGCATAGCTGACAGAAAGTGTCTTCATTATGGGTATGAAGTTTCAACGCTTATGCACAAAGGTATGTTGTCTTTTGTAGTAAGACACATAAAAGGGCAAAAAAAGGAAAATATTGAAAAGATTAGTTCTGTGACTGATCAAATCAAAGCTACGTTAAATAAACTCCTTGCCAAAACGGAAAAGTGACAAGAGAGCCGTCTCCCTTTAAAGTGAAGACTAGAAACAAAATATGCGAAAAAATTTGACTTGGATATCTGTCTCTCATGTACACAAATGTCGATCACTGAAGTGCAATAAAAATGCAACCAAAATGCAATAATCCGCAGTTTCTAGGCAGCAAGACCCGAAAAGATCTCTTAAACCCACCCACAATTATCAAATGCCTTGGAACTGGATATACCAAGATTGTCCTCTAAGTTGCAAAAATGTCCTGATAACTCTCAATGCTTTGAAACTTTACACACACCTAGCTCAATTATTCTGTAATCTAATGATGAAATTACATGCAAATATTATGACATTATCTGTTATAGAATTGGGTACAGTCATTTCAAGTGTTATAGTATCATCTAGCACTGAAAACCAGCAGCTTACATAAAAACTGACTTTCATGAAGTTATGTTCTGGCAAACAAAATATTAAAAACACTACAAGTACAAAATGTATGTGGGACACAAGCTCTTTTACAGGCTGAAGTTTTCTAGTGGATGTCATTCTTCAAACATGGATGAAATGACATTAAAGGCAATTATAGTCTGAGGAGGCAAGTTGAAGCTACTGATGAGAAAAATATTCAAAAAGTCCAAAATATTTTGAAAGAAGACAGGTGAATAATGTGTGAAGATCACTGATGACATTAGTATAAGTTGTGTGGATCACTTTAAGCAATTTTAACACTCACTACATTTGTAGGCCTATTAACTGCATGGATCAGATTACGTGATTTTATCAAGTAGTTTGGAATGAGATGTGCTACAGCAGGGTGGGTTCCACACTGCCTTAGTGAACATCACAACCTTGTATGTGTCACAGTTGCGTATACTCGTCTGAACAAAAATGACGGTGACAACATTTTCGATTGCTATTGTTGTTTTAAAGCCCAGCCAACTGCGCAGAGCTATATCAGGGCTATAACCGCTTCAAAACGTACAAAACTTCAACAGGGAAAAACGGAAAGAAAATTAAGTACACATATCAATGCATTCACGCACATAATCCAAGGACATGCCCCCAACGTAGTACCATTCCGCCCAATTTATCGCACACGGGAGATTTAAAAAACACACCTGAATACAAATATAAGCATACATAAGGACACCAAAACATATATAAAAACGGGCATAAATTACCTAAAATTGCTTCCGCATAACTCACCTCCTTAGAGCCAAAAATGCACTTAATACATGTAGGCCTACCCAATTATCAATCTGATGAAAAAGTAGGGAAGACTTTATCGAACAAATACAGGTGAATGGACCATTAAGGCAGAAAATGACAAATAGAAATGACAGAAAGCAAAGCAACAAGGCAGAAACAAAGACAGTGACAAAAAGAGGAAATTTCTAGCACAGAATTTCCAGAAGGTGGGGGATACTATTCATACTGAAAGAGCCCCCGGCAACCCAACGGGGGTAACTTTTTAGATAAGATATTTGCCACTGATGAAACCTGGGTTAAAAGCTGTGATCCAGAATTAAAGAAACAATTGTCACATTAGCACATTCCAGCCTCTCCAAGGCCTGTCAAGCTCAGAAAAACGCAAGAAAATCTAAAGATGATAAGTACATATGATAAAAAGGATACACTGACAGGCATTGTGTTCCAACAGAACAAACTGTTATCAAGGCTACAGCGGGATATTTCTGATGAAAATGCCAAGACCTGCACTCTGAAAGAAACACAAAATACTCTTAAATGATTTACCATTAATAATACATGACAACACATTTTGCCACAAAGTAGAGAAGGTATCACTGCTTATGACATCTTATCAATAGGATGCGTTGCCACACCATGTCTATTCTTCAAATACGAATCCGCCAGACTTTGATCTATTCCGCCAAGCTGAAAGAACACCTCAGTGGTGACTTGGAAATGGAAATGGCCAAGCAGCTATCAACTCTGGTTGCCTAGCAATGGGCATTCCAACCTCCCCAACAGAAGGGTATTGGTCGTTCAGACAGGAATATTGAAAGAAATTGATTTTTATCTATTTCTTACATTTTTATGGACATATTTTAACTCTTTACTGGATCCCCATGATGCTGACTGTCACACTAAGTTAAGAATTATTTCATTAACTCTCTTGGTACGATGGAACGCTATAGCGTTCCTGACGTAAGGCACGGTTTTGGACAACGGAACACGATTGCGGTTTTGATAATTAAATTTTTTTTTCGATGCTTCCCTCGTGACATGGCATGCCAACCGAAGCTACACTGGGCATTGTAGACATGTCAAGGGTCAAGTGGAAAATTACTTCGTGAGATTCCGTAGCAATACACTCGTCGGGAAACGATTGACTTCAGCACCCCACATGACTGGCTAATCTGCATTTGTGTCGAAAATGGCTTCGCAGTGAGTACGAGTTTTGGAGCAAAGTAGATCACGACAGCAGCATTTTACTGCTGCTGAAGTGATTGAAGTGCTTCAGACTGAAGGATCCGACATCGACGAGTATGATGAAGATGATGTGAAAGCTGCCAGCAAGAAGGTACTGACAGTGACCCAATTTCAGACGACAGGAGAGGTGGGCGTACACGTCACGTAAGGAGAGTGGTTATTGGGCCATGTACAGTGAGTCACATGTCTGATGAAGATTTCATTGACTTTCTTATGAGTGACTGGCACGAAGATTTTAGTTTTATACCCACTTTGCCTTTGTTCTCTGGCTCTTGTGGCCTGCATGCCCCAGCTGAGTGCCATGCCCCCATTGATTTCTTCAATCAGTTTGTGACAGAAGACTTTCTAAATTCTATTGTCATAAACATATATGCATACGAGAACTGAGTGACAAGCAGAACGAGCACTTCTCCTGCCCTCTGCCACCCATCCTCAGCGGCAGGAAGAACTATAAGAAGTGCCATGTGTGTAATGCTGGCAGCAGGAGACACCGGGAGGTTCAACTGCGGCAAACCCCCAACTGGTGTAAAAAGTGTGGGGTTGCCCTCTGTAAAAAACTGTGCCAGCCCAACAAGACCATCACCTGCTTCCAACTGTATCACTCAGTGCAGAACTACACTGATTATTAGGAAAATAGTGCATAGGGACTGAAGCATCCGGTGTGCTCCTATTTTTTCCAAATTTCCCTGTGTAACAATTTGTAACATTTATTATATAATGTCACTAATAACTTTTTTTCCTGAGCAAAGTCTACTTTATTCATGTTATTTTGTGCATACAAAGACCTTTGACTGTGTGTTCATGGAGCTGATCAAAGTGTGTGACTGTACGGTGATCCTGACCACAAAATTGGGGGTATTTTTAATATGGCACATGAAGAAGAAATATTCAAGGAAGAACTTCAATATTTTGGTATGAACTACCCAGCACGTAAATATTCAGATCTGAAAGTTTCATTTTGTTCCTTTATGTTTTGTATTTTTTGTGATTTTTTTCCAAACCCTTCAAAATGGGCCTTCTGTGGGGAAAAGCAAGGGGAAAAACTCTCCGTCCCGAGTAAGTTAAGGCTATGATATTCACATTTTTAGAGGGTTTTTATCACTGTTCAGTAGCTTCAGAAGGTTTGTGTCACAGTCGTACTCGTAACTAACAATTGGTCCCCCTCACCCCTTCGCATTTCATTTAGTTATTTTGTTACTTTTACTTGTGACTGATTAACCCTGTAACCGCCAGTTAAAAAGAGTGTAATAGTTCCTGGTGCCAGCTGATTTGATAGAAAAAGCAAGAAATTTACATTTATGACTTCAACTGATCGCAATTTCTTGATTTATAAATTAAATTGCAAGTGTAACTACAGGGAATTCACCTGTGACATGTATGAAATATGCCCTACCCTATGTCCATAAAATAAAGAGTGGTAGGTTGGGGATAGACTGGGATTTGGTGCCATCTGGCAACACTGAAGTTTTGCCAGACTGGTGCTATAAAACAACCTCACAGCATAAGCGTTAACAAGTTTTTCCTTCAATAGTACAAAGATCACAAAAAACAATGGCAAGATTTTGAAGACAATGAGATATGCAACAGTGGTGACACAAAATAAAGTAGTAGTTAAAGCATTGTTTTTTCAAATTCTGTAGTTTCTCAGTGAATTTATGCATAGACAATTAAAAAGACCTTTCTAAATTCATTATCAAAATTTCAGTTCTATATCCTGAGAGAGAGAGAGAGAGAGAGAGAGAGAGAGAGAGAGAGAGAGAGAGAGAGAGAGAGAGAGAGAGAGAGAGAATGTGTGCATGTGTATGAGCATTTGCATATGTGTGCACATGTGACATGTACCACCGTGCATTTTAATGTACTTTATGTGTATTTAAAAAAAAAGCTCATTAGAAAGAGAGCACATGACTAAATAAACCGATTTTGTTTCAAGTCCCCTTTTAATAAACATACTTAACATATCTTACAAGTGCATAAGCTTAGCTAAAGCAAGAGACTGCACTTGTAAATTCAGCTAATGCGAGAGACTACACTAACTGCCAAATACTCAATCAGGTGGTCAAGAAATCAGTGACAAGACGTCCACCCACAGGTGCTGCAGTCGAGCCCACCCTTATCTGATACCTGGTTCCACCTGGAGTGACAAATGTCTTTGACGATGTACTTTAGAACAGGAATATTGGCTGCTGACCGCAAGCAGAAGACAGCAGGGTAGACAGGCGAAGTATAAGTTGTAAGATCTGGTAAGCACATTTGTTAAAAGGCGGATCTGAAATTAAATCCCCCTGTTTAATAGCATATAACTTAATCATATCTTATAAGTACAAAGTGGCACTACCTGGTAGGTGGGTGACGTTATTTGTCATTAGTTGGAAGCAGAGATGACATGCTGAGCTAGGCAGAGGAGGTGATGCTATGGGACCCGACCCATCTTCATGTGTTGGTAAGATGTCCCTGAGGTAGAAAGAGATGAATGTTCCAGGAAAGTGCCAGTAGGTGGCATCCAAGATTTCAGGTAGAGAGAAGGTGAAAAGCTGTGGAAGAGGTCCACACACATAGATGATAGTTCTTGGGTACTGGGCCTGATAAGAGTCAAGCCCCTGTCCGTGAGTTCTGTAAGCCTTGCTAATGACGCCTGAGATCCACAGGATAGAGAGGAGCGTTTTATATTGACAGGGTAATCAGAGTTGAAAGAGATGAAGAGGCAGGGCTGTTGAGGGTGCTGTAGATGAGTGGAGCATTTAAGATAATGGGGAGCATTCTGACTGAGCAAAGATTGTGATCAGGATCATCCAGATCGCTGAGGCCAGAGGCGAGCGTGACGAGGAAGGCCATTTTTCTGAATAAGTCTTTGAAACAGTCATCTTGAGGGAAGGGATGGGTGGATGGGAAGAAAAACGAGCCTCTGAGGAACTTCTGGATGAAGAAGCAATCCCAAGCAAGTGTTGCAGTAGGTACAGGCCTACCATAAGGAGATGCCTTTGGAGACATCTTGCACAAGGGAAGCGTCTTTTCGGAAGGGGCTGCCAATTTGACATGACGCAGTGATGGTGAAATGGTGGGCTTTGACTGAAGGAGCGGAAAAGTGTAGTAGTGTGCAGGAGAGGTAAGGCAAGGCAGTCCGCGACAATGGATATGGAGGGGTTAATTGGAATAGTCGCCTTCCATGAGCACCACTGTGTCCACTTTTTCCAGTGGGATGAGTAGACATACTGAGTGCCAGACCTGTGCGAGAGCAGCATGAGGTTGACAATGTCTTGGGCTAGACCTACTGTTGACAGGGACTGTTGCATGACATCCAGGCAGGAGGATTAAGTAGTTGTGGGTTGGGATGTGGGATGCCTGACCAAGGTTGCCAAAGGTCCCGAGGCCTGATCGTGAGTTTGACAGGGGAAGGTGGTGATCTTGGGTCCACCCTTTGTGGAACCACCCTTTCCTCCTGGAGGTCTGAGCCTTGTTCCTGGTTGGAAGCAGGTTTCCCATCAAGTCACTGCTGCACAGGTGAGAAGGGATGTCCCTGTGAGGAGGCCACAGGGCAAGACTTGCTGGTGGCTCCTCCTCCTCTTGTTCTTGCATGGGCAAGAAGAGAACGCTCTGGCATTCCAATATGACAAGAGAACTCTGGAAGAGACAGGAAGGAAAAACTCTGCCATTCCTGTCTAGAGGAGGCACTGAAAACAGATGGTCCTGCTGTGGGTTGGCGGTCAAAAGGGCTTGATAAGGGAAGTGATCAGTAGGGGCCAATAAGGGGTGTTTGGATTGGTTGATGGACACAGAACGTTTCTTTTTCGCTGATAACCGCTTGGAAGAGACACTGAATAACTTATGGCCTGTGGAAAACCTGTGAGGAAAAGTAAAGGTTACCTGACAGAAGAGCACAATAGTCGAGTGACTGGCAAGGATATGACCCAAAAAGAGAGCCATGGGGCTTGACAATAGAATAAGGTATATTGCTCCGACACAGGTGAGAGTATTCCACAAGGCATTGGTAAAAAGCACCACAAAGAAATAGTTATTCAAGAGCATTGAGTAATAATCCCGTGAAGAGGACAGACACAAATCCTTAGAGCACAGAGCACAGTGAACACAAAACGATGTAAACCCTCAGTGGGTCGTGAGAGCACAGAGATAGCGGACTGGAGAAAATATCGGGCGCCACAAACACAATGGCGTATACTCCTTTGAATGAGCCCAAAGCAGGCACAAAGTAAACGGTGGTAAAATGGAGAAGTGTTTCTAAAGGGAAGCACCACGGAGTGACGGGTAGGACGGCCCCATGAGAGTAAATCAGGGGGAACAAAGGAAGAATCTGGAATAGACTGGGCTATGGTCTTTGTCATCGATGGAAATATCTGGAAGGTTGGAGAATGAAAGTGTCAAATGACTGCAAGTCATTTGAGAAGTAAAATATTCGATCCTGAAAGAAAAGTACTTCCCTGCAAGCAGAGAAGGCACCTGAGAGAGTTTCAAATCAAACTAGATGGAGAAACAAGAGGAGGAAAACAATGAAGATCAAACAAGAATTACTGCCTGCCAGTCGAAGCTGACAACGGCGTGAGAAAAAAGATGAAAGTATCCAAAATGGGTGAACCCCCCCCCCCCCCCCCCCCCCAAGGGAGATCTATTTAAAGAAACAAGAAGAGGGCACAATGCAGTTTAAGAATGAGTGGTAAACACTCTAGATTGAAACGGGGAAAAAGACTTAAGATTGAGAGCCAGAGAATATGATTGGACACACAACGAAAGACTGAATGGAGAGCAGAAAGTACAGTTCTGTCACTTTGGTGTACTGAGACAAAGAGGGACAATCATCAATTAGACAGGAACTGGGTGTCAGGATAGTTGTGGGCTCAACAGCAGGACCTGGCGGCTGAGTCTTTCCATTATTTCTCAGTCAAGTATTTTGCAGTTAGCATGGTCTCTCATATTAGCTGAGCTTATGCAGTTGTAAGATAGGGTTAAGTTGTGTGCTATATCAAATGAATGAAATTAAGGCAGAAGGAAAGTAAGTTCCAATCTGCATGGCATATTTTATGTAATGCTTTCCTCAGATAATGACATCCTTGACAATCCCCACCCCCCATACCAATCCAATATCACAATGAATTTGAAGGGAAGAACAGAATATACCGAGTCATAAACTGGGAAGAACAAAAACTATGGAGTTATAAATCATGTCTCAGTCTTTGTGTTTTTAGTTCCCTTGTTCTTACTCGCTCAGTTGTCTGGAATACACATCCCATACTGATGAAACTCTGAAATTCTGAGATGGATTAGGTTATGCTTACTAATAGGTAACAATGTATATATTACTACACTGCTTTCTACACAAGTATGCGCAATGTAAACTTAACCCCATAAGTTCCACCCATGTAAAACTTACGGAGCTCTCAAAGCCTTCCTTGATGCCACAAATGTAAAATTAATGGAGGTAGTTCGATACATGTTTCAGCCTAATGTAAATGGGAGAGAAGCACTGACTGATGTTGTCAGTCTCAGAGAGGGTTCATAAAAATAATTGGCTTCCCTTATATGACTTTTTGAACTATGCAACCCTCACCAGATTGGTTTTATTTTTCTGAGAATAGAAACTGGTTTTCTGCAAAATGGAGACCCAGGACTGTCTTGTAATCCTGTGCGTTTTCAGCCTTTGAAAGCATGTGAGTTGTATCAAAAACTTCTAATGACTGTAAGATGATTCAGAAGACAATTCTGAGACAAGAAGAGACTGAAACAGCAGTAATCACATGTCGTTTGGTGTGAAATGTGCACTAGACAGACCAGACACGAAAAGTACTGATCCTACAAGCACATGACACAAAGGGTTTGTGGTGGCAGGCAATACTAGTAGCCAGCCAACACCTTCGAAGTTTTGAAATACTCAGCCCCAACATTGTAAAATCACTCACCACTTCCAGGGAGTAGTGTTACAAGCGGGAAGGAGAAGACGACTAGTGTGTTTATCCAAGTCTGAATACTTCTAGATTTTGTCAGGAGGGCCATATCTTCTATTTTTTCCTGTTTTTGTTTCTATTGTGGGCGGTTATGAGTTTTTTGTAAGGGAATTTCCACAAAATATTACAAATATGTAGGAATTTCAAGAAATAACCAGACAAAGTCATCTGAAAATACATTCTGTTGTACGTAATGCATCATTCTGTGTAATTTTTTCATAGATTCCCACAAATATGGAAGCAAGTTGTTTTATTGTACATATGGAAAGCACCGAGTGTGGAAAAATGTCGGCACTCAAGGAGTTACGCTGAATTTTGTATATGGTCCATTATACTACTAATGCAAGGGTGCAAATTAGAAAACATGAAAAAAGTGAAAGAAGTCCAGGGGCCGGCAGTGCCCCGCATGGGGGTTCATAGCCCCCAGACCCTAAGCTTTTTCAAAAAACAGATTTTCCGTTTTTGACTCTTTTGAAAAAACGGATTCCGTTGTCAAACGAAAAAGTTGCACCCATGCTAATGGAAGATTTGTGGTGGTGAATAAGTAGTAACATTATTAACTTTTACACAATGATCCAATGCCAAAAAAGTTCCCTCCTGAAGCATCATACCCCTGAAGCCGGTAAGGCAGCTGTCCTCCGAGACACACCGGCCACATAGTGCCGGTCAAGTTTTGAAAAATTCTGCCAACTTTTGCTGTAATGAATACAGAGAACAACCATCAGTACTATTTAGCAGAAGGTTTTTGCTAAGGAATGGAGCTTGTTTTGTTGGTATAGCTGCAAAGGATTAGGGTTAGGCTCTTCATCCACTGACTACTGTGTGTGTGTGTGTGTGTGTGTGTGTGTGTGTGTGTGTGTGTGTGTGTGTGTGTGTGTGTGTGTGTGTGTGTGTGTGAGACTGGGGGTGGGGAAGAGGGAGAAGAGAGAGAGAGAGGTTTCAAAGGTTCCTCTAGATTTCTGTACAAAAACGTGCATCTGGATTATGCTCTGTCACCTACATTGTTCTTGTCATAATGATGTGCATAAGTTTTGAAAATTCCTATTTGAAAATAGTGTGCCTGCAAAGATCATGTTTTAAACTTTCTGGCAATATCAAATACTTTATGATTAACCACTCTTCAGAAGCTTGACATAAAATAAAAAGCATAAAAGTGGTGCATCAGCAGGGAAGAAAACAAGACCAACAGCTCGACAGTTGGGGAGCTTTTTGTGTTGTGCATTGGCCCGTGTGAAAGAAGAAAGAAATACAGTAATGTATCATCACTTAAATAGTTTAATTCTTCAAACAGTGTATTTGAAATTACAGTTTGGAATACTGGCCTCAACTGCACACATAACGACAATTTGCACTGCTCATGGAAAACATTCTGCAGCCAGTACAACAGACCCAGTCAAAGTGACAGTAGTATAGGCCTACATTTAAAACAAAAAGTGAAACTGAAAACTACACAGATAAACTTGGCCCCTTTGCTTACAAGACACAATTTTTCACTCCCAGTATATTTTCTTTTTCTTGGAGGATCCTAACATCCACAATTCACAATCATTCCAAATCATGGCATTGCCTAGAAGAACAGACAATTCACAGGCACACATCTGAATAGATTTTAACCCTTTGACTCCTGCACCCAATCCACCAACTATAAAAACTTAACCCTTTGACTTCCTCACCCCCTATTCATCAGCTGGTGGATATGGTGAGGAAGTTTTTTGCTTCGTTAGCATGGTTGACAATGAAGAAAGCTGGTGGACAGGGTACAGGAGTCAAAGGGTTAAGAAATTTTTGACAATTCCAAGGCCATGGTTACAACTAACAATTTGTTTTGATGAATATGTAGTTTCTGGCTTGATCAGTCTTACTGAGTGTTTGGCACATGAGTATGCAAGACATGGTAGACAAAATTGCCCAAATGAAACGAATCTCTTAAACCGTTCACTCCCTCACACTAACCATCAGCTTCCTGCAGGAAGACAGTGGACGGGATGAGGGAGTGAAACGGTGAAAAAAAAAATTGAACTGATGGCAGTCTTTTGAACTTCACAGCAAACCTCAAGAAGCCATGTGCTTAATGTGGCGACAATCTACCTTACCTGTCACACTCAGTCTCAACTAAGAAATTAACAATCTTTAACCTTTTTATCACTAATCATCTATAAGACTGCACCACCATACAATGGCCTTGGACAGCTAGTGCACAGACAGCTAGTGTGTGGCTGCATATGCAGGCAGAGCACTGATAGCCCCGTGGTAGCTACACTTAAACTTTGGAATCTCACCACTGATTTTGCTTGTGACAGAAAGTTTGATTAAAAAAAAAAAAAAGTTACTAATCCATGTCCACTATGATTACCTCCTGTTGTCTCAATGTCCAAATGACTAGTTACAA
This sequence comes from Monoplex corrugatus, assembly GCA_030674185.1. Lineage (NCBI taxonomy): Eukaryota > Metazoa > Mollusca > Gastropoda > Littorinimorpha > Ranellidae > Monoplex > Monoplex corrugatus. The sequence goes on along the minus strand of JAPXFY010000022.1, from coordinate 33,492,409 downwards.
ATTTCTATAGTCACTGCTTTTTTTTCTGATGTCCAATAAACCAGTTATGAACCTCTATGGTCACTGAAGTAGCCAAAAGTGGCATGTGGCAAAAAAGTTTAAGGATGTGGCTGAAGAACCCAATTCTACTGAAGTATCACATCAATACACCTGCCATGCATGGTACTTCAGTAAAACTGTGATCCCAAAGAACCACAAAAATAATGAACCAATGAATGCATCATGTTTACAAGTTACAAGGTTAGGTGCACCAACAGGAATGCAATAGTGAACAGAACAAAACAACTTGTAAAACTGCTTGAAGCCAATTTACCGTAGTTCTGATAAAGCAAGCGACCCACACTGTTCTCTGTTTGGTTGTTCTGTCCTTAATCCTTTCATTCCCCTACCTGCATTGCCATAAGGGTAGAAGGTAAACGTTCAGCAACAATTTCTTTACTAGTCTCCCACTTGTGAATACTCGGAAACAAAGCGTCATTTCTGTATGTTGTGATATCACCGCTTTGGTGGAGAAAAGGGGGCAACATAAACATATAAAAACTTTTACAAACCTTAGTCACTTTTGACATTTTCTAGAAAGACAGGCCCCTATTTCCAAAACTTCTGTACAATCTTACTGATTGCATCATGATATTGTGACTTAAGAGAAGACTTGTTTCTGAACGTTGAACCTTGTCGCTTCGTATGTGGCAAGATTTACTCAAGAAGATTATCTCTTATAATTCTTCTCTTCCATACATAATTAATTCTTATTAGCTCTTTGCATACTGTAACAACCTGGATTGACGACAAAAATTGCACTAAATACCACTACTATCAAAATGGACTACTGAATGGACCACTGAATATCAAGAGAAGTCAGTTTTGAGGTCATGTATCCCAGAACACAATGCATTCTCACAACAACCATGCCATGACAGAGCTGGTTCCCACCTTCATTTCCAGTTTTATTGCACAAAGTTTGGTGGAATATTCTTTGCTGCTGTGATTTTTCTTAGTTTAGCCCCCCTCACTCCCAAGAAAATCAGCTTACAAATAGTGGAGAACAAAACAAATGAACCCTTTGACTCTCATCCTATCCACCAACAGTCAAAAAAAGGATTAAGCAAACTGAACACCCACTCAGAGCTAGGCTTCCTGCCTACAAGCCGCACATCTCTGCAAACAACCTCCCTTCTCTGACTCACTGTTATACATGTTATTTCCCTTACTTGTCATCACCCTATAAACAAAAAGTAAAAATGTATTTGGAAGTTCATTAGAAGGCCACAGAGCTTTCAACAACCTTTTTTTTGTTTTTGTTTTGTTTTTGCTTGATGTTTTTACTGGTGAAATATTGGGGAGCATGTGGGGTTTACTATAAAGCACCAGTCATTTTGAAAAGTTTCCCCACTTAAATATTATCAATTTATGTGACTTGTTCTGACAAGAGGTCAATAAAAATATAAGCTGTTTGGAAGTTCTGACAACACTGAAAACCAGTTTCTTAGCTTTCATTTGATGTAGGATTTATTACAGCTGTACCTTTTTATAAACCTTAGGAACAGTTGGACTAACTGTTTTGAGAAAAAGGTTTTTCAATCTGGAAGATCAGAAATGAGAAAACCTTAGCAACAGACCAAGTTCATTTTAAGTCAATAAACTGACCATCCTGCTTTTTACTATTTTTGTTAAAATCATTTAATGCAAAGTATACTTGGTCACTGAAGCTATGAATTGACAAAAACTGGCCATTTTTGGTAATCTGAACACAAAATCAAACTTTTTTTAAATACAGTTCTGGATTAGTTTCAGAGTCTCAATTTATCAAACACATAATCCAAATCAAAATGACTGCCAGTGTTCAGGCAAACAGAAACCAGAAACACAAGAATATAGAACAACACGCGTTTCATTAATGAAGCAAGACCAGCGCAAATGTTTGGCCACTGGCCTTGTTACTTTATTCCATTACATTTGTTCACAAATTTATTTCTTCATAATACATTAGGGAAAAAAGTGGCAGAATGGTTCAGATGTTTGCCAGCCAATAACTAAGCTTGAGGTTCCAGGGTTTGTTCCCCGTTAAGACCTTGACTTTTTCCCATTTGACTGAAAAATCACTGAACATCTAGTTCTTAGGAAGGGGACAAAAAAGGAGTTGGACCCATGTGCCTTCTGGCCTATGCACACTGAAGATCCCATGGCAGTTGGAAATTGTGAAGGGAGGCAAATTGCCCAGTTGCCCCAGTATAAAACACAGGAAAGACAGGTTGATTTCCCAGGTCCCTCTCCTTGAAGGCCAATCAGCCTTCTTACCTTTCTGAATTCTTGGTAAAAAACAAAACAAAAAACAACAACAAAAAAACCAACCCCCCTCCACCACACACACCTGGGTGGTGCTGCACTGCAGCAATATGATCTCAAAGTAGAGAACAGCAAGAGTTTCACATGGTAAACCCACTGTGACAAAAGAAATATAAATATGAATATAATACAATGTGTTTATATATAAATTGTAACTTTTCCTCCCCTCATTTCCCAGTTACAATTTACAAACTCTTCTTGATCTGCTGTTCTTTGTCCTAAACTTAGTGAATCTATTTCTTTATTGTTTTCCCTCTTCCATGTACACCTGACAAAGGCGAACACACCAAATATTCATGCCTCCCCCCCCCCCCCATTTTTTTCCTTTCCTTTTGTAATATGCATTCTCATTCCTTTTTCATGAGTTTTTGGTTTTATCAAACACATGACAGAAAATGTTTCTAAATACAGAAAATAGACAGTGCAACTTTTTGATCACTTTGCTACGTCAGAATGAGTTACATATTAGACAACCAGGCTAAACATGGCTGGGTGTAACTTATAGGTAGATTTCATGGAAGAATGATTTAAGTGATTAATCATAAGCTTGCAAGATCACCAAGGGAATGAAACTGTCAGTGTGGAGGGACAGGGGGAAAAACATGAGCGACTTGTGGTTATGACGACAAACACCTCAAAATCCTGCATGATAGAAAAGGAGTTAAATCAAAGATCTTCATTTCATTTCATTGTTCAGAGGGAGAAGGATGGAAATACCATTCACGACATAAAATCTCCTTAGTAAAATAGGTCCAAATCTGAAAATGGAATATTATATTCCTAATTAAAATGTTATACAGTAAAACTCTGCCATCACACAAGGGATATTTTGCACCACTCTCACAAGTAAGGACAACAGAACAGTTCCAATAAATACAGACATAAGCAAGGCAAATCCAGATCATATGAGCAACAAGCCTCCTACCTTTCAACTGTCTCTTTACATGATCAGCACACCTGGCCAACATTTCCGTCATATTCCATTTATGCCAAAAGACAGCATTGGCTTTAAGACAAGTTCATAAAACATTTATGAAATAAAATAAACAGGCATACTTATTATACAACTATGTATGGCAAATAAAACAGATGAATGATGTACATAACAAACATAACAATAACAGATTTTTATCTGATACAAGTACTGGTAAAACATCTCTTTTGACGTCGATGCTTTACAAAAGTAAGAGTCCCAGTAAATCACACTTCCACATGGAAAAAGAACCAATAGTTTGTCCATGATGTCAATGCACAGAAAGAAGTTCACACAAGAACCACTCTGAACAGTATCATTTCAACACATTTAAATAGAATATCCTTTGGCAAGTTCCTTTATACTACGCAGGTAACTGTTTTGTCCATATCATTGTGCATGTTTACAGAGAAGGAAGCAGCAAAACAGCACTCTGGAGGTGTACACAGTACACATATAACAGCTCTGACTGATAAATTTATACATCCGTCAATATATACAAACTTGTCGATAACGCAACCACAGATTAACACCTTCTTGTGGGCGAGCAAACTCATGGCAAATGATGTATGCACCCTCACATTTGTTTCCAATACAATTCTTGTGATGATATTGAGGTCTTTGTAACTTGAGAGGGATGATGAGGTAGACTGACCTGTCTGTATCACTTTCATTGTTCTAGGCCTCCGTCTCCTGCTGACCGCCAACAGGTGTAGGAAGAGAAGAGAAGACAAACCCAGCCGAAAAAAGGCACCAGGTTTAAGAACACACGGAGACAGGATGGGGAAGGCTTTGACGAGCTCACCATGACACTGACTCACCATAGTATCCACATTCATCACATGTGAGCCTGTCTTTACACAACTGGCTGCAGACAAAGCATCATGTCCAGACTAGAGCTATCACCCACTGCAGAAAAGGCTGCATCATTTGAATGGCTATCTTTACACTGTGGGCAATTTAAAATGGAAGTGAGGGGATGGGAGGGACAGTCAGCAGCCCTTGTGTGTGATCATGATTGCATGTGCGTAAATCTTGTATGGAAAAACTTCCAACGAGTGCCATTTGTCAGCCTTTGTGTAGAAATTACTATGATTCCCTTCAAGCACAGGGCACCAACAACACAACACTGCAGACACAACAAGAGGATGATGAGGGAGAAAAAGAATGGGGAGGGGTGGGTTGAGGTGAAGGTCAGACGTAGGTCTGTATGGCGTGGTACATCTGCATCAAGACCAGTTTGTGTACAGGAAGACAGGAACGGCGGTCGTTGGTGACGGGGTCGTAGGTCAACCAGGATAAAGAGTTGTAGTTCGCCAAGACGAACCTGCAGCACAGAAAACAGTGTTAAATTTTAAGCATAAAAAAGGTACGTTGTCCTGAAACCCTCAACCCATAGGGGAGTGAAATAGCAGACACCTGAACTAGCTTCCAAAGCCAGCATTATGAGGGCAAGGCCCATCTCCCAAATTATTTGGAGCTAGCAATTTGAAGGTTACTGTTATTGTCATTTCTGATTAAAGCCCAGCCAACTGCGTTGAGCTATACCAGGGCTATAACCATTTCAAAACATATACAATACTTCGACAAGAAAAAAACAAAGAAAAGAAAATTAAGTACACATATCAATGCATTCGCACACATAATCTAAGGAGATGCCCCTGGCGCTGACCATTTCGTCCAATTTATCACACATGGGATTAAAAAAAACCACAACACCTGAATACAAAGTTAAACATAACTAAAGACACTAAAACATATAAAAACAGGCCTTAATTACCGAAAATTACTTTTCAATATCTCATTTCCCTACCTAGAGCCAAAAATGCACTTAATACATGTACCCAATTATCAATCCCAAGAGAAAGTACATCAGACTTTATCGAACACATACAGGTGAATGGACCAGCAAGGCAGAAAATGACAGGAAGAAATAACAGAAAGAAAAGGCAGAAGAAAGAAACAAAGAGAGTAACAGAAAAGAGGAAATGTCTAACACATAATTTCCAGAAGGTGAGGATGCTATTTATAACTGAAAGAGAGAGAGAGCCCCCGGCATCCCCACAGGGGTACTACTTGAAGGTTACAATTTGAAGGTAAACCTTATGTCTTCTCCTGTGCTAATTTATCTTCTCCATTCCTGAACCTACTGCCACATGCACAGTTTTTCTTGAGCCAGACTTGTACGTGGAAACTTCTGGGTCCCATGCACATGCAGCATGACTCATTCAAGCTACTGGTTCATCTGGAAGATCTAGGGTACCCATTAGGAACAATACTCCCGCATGTCCAATCTTCCCACCCACATAATCCCCACTGAGAAAACAAGGACATAACAAACAAAAATAAGCTGTATTTTCAAGGATGACACATAAAACGCTTTCCTCCAGCATTACTGTAGTATTTGCACAACTTGAAGATTGCCCGTTGCTACACATTGTTAGATTGTCAAGCATACACAGCCAAAAATACAGCGATATGACCAAAAAATCACTTACCATCAAGTATGTTTGTATGGATGATACCTGTACATATTCATATCTTATAGTAAATATTGTTCCACATCGATGTTAGAAAATGAGGTGATGCAGCGCTCATCTCCACGCCTTTTCTCAACCCTAAGCAAGGACTGGTAAAGTTCACAGAAAGGTGAACTGGAGACTACATGTGCAAAGTACTCTCCAACAAGATCTGAACGTATGCAGTCATGCTGGAAGGCAGAATACTGCTGTACACAAGACATATTTTCTTTACATTTAGCTAGGTACCTACAGCCGGCTGCCACTTTGAACTGACCCAATTTCTTGCAGTCTTTTCCCTCCTTGCAGTGGAACGCAGTCAATGCCAGAGCATGATAGCTACAGTCAATATTCTTTACACTTACTGGTACAGTGCTGTTTGTATACATTCTTTTTGTTTGTATCTAGAAGCAAAACTACACTATGTACGACTGTCACCCTTAGTATCATATAGAAATGACTTCCAGCTGTTGACAATGTATTTTCTGTATATAGATTTTATTAGAGATATGTGCTGTACCCTTGTTTAGTAGTGTACATATGTGCCCCTTTTCAACTGTGAATGTAAAAGACTGCTGGGAGCTTGCTGCCCTTCTTTGGAGAGTACATTTGTGCGTGTGTTGTGTTGTCGTTTTTCTTCTTTTTTCTTTTCTTCTCCTTTCTTCTTGCTCCATTTTCTTCTTCTTTTATTCATTATCTTTTCACTCTGAGTGATATTAGATGGTGTTTGCATATTTGTGTGTGTTTATGCGTCTATCTGTGTGTACGCGTCTGTGTATATATGTAACTTTGTGTTTTCTCTCTCTCTCTCTCACACACACATGCACTCAGAGACATGTATAAGAGAGAGAGAGGGTGGAGGGAAGAAGAAGAGAAGAGAGAGAGAGAGAGAGAGAGAGAGAGAGAGAGAGAGAGAGAGAGAGAGAGAGAGAGAGAGAGAGAGAGAGAGAGAGAGAGAGAGAGAGAGAGAGAGAGAGAGAGAGAGAGATTATGCAAGCAAAACAAAAGCTATCTGAACTAGCTTTATCTATGTAGGTATTACGAAATCTATCTTTTCTACACCTAACCAAAAGCCAAAAATTATTCAGCCAGCATCAATCACTGTTATCACCACTATCAGACACAATCATCACTCCAAATCATCATCAAGAACAGTAGACATACAAAATGCACATACAAAACCGTATTCTTACTTACACGTATGTCCTAATGACTGTGATTCTGAACCGTTTTATTTCCATACTCTTTCTGATTATCTTCAAACATTGTGACAAAAGGAAACAGTCCATCTAAGCAACCCCTCTCCTATGCCTATAAACAAAGCAAGCAAGCAAGCAAGCAAGCAAACGTGAGACTTCCCTATGTGAAAGACTGAACACTAGTAGCGGGAGCTCACACTGTTCTACTCCAGTAGTTCTGCCCAGTGACAATGGAGTAATTAATCACATTCCCTGCCCCTACTGACACTATGTCAGAGAGAGAAGACACGCAGTAGCATTAGCTGGTTGATTTGTATGTCTGTAACAAGTGTATTTATAGAGTTATGGATGACTGATAAAAAGCATTTTAGAGTGTCTATGATTGCATGCAGAGCATGAATTTAGATGTCGTGAAATCCTCGTGGCAGTTCTACACGAAGAGTTGGGTATCACTTCAAATCTCATTCTTTCCCTTTCTTCCATAGGCATTTATGTTTTGTCTTTTTAAGGAAGAAAAAAAGAGAAAACAGTTGACATAGGCATTTACGTTTTTGTCTTCTTAAGGAAGAAAAGAGAAAACAGTTGACATATTAGCACTGCAAATTTTCCTGCTGACAGTGTTACACTGCCTCTGGAACAAAGTGGGAAAGGGAAGGTTGTACTGGCATAGCTGTTCTCATTAGTCATGGGGTTATGAATTGTGGCTGGCACGGGTACAGCCAACTAAGCAATAGGTTGTGCACAGCAGCTAAAAGTTTGTTACATTTTTTGTTTTCGTTTATGTTTATATCAACAAACCAGAATAAAGCAGCAGATCATGGGGCAAGGAACTGACGTAACTGCACTGATCAGAAAGTGATCAATATGTAACTGTACAAAGTAGCAAACAAAAGTGGAAGTGGAAAAGAAGACTTAGATATCTGACTTACCGAAGTACATCACAGGTGAGGGTGGAGTCAAGGGGATGGCTGCTGCGGTTTGGACTGTTGGGTGAGTGATCCAGTTCGTCCTGCCACTGCTGACTGGACATGTTCACGTGTAGTGCTGCCTGCTCACCAATGTTGCAAAAGAGAGGAAAATAATTAGGTAGTAACAGGGCTTGTTTTTACACCTCAAGGGACTTAATTCTATGTCTTCACAAAACATTTTCAATCTTCTTGACATTAATTAAAAAAAAAAAGCTACCGTCTTGATTCAATGATTGCAATCAATACAAAAGACTTCTTGACATAACAAATTACTTCAGATAATACTTTGTGGTACATATCTGCAACAAGCTCCAATTCAGCAATGCAACTTTTTTGTTCAGTAATTTCATTTTGCTCCCATTTTTAAAAATGTACTCTCTCTGTCATTACTGTTGGTGTCTTTGTAAGAGACAATATGAGAGATGAAACAAGACGCTTAGAAAGAAACTCAAAATTATGATACTGACCTTGAAGCAGACCGGGGCAGTGTGCTGGTTCTCAGGGCAGGAGGACCACAGCCAGTGGGGAGGGGACCAGTGGGGGCAGTGGATAGATAGTAGCCCATGGCAAGCGGTTGTTGCAGTAGGTTGTTGTCATCTTGGGGGTCTGCTATCGCCTGTCCGTTAGGCACCTGCCAACAAAATGTTAAGTGCTCATTTCAATCCAGTTCCACGCGGAAACAGAATACAGTTACAGGTATCTAAAATGGAACTACTCCTCCTGATCATCATCAATCCCCGGTACAATGTATTAATATACCACAGTAAAAACTGTCCCAGGTCTTGTTACTCTTCATGACCTGATCTCATGGTGGCCTCAAGTTGTTGGGTTCCCCCCTACAGCTTCAAGACATCAGGATCTTTGGTGCTGGTGCTTTCTGAAGGCTGTCATTGAAAAATCGTAATAGTGGTTTCCTAATAGGTCACAGCTGTCCCCTCTCTTTAGTTTACTGCCTGACCAACTTGACCCCTCCCATCTCAGGCAATGTCAGAGTAGTTTGCATTCAAGAGAATTACACACTACCTCCCCTGTTCTCTGTCATTTGTGAGTAGTGAATGTTACAGACCACTGTTTTTTACTCACTCGCTATGTACGATTATGCCCCTTGCCGTTCCCTTGATACGCACCATTTGTAAAGGTCATGAGAAAAATTCTCATGCAAACAAATGAAAACAGAGAGTTTTGAAATTTAGCAGGTCATATATCAAAAGACTGGTGTACAAAATGCTGTCTAACCCTCATGGTTGTTGAGCAACAGTACAAGTAAAATCAGAGAAATTTTCAGGTGAAAAATGTCAGTTCCTACAGTCACATTTTGAATGAAATTTCATAAAATCCAACATGCACACACTCCATGTGCACTGAAGGAAGAGATCGTCTTGAAGAGCGCTGAGATGTTGAGTATTGTTCAGCCATTTGATTTTCTGTCATCAGCTTGCTGCAAAGATAGTGGGTCATGAACTTTGCACTATCAACACACCAACTGCAGAGTACAATGACTTAATGACCTGAAACTAGGCTAAGAATGACCGATGAATCTATTTCTGGCTATTAGTTTCGGTTAATGGAAATACTGAAAGCCCCGTGAATTTTCAAAACTCAACTCAGATTTCTCTGACACTCGTAGACAAGCGTTTTTGAGACATGATCAGGAAATCCTGATGCTCGTAGTGAGAGAGTAAAACCAGTGTTCATACTGTTAGGGTAGGTTTTACTCCATTGCGTACTCTCTGTTCTTACTATAGACTGAAAGTAACTAGGCTACGTTGCAGTGTTTTATCCCTCTGTGTGGTTATGTAAGTGATACAGGATTAGCAACTATGGTTTGTTCTGGGGGGTCTATGTCTTCTTTTCCGAAATATACCCCCTCCACACACACATTTTTCTTACGGTCCCTACATGTTTTAACGAACATGCACTATGCAGTCTGAACTGTGTGTGTGTGTGTGTGTGTGTGTGTGTGTGTGTGTGTGTGTGTGTGTGTGTGTGTGTGTGTGTGTGTGTGTGTGTGTGTGTGTGTGTGTGTGTGTGTGTGTGCGTGCATATATATATGTATGTGTGTGTGTGTGTGTGTGTGCGCGCGCGTGTGCGTGCGTGCATATATATATGTATGTGTGTGTGTGTGTGTGTGTGTGTTGTTGTTGTTGTTGTTGTTTTTGTTTCAAGGACTTTGTCATGACACATGAGAAAGGTTGTCTTTGAGTAGGTATTCCAAAGTGCTCTTCGCGGGTGGCGAAAAGTACGGCAAAGTGCGGTTTTTCGCTGGTTTTCAACTTGCTCGTTCTCAACAAAATGCAGTGTCAGAAATAAAAAACATAGATCATGTTGATCTGTGATCCTTTAAGCTTTGTTTAAAGTCAAAATAAATCAATAAGTGTAACATTTACCGTTTGAAATACGCTTTTGATGATGGGTACTAAATTGCGATTTTGCTGCTGCTGGAACGACGAAATCGGAACGCGGTTTTGACCCCTACCTTGAAAACTCGCCTCGAGGAGATTCGCTGTGTCAGATATCAACAAACCATTTACACAGTCAAAAAGACGACTAAATTTGCTTTCATCCCATGTAAAAAGTGAACTGATAGACTTCCATTTAGTCGATCGTTTCGTGCGTTAAAAACTTCCGTCGATGATTTCGCGACCTTAATCAAAACCAATCTCGCCATATTTTCCACTGTGCAAAAGGTCAAGGTTTCAACTTTCAACTTCTGCTATTTGCATACGGATTCAACCACTGGCTATTTTCCTCGAGGACTGAGAACAACGCGACCTATTTTCGCTTTCTCTTAGCGTCTGACGCGCAATGGCGGACACGAGCGAAGCCGTTCGGGCGAGCACATGGACGTCGAAGTTTACGTCGACCGCTCCAGCCACGACGAATCAAGCGATCCAACTTATCTAGAGGGTAAGTGAAATATCTTGCAGTTTGTTTACTATTACTTTTCGACATTTTGTTTCCTGATTTTAGAATATAATTGTTTGGAAAGCGCACAACTGCAGCACCCACAGTATCATGAATATGTTAGAAGGTAGGGGTAGGTGACGGTTTGGGGTGCGGTAATTTTACTGAGAGTGAGATCAGGCATATGATTAAAGGAAAATGTTTACAAAAGATTTTTTAATAATCCATGCCTTTATTATATTTATTTATAATGATGTTAATGAGAGATAAGCGATTTATTGTGGTCACGTGACCAACGCTTTGATCGATCGATAGTCGAATCGGCCGAGTGCCCTCCCTTGGCTTCTTGTTGACTTCACTCGATCTGGTTCAGTGTCGTTCAATAATTTCACAATGTTACACCTTTTTCTTTTCTGCCTTTGTGTAAACTTCCTGAATGGTACCATTGAAACAAATCTGCATGTTTATCAATCCAATTATTTTTAGGCCCAATATTATTATCACCTAGTTCAACAGCTTTAAAAGTTGTTTATTATTATTAATATTGTTATTATATTTTTGTTATTGTTATTATTTTACTATCATTATTCATTATTATTTATCATTAGTATTATTATCATTATTAGTTTACTATCATTCATTACTATTTATTATCATTACTATTATTGTCATCAAAAATAATATTTAAACAAAATAAAGTAGGCCTACCAGGTTAATGGGTTGGACACTATGAACCTTCTTAACTAGGCCTATAGTGTTTATGAGATAAATTTTGTTGTGCTGATTTGAGTAGGCCTAAATGTATGGGACATTTTACTTTGCCCACTGCTTTGTGAGTTAGGGTAAGGTATTATAATTTTATTTTCAAAGCTGACAATAATACTGGTAGGCTTCTTACAGCTCCACACTAATCTCTCTCTCTTTGATCCTTTCTCTCTTTGACAGGCAGGGAAGTTAATTGAGCAGGGGTACAAAAGTCCTTGTGTTCCTGCATGTTTTATGTTCATGTTTTTTGGATTTGTTTTTGTTTTGGTCAGTATTTGCCTCTTGCTCTGTATGTATAGGCCTGTTTGTCCCTACAAATGGGATTTTCACATTATGCTACAGGATAGAACAGATAGATGTACTAATACTTTCCCTCTACACTATTTTTCTCACAGATGATCTCTTCATGAGGATGAAGGAGCGATTTCTTAAGACTGGCAGACGGCGGAGACCTAGTCTTTTGGACAACTTTGACAGCAATGATGATGAACTGCGTCTTAACATGTTTTAATTTCCTGTCACTTGTGAAGGGGAATCACTGATCATAGACACTGACAAGTATTTTTTTTACATTTCATTACAACATGTTTTTTTGTAAAAAGAGATGATTTCTATCTTTTGTGCTTCCAGTTTAAGTTGAAGGCCAGGACAGTTATCTACTGTGATTAAGCAACAGTGAAAGGTCAAGACAATGATGTGGAAGCTTTTGATAATGTTCTACACACAGTTAAGGAACAGTTAAAGGTTAAGACATGTTTTAATCATTATTTAATGATAAAAAAACAAAACAAATTAGCATGTAAAAACTATGAAGATGACTTCTTTGAATGAATGTTGTTGATGTACATGTCTTGTTTGATTCGATATATAAACAAAACGCATTATTTATTACTATTATCAGCTGACATTTGTTATAATTTTGTCATCTGATTTTTGTTTACAGAAAGATTGAAACCTAATGTCTTGTTTGTTATACTGACAGATCATAAAAAACTGATCATTTTGGTATATGGTACTTTGCAGTAGGATGAATGTGACAGAAGTTATGGAGGAGTCTTGCAAAAAACTAAAATACACAATTTTTTTCAAAATAGGTATTTTAATTTTTATCCTTACCCAAATATGGTTTGATTAAACATACAGATGTCTGGGGTTGTTTTACATTGAAAGAGTTTGTCATGCTGAGCAATTTGATATCAAAACCATTTTTGTAACTTTAAAGTGAAAAAAGTTATGGTGCACCAAATATGTGTAAAATTCGCCATTTTTTTCACTGTGACAAATCGGCATATTTTGCATTTTTGACATCTGATATCTTTTCAACCAGCTTTCAGATGAAGCTGGAAAAAATTAGGGTTAAATTCCTTAATATGTTTATCAGATATGATTCATTTCAGTGTCACTGTATTGTATTTCTTAAAGATAATGGAGTTTGAAATTAATGAAAATGGGTCCCTTGCCCAGTTGTTGAACGGCGGCGTCCAATTTGCTATTTTTTGTCATTTCATAGGTCTGTATTTTTATTGATATGCATTTCTGTCATATGTTTTTTGCACATCAACTTTACAAGTAAAAACCTCCTCAGAATGATTTTCTGGACTTGTGTGATTTTATATGTGTGTCAAGGCATGTCTGAATGTGGCCTAAAATACCGTGCGAAATTTTTCTAAGTCCAAAAAGAAAGAAAAAAATCATAAAAAATTTATTTTTTATCCCATATTAAAAAATAAAGTATGTATGTGTTCAGAATGAAAATCTCTATTTTCCCAGCTGATTTTTATACAGATAAGTTCAAATTTGAAAATCACTTTGGAATACCTACTTTGAGAAGTTCTCTAGGGGAAACATCAGGCAGCACTGTCACTTTTCACTCACTCAAAGTATTGGCATGCTTAACCCTCTTGTATTTGCATTCTAGAGAGCTGAACTGCCCCTAGATTTAGATTTTTCTCAAGCTTTTCCCCCCAAAATAGGGTTACTCTATTCATGAGTACACTGTGAGCATGTCTGATCAGATATGAAGCTAGAAATTTGTCAGGTGTCGGTAAACATGCTTTACTTCCATATCCAAATGAGTATTCTTTCTAACCACTGCTTGTCATGTCACTGTCACCAAAGATGTCACCAAACATGAATAAATAAGTGACATATATGAAAACAAGAGAAGCACACCTATACATGACCAACACATACAGATGAGTAATGAATTAGAGTATGGTTTAGCTAAAGTGTCTAACAGCATTTCCATGTGATAGTACTCACAGTGGTCACCAAATGTCACCAACTGACCAAGTGCTCCTCAGGTATTTATAGTTTGTTCAGGTAGTTTTTATCATTATTTTTCTTTCCACTACAAAACTACATTCAATGTTCATAATACAGTTTACTAATTGTCTGTACAAAAACAAAAAGAAATAATCTAAAGTTTGGCATCAGCTGGCAGTATACAAGTTGGTCCGACCCAGAGATCAAATTTCTTTACTGTCAGCAGAACCAGTGTTGGGTGCCACGTTCGCTGGAATGCGACCAGCGGCGCGTTATCTTCTGTGTCGGTCTGCTCTCCTAAATCACAGTTTTCATCATCTTCCCCCTCACAAACCTCAATATCTGATCAGCTACATCTTCTTCGTGTTTTCCTAATTTACGAACAGTAGTATTTAATTCCTCCTCTGAATAATCTGGAGAATCATCTGTATCCTGAAAACCGTCTGCTACAAAGGGCATCGCCATTTTTTCACACGCTTCGAGGCATGAATGAAAATACCCCAACCACATTTCGCGCCCAAGCATAAGTGAATGGATGTGTGTGTAGTGCTAATTTTCCCAAGATCATCTCATTGGATGATACCAAGAATGTCTGACCAATTGTCAGTCTCCCAGGGCCAGAAACATGTGATCAGTGCGTGATCAAAATAGCCCATGCTCGTGACCGACTTTTACGGTCGGGTACGGCTGTAATGAAGCGCTAGGCAGTGCGGGCGGAACTGTCGGCTGCGGTCGTAATGAAGCTAAGAGGGTTAAGAGGCGAACAAACTTGTGACTCAGGAAGGATAAGATATTCTCACATGGATGATGAATACTCTGATTTGTGAAAAACAGGAAGTAGAAAATAATAATGATGAAAACACCAGTGACACTGAATACTTGGTGACTGACCCATACCATGGTGACATGCTGTTCCTCTCTTTGTCTGTCTCAAAATTTACTGAGCACCAATAGAAGTATGCATGAAAAAAATGTTTGAAAATGTTTGTTTTATGTAAAGTATCTTGAGTTTTTAAAACATGCCCCAAATAAACCATATAAGCAGAATCATGTCCTCTGACTACATCTCCAGTGAGTTTTTAACAAATAAAATAATGCAGAACAAGATACTGTTTGGTATTATAAGTTAAGAACGTGATACACTGAATACTTTTAAAAAGTTATTTCAGGTTGTATCCAGTGGCTGGAATCTAGAAGTAAAATCTGAAATGGGTAGGTGTATAAACTAAACCCATTCAAAGCACACTAAAAGGAAATTTTCCTTCTAAAATTACGTTTAATCTAACATACTTACCGTGGCTCACTGATGCAATAAGTGGCAGCGATTTGCCATTCCTGCCTCATAAACAATAAAGTCCGAAAGGACCGTAACTCTGAGAGTATCCATGTCTTGCGCATGTGCTCTTCCTCTTTTTGAGGAAACCAAGACCCTGACTGTGAATGGAAGGAACCAGGAAAGCGGGGGGGGGGGGGGGGGGGGGAGGATGGGAGGAACTCTGCGTGAGCCACGGTAAGTATGTTAGATTAAACGTAATTTTAGAAGAAAAATGTCCTTTTAATTACACATACTGTACCATGGCTCACTGATGCAGAATAGCACTACCCAGAAGGAGGGCTTACCTGGTTAATGCCTGGAGGAATGAGACGAGTCAGGGTGTGTGGCAGAGATGGGGTGTTGAGCCACCACAGCGGAAGCGATACCCCTGAATCCATCGTCGCGCAGACAGGAGACGTCGCGCAGGTAGGATGGAATGAATGTGCCCGGAGAACGCCAATGTGCGGCGTTCAGGACACTCTGGAGGCTGGCATTAAGTGAACGCCAGCAACAAGGCCATGCTCTAATCTCATGGGGCCTCGGGAAGAAGACAGCCAAATCTGAGCCCGACCTTGCATATGCATCCTTGATGACTGTCAACAGCCATCGAGAGATGGATGTGCGGCTAATGGCCTTATAACTTTCGTTGTAAGAGAGAAACTGGTGGCGCTGCTTCTGGCAAGAAAATTTCGTCATCCAGAGCAAGGATAGACGTCAGGGGATGAATGGAGATAGATGGAGAAGGAGAACCTGGCGACTGGTTCTTGGCCAAGAAGTCCGGGAGTAGGCGGAGAGACATTGAGCCCTCAGGTTCATGCACTTCGCTACAGTGCCTCCCCGACGCTAGAGGGAGTAGAAAGGCCGTCCGGAACTAGAGGAACTTGAGAGAACACTCCCTGATGGGCTCGTAAGAGGGAAGTCCCAGGGAGGAGAGGACAAGGAGATCCCAGCCGGGGTGCGGTGGGGGGTCAGGCTTCCCGAAGGGAAGCCCCTCGGACAATATCCGCAGGAGAGGGTCATCCACAAAGGAAGGACCACCCAATTGGCTGATGGTGGTGCAGATGGCTGCCCTGCGTCCCTTCACTGAGGAGGGCAAAAGGTTTTTCTCCGACGAAGAAAGCTGCGGTAGTTGGGTGAGTGGAAAGTTGAGGAGCACCCAGAAGGCCAACCGTGCCAGTGGGCACTATACATTCCCTGAGTGCCCGGTCTGTGCGCTTGCTCCACAGGGCTGATCACTGCCGGGGACAAGCCTAATGAAGACATTGAGTCCTGCACAGCAGCCAAGAATGCCTGACCTTGGTTGAAGCAAGGACCAGTCTGTCACCGTGAGTTTTATTGGAGGCACATGGAACAGGTGCAGCAGTTCTGGAAACCATGTTTGGGCAGGCCATCGAGGCGCCACGAGAACCATCGTGGCTGAGTCTGCCCTCGCCTTCCGCAGAACTTTCCCAGTTAGGGGAATGGAGGGAAGGCATAGCCCGACAGGACTGACCATGGGATGGACGGAGCATCCACAGGCCAAGCCGAAGGATCCGGGACTGGAAAAACATACAGATGAAGGCGGCGGTGGAACCTGGTGGCAAACAGGTCCACTTGTGGTTTGAATCACGCTGCCCACACTGGCTCCAGAACTGCATGGACCAGTGGCCGTTCTGAGGGAAGAATCCTGTGGGAGCTGCTGAGGGAGGCCGCAAGTATGTTGATCTTTCCTGGGACATGCATCGCTGAGATCCAAAAGGACTGTTCCTCACACCAGAGGGGAAGCTGTTCCGCTCTCCGAGACAAGGAGTGGGAGCGGGCGCCCCCTTGCTTGTTGACGTAACAAGCCACGGTAGTGTTGTCTGTGTTGATGCGAACGTTTTCCCTTCAGAAAGAATGGAAAGTCTCTGGGGGCTTGAAAAACTGCCTCCAGTTCCAGCATGTTGATGTGACAGGAAAGGAGATCTTGTGACCACTGACCCACTGCTGTCAGCGGGCCCCCCACCCAGAGTAGGACGCATCCGTGAACAAGTCCTGCTGAGGAGGGGTGTGTGTGGTAGGAAGTCCCTGGGCTAGCCAGGACCAGGAGTGCCATTTGGTCACTAATGATTGGACCCAAGCGACCCTGGAGAGCCGGCACCAATCGTCGAGATAGGCCTCGAGGAGGATACCCCTGTCCTGAACGTGCGTGCATAGCTCCCGAACCACCTTCGTGAATAACCAAGGGGCTGGTGCGAGACCAAAGGGAAGAGCCCTGAACTGGAAGAATTGGTTCCTTCAAACGAATCGGAGGTACGTCCTCTCCCTTGGGTGAATAAGGAGATGGAAATACGCATCTCTGAGATCAATGGACATCCCCCAGTCGTCCGGGTGCAAGGCATCACAGATGGACATTGGGGTTTCCATCTGCAAGCGTCTATGTGTCGGGACAGACTGCCCACAGGAATTGCCTGTGGGGGGTGCTTGCCCTAGCCCTTTTGGGGCTGAAGGAGGCGCGAAATGTCTCCTGTGGAGGCCCCTGGAAGGGGGGGGGGGGGGGACCGGAGTGAAGGGCGAGGTCCCTCCTGATTTCGGCCCAACTCTTGATAATGGCCTGCACATGGGTCCCAAAGAGGGAACCAGACCTAAGTGGCACAGCTCTCGAGGAAGCTCTGGCGGATGAAGAGCGGGTGACCGAAGATGGTAAGAGTACAGCATCTCACCTCGCCAGGACTGAATTGAGGTGCAGTCTGGTGAAGGCATCGGCCGAGTACTTGAGGCCTTTCCGCCATGGATTGTATGGAAACAACCACCGCGGGAGAGACAGGTGACTGACGGAGAGAAATGGGATCGTAGTCTGGGTCCTGAAGAGCGGACACCAGACCACCCAAGAAGGAATCCATCACTGGATCCACTTCCAGACCCCTCCTGGCAGTCTCCTCCCAGTCTGCCAGGCAGCGCTGCGAGAGGGAGATATGCCGCTGCTGGGTCCGAGACCTCTCTTGCACTAAGAGGAGGTCCTCCTGTGTGAGGGAGAGCGGCGACTCTGGAATGGCCTCATGGGCCGTAAGGACCGTTCTGTGGAAAGGGAGTTTATCTGGCCTCAGGAATTTCCTGTAAGCCAGAGCTCCAGGCACGGAGCCTGGAAGGATGTCCTGTGCCTCCGTGCCCCTCACCTTGCTTTGGGCCCTCCTCACAGAGTCAGCCACCAAGCCCGACTCTTTTAGGAAGAGGGAGGCTGGGGCTGAGAGAGGAAGGGCACCAAGGCAAGCTCTGCCGCGGCAGGGCAGGGTGCCTTGGCCTCTTGTGCAGTGGACACGGCTCCAGGCACGTGCGAGGCGAGCCATTGCACTGCTTCGGAAAAGGAAAAGGAAGGGAAGCGGGGGCAGAGCCCTCATCATCTGATTTCGAGTCTGTGTCCCCCGGCCCGCCTACAGAGGAGGCGATGGACTGTGGAGTGCCCGAGCGTGGGCAAACTCCAAACGGACTGGGGTCAGAAGCCCCGGGGAGTACCCCTGGGGGGTCCAGAGGGGTGGGCAAGGCAGACGCCTGCACGGGTGGGGTGCCGGGCATAAAGCGGGGCCACCAAGTATACCCTGCCGACGAGGCAAGGGGAAATCCCATAGATGGGAAGTGCTGCCATGGCACCATGTACGGTGGGAATTTTCTCCGGAAAACGTGAACTAGCAGCTGATAATGATAGTTCAGATGAAAATGGATCAACTGCTAAAAGGACAAGGATTCCGGAGGTGCAACGTCGCTCCCAGCTGTCTTCGAACGTCATCGTCGATGTGTCAACACTACAGCATTTGGTGTTACCTATTCGATGCAGCAAGTGCAAGTCAAAGGTAGGTGCAAATACATCTTTTTTCATTCTGTTTCATTCGTTTATTTGTTGCAGCCCATTTTTAAGGTAGGTGCAAATACATTTTTTTTCGTTCTGTTTCATTCGTTTATTTCTTGCAGCCATCCATGGGATAGGCCACGAGGCCCGTTGTGGATTATTGTACAGAATCAGAATCAGAATCAGATTCATTTCTAAAACAGGGTAGGCCTACAGAAAGAAGCCTGCTAGATAGTGTGCTTTAATTTAAAGGTAGATGCAAATAACTTGACTTTCCATTTGATTAATTTAGCCTAGATCTATGTTTTGCATGGAACAACAATGCGCCTGCTTTTTTCAGACTTTTTTTTTTTTGAACTGGGTGCAGAAAGAGGCCAGCAAAGTAGGCCTACTTTAATTTGCCTCTAAATTCTGGCACCCCCCCCCCCCTCTCTCTCTCTGGTTTTATTTTCTTTCTCACATTTTATTGTTTTCAGGTATCTGTATTTGAAGATGCAACGCAGAGGATGGGGTCAGCCTGTAGTCTGGAGGTGAGGTGCGTTTCCTGTGATACTCCTGTTCCAGGAACTCGGACCATGACATCTCAGAAGACGGGGATTGCCTACACTGGCTTCGACATCAACCGTCGTATTGTTGCTGGCGCTTCTTCTGCTGGGATTGGCTACACTCAGGTCTGCCGTTTTTTTGGTATGGTGAATTTGCCACCACCCATGAATAAAAAAACATGGCTTCACCACCAAAAAACATACCATGAGGGAGCATGCAGAGCAGCCAGCACACATCTTCAGGACGCAGCTGAACATGTGCGAAGTGTGTATGCAGAGATGAAGCTTCACAGAACCTTCAGCTGATGGTTGTTTAGACATCTCTGTATCTTTTGATGGCAGTTGGCATCGAAGAGGAAGGACTTCCCACAATTGGCATTGACATTTTTTAAGGGCTGATCCTTGACTACGTTGTCTTGAGCAACTACTGCCAGGGATGTGAACAAGCTCCTGCTGAAGATGATCCCAACTATGACGGATTCAGTTACTCACACACCTCAGTGTTAACATACACACATTATTGTTTCTCACATATCACAGCAACCATTTGTGAGGCTAGGCAGAAAATCACATGAACATAACCCCGAACAATTCCCCTACACGTCTGTCGAAATCTTGAGTGTGTCAAAACTATTTTTCCTTGCTTTAATACAAACCGAACATCACAAAAAACGAAGCGTGCCTAGCCCGCGCAAGTAACAACAAAGAAGACGGGATTCTTGCACACGGTGGCGGCAGTGCCTGGAGTGCAGGGTAAGAGCAGGGTCAGTGCCAGAGTGGCCCAGTGCCGGCATCCAACTAAAGGGAACGATTTCAGTGAAACTGAGCTGCCATGATGAGTGAGTGTTGGATAATTTGTCACTTTTCTTGCCAGTTTCATCTCCAAAACCATCATTTGCAGGCAAAAATTCTTGATCTGATTCAAGGAAAGAGTCTTCAATTGATTTTTATGCACTGTTATGGTCCGATGCTTATTGCATGATAGTTTTGCAAATGTTTCACTCTTTTACTCACTCTGTATCATTGTCACTTTGGCGGAAGCGCCATTCTTGCATTCAAAATTTCCTGTTCGTGTTATTTTTGAAAAGCTGGTATCTCAGTGTATAGCTGAGCTCCTGTGGTTAGTTCCTATTATATATCTGCAAGATGGCAAATATCACAAATAAAATCTAATCATACGTACCATCAGGGATGAGCATTGTTATGAACTATGATGTCAGTGTGCACATCAGGTGATGTGACTCATTGCGAATGAGTTAACTCTTCCTGTCCGATGAGCCGCTGTGAGCGGCTTGGCTGACTTTCAAAATAGCCAGCGAGCCGCTCACAGCGGCTTGACACGGTTCGTCACTTTGTACTTTCATTTCTTCCCCATTTAATGAAATACAACTGCATGACGGCAGATAATGACAGTCGGATACTTCCTCTTCCTTTTCAGCCATTTTGCTTTGTCATTCCATGTGTTTCTTTGTGTGTGCACCTTGTTTGTTGATATGTTTTCACTTTTGTAAGTTGAGTTGCCATGGCGTCAGGCAGTCGGTGTCCTGTTAGGCTCACTGCAGCTCAGGCTGTCGTACTTCTTCAGAAATTTTTGACAAACGTGATGATGAAATAGCTGCCAGTGACAGTGATGATAGCTTTGTTGAGAGTGCATCAAGTGCCGAATCAGAAGCGAGTGTTGACGATTGTGAAGGGCCTTCTTGTTCTGCAACGAGACCACGCATCTCCCTTTCTGTTTCTTTTACATCATCTACAGACACATTGGGGCAGGAACAAGGCAGATCGGCTAATTATCCTGTGACAGTGGTGATGTGGATTGTAGGGGGGAGAGTGACAAGGATAGAGGCAGGCCTGCACAAAGTAGGCTTAACACCAGTGCAAGCCCTGGATGGACAGTGGTGTAATAATAGTAGTTTTGTGTTATTTTAGGTGTGTGATCTGACAATGATCAGTGTTATGTAACTTCATATTAAATGAAAAATGAACTTTTTTGGTGCTTTCATTTAATGGATGTTGAGGAATATTTTTTCTTCTTTGACTTTGGAGCTATATGGATTACCTGGTCGGCTGGAGCTTAGTTAGTACTAACTGTATGCATGAAAAATTATCTGCATCAAATAGTATGCATGCAAAACTCACAGATCAAGTTTTATATAATGAACATTATCATGATGTTATTACCTGTATGTTGTTTAGAATTCAATTCTGCACAACCCAATAAC
Source organism: Monoplex corrugatus (assembly GCA_030674185.1). NCBI lineage: Eukaryota > Metazoa > Mollusca > Gastropoda > Littorinimorpha > Ranellidae > Monoplex > Monoplex corrugatus. The sequence goes on along the minus strand of JAPXFY010000022.1, from coordinate 33,470,586 downwards.
AACCTTTTTGTTCTATGTTGAATACAAACATATCTACAAGTGTTTTACTGACCTTATCCCCTGTTCCAAAATAGGTCACAGATGAACCCTGCGCCCAGTCTGAAAACCCTTAACTCACTCGGTATGGAGAGTTTTTCCCCTTGCGTTTCCCCTGGTACGGCCCATTTTGAAGGGTTAGGAAAAAATTACAAAACATAAAGGAACAAAATGAAACTTTCAGATCTGAATATTTACATGTTGGGTTAGTTTATGCCAAAATATTGAAGTTTTTCCTTGAATTGTTCTTCTTCTTGTGCCACGTTGAAAATACCCCAAATTTTGTGGTCAGGATCACCATACAGTCACACACTTTGATCAGCTCCATGAACACACAGTCAAAGGTGAGAAGGTCTTTGTATGCACAAAACAACATGAATAAAGTAGACTTTGCTCAGGGTAAAAAAAAAAAGGAGTATTAGTGATATTATATGAATAAATGTTACAAATTGTTACACAGGGGAGTTATAGGGGCGTGGCACTCAAATGAGACATGCAGGCCACAAGAGCCAGAGAAGGAGGCAAAGTGGGAGAAAAATAAAATCTTTGTGCCAGTCATGCATTCATAAAGTGAATGAAACCTCCATCAGGCATGCGACTCGCTGTACTTGGCCTGTTGACTGCTCGCCTCTCGTGACGTGCACGCCCACCTCCCTTTCCCACTTCACTGTCGTCTGAAACTGGGTCACTGTCAGTACCTTCTTGCTGGCAGCTTCCATCACTTGATACACTTTGACCATTATCTTCAGCATACTCCTCGATGTCCAATCCTTCAGTCTGAAGCATTTCAATCACTTTAGCAGCAGTAAAACGCCGCTGACGCGATCTACTTTGTTCGAAAACTCGTACTCGCCTGCGACGCCATTTTCGACATGAATGCAGATTAGCAAGTCATTTGGGGTGCCGAAGACAATCGCTTCCCTACGAGTGTAACTTTCCACTTGACCCTTGACATGTTTGCAGTGACCACTGTGGCTATGGTTGGCATACAGGCTCAAAAGGGGAGCGTCGAAAAATTTTTAATTATCGAAACCGCTATAGCGTTCTGTCGTACCGAGTGAGTTAACGTATGGGAAGAGTTAAGAAGTGTACCTGTCATCCTCCATCAAATTTCCTGCCCTGCTTAAATGAGAAGTGCTTTCTGATAACTGAATATACACACAGCTGTCAGCGCAGATCATCCCTCCCAGTCAGCGCAAGGCTCAGGTTACCATTTGCAAGCCTACCATGTGTCCAACCTATTTTTCCACTTTCCCTTTCCCATAGTCCCCATCAGTCTGGCTCTGCAACTGAGTAATTACAAAAGCTAGTATTGGGTTTGGTAGGTGTCCTGAACAAGCACTGCTGAACCCCACTGAAATGACCTGGCAGCAATGCAGTTTCACTATGGTATAACACTGATAGTATCTGTTGATCTCCTGGTGATAGATACCGATTTACTCAAAATAGCTTGACACTGATAGTTTCCCTGGATTTCTTGGCGATATATCGACTCTCTGGATTGCTTGGTGATATCATGTTGACTTAATAAACTTGGATTTCATGTGTGTTGGAAGAGACGGAGTTAGTGGAATCCAGCAAATGTCACTGAGGTGGCACAAAAATGGAGCAAGGGAGAGTATAAATCAAACGACAGCTTTGTTTTAAATTCATATCAGCAACAGAAACTTTCAATACAAGAAAGTGTGCACCGGGAAATTTGTCTAGCAATAATACCATAAAAACTGTGTGATAATCTCAACAATAACTTACTGATGAGGGTTCATTGGTGCGTGACATCTGCCTCCCTCTGTCCTGATTGGCGTTAGGGGAGCCAGGCTGAGGATCAAAGCTGTCAGCATCAAAGAAGTCCATATCAAAGTCCATGCCCATGTCCATGCCCTGACCCATGTTGCCCAACTCCTGGCCCAGGTCGTCATCCGGAAAGACATCATCAATGTCCAAAGGGTCATATGTGTCCATGGGGTTGTTCAGATCACCTGGCTGTAGGGGGTTGGCGTTTACCTACAACATGACACAACAAACATTGATGACTGGTTATTTGGATAAATTTCAAGTCAGCACCCACCTCAGGTGATATGACCGATAGTGATTACTATCTGAAGGAAGTGAGGGAAGAGGGACTTACCTTTATCTCATACAGAGACCACTAGAGCAACAATCATATTAAGATGGGCAGCAGGAATGCCAGTTTCAATTGAGTGTATCCCATAATTCAAACCCATAACCATTAGCACATGAATACAAACCTCAAACAACCAAGCTATTCAGGCTGACAACAAAATAGTGGATGGTGTGGTCAACAAATTATATACTGTCAATATATATCTGATGAGGATAACCTGGTTTTCCTCTCCATATTGTGCAAGCACAGAAGACGTTTCATTTATTTTACATCTGCTTACAACCATTTCTGATTAACCTCTGACTTTATTAGATAATGAGAAGAAAATAATACATTGTTAAACAGCCCGACTTCCTGAAAACACACACAAAAAGAGAAAAGGAGGGTTTCATGAAAGGTGTGGAAGTGGCGATTCAGAGGGAGAGAATGAAACTGTGACAAAATAGGACTAGTGAGGACCAACAAGACAGATGTCTGAAAGGGACAATGTGGCAGTGTGGTTAACATATGATGAGCTATGAGGCAATGGGACAGTAACAGTGGCAGGGCAGTACTTGTACGCATGCAGCACACATACCAAATTTTGTGTGTTACCTGAGCTGTAGCAGAAGTGGGGAAGACCAGAATATGGGTGACAGAAGCATCTCTTGGGGTCTGCAGAGGGCAGTTGGAGCTCTGCTTCTCTTCCTGCTTTACAGTATCCACCATCACCTGAAAACTGGGGTTCATCTCCATGGAAACCACACAAGCGCTGCGCACACAGGGCGACTCCGTGTTAGCCGAACACTGAGCACACATCTCGCGCACACGTCGGTTGGCTGCCTGCAAATTCTTCTTGCCCAGAAGTCCTGACCAACCTGCAAAAACATTTCTGAGAGAATGACATCTGTTTACATGCGTCAGGATAATGCCATTGTCGTGCATGGACACACTTCTCTTCAACAAACAAACAAAATGGAATTTTTTTTCTAAAATTACATTTAATCTAACATACTTACCATGGCTTACTAATGCAATAAGCGACAGCGGTTTGCCATTCCTGCCTCATAAACAATAAAGTCCGAAAGGACCATAACTCTGAGAGTACAAGTGCCTTGCGCATGCCTAGACCATTCCTCTTTTCAAGGTAACCAACATCCTGGCTGTGAAATTTGAAGGAACCAGAAAGGTGGGGAGGAAGGGAGGGACTCTGCGTGAGCCACGAAAAGTATGTTAGATTAAACGTAATTTTAGAAGAAAAATTTCCTTTTAATTACACATACTGTACCGTGGCTCACTAGTGCAGAATAGCACTACACGGAAGGAGGGCTTACCTGGTTAACACCTGGAGGAATGAGACGAGTCAGGGCATGCGGCAGAGATGGGGTGTTGAGCTGCCTCAGCGGAAGCGATACCCCTGGATGCATCATCACGCAGACAGGAGACCTCATGCAAGTAGAAGTGAATGAACGTGTCCGGGGAACACCAATACGCGGTGTCCAGGACACTCTGGAGGCTGGCATTATGAGCGATTGCCAGCGACGAAACCCATGCTCTAATCTCATGGGGCCTCGGGGAGAAGACAGCCAAATCTGAGCCCGGCCTTGCATACGCAGCCTTGATTACTTTCCTCATCCATCGAACGATTGATGTGCATCTAATGTCCTTCCTATAACTTTCGTTGTAAGAGAGAAACAGGTGGCGCTGCTTCTGGCGAGAAGATTTCGTCCACTTTCTATACACTCACATGGCGCGTACAGGGCTGAGCATGCGGTCCTCATCATCCGTAGCAAGGATAGACGTCAGAATATGAATCGAAATAGTCGGAGGAGAACCTGGCGACTGGTTCTTGCCCAAGAATTCTGGGAAGAGACGGAGAGACATTGAGCCATCAGGTTCAAAAGCTACATCCCCAGGGAGTCCACTAAGAGCGTGCACTTCACTACAGCGCCTCCCCGATACCAGAGAAACGAAAAAGGCTGTCTTGAATGAGAGGAGCTTGAGAGAACACTCCCTGATGGGCTCGTAAGGAGGAAGTCTCAGGGAGGAGAGGACGGGAAAGAGATTCCACAGCCCGGCGGGGATTCGGGCTTCTTGAAGAGAAGCCCCTTTGACAAGATCCTGAAGGAGAGGGTCGTCCGCAAAGGAAGGACAGTGCCCGGTCTGTGAGCTTGCTCCACAAGGCCGATCAATGCCGGGGACAAGCCTAATGTAGACATCGAGTCCTGACAGCAGCCTGGCATGAACATTTAGAACATCTGGATTGCCGTGCGGAATGCCTGTCCTTGGTTGAAGCAGGGACCGTCCTGTCACAGTGAGTTTTATCGGAGGCACATGGGACAGGTGCAGCAGTTCCGGGAACCATAATTGGGCGTAGCAGGTGCTGGGGAGATGGGGACACCAACCACCTGGTTGTATCGAAGGACATGCCCAGGAACTGGAACTGTTGTGACGGAGTTCCGACTTCTCCTTGTTGCAAACAAACCCCAGATCTTGACGGAGTTGCAGAACTTGGGAGAGCTTGTCGTGCATGGAGAGCCCTGGAGGAGACGAGGAGAAGCAAAATCGTCAAGATAGGCCTTGAGGCGGATACCCCTCTCCCGAACCTGCATGCACAGCTCCCGAGCCACCTTCGTAAACAACCAAGGGGCTGGTGCCAGACCAAAGGGAAGAGCCCTGAACTTGAAGATTTGGTTCCTCCAAACGAATCGGAGGTATTCCTGTCCCTTGGGTGAATAAGGAGGTGGAAATACGCATCCCTGAGATCGATGGATATCCCCCAGCCATCCGGGTGCAAAGCATCGCGGATCGACATAGGGGTTTCCATCTGAAAGTGGAGGACGCGGAGGAACCTGTTCAGAGGAGAGAGGTCCAGGACAGGTCTCCAAGCCCCAGAAGCTTTGGGGACCACAAAGATAAAATCCCGGAGATGAACGGGAAAAAACCTCCGTGGCCCCCTTGGCTAACAGCGAAGGAATTTCCTGATCCAGGGCCTGTGAGGCCAAGCGATCCCGAGGAAGTGCGAAAACAGGAGGAAAGGGCGTGAGTGATGGCCTCAGGCCGGGGGTTAGTCATTGGGGAACCCGACTGGCCCTTGTGATGTTGCCTCGCCCTAGCCCCTTTTGGCCTGAAGGAGGCACGAAACTTCGCCTGTGGAGGCCCATGGGAAGGGGGAGCCGCTGGAGCAGGGCGCTTCGCCGCAGGGCGAGAGGGACCAGAGTGAAGGGCGAGGTCCCTCCTGATTTCTGCCTGACTCTTGATAGTGGCCTGCATGTGGTTCCCAAAGAGGGAACCAGACCTAACTGGCACAGCTCTCAAGGAAGCCCTGGCGAAAGAAGAGCAGGTGACCGAAGATGCTAAGAGGACAGCATTCCACCTCGCCAGGCCTGAATTGAGGTGCAGTCTGGCGAAGGCACCAGCTGAGTACTTGAGGCCTGGAGGGGAATCCGACACCGGCGGGGCCAGAGGGGCGGGCAAGGCAGACGCCTGCGCCGGCCACCAAGTATACCCTGTAGATGAGGCCGGGGGAAATCCCATAGATGGGAAGTGCTGCCATGGCGCCATGAACAGTGCCATGGGAGGCGCCATGGGCTGAGCCCATGGAGTCCCAGGACCCTGACCCCATGTAGAGGAGGGCCCAGCCCGCTGGTAATGGCCCTCGCGTGTCGGGGGATCCCCAATGCCCAAGGAGCCAGCCCGCTGCGGGTCGCTTGGCATTTGCCAAGGCGACCATGCGCTCTGTCCGCAACAGGACAGAGATGTTGGAGCGGGGCACAAGCAGGCAGAGGGGAAGGGAGACAACCAGGTAAACCTAGTGTCTGAGCCCGTAACAAGGTGTTGTCTCCCTTGACCTGCCTGGTGAAGCAGGGGGTGAGCCTTTTTCCGACAAATTGCTTGCCTTCCTGCCTCCCGAAGAAGACCCGTGCCCATGTCGCCCTTCAGCCATAGTGACTGAAATGGTAGCAGCAGAACCGCGGCTGAGCTGTACACAGGGGGCGAGTACGGAATCGACAGAACTGCAGCTGAGTCGATTACTGTGAGGGGCTACGAGAAGGCCGCAAGATGACAAAAACTCAACAGAACCGCAGCTGAGTTGAGGGCTCATGGTCACCGCAACAGAACGCAGCTGAGTTGCGATGACGCTTCGAGAGAGTAAGAGACAACAGACGAAGAAGATGGAGGAGGGAGAGACAAAGATGAAGAGAGAGTGGGTTTTGGGCGCACCGGTCTGTGGGTCGGAGAATTCGGCGGACGAAATCTTCTTAACCCTCGATTTGCCACCCAAACGCTTCACATAAGTTTCTCCCTTAAACGAAAACATAGGCAAGACAACAAAAAACAGCAATGACAATCTAAGCAAAGCAGAAATATACTTAGCTGCTTAGAGCATACGAGCTGGAAAATGGCTGGCGAGAAAAAGGACTGGTCTACGCATGCGCGCAAGGCACTGGTACTCTCAGAGTCATGGTCCTTTTGGACTTTATTGTTTACAAGGTAGGAATGGCAAACCGCTGCCGCTTATTGCATCAGTGAGCCATGCTACAGTACATGTATGTGTAATTAAAATAACACTTTGTATGAATCTCCTGTGGCTGTTAAGGATTTTTTATTTTGACACTTGCGCTGACATTTTCAAAAGCACAAAACACTAACTAAATGCTGACACTTGCGTTGACATTTTCAAAAGCACAAATGAATCTTTACAGAAACTGTTTTTACTTCACCAGAGAAATAAAAGAATGATCTGCAAACGTTGTTCAAACATCAATAAGCTAGCTTTTATGGCCTATTCAGGAAAATAAACTAAAAAAGACCAAAATAGGGTGTCCTCAGGGCATTTCTGCTTCCTGCCTCTAGTGTGCACAGGGCATAGTAGCTGTAGTGAGGCAGCATTGTGAAAAGGTTAATATCAACAAAATCTTCAACTGATGGTAGTTGATGCACCACCAAACCAATTTTCAATAAAAATAAGATGTCATGATGGACACCATGTTGTCTGTAAGACCTCTGACGATGATACAATAAGAAGCCTCCTAAAATCAAAATATACGGTCTTGGGCGATTTACTTTGTATGCTCTCTGAACAAGTATACATTTATCTCTATGTTGTATGTGGTTTTATTTCAGAATTCAGAATTTCATATTTTAGCCTTTGTCACAGAACAGGCCAATTTTCGGGAGAGTGACCCATAGGTGTTTGTTCTCAAGTTGAGAATGGGACAGGGTTGACATAAAAACAGCTCACAGGCTGACCGGTTATAGTTCACTCATCAAGTGCAGTGATCAAAAATCACGCTACGCTAATGAAACTTCATCAGGACCCACTTCAATTACCACTAACTCGTGCTACATCACCGGTGGAAAGTTCTGGGTGTCAGATCCACGCATACGGCTCTTAAAAGTACACGCCTCACTTAGAGGGTCTGCAATCCCGGCTCTTAGTGGTGTGTGTTAGTCCTTACTTACACCCTAGACCAAATCCTTTCCCTTGGGATCAGCGATCTATTCATGGAGAAAATCAATATCAAAGGTGAGGTCTGGGGTAGGGTTAGTTTAAAACTAGGGCTAATTGTGTAATATCTCGTCGCAAAATCCACAAGAAACGTATCACACACTTCACCAATATTCAGAACAGTTCCCTCTTCTTTTCTTCGTTATCATGGATTATCACTGTTTTCAGATGTATCATTTACAAAATTTCTTCTTCTCTCATCACTGCCTCTCTAAGGACAGACTTCCATTCATCATCGGAATCTTGCTGTTGTACTATATCTAACACTTGATGAGCTTTCAAAATGTGGTGATGCAACATGTCTAGTTCAAGCAATGCAGGTGTCAGATTATTATTTTTGGTATCCTAAAGGTTTCAGATGACACAGAAAAGCAAAGTTAACACATAGAGGCCTGTATTGTAATCCTGTGGAAAATGCATACACAGTTAATATTAGAATAATCACTGCAAGAATAGATGTAACACGCTCATTCTGATTAACTGCTAGCTACGGCTAATCTTGCGGCGTGTTGTTAATGAGCATGACGTCAAAATACTCACAGCCTGTTGCAAAAAAGTCAACTCCCATCTTTTCCTACCTTTCAGCTCTCCGTGTCCCATACGGCCCAGTCTGCCAATGACCAGCCTGGTAGGGCGTGTGGACATGGAGATGAGGCCTAGGATGTAGTCCCACAGTTTGGACAGCCCATGCTTTCTGGCCGATGCTTTCTTGCGCTGATTTCTGGGGAACAGTGTCAAGACAACAGTAGTACAAGCAGCCAACAGGAACTGTTTCAACATTAGCAATATAACACATTGTTACTGCTATTTAAGCCCAAACAGCCAAATCAGGGCTATAACCATTTCAAAGCATACACAGTACTTCAACAGGAAAAAAAAAAAAAGGGAAGAAAATTAAGTACACATATCAATGCATTCATGCATATAATCTAAGGAGATGCCCCTGGCGTTGACCATTCCGTCCAATCTATTGCACAGAGGATTAAAAAAACATACCTGAATACAAATTTAAACATAACTAAGGATTCTAAAACATATATAAGAAAGGTCCTGAATTAACTAAAATTGCTTCTGCATACTTCCACTTCCCCAGAGCTAAAAACGCACTTAACTCATTCAAGCCGCAACATTTTGCACTGCGGCAACTCCCGAAATCGCAGTATTTTGGGTGATTTTTAAAAAAAATATTAAAAATTAACAACAAATGTCACACAAAAGGAAAACAGTTTTGGAAACATTGAAGTGTTCACATACAGACATTACTTGCATCAAAACTGTTAGTCTGTTCATCTTGATAGAAGGGGCGAAGGAAACAGGTGACCATAAGGGGGTAAATACCCTCTTGCCGAGTCCATATATTTACACCATATGTTTTTTTTTTTTTTTCACCAATGAAAACAATTATCCACAGGAATATTTACACAAGAATGTAGTTTATGTACAAAAACACAAACACCACCTCCTATTTACTTGGTGTAATCAAGAACAGTGAATTTGTGTGCAAATCGGCGGGTGCTTCTTGACGCCATCTTGACAGTCAGACGAAAACAAAGAACTGCATATAGCATCCAAAAACTGCTACTAAAGCAAAAATACAGCTCACAACACGGTCTAAGGGAAGGAACTGTGAAATAAAAGACCCAAGATCACTCTAGTGCATGATTTACTTCCCTTATTCATTTATTACGGCCACCAAAAAAGTTGAAACTCTGACGTAAACCTGCGTACGGCACAGCTCCACGCAGTGTGAAAGGTGACGTACAGCCGTATACGGCACAGCTTGATTGAGTTAATACATGTACCCAATTATCATTCCTACAAGAAAGTAGTTAAGATGTTATTTAACACATACAGGAAAATGGACCAGCATGGCAAAAAATGATAGCAAGAAATGACAGAAAACAAAGGCGGAAGAAAGAAACAAAGAGAGTGATATAGAAGAGGAAATATCTAGCACAGAATTTCCAGGTTGGGTCACTATTTATACCGAAGGAGCCCCCGGCATCCCCACAGTGGCAATATTCACCAGATGTTAAATACTTTTAATCCTGATATAGATACTTTTAAGCCCGTTATTATATTACAATCTCAGTATCATAATTATCAAAATCAGAAGGAAAGTACTTTTCATTTTGAAATCTCCATAATAAATATCAAAATCAGATGGAAGATACTTTTCATTCTGATATCTCCTTGTGAATGACAGGCTACTTTTGGAAAGAAATGAAAGATATACTTTACATTCTGATATCTCCTTGTGGATGACAGGCTACTTTTGGAAAGAAATGAAAGATATACTTTTCATTCTGATATCTCCTTGTGGATGACAGGCTACTTTTGGAAAGAAAAGGAAGATGGTGGATTATGTTGTCTGGAGGTGTATTCCTGTGGTACTGTTGTGTACAGCATTGGTGCAGTCCGCTTATGTTATTGGACAAAATATGTTTCATTCTAAAGTTGTGAAGAACTTCAAGACTTTGAATCATGCAGGTTTATATTGTTTGACATCATTACTTTGGACCCATTTTCATCACATGGCATTTGTGGTGGTTGTGCACATGGCTTATTCTGAGTGTGGGTATGCGGTCTTGAGAAAATGAAACTAGGACATGATTTAAGCCCTAGACTGCTGCCAACATAAAAAACTATGGAGCTCACAAAGCCTTCTGGAATGCATACAAATGTAGAATTAACAAGACGTAGTTTGTCACACATTTCAGCATAATGTAGATGGGAGAGAAACGACAGACCGAAGAGGCCAGTCTTAGAGAAGGTTCACGGAAGTGTTTTGCTTCCCTTACATGGCTCAGTGATCTTTTCAACTCTTAACTTGTTTTATTTTTCTGACAGCATTACAGGTGCTTGAAGAAATTACCACTAATTGTTCAACGATTCATTAGACAATTCTGGCAAAGAAAAGATCAACAACTGAGGTAAATATCTGCTGGTAGTTAGAAATGTTTGTCATATAAAGCTGACACTATGGGTCAGTCTACACAGAGTTCGCTCAAGAAAAGTTTGTGGTCTGAGTTGATTCTGGTAACCAGCCAACAATATAAAAATGCATGATAAACAGTCTTGCTAGTCACAGCACCAGCGGTAAGCACCGCAAACTGACTGGCGGATTGTATTTCAAGCAGGAAGAAGAGGAACAGGGTGATGGCGAGGGTGTGGTGGTAGTGGGTGTTGTGACCCAGTCAACTGTTCTGTGTACTAGTAGTAACTCTATTCCATGCACAGCAGTCTGTGGTCGGCCTGTGCCTGGTCATTCAGTCTATGAACACTTTAGAATGTGTCAGGAGGACCAGACCTCCTTTCATTTTGTTTCTATGGTGAGCCCTTGAAGTCTCTTTAAGGGAATGGTCAGAAACTATTGTTAATATTCAGTAATTTGAAGAAATCATTAACAAATCACCTGAAAAAATAACTTGTTATGCCTAATGCATCAATCTGTGTAATTTCATCCACAGAATCCCACAAATATGGAATTTACAGTAATTATAGTGTATACGATAGAGAAACAATTTCCCCCCTCGAGTTATGAAAACCGCAAAAAGTGTATCGAGAGTCAAAGGGTTAACATTGAAATCCTGAGTGTTATGTCCACTGGAAAAAAAACAAACCCCCCCCCCCTGCATTTTGCAACACATTTTATGAAAGACAGGGTACTGTAGCCTACTTGTTACAAGCGGACAATGTTGTGTTGCAGCTTTATCTGTTAAAATGTAGATGATGGTGTTGTAGCTTACCTGTTAGGGATGTGGATGTTGATGGTACAGGTGTCCAACAGCTCCCCTTGGTTGTCTGTGGCCACAGCCAGCAGAAAGCGCTGGTCGTGAGACAGGCAGTAAGCGACCAGCATGATGTTGGCCTTGTCACTATTGTCTCCGCTCCACTCTGACAGTGCCGCCTGCGGTGTCTTCAGCGGTGCCAGGATGTAAGGAGGACTGTACAGGCGCACTGGACTGCCAGGTTCGCTCTGCAAAGAACACTTTCAAATGTGCCTTTGTCTTGCTTTCTATCTAGAGTACTTACAGATGAGAATAAGTCCAATATCCCCTAAAATTGGTTTGGTACACATTCATAGGTGGGTGGACTGGAGGCCTGCCAAAGTTTTCTTTAAGCCAGATTCTAACATCAATGCTGATCAATGGTTTCATGGTTATTCAACGTGATTATGCATGTGAACTGGTCAGCAAATTCATAGAACGTCTGCCTCTGAATCAGATCTTAACTCACTCTGCCCTGGGCGATTGTGTCAGTCAACAACCTTTCTGCCCTGGCTGTTTGGAAGGATTACTAATAAAATTGTAAAAAAAAACGATTTGGAGTTAAAGACTTGAAACTTTCTGGTATTGCTAACATAAGAACAAACTAACTTTTGTGCAAGTATAAAGGTGATCTTTTGTTGATTTTTTTTTTAAATTGAATTTTGAAAAAAATGACACTTTTTCAAAAGTTTGCATGGGGGGGTACCAATACATGCTAAGAATAAAAAACCCACAAATTTAGACTTTTGAAATCAAAAACACTTCTAGACAGTTGCAATATGACTGGGCATTATGTTTACCAAGTATCATGAACTAGCTGCAAGTCTTTCTTTGTCAACAAACAATTTGAAGTATGCAAATTTTAAATTGTACACACACACGCACAGACAACAATGGCCATTCATACTAAATATACCAAAAAAAATCACAAAAAATCAGAGGAAAGATAGACAGATTGGAAAGTTTCTGATGATACTAACATGGTTACAAACCAGCTTTTGTGTAAGTATGAAAGAGTTGACTTGTTTGGTATTATTTTTTTAAATTTTGAGATGAATTATTCTGTTTTAAAAGTTTCCGCGGGAGGGGGTACCAATATGCAAAGAATAAAAAACTCACAAATTCAGCTTTCTGATATCAAAAACACTTTTAGGCAGTTGCAATATGATCAGGTATTATGTGTACTAAGTATCAGAAACAAACACCAACTCTTTCTTTGTGATCAAGCAATGTTTATTATGTCAATATCATAATGTGCACACACGCACAGAGACAATAATAGCCATTCACATTACATAAACAAAAAAAATCATAAAAAATCATAGGAAAGATATAAAGTTGAAAGTTTCTGGAGATACTAACATAATTACAAACCAATGTTTGTGCAAGTATGAAGGTGTTGAGTTGTCTCCTGCTATTTTTTTTTTTATTTATTGAATTTTTTTTTAATTGCGCGGCGGGGGATGGGGGATACCATATATGAAAAGAATAAAAAACCCACAATTTAAGATTATTGAAATCAAAAACACTTCTAGACAGTTGTAATATGATTGGATATTATGGGCACCAAGTTTCAGAAACCAGCTGTAAGTCTTTCTATGTAAACAAGCAATGTTCATTATATCAATATTATAATGTACACACACACCCACAGACGACAATGGCAATTCAGACACAAACAAAAAAAATCATAAAAAATCATAGGAAAAACAGACAGACTTGAAAGTTCCTGATGATACTAACATGGTTATAAACTGACTTCTGAGCAAGAATGAAATTGTTCACTTGTTTGGTACTATTTTTTTTAAATTTTGAAGTAAATTATTTTGTTTTTAAAGTTTGCGCAGGGGGGTACCAATACATGCAAAGAATAAAAAAAACCTACATTTAGCTTTTTGATATCAAAAACACTTCAAGACAGTTGTAATATGATTCAGTATTATGTGAACAAAGTTTCAGAATCCAGCTGCAAGTCTTTCTATGTAAACAAGCAATGTTCTTTATGTCAATGTTATATACACACACACAGACACAGCTATGGCCATTCACACTTCATGAACAAAAAAAAAATCATAAAAAATCATAGGAAAGACAGACAGACTTGAAAGTTTCTAGTGATACTTACATGGTTACAAACTGAATTTTGAGCAAGAATGAAACAGTTGACATGTTTGATACAGTTTTTTGAAATTTTACTGTAAATTATTTTGTCAAAAGTTTGTGCTGGGGGGGTACCAATATATGCAAAGAATAAAAAAACCCACAATTTTTAGCTCTATGATATCAAAACACTTCTAGACAGTTGCAATATGATTGGGCATAATGTGTACCAAGTTTCAGAAACCAGCTGTAAGTCTTTCAATGAAAACAAGCAATATTTATTAGGTCAATGTTGTAATATACACACATGCCCAAAGACAAGAACAGCAATTCAGACAACATCATAAAAAAAAAATCATAGGAAATACAGATAGACTTGAAAGTTTCTGGTGATACTAACATGGTTATAAACTTTTGAGCAAGTATGAAAGTGTTCATATGCCTTCTACTATTTTTTTTAAATTTTGAAGCAAATTATTTTTTTTCAAAAGTTTGCGCAGGGGGTACCAATATATCCAAAGAATTAAAAAAAAAAGTTAGCTTTTTGAAATCAAAAACACTTCTACACAGTTGATATATGACTGGGCATTATGTGTACCAAGAATAAGAACCTAGCAGTAACTCTTTCTTTGTCAAGAGGCAATGTGTAGTATATGTTATACTTTACAAACACACACACACTGACAACAAATTACAATGGTCATTTGCATTAGGTAAAGAAAAAAAAATCATACATAATCACAGGAAATATTGAGACTAGAAAGTTTGCAATCATGTACACAATAAAAGTATACAAGAGCAAATAAGCAAGCTTGAAATCATGTTTCAGTGATTCATTCTGAATTGAAAATAAGAAAACAAATGTTTTTGGGTGTAGATTGAGCTTAAATCAAGTTATCAGACAGTCATCATATATTCTGGTCCATGCAGTATTCTCTGCACATGTTTTGTAACACAGATTTACTCATTGTTCCTGAATCCAACATCAGTCCTGAATCCAACAAGTGGGGTGGGGGTGGGGGGGTGTGGTTCTGCACATGCTCGACATGCAGACCACACTCTTTGTCCTCACTGAAATTGCTGATCACAGGGAAGAATGTAAAGTTCTCGTTCCATGGTTTTAGAAAAAAGTCCAGAAACGCTTCAGTGTTCTCTTCACCACCCACTTCCATCTCCTCAGCACTGTCGTTGTCAGCAGGCATCGCTTCGTCCGACTCTGTGTCATACTCGGTACTAAGTCGAAAGACCGAGTCTTGGTCACTGGAAGTGTCACTGAGTTGAGGGCCGACATCCGAGTCTATCGCAACAAACTCACTACACATCGAGTCATCTTCTTCTTCAACGTCTGAGCCTTCAGTCTGAAGCTGTTCGATTCGTTCAAGCACTTCTGGTGCCGTGTAGCCACGAGTTTGTCTGCTTCGCTTTGCTGACGTCGAAGGCGCCGCCATTTTGATAACACGCAGCAGGCTGACACGGAGCTACTACCCTTACACATTCGCATACAGCACAGACAATGAAGCCTTGTTGCTCGCGGGAATGGTGCAGATGCACTCATGAATGAATGAACTAGAGGCCTGTAGTGTTTAGTTTTGTACACAGTCGAGCTCCGGCGAATGAAAAATGCAGAAAGCAAAAGTATCGAACTCGGTACGTTCGGGCTGAAATGTTGTGCGAGCAGGGTACCGATATCGGTACGTTCGGGCTCTAAGAGTTAATCTGGAAATTCAACATAAATCCATGCATGCAGCCTTTAGGACTTTCAACTGTGAACGGGTAGCCTCTAGTCCATGAATGGATATCAGCCATGGTGAGGGTAAAGGGAAGGTACAGCCATGAAGGAAAGAAACTGATACATGTACTAGGCTGTTAACTTGAGAAGAGTAAGTCATCTACCACCCAACTCCAATCATGATTATGGCACTGTCTTTATGCAACTGTCTCCTAAATTCCTGGATCATTTGTTACACATTTGCAAACATGTTTTCATCTATACACACATTCTGCTCTATAACCAGAATTTTCCCAAAGCATGCACACTAATGTTTTTGAGAAAGGAGACAAGGGGATGAGATTCTGCATTTGAGGATCTTCACCCTTTTCGCTCCTGCACCTATCTGGCAGCTGCAGAAACTT
This sequence comes from Monoplex corrugatus, assembly GCA_030674185.1. NCBI lineage: Eukaryota > Metazoa > Mollusca > Gastropoda > Littorinimorpha > Ranellidae > Monoplex > Monoplex corrugatus. The sequence goes on along the minus strand of JAPXFY010000022.1, from coordinate 33,454,931 downwards.
AACCCTTTCACTTCCTCATCCTATTCACCAGCTTCCTGCTGGAAGCTTGTGAATATGGTGAAGGAGTGAAAGGTTAAGTTTTCGCTCTGCTGTCATGGAGACAATGTGGGATGTTGGCAGATAGGGTGAGGGAGTCAGAGGGTTAGGATTTCGCAATTTGCAAATAATATGGTACTAACCAGAAAAACACAAAAACTGAATTAGAATGTAAATTTAATATAACCAAACAAGACTGTAGCAAATTTTAGACCAACTGGCCTTTTTCAAGACAGAAAAAGAATAAATGCACGACACTTTGCACATACACAAAACAGACAACTTCCAAAATGTACTGCCTGGCTTGAGAAAAAGGCAGATGTCGGTGTTCTAGTGTTTTCTTGTGCTAAGTGTTGTGCATTTATTCTTTTTTGCCTGTTGTACACACCTGACAAAGACCAGTTGGCTGAAAATTTGCGCCTGTCTTGGTCTATCAAATATGCATTCAAATTCTATTTTTGTGTTTTTCTGGTTCATATTTGCTTGAATGCTGGAAATCATTTTGATTCAAATGATATGGTGTTCAAAATCACATACTAACCCAATAAAATCTATTTACTATAAAAACTCATTTGCAAATCTTCCCCCAGCTCTTTTGCCATTTTCGTTTTTGAAATAGAAGCACTGACCCTCATAATCTTCGTCATCACATAAAGTTGTGTCATTGTTTCCTATATACACTTAGACACTGTCCAATTAAAAATCGAGAAAAAATAAAAAGATTATGCAAAAGTAATATTTTCAACAAAGAAAATGGCAACACAGTGACTAACCGCTTTATTCTTGAGGAAAAGCTCGGCCCCAGCAGAGGGTCCAAACCCTGTGAGAGAGCGGCCGGATATGCAGTGTGTCAAGTTCCAACGACAGGCAGTGAAGACAGAGAAAGCCAGTGACTTGAGGGCCTGGCTTTGAGCGCTGCTTTCCTGGTGATCCAGGATGGTCTTCAAGGGCACAACCTAAACAGTCATACAATCCATACACTGTACAGTTACAAATATATAATCCATGTCCAAGACATTACCATTCAAACCTATTTCTTCATGACCAGTTGCTGTGATATAGTGGTTAGCGCAACAAAAAACAAAACAAAACGAACAAACAAACCCCCCCCCCCACCCAACTTCAAAATTTTCTGTCCAAAACCTGCTACCAATGCGGTTCAGAATAGATGAACTTACACAAGTTTTTAAAACCGTTAACTCCTTAACTGCCCTAGCACATAACTTTCACAGGCGAAAATATGTCCTCACAGTACATTACTTTCTAAATGGATCTCTCGACTTGATATTCATAATGACAGGATTGATACAGTAAAAGGGATATGACTGTGTTCGGAGTTAAAACTGTGTACACACAGAGAATGTGCTCTTTGGTCTCCATGTTACTCATTCACGGATATGTGGTCTGGTAATTTTGGGAGTGAGTTTTTTTGGTTGTGGTGCGAATAGTCCTTTCTCAATGTGGCCTTATTGTTGCTATCACTGCATTTTTACAGTTCTGGAAGCACCAAAGAAATTATGAATGAGGCAGACAGTGATGAAAATGGCTTGTATGATTCAGGAAAAAGTGAGGCAAATGAAGATGGTATGTATGTTGTTCCAGACAAACATTACTTTTTAAAATACCATACTGTAACATAAATACTTTGAGCATTTATAAAAAACAATTTTATCAGGTATATGAAGTTCTGCAAAATATTACTGGTATTCTCTATATAGTTCATGAGATACTATGAAATAAATATTGGTAGAATCTCAACGACATGATGCTAATATTAGCAATGCCGTGCGAACCGAAACGCGACGTCAAATTTGTGGTACCAAAAACTGGGCAAAAACGGGGTCTGGCCGCAAAACTGGGGGGTCTTCAGTTCAATCAAGTATTACTGCCTCTTTAAGCGGTGTTTCATCCTTATTTTTTTTCTTATATGAATTAGAAATGAATAAAGATTTGAATGATTGCCATTTTATGTACTTACAGCGAAAATGGAATTAGTTATTTGATGAGAAAGTCGAAAATCCGCGTTTCGGGCGTAATCGCGGATATGGTATGCGTTTAGAATCGAAGTTTGTTTGGGGTGCTTCACTATTTCGGTCGGTACGGCTATATTTGTGAACCAATCACATTGTAATTTTGCAACCAATGAGAATCAATGTAACAAAATGATATATCCCGACGAGAGCTATGTGTGCCAGTTTCGAACCGAGATCGACGCTTCCAAAGTTTTGCTTTTTTTCATCGGAAAAGTTTGCAGGCAAGTCGCCATTTTTGGAACTTCTCGTCGGCGGGATTCGATTTTGCATACTTTTTTCTATGTGCATGTGTAATATGAAATCAATTTGATGTAAAATACGGCCGTACGCCAACTTTTTACATGAGGATCTGTTCCAGATCAGTAGCAAAACAACGTCGGAATGTGCCGACGCCATAGGCCTAGTACTGGCGTAACAGAACGCTGTGCAAGTTTCAGCTCGGCAAGTTTTACGTTGTCGGACAAAGACTAGATCTAGCAATCAACAGACCAAGTTCTGTTTTATCTGTGACATTGTATTTTTGAAGAAAAGGACAACTGCGTTTGAACTTGATTCGGAGTTGTCAGCCGAAGCTAGATCTAGGTTCGTCAACCATTTCCTCCCCGAGATCATGCTATTGGCATGTCGCAGTGTAGATCTGCTCACCCCACGACGGGCGAGCTTACTACTAAAAATACTATGTGCTCGACGTGCTTCGCCGGGCCGTGGAAAATGGGTTTGCCCAAACAGAGGGGTGCGCATACCCGCCTCCCCAACTCTCTCTCTCTCTCTCTCTCAAATAAATGCATGAATGAATGAATAAGTCTAAATATTTTTTTTTTCAAATCAACAAACAATTCTGTGCAAGTTATTGTACTTTCCTTGACATGAATCTCTCTCTCTCTCTCTCAGAGAACAAGAAATGAATAAATAGGTAAATAGGCCACAATACATTCATATCCAAGTTGTTAACAGGCATGATCCTTCCTCTCTCTCTCTCCATCTCTCTCTCTCTGACAACACACACACACTCTCTCTCTCTGACAACACGCACACACACTAACACACACAGAGATTTAGAATGTCACAAAACAAAATCTGTTCATTGTTATAATATTCTTCATTTAGGTTTTGAAACTGAATAGAAGGCTATGAGTTGTATTATTTGTAAAGTAGGCCATCCATTAGCTTATGTTGTTGTTTCAATTTGTAGTCAATATCTGAAAAGGATAGGCCCATTGTCATTAATTTGTTTTAAAGGGAAGATTGCATCTTATTTAATAGTAGCCTGTTGTTACTGATTTGTATTAAAGGGCAAGAGTACACCGGAAGTACTTAGCAGGATTGCTCTGCTTTGGTGGATTTTTACAAGTAATATGCTAAAAATCAAAGTCGCGAGTTTGGGCTTAATGTTAAAGTAATGTTAATGTGAAGACTATGCATTATGGTTTACTTTCCTTTCCAATCTCTCAATAAATAGTATATATTATGCAGAAATTCATATATTTCTCTATTGTAGGAGTTAAGTGACCTGTTCCTGAATGGTGAGTCACTGAGTGGTCCCATATCCTTCCTGAAGTTTTCTTTGGATGCTGGCTATGCTTTGGATGATGACTTGACTCATCCACAGACAGTTTAGTCTATTTTTTAAAGACTGATGTATAAAATAAAAATCAAATGTAGCGTACATAAATCTTGTCTGTTATGTTTTTCTCTGTGTGTGTATATATGTGTATGTGTGTTATGTGTGTGTGCATGTGTATGTGTGTGTGTTTAGTTTTTAGTAGAATATTGATCGGATGATATTTTTGGACAGACTGCAGCATAAAAGCATGCAGTAATTTTTTAATATTTCAATTATTTAAGTGATTCCAGAAGTCATTGATTCTCAGATGTCCTTTTATATGTACAGAAACTGATGAAATATTAAAAGTTATTCATAAGACTACTGAAGTAGCGAGTCGTGACTTTTTTGGTTTAATTTGCAGTAATAAGACACTTGAACGATGAGCAAAATGATTTTATATCTATCTCTTGAAATGATTGTTTTGTTTCTAGCTTCATTTTTGTCTGTTATTAATATAATATGGGCAATTATTAATGAAACACTGATAAAACATCCAAAATATCACATGTTTCCTGTAATAAGACAAAAATGGCTCGTCACAGAGTTCCAATAATGGTTTTATTCAATTCGGCACGCCAAAATACATCAACAACCAAAATTTCATGACTTTTGATCTGGTCTGTCTCTCACAATTACAAAATAAATGTCATTTCCAGCAAAATCAGCATACCATGCCATTTGATGAGTTTGTTCTGTGACACTTGTCCTTCTTTGTCCCACTAAAACGTGGTACCAAAATTTAAGAAATTTTTGACGCTTCAAATTGGAATATCTCATGAACTATTAGTCCGATTTGAAAAATTTAAACTGCTTTTTACTCAGAATAACAATATCTTCAAAACCATATAAATTTTAAAACTCAAAACCCAATTTCAATTTTTCATGCGGCATTGCTACTAATATCTAGGACAATGAAGGAATAATGGCCAACACACTCAACGTAATGACTATTTAATTTAACCCGTTAACTGCCTGCTACGAGATGACCTCGTACCTATTTCCGGTGTTCTGTATGCCCACATACAAGAGCATCTTGTACTTTTTTCGTCATCGGATTTCAATGGTTTACAAAGGGAGGGAACACTGATAATGGTTCCTGGCCATTGTAGACACAGTAAAAAGACGGTAATATCCCTTTGACCGGTCAAGCGACCACAGTAAATGGCTGAGCAGTGGACAGAATAGTGAACCTACTGAAAAAGCTAGATTTTATCAAGTTTACATCTGGACTGTTGTACCCCCAGGTATGCATGGAGTACTGCACAGAAAAACATTTACTGGCTGTTATGTGACTTCCAAGACTTAGCCAAGATCGAGAGTGCTGGAGGCAACTTGTGAGGACATCATGTGCAGCGGCCAACACTGTTCCCGGTGACGCCGACAGGTGAGATGTGACTTCCAGATGTTTGTCCTGTTCTTCAGTAAACAACTGCACCAATTTCCAGTTTTCTGTGGTTTTATGTGCTGTAAAGACTGTGTTTATGTTCCGAATTTGTCATTTTTTGTACAAAATGGACATTATATCCACCTCTCCTAAAATGATTACCAACAAAATCAAGTTCTACTTACACCACATCATAGCCAGGGGTATAACCAAAAAACTTTCAAAACATCTTAGAGATATCTCAATACATGGCTGAATACTGGACAGTTTAGTGAACCAACCATAAAATGCAGATATTTGCTCTGGCACACAGCAATGCAAAAAAGGCTATATACCATGGCAGTGAAGGGGTTAAAAATCATTTTTAACAACGGCATCATGCCACCCACCTGTAGTACAGTGTTGTTGTGGAGATGAGAGGGCAGTACCATCTGCTGGTAACAGCGCAGCAAGCCCACCATGGCCAGGCGGTGCAGTTCTGACCAGTCTTGTCCATAGGAAAAGGGATCAACGAGGTAGATCACTACCGCTGGCATTGTACTGCTGTCCTCAGGAATTTCTGGTTCAGCTAGGTTTTCCCGCTGGTTTGACCCCTCACCCTGACTGCTGCCATCTACATGCAAAAGGATTGTAAGAAGTAATTATCATTGTGCTTTACAATAATAACACTTACACACATATGTAGTATATTTCACTATGTTGTGTGCAATGGCCTGTTTAAATTACCGGGCATAGGATTGCATATATTGACAAAAGAATGAAAAAGGGTACAGGTCCTTAGGGCCACCAAAGACCCCCAGATGACGATCAGGGAAAGCATTTCTGCCTTTTACGTTAAATCTACCTTGAGGATACCACAATTCTCAAAATCTGTACTCTATGATGTCTTTTCTTTTCTTTTTTTAATTTTTTACTGTTATTGTTGTTGGTAATGAATTTGAAAGACAGATTTCATGCTTATCAATGTGATGAAATCTTTGAGACTCTTGACTTAGGGCTGGTAATGTTGTCTTGGTTGGAAATAATACTGTTCCTCAACAGCAGGAAAAAACTGGCTGGAAAAACATCAGTTCAGACAATACAGGAGAGCCAAGGGTGTCAGTTCTCATGTGTTTGTAAATGGAAGCCCAGAAGAAAAGTCAAATAGTCATCTGCCTGTTGGATGGGAATAGTGAGGGCAGAAAGCCCATGAAATAGTGTCATGCAGCACACTAGCACCCAACAGCAGGTGTCATGGCGGCCAATTTGTACTTCGTCTGTCAGTGCAATGGGATGAGCGTGTTGGTGGCGACTGATATAGGTATTAACATACACCCCCATAAACACTTTCTTTATTTTTCTCCACAGGTCTGCACGTATCGCAGAAATGTCCTTTGGGGCTTTTCCAAAGCTGGAATTCCAACTACAATAGGAAAAATCTCTTGACTGATCAAGAAAGCTGTTGGACAGGTCTGATTTTTGCGACAGTAGTCACAGCCCCTTCTTGCCCTGATTGTTAGCATCGCAATTTTCTCCAAGTCAGCTTCTTAAATTTTTATAACTCTTCTTGTTTCCTTAGGCATCAAGCATGGTTATGTCCAGAAGTAATTTCAATTGCATCAAAAAACTTTAATTTATACACACATCTGAACACTAGGACAGCAACATCTTTAACAAGGGCCCTACATGTATGTATGAAGCACAATCAATAACATGTGTGCATGCCATCTGGGTTGTGGTGTAAAGTGTATGCTCTTGTGCACATACATGTTTATTAGATATTTGGTTCCAAGCAAAATTTCCAATTCTTTGTTAAATACATTTTTAAGTTTCCCTTTCTTTGGTACACATTTTCAAGTTTTCCCCATCTTTATAATATATTTTCCCCCCTTCTTTGTTGTACATTTCAAAATTCTGTTTCACAAATGCTTGCTGTCCTCTAAAAAAAAGTGGAAAAAAAGGCAGATGATAATCAAGTAAACCCAATTTTACCTTTGTTGTCTTCACTGTTGCCCTGGGAGCCACTAGAGGTGGTGTTGGAGGAACCTCCAGAAGCTGGTGACTGACTGGGTTCTGGGGTAGGGGGATGAGAGGGGGCTGGCTCTGGGGTCTTGAACTGGGGCTTATGAGAGGAGCTAGAGGAATCCAGTCCTGATTTCTCCAAGTTCTGTTGAACCAAGAGTGGACCTGCACACAGACACAGTGAGTGCCTGAACAGACTTTATTCCATAAAGCAAAAAGAAAGATTTCTGAGATCCAACGACACTGTCAAATAATCAAAAGAGAAGCAATTATTAATCATAATGGAAAGTACCAAGATATTACAGGACATGTATCAGCCCGAACACTTTCATACAATGCACAGTATTTTCCCTTTCCAAATATACACCATGGATACTTTCATATCAATGCTAAATGTTTAGAGAAAAGAAGGAATTGAGAAAGACTTGACACAGCACTGGCCAATCAAGAGAGGATACGAATATTTTTACACATGTGAAAAGCTGAGATTATGATAAACAAAACAAGAGAGCTTTGACAAACTTTTCAAACAAATTATTAAGATTCATGACAAATCAATAGCTGCAAAGTACTCTATTTCAAGAACATCCTGTTACAGGCCACATTACTGAAACAAGGCTGCAAGCATTTGTGTATTGAGAATGGAATCTCTTGTCCTTGATGACTTTGCTGGGTTTTTTTATTTGGTGAAACAGTAGGCTGTCAAGCTACCAATCTCTTGTAGAAGAGGCACTTTGGGAAGGGGGATGAATTCCGTATTAGTTTCAAGCTTAAGTCACTTCTGCTGTTTTTTGTTTTTTTTTGTCGCCTGTTAAGCATGGGTCTTCAGAGCCGACTGCAAAACCTTGGAGGAAAGTGACCATGTCTGAAGCCAATATTTTCTCAGAAAGCACCCCCCTCCTTTCAAAAACAGCCTGTGGATTTCCTCGGATATCCAAGATGAATTGGAAAATTAGGGGTCCTGTTCCACAGATTAGGGGTCCTGTTCCACAGATCGAATCAATTATCAAACCCCTCTCCCCATCACCACCCTTGTCCGTAACTCCTTCCAACACTTGTTAAAGTGTAACAGTTACTTTTGTTCTTTTATCAGACACAGTATTTATTGACGTTGCCATAGTTCGCATGTTGCAACAGTTGTCAAGCAGCCTGGTCAAAATAAACTGACCACACAACTACCCTGGACCAATAATACTGATAGGAGGCAACATGTTGGTTTGAGATGGCTTGATGTTTTGCACAATACAATGGATTACATCCTGTGGACCATTTATCATCATAAATACATCCCAAGGACCAGAGGCTGACTGATAGAATGCATGATGTTTGTACGTTATGAGAGCACATACAAAGTCTCAAAGAGTCAATCAGTGACAAGCAACAGACTATCACTAAGCCACATGAGCCTTACTTCACCTGTAAACAACAACCATCTGTTAATTTAATCATATGCCATCCACTGGCACTAACAATCATGCTAAATAAACATGTTGCAATAATCACTGTTTCAGTACTTACCTAGCAAATATTTGAGCACCTGAGCATACATTTTGAGCTTGGCTGCCATTGGACTGTCACCTGGAAAGACACAGAACAGAAGGTCAATTAACACTATGCCGTCTTGACAGCAGTCTGCTGCCGCCCATTTGTACTGTGGTTTTAATCGTGACGGCAGGCGGGTGCCGTCGGAAAATGCCTTTTTTTTTTTTTATATAACATGAGCGGCATTCGAGGGAGAAAACTCCTGAAAGTCAAAGTATAATCATCTATGCATCGATTGCTTCCCTTAGACTGTATCTAATCATCATACAGTCTTTGTTTTAACTAAGTTTCTAGAGTCGGTAAGTGACGATGTATTCACCTACTTTTTCACAATGGCGGCAAGGCGACTTCGGAACCGGCGTATGTTTTCTGTGCAAGAGGTGATTGATATCATCCAAACTGAAGGATCTGATGATGAATTAGATCTTGTTGGTGAATTATCTATTGAAGATAGGGATGATTTGTTGGATTCAGATGACGAGTATGTCCCTGATGAAGACAATTTGCTAGAGACTGACAGCGATGAAAGTGAGGGTGATGAAGAGGAGGGTGCAGGCACTGTCAATGATGGGGGGCCTATGCAAGTTGATGATCAAGAAAGTGACCAAGACAACAATGTGGAGGAACATCACGAGATGTGGGATGACGACAGTGACGACGACTACATGTCAGAATGGAGCAAAAGTTTGAACAACTTTCCTCTTCATGCTCCATTCACTGGTAACGCTGGACTGCAAAGCCCACTTCAACTGCCACCTTGGAATGACTGCAGACCAGTGGACTTTTACAAACTGTTCATCAATGACAGTTTCATCAAACACATGAAGAGGGAAACAAACAAGTATGCCACAGAAATCATTGCTCAGAAGGGGCAGAGTGGTGTACATCCGTCACCACGCTCTTTCTACAAGACCTGGAAAGCAGTGACAGTTTCTGAAATGAAACAATTTTTGGTAATCCTGATCCACATAGGCACTGTGAAGAAGCCCCAGATTGTTGATTACTGGAGCCAGAAATCTGTCCTGAGAACCATGTTTGCTCCCCAGCTGATGAAGAGAGACCGTTTCCGCTCAATCCTCACTTTCTTCTATCTAAATGACAATTCTACATATGTGCCGCGTGGCCAGCCAGACCATGACCCACTACATAAAATCCGCCCGCTGTTTGACCACCTTGTCACGGTATGTTGCAGTTTCTACTTTTGTTTTATTTCATTCACAATTAATCCAAATTCAATCAGTTGCATATATATTGATCAATTTTACTAAGAAAATATTATTACTGTTGGTATTTGCCTTTCAATGATTCATGTTCTTATCAGCGACACACCTTTTGACACGTCTTCTTTTGTCGCATGTAAACAAAACTTTTTTCCTTGTGTTTGAGCAAATGATTGGTTTTGAAAGTGTAGGTGGGTGATCAAAAAGTAGTTGTTTACATTTGTCAACCTCTGTGTGTGTGTGTGTGTGTGTGTGTGTGTGTGAGGAGAGAGAGAGAGAGATGCACTCTGTGTGTGCACTGTGTGTGTGTGTGAAGAAAGAGATAGGTGCCCATAAATGTGATGATGATGATAACAATAATGATAAAAATGATAATAATAATTATAATACACTGTTATGTATGGTATATTATTACACGACATAGTGCTGTGATACTAGATTAGTGAATTCAATAACAGTAATATGTGTGTGTGGTTTTTTTTTTTATTGCTGTCACCAAAATTTATACTTATAAACATGCCATTTATATACAGAACTGAAATATGAAAGTACAGGTCTCCCTTTGTGTTTTGCAGTTGTTCAACACGGTCTACCTCCCAGAATGTGACGTATGTGTCGATGAAGCTCTCTGCCCCTGGCGCGGTTGGTCAGCTTTCAGGGTTTACATGAAGGACAAGCCCTGCAAGTGGGGAATGAAGCTGTATGAGCTGTGTTAGAGCTCTTCTGGATATGTGTGGAACATGGAGGTGATGTGTCATGCCCCGGGGGTCAGCAACAAGCTTTTTGATGTTGTGCAGCAACTGTTGCATAACCTGAAGGACAGAGGCCACATCCTATATGTGGATAATTATTACTGCAACCCACAACTGGCAGATGATCTTGCTGCTCAAAATACAGGTGTTGTTGGGACAGTAAGAGCGAACCGCATTGGAATGCCAAAGGATCTGGTCGTACAACCCATGAGGTCGGGTGATGTGGATTACCGCCGCAGAAACCAGACCATTGTTATGAGATGGAAGGACAAGAGGGACGTCTACATGATCAGCACTATCCATTGGCCTATCATGCAAGAGGTAGCCTCCAGGACAGAGAGAAAGGAGAAACCCACTGCAGTCATTGATTACGTCAACAATATGGCTGGAGTGGATCATTCTGATCAGATGGTCTCCTACATGCCCCTTCATCGAAAAACAGTGAAGTGGTGGAAGAAACTAGCTTTCCATCTGCTGACCCTGGTCATGATCCAGTCCCATGTCCTGTACAACAAGCTTCAGGTCAGACTTCGTCGGCATCCAGTACAGCTGGAGGATTTTGCCCTTTCTGTGTGCGAGGACCTGGCCATCTTACCCGTGGGTTTACCACCAGTGCCACCAGAGGGCAATGAAGTCAACCGGCTCACAGCACGCCACTTCATGGAACCCACTGGCACCAAAAATGGCAAGCAGATCTTCCTGGGCTGCATTGTGTGTCGTGCCAAAATGGTGAGGAGAGGGGCAACCAGACAGCAGCTGAATAATACTGTTCAAAGGACACGCTTCCGCTGCAAGCACTGTGTGAAGCCTTTGTGCGTCAATCCCTGCATGGAAATCTACCACACCCAGCTGGATTATTCAAAATAGTTTTCAGCAGTTCACATAGTGTGTGTGTGTGTTAGGGTTTTTTTTTTGTAAAATAGTGTATTACTTTATGGCAATGCCCAATATAAAAAATCAGGAGTGTGGATTCATTGTTCACGGATTTCAAGATCAGCGTCACTTTCTTTTACATGTTCATTACTGCACATTTTGTGATTTATCTTCATTACATGTTCATCTAACTGTGCAGTGATATCCCCCAACCTTAATTCCAACATTTAGAAGTAGTTTTACAGCTGTGGCCAAGTGCATTGGCTCTAAGTGACATTGCTATGTGTGGATCATGTGGTTCAAAACTTTTGTTCGGAATGCTGTTTGGATACCTTAATTAGAGTAATTTCTACATTCAAGTGGGAAATCAGCGCACAATCTGTGAGTAGAATGTAATGTAGCAAGCTTCTGCCTTTCTTTTGCACTTTACTGTTTGTTTCTATCTTGTTTGGTTATTTTAAAATATTTTTTAAAAAAAAGTCAGAAAACGCGCGATTTCAGGGGTCGACAATCACTATTTGACTGCGACTCCAAAGAGTTAAAAATCAAAAGCTTCCATGTACTGATCTATAACTTGATGATGTGCATGACAGTCATCCAAATGAAGGTCTTCCCTGGATATCTCTCGCCAAGCAGATCAAGATCTCCAAGATCAACATGTGTGCAGATCGGTCAGTGCCTCATCATCATCATCAGTTGCCTTGCCGCATGGCGATGGCGATCATGGACTTCCATCTGTCTCTATCTCTTGTTGCTCCAAGCATCTCCTCCACCCTCCTCGTCCTCAGCCACTCCACAAGTCCGTCAAGCATTTTCTCCCTGGGTCTACCTGGTGCTCTCTTTCCCTCCAGTTTCCCGTTGTGACCAGGTGCTCCAAATCCCCCCTCCTCATAAAATGGCCTATAAATGTTGCCTGTCTTTTCCTAATCTTCCTTATGAGTGATCTACTTGTGTCTGCCTCCATCAAGACTGTCTCGTTTGTTTTCTTTGCTGTCCATGGAACTCTCAACATTCTTCTTAGAAATCACATCTCGGCTGCCTCAATCTTGCTCTGGCTTTGCTTGCTGACTGTCCACGCCTCATATCCGTACAACAGTATTGGTTCTATATAACATTCAAGGACTCTCTTCCTGATGTTAATTGATAGGCATTTGTTGGTAAGAATGCTTGTCATCTTGTTGAATGCTGTTTTGGCTTGGCCTAAACCTCCTTAATGTGCATATATATGCAAAATATCAAGTATGCTTTATGTCTATGCTGTTTTGGCTTGGCCTAAACCTCCTTAACCCACTTAACGCTGGAGCGCCCGCTAAAAATCCGTACCGCGTTCCCGTAGAGCACCTGTCAGCGCCCGCTAAACACGTGGTAACTATGAGCGCAGCCATCGCTGTTTACATGAGACTCTCGCGAGAGCGAGAGCTTCAATTGCAGCACTTCCGCCTGTGCCATTTGCATTTTACTAGGTCAAAATCGATTGTGTTTTAGCTGAGCTGCGAATTTTTAAAGTTTGCGAAATGAGTTTGATGTCCGACGAAGAGTTATGGCGCATGCTGAACTACGATTCATACGACGATGGAGAAGTTTTTGAGGGTTTTTCTCGTGAAGAACTCGTGAAAGTTGATCAAGACGATGTGGAAAGCGACCTGGATATTGATTTTGAAGCGGTCGCCGACGATTTCAAAAGTGACAGTGAAGAAAGTGATGATGAAAGTGGGTCAAGTGTGGATCGACTGCCTGACCTCCCAAAGCGAAACTGGCAAGACCTTAGGCAAAGTTTCAATCGACAGTTTCAAAGAAAATGTTGGTGTTGTGCACGATCTAGCTGTTGGTGCAAGTCCCCTGGAGTACTTTTCTCCTTTTTTTTCGGATTCCATGCTGGAAAAGATCGTCGAGCAAACAAATTTGTATGCTACTCAAGTGCAGGAAGAAAAGAAGGCGGACCCAAGACGGCAGCCAGTCACATTGAGGGACATCAAGCTTTATCTTGCCATCAACATCATGATGGGTATTCATATTCTGCCCCGACAAGAAAACTACTGGTCGAGTGATGACAAGCTGAATGTGCCTTGTATTTCAGGTCTCATGTCAAGAACAAGGTTTGAGAAAATAGGCCAATATTTCCATCTGAATGATAGGTCAAAATTCTGCCCAAGAGGACATGCCAACCACGACCCTCTTTTCAAAGTGCGCCCAGTTCTTGATGCTTGCAAGGCAAAGTGTGGGGAGCTGTACAAGCCTGGGCAGGCTATCAGCACTGATGAGGCCATGGTAAAATTCAACGGGTGACTGTACTTCAAACAGTACATGAAGTCCAAGCCTACACCATGGGGGATCAAGATCTGGTGCAGCGCAGATCCCACGACTGGCTACTTGCTGGATTTTGATGTGTACACTGGCAAGGCGCAACAACCATTGAAAGGTTAGCGTTTCATTTATAAATTTTATTTCTAAAAAAAATGACAAGTTATGTTTCACTTTTTTGTGAATGGGGACAGTGGGTGGGTGGGATGAGATGGGGTGTGAGTAGGGTTGGAGTGAAGGGTAGAGGTATGTAAGAAATACTTTTTTATCAGACAGGACTGACTGGAGATTTTTTTTTCATGTAAATGTACAATCATTTTGCTTGATCACTTACTATCTTCCCTTTTTTGTTTTGTATAAATACAGAGGTTTGATTCCTGACCAAGTATCATCTAACAAACAAGTATTATTATTCCATGTACGTACAAGCATTCACACACTGCCAGATTCTCTTGTCTCCCTTTCTTTCTGTAAAAAGAAAAACACACCAATAAAAAACAGCAACACGTTCACCATCAAAGTTGACATTTTCATTTTTTTTGTGAGTAAATAGCCATATGAACCTGGTTTTTTTTCTCTTTCTTTGAGTGCTTCATTGTATGCAAAATACAGGAAAAATAATTCATTGAATCAAAAGGTAGTATTTATATTTTTATTCATTTTTTTAAAATTAGACACTGTCCGAAATTGCAAGAGTTACTTCCCTTCACATGGGATTTCATAATAGATCAGCGCTGGGCAGCCTGGGGGTATATGGGTTAATGTGCATATATATGCAAAATATCAAGTATGCTTCATGCAAGGGTGACACTTTGAAAATCTGAAAAAACTGAAAATCAGGCAAACTGGAAAACTTTATCACTTGAAGGCACTAGCAGCACAATGGCGCGACGTAAGTGATGTGTGTAGCCTAACAAAGATCTCTGGACCTAAGTTGTCTTCAACGATACAGAGCGCTTCCTCATTTCCGTTCATCTGCTACAGTGCTGCTTCGGTCATAATACTGCCGATTCAACTGTTTTTTTCCCCCAAACATTTTTTTGTTGGAATAACGAAAATGAAAAACGGAATTTCCGTCTGGGGCCTTGCCGAGAAAACGGATTTCCGTCACCCAGACGGAAGAGTGGCACCCATGTTTATGTCTATCACGACAATGCATAGGGCTTGGGGAGAGGTGCCTTATTTTCAAGTTTTGCATGTTTCATGTCTACTCCCCAAAAACACTCTAATTCAACACAATCCCCTTACTGTGCATAAAACTTTTTATATGGCATGTTTGATCTTGTTTTGTTCACAGCTTCCTTCTCTATTCATTTTTGGGCATGCCATAAAGTTAAGAAAATGAAAGAGTGAAACAAGTGATATTCAGGCTGGAAGACAGCAGAACGCAAATGGTAAGACATTTTTGAGCAGTGGAGGTGATATCCAGCACAAGTGAGGACAGCAGGGTAGAAGAGCGCTCATGCCGTTTGCCTAATGTAGACTTTCTCAGCACTGTTTCTCTTTGTTCTACTGCTGTGTCTTATTAATAGGTAAGCCTTTCATCCACAGCTGAGGTTGCGGTCGGGTCACAGAAAGGATAGCTTTTACCATGTGGACAGCAGAAAACAGTACTGACATTAGCCTTTAACACACTACATTTTTCCAGGACTTCTTTTCTCTGTCCCTGCATTCTTTCTCTGGGAGCAAAAAACTTGAGCAACTACTCGTTTAGAATTGTTATAACTCTGCTTGTATTGTATACAGAGACTTGATTTTTTTGTATACTAATAAAACAATGGATGAGGAATGTTTTCACATAATGCATTATGTTCTGCATGATTGTTTTGACATTGGAAAAAAAAACAAACACAAAAACAAAAAAACGCTAACGTGCTGACTCAGTTTTATTCACTATGAGTGGAGTTCTATTGGATGCAGAGACTTGATTTTTTGTGTACTAATAAAATAATGGATGAGGAATGTTTTCATATAATGCATTATGTTCTGCATGCATGTTTTGACATTTAAAAAAAACAAAAAACGCAAACGTGCTGACTCAGTTTTATTCACTGTGAGTGGAGTTCTGTTTCTCCTCTCTTCTCCTTCACCTGACTGGCATTATCGATTCGTTTCTGTCACAAACAAATTGATAATTTCATCTGTCATAAACAAACGAAAACGTTTTCCCTCAGAAATGCCATCAGGTATCTCCTTGGGACCAGAAGTTTCAGTGAAATCGGTCAGCTATGAATGTTCATACCCACTTGGAACATCGCCGTCACTTTCGGTGTCACGTTCACTTGAAACAGTATCATTGTCACCTACCATCATTTCGCCGTCGATTTCAGCTTGTGTGAAACCGTCAAACTCATTTTCAGAGTCCGAATCATAGAAGAATTCGTACAACAATTTTTCTAAATCAGCCTCCACCATTTTGGTGTTGAGAAAATCCACAAAATCGATGTTCACACTTCAAAAATTCAACACCGTGTTGAATCAAAGGAAATGCAAATGGTGGACGGAAGAGACGAGTTTAGCCTCGTTTTGAATCGAAAGTAGCAGTGTTTCTATTATAAGTAACGGATATAGTGTTCATGAACCAGGAATTTTGAACACCCTTTGCTCGGCGACAAAGTGCGCCTGCAGATGCAGGGAAATAATCTGTTCGGCGCCACAGTGCGCCTACAGTGTGCTAAAGATTAACTCATTTCGTACCGCGAACGTACGCCGTACGTTCGTGGTACATTGCCACCAGAGACCACAAACGTACGCCGTACGTTCCCGACAGTTACTTTCGGTTTCGAGCTCGTGCAAGAGTACACTACCTTTAAGACCACTCTTTTGCGTTTCCGGGTAAAGGGAAGTCACCCTTCTTCAACTGCGTGTAAACTGCGTTTCTGACAAACCGATTTTTGCAGACGAAATCGCGAAAATGGCACAGCGAATGTTGTCTCCGAATTTTCAGCGCAGTGAAATTTTCATGGACGAAGACAGCGCATCAGAGGAGGAAGTAGAGAGTGATGGTGACGAATATCAACCGAGTGGGGCGAGTGAAAGTGACGAAGAAGGCAGTGAAAGTGGTGCTGGATTGTTCGTTCTCGATCAACCGTCGACTTCGACTCGGGTTGGTGTGAATACCCGTGGGTCTTCGAGGAGGGGGCGTGGTGCCAGAAACAGAGGGAGGATTACTGCTGGTCGAATTCGAGCAGAGAGACGTGCCCAGACTGATATTCTATGGACTGAAGATGATGATACAGTGCCTGACACACCTGCTTTCAAAGGTAGGACTATGATTGAGTGTGTGTGTGTGTGTGTGTGTGATTTTTTTTTTTATTTTTTTTTTTTTACCACCATTGACTGCTGACTGTCAACGCCCATATTTTTCCAGTTTCATGCAGTTACTGTTTGCTCTATTACTATGTAAAAAAAAATAGCAAAATTGTTTTAGCTTATAGATAAATGAATCAAAATAATATAAAATTTGTTATATAGGCTATGTGTAATAAATGTTTTCTGTTTGTGTCTGTCTTTATCAGTTTTATTACAGGTGGAGAGTACCAGTGTCCAACAATAATATACTATGAATTTTATTTATCTGTTGTTTAGTCATTTTTTTTGTTTTGTTTTGCAACTGCAGGCACACCTGGCATCAAAGTGGACCTGCAGCCTGATGCATCTCCTTTGGATTACTTCCAGCAGTTTGTCAACCAGGATCTGCTTACTGAGATGGTGCAGCAAACAAACCTCTACGTGGAGCAGTATAAGGCTTCTCATGGTGACAGCATGAAACCCCACAGTTTGCTAGCTAACTGGACTCCAGTTACCTTGGATGAACTCACTGCATTTTTGGGACTGTTGTTCCTCATGGGAATTATTGACAAACCGGACATCAAATCTTACTGGTCCACCAACCCTCTGCTTGAAACACCTATTTATGGTAAAACGATGAGCAGACACAGATTTGAAACGATATTGATGGCTTTCCATTTGGCTGACAACTCTAAAAGCCTGCCTCGTGACCATCCTGATTATGACAAACTTTTCAAAATTAGACCCATACTGGAGCACCTCCAGAACCAGTTTCAAGCTGTGTATAAACCTGACCAAAACTTGTCGATTGATGAGTCCATGCTGCCATGGCGGGGCCGCGTTTCATTCCGTCAATTTATTCCAAGCAAACCGATCCGTTATGGAATAAAACTTTACCTGTGTTGTGAAAGCCAGTCATCTTACATTTGTAAAATGGAAGTGTACTCAGGCAGAAAGGGGCAAAAGAGGGAAAAAGACCATGGTCCTAACGTTGTCAAACGTCTTGCAGAGGATTTCAAGCAACAAGGTTATACCATATACATTGATAGCTTCTTTTCTTCTGTGCAACTGTTTGAAGAACTGCGAAAAGATGGAATAACTGCAACAGGCACCATTCGTAAGGACAGAATAGGCTTACCTACTCAGATGAATGAGAGAAACATCAAGAAAGGGGATACAGTGGAGTACAAGAAAGACATTGAGCCAAATCCACAAGATGCCAATGACACAAGTGCGTCTCTCCACGCACTAAAGTTCCATGACAAAAAGATCGTGACATTGCTGAGTACTTGCTCAACTGGCACACCTGTGAACACTGGAAAGAAGGACAAAAATGGAGCTGCTGTCATGCTGCCAGATATGGTGCACACCTACAACAACCGCATGAACGGTGTGGATAAGTTTGACCAGCTTCTGCAGTACTATTCCTTCAACAGGAAGACGTGGAAATGGTGGAAACGAGCTTGCTTCCACCTGCTGCATATGGCTAAAGTGCAAGCCTGCATAGTGTTCAACCTCAACAACCCCAACAACAAAATGTCACAACTTGACTTCACCCTCAAGCTAATCGAGTTGATGCTCACTGGGGCTCCATCTGCAAAAGCATTCAAGCGACCTGTGGCCAGTCCTTCAGCTCGTCTCACAGAGAAGCATTTTCCCAGCAAAATACCAGCTACAGAGAAGAAACAACGTCCTCAAAGAGTGTGTGTTGTATGCTCTGTGAGAAATGAGAATGGCAAGGGTTACAAGGTGCGGCGGGAGTCACGATTTGAGTGTCGTGAATGTGATAAGGGTCTCCATGTTGGCGAGTGCTTTGAAACATACCACACCAAAGTAGCATACAAGAAACCAAGAACTGATGCAGGAGATGGTGGAGACAATGCATAAACAAATTAACACTAGAAACAAATTTTTTTTGTGTATATATAGAGTGTATTCTTCATCAGTGATTATATAAAATACTATAGTGAACAGATCATAACGTTTGCCACAATGACTACATGTGTAATAAGTTTTGTGACTGACTGATAACATAGAATTTTGGATTTCCTTGAACTCCAGTGTTTATGGATTTGCACTCATGTCATTTGCACTCATTGGATTAGCTGCCTCCCAGGATGTCACCATGTAAAGGTCAGTAATGTAGTTGCATGCTGTGTCGTCCGTTTGTAAAAAAAAATGTAAAATAAATAAAAAATCAGTCTTGAACAAGAAATGATGATTTTCACTTAATTTTATGTTTAAACATAACATTAGTTACACTACTCCATTCCTGTAAAATTTTACAGACATTAAAGCTATGGTTTTATTTTGGCAATTTTTTGAAAACAGTAACCCGGTTTTTTCTCAAAAACCTGAAATTTACTTGGTCTGTGGGGATTAAGTACTGTAAAATTACTTGGTAGGAAAAGAGTTAATAAGGCATGGTAAAAAATATCCATAAAAATGCATACAACAAAGTATTCGAAGGTGAATGAGAGGAATCTCAAACTTACCCAAAAGACTAAACCAATCGTCGACAGGTTCCTGAGAGATGTTCTGAGTGGTGGATTTCCCAATGCGCATGATACCATCTTTCAGGGGCTTGATGGGCACATGTCGGCCCAAGCGACACAATTCATAGATTGTGCTCAACTCTTTGAAAAAGTTGCGCACATGCTGTAGCAGGTATTCACTATCTGGGGCAATGACAACGTATAGAATATCACGTGGACGGCTGAACGGCTCAAGATACTGCTTGTCCTGAAACACACATGGAACTCTGCTTTTCTTTCAACACATTAACTCATTCCTTCATTAGAACTAAATACACATGAATTACTAAATGTACTTGCACACTCAAGTGTGTGCATGAATATACACATACACACAATGTGACCAAGTGCGATTCATTTTGGTATTGCCTCTCAATGCTAGATTTATAAACTAAAAAAAAAAAATCAATTAAGACAGCATTCAACAGGAAGGAGGATGGGGGGGGGGAGAGAAAGAGAGAGAGAGAGAGAGAGAGAGAGAGAGAGAGAGAGAGAGAGAGAGAGAGAGAGAGAGAGAGAGAGAGACAGACAGAGAGGAAGGACTCTTTTCCTTCTATTTTCCTGTTTAGCTATACACACTTAATGTTTCTAACAGACTGACTAGAAGGCAAGAGCTCATCTACCTTTGACTAACTCATTCTCTATTACCAATAAGAAAATAACAAAAACACCAACAAACCAGTCATCAACACCCCACCCCCATCCCACTTCCAGTGTGGCATGTTTTACAACTTACCCAGAACCTGACAGTATAAGGGGAGATGGAGAGCCAGTCTCTGTCATGTGTGACCAGTATGTGAGGGATGGGCTGGGGCTCGCTGCTTTCCACAGACCCTGCACACCACCAAACTAAGCATACAACCCATTACACATTGAGAAATCTGTATCACAATATTTGTTTAAATGAATAAAAAAGAAAAACTTTCCTGGCATAAAATGAATTTTTGCAGAACAGATAACATCCAAAAAGACATATTTGGGTACAGAGAGGTTAAAATCCTAATTCTATCATTCCTGTCAAAAGAACAACTTAAAATAAGGGGAAGGGGTTGGGGGTGGGGACAGGAGACGGAAAGAAAGAGAAGCTTGATGAAGAAACATATTCTGGTAAGTGTACAGAATGTTTATCAACAACTGACAACAGACAACTCCATATCACACTCAAAGAAGTTTCAGCTGGAATTATATGTGGCACTGGCCCTTCTCACGATCAGTTTCATCCTCAGATATATATATGCACATACACACACACACATACATGTATGACCTCCTGCTCTCAGATGCAAAACTAGTGAAAACAGGGGAAATCAGATGACCCTGCATGCCTACTCTGCCAATGCAAACAAACAGTGGAACATGTCCTTAGCTCATGTACAATAATGCAGTGCAACCAACCTAGTACACATTAACACAATCAAAAGCTTAAAAAACAGCATAATTAATACTGCCAGGGGGAAAAAGCATGCCTATAAGCTCCTGCAAAGTTTTCCTCAGCAGAAGGCTGCAAACTGTAGCCTGAAGAAGCTGTGGCATCTAAAGCATGAAAGTGGGGTCTACCGGATGGAGAAGATGACTGGGAAAGTACAGCAGATCTTCCATAATGCAAAAAATACCCAGAAATTACCAGCAAGGATGGCATTAAACAGGATACGATACTCCACTTCCATTCATCAAAACAAATGATTCTGATCAAACTCACTGTACTGTATGAAAGTAAACAGAGGAAACTCATATCAACAAGACTGAAGACTACGCCAGTCTGGCCAGCAATCTGAGGAAATATACCTGCCAAGCTAAAGTCAAAAAGAGGTTGAAGCAAGACGTTGGTAGGCAAATGTGTCTATGACCTCACAAAACAGCTATTAATTGTAGGGAAGGAGAGGACCAGAGTCCTGGAGGCAATGGCAGAAGCAGCTGAAAAAAATTTCAGCTGTATCTGGCCAAGGGGTATAACAAAAGTGAACTTCACAAGGCTTCAAATTTCCTTATGTATAGCAGGTATCTAATACCTAAGAGGTTCAGACATCAATTACAAGAGTGACTTAGCTTGAGGCGAAAGACCACCTTGGATGCATGAATACAAACCCTGCTGAGATGGGGGGAAATGGAGATAGCAGAAGGGTATCCAAGATACATGACCTGGAATGGGCCAACCTCCTTAGAGTTTAAGGAGTTCGGGGCCAAATAAATTGCTTGAGGGGAGCTTTTCTTCTGAGGATCTTTTGTTTTCAAGCTCTCCCCAGTTTTTTGCTACCAAGCTACCAGCTGAACAGAATATGGTGATGATCCTTGATCTACCTAACTTCCTGCCAAGAAGCCAGCATACCTCTGCCTGAGAGTTGGTGGAAGTCTTTCCAGGAAAGTGGGCCCTGCAGCTTGTAGGTCTGTTCCCACAGGCGTGTCATGGTTTTGTACTGTATGGCATCCTGGAGCAAAGGCTGTAGAGACTTGAGGCACTGTACAATGTCCTGAGAGTTGTGGGGTAATCGGTAGGCACCTGGTGGATAGCAAAACACACCCACATCAAAGCACACACCAGATGTTTTCCTTCACACAAGAAGGAACGAACCACACACAACTAAATTCAAAGCGAGACCTACATAATGCATGCCCAATCAAACTAAACATAGGATCCTGATCGTTTTCTGAGATACACAAGACAAGACCGGACTGTACATTCTCTTGCACCATTATTATGCAGAGGAATGAATGAAAAGAGGTAAAGAAATCACACAGTAAAGCCGATTAATCCACACATAAATGGAGCAGTCCAGCATCTTACTGTGATCACTGTATATCTGTCATCATTACTCATTCTCCTATGAATAAAATGTACTAAGTTCAACAGATTGTTTTGAAACTCTCTACCAATGATATGAAAAATTATGACTTTTCAGTGTCTGACCATGATGCGTAAATGACCTGTGCAGTTACAAATAAGTTCACTGGCCTTTCCACTGTTGAACACAACCACTTGTGTTGATTTAACTGGACTGATTGCATGTGATGAATGATCTTTGATCCTCCCAGGTTGGGGGTTGGGGAGGTGTCAATTCTGATGAAGACCCTTTTTTCTTCTTTTATACTGTATCCAAATTTAAATTCAGATGTATTTTTGGGTTATCTAGCTATAGATATCTTTCCCAGCTTACTAGGGTTTTTGTGGACTTGGTGAGAAAAAGTGACAATGCCGTTATTTCAAAATTAAAAATAAGCATGCTTATCAATCTCTGGAAGATATAATTTTTAATAATACACTCATACTTAGTCACAAAATAGTCCAATGTCTGAATGTGTTATATATCAATCAGTTCTCAGAATTTCATACTTTGATTGTCTGTTTCAGTGATTTCATTACTAACCATGGATACAAACGCTCAGTATGTGGTGAACAGCGGCAGAGAAAAGCAGTATAAAGCGAGTTAAAGCAATATTTTCGTCTTCCTGTGGCATTACAGTGTGAAAGTGGTGATATGAGAGATGGACAGGAAAACAGATCAGCAGGTATTGTGTGTTATCACAAAGCAATGGCAGGAGTAGGAGTACAGCCAGTAGGGTGTCAGATGTTTCTTTTACCAGTATGAATGATAGCATTACCTCTGAAAACGGCATGCTAATTAGAATTTCTGTTGAATACACTTCATATAATTACTGTTCTTTTGTCATGCTGATTCTGCAGACTGTTTGAATGAAGCATAACATCCTGGAGAAGAACAAGACAACAATTTCACTCTTTTCATACACAATATATATAATGTCTCTATCTTTTTCTTACCTCTAACAAATGGCCACTTGTGAAGACAAGTATTTCGCATACTGGGGTCATCCAGCTTGTGGGGAGGGTAACAATTGTTGTCCTGGGCTTGTCGGGCAACATCCAATGTTGTGTATACTGCTTCATTGCCATCTATACAAACAACACCCAGCACCGACTTAAAAATATGATTATACACAAACTATACAATCAAACCAAAATATCTAAAATAGAATCACTACTTATGAAAGACCTGCTACATTGTTCAAATGATCTTCATCTGCGATACCTCATAACAGAGGAAAATCACTCAGCACTGACTTCCAAGTATACTCATGAACAGAGAATTCTTACTCCAAACACTATCTGCAGCCACGTTATCTAAATACATATTCACGTGTTACTTCCCTCCTCCTATCCTTTGTTTGATTTGCATTTGTCAGTTTTTGTTCAAATTGCAATGTTAAAGATATCAAAAAATTGGTTTTATCTTTGTTGTGTATTTTCTGCTAATTACCTGATCAAGCTTGAAACAGTGAGCATAGACTATTCATATAATAAATGTCTTTTTCAAGCATTTTCTATTTTCCTCCATTTGTGTATTAACCAAATCTGCATGATCTTAGTGTTTATTTCCATCTTATTCTCTGTCAAAACAGTGCTAACGTATAAATTTGGTTTTAAAATTATGCACTTTTCTAACATGGCTACCATTTGGTTGCTTGGCAACACAAGATTATATTAAATCAAAACTTAATCTATCATCATACCAAAATTTCAGCTGTCTACAAATAAAATCTTAGTGGCGCTTTTTGTCCCACTTCCTGTTTTCTAATCAATTTTCTAAAACAGTGTCAGGCCAAGAGTGTTGTTGGCCTGAGGCAGCAGCGTCCTGAATGGGTTAATGTTGAGTTATAACTGCACCAACTCAAAATGAAATTAACCCTTAGTCTGCCATAGAATTTGGCGAATATCACAAGCCTACTTGCCAAAGAAATTTCATTAAAAAAAAAAAAAGAAGAAAAAAAAAAAAAGGAAGTTGTTAAAAAAACAACTCTGGATTAAATCCTGAAGAAACAAAAGAAACACGGCAGTTCATTTGTGTTGTGGGCAAGGCTTCGCTGCTGCCTTGACCTGAGTCTTTGATCCCTTGTCCTGACCTAGTTCCTGGCATTCCAACCCTGGTCTTCAGGCACACCTTATTTGTGCTTACTTAAAATTGGCTTATGAATAGATCTCTAATTGTGCTAACTTGGATACTGCCCAATTTGGTTGATCTGCGTGGATTTATGTACACGTAAGAATCTTTTCCACTTTGTGTATTTTAACACCATACTTGATTTTTGGATGAATCATCTTTTTGTGTGAAACTGCAAAATTCCTGAAGTTGGCCTACAGATCTAGCTTGATGTGTTGTGAGCTTTGCCACAGAATTCGCCCTGTAACAAACTATTTCTGAACACAATGAATGAGTGTGTAAATTTCGAGTGTAGGCAGTGTTTTGAGTTTTGCTTGGTTTGCATTTCTATTATATAAATAATTAATTCACACTCCAATACAGCCAGTAAAATTACTTGAAAAATACATTTTTGAGTGACGTAGTGAGTTACCTAACAGTTTTATTTGATATAAAGGAACTGAGATCGGTGTAAAGTTACACAGTTTACAATTCCTCAAAAATGCAAGAACTTTCACAATGATCAAGGTACGCGGCTGATATTCCAAACAACCATCATGGCAGAAACAGCTCTGGGATTGAATTACCTGTTGTTCCAGAATAACTAGCATGGTACAAATAGAATCAAAATCCTGATGTTATATATATATTTATCTCATATTTCGATGGATATTCAATCAAAAACTTCATACAACTTTTCAGTTCTGTCACCCATTTTACAAAATGTTCCACATAAATTAAATCTTTCGCTAGTCCTGATATGATTCCAATTTTGTCATCTACAATCTCTCAATTGTTGACAAAGAAAAAAACAAATAAAAGCCATCAAGCTAACACACTGACTTAGCCATATCCAAATCTATGTACATATTATTATTCAGACAAACAATAACACATACAAAAAAAAAATTTTCATTCATTATTTGGTTTTCCTTTCCTCTATTCATCTAAGTCATGTAATATTTTGTAAGCCTTCTGTGGCATCTTTGATTCTTCCATTTGATAATTTCAGCAAATATCTAATACAAATAACTGCTGAGTTCACCTTAAAATGTTATACTGATATCAGTTTGTTTCATTGTATATAAAATCATCATGCATTCTCACACCAAGACCTTTTCCATGGCAAACAAATTAATCCATTTACAATAACGCACAAATTCATTTAGACTTCCCAACTGATCCAGTGCCAAACAATTCCAAAGAATTAATATTATAAACATACAAGTTTTGCAAACACATAACAATACACATTTTGCTCTGCTGACAAGATCTCTACAAACAACAATTAAATTCATAATGTATGGTAAAAGCAGTCTTTATCATTTGTAAACATTGACAACCGGCATCGAGTTATTAAAGCAGCAGAACACTTTATGTAAACTATTTAACTGGGTTTGCATGCCAACAATTGTTTCTGATAATTGTGCAATATCATCCATTAACGAAACAAGAATTCAAATGCATCATGGGACAGGATGGCACCAACCTTTCCATTTTTTTAATATTACTTTTGAGCCTAACTTGTTTATGAACTGAAAACAATACCAGTCTATATATCTAGCAATGCCGCATGGAAAATTGAAATTGGATTTTGAGTTAAAAGATTTATATATATGGTTTTGAAGATATTGTTGTTCTAAGTAAAAAGCAGTTTAAATTTTTCAAATCGGACTAATACTAGTGATAGTTCACGAGATATTCCAATTTGAATCGTCAAAAATTTCTTAAATTTTGGTAGCACGTTTTAGTGGGACAGAGACGAGATGCGTAGGACCAGCTGTCACAGAACAAACCCATCAAACATCATGGTATGCTGATTTTGCTGGAAATGACATTCACTTTGTAATTGTGAGAGACAGACAGGATCAAATGTCATGAAATTTGATCGCTGATGTATTTTTGTATGCCGAATTGAATGAAACCATTATCGTAACTCTGAGACGAGCCATTTTTGTCTTATTACAGGAAACATGTGATATTTAGCATGTTTTATCAGTTTTTTTAAAATTAATAATTGCCCATATTTTATTAATAACAGACAAAAATGAAGCAAGAAACAAAACAAGGATATATAATTGTTTCATGAGATAAATATAAAATCATTTTGCTCATCGTTCAAGTGTCTTATTACTGCAAATTAAACCAAAAAAGTCACAACTTGCTACTTCAGTAGTCTTATGAATAATTTTTAATATTTCATCAATTCCTGTACATACAAAAGGAAATCTGGGAATCAATGATTTCTGGAATCACTTAAGTAATTGAAATATTAAAAATTACTGCATGCTTTTATGCTGCAGTCTATCCAAAAATATCATCCGATCAAAATTCTACTAAAAACTAAACACACACACATACACATGCACACACACATAACAACATACGAAAACATCACAAACAAGATTTTTGTACATTACATTTGATTTTTATTTTATACATCAGTGTTTAGAAAATTGACTAGGCTGTCCGTGGATGAGTCAAGTTCCCGAACACTGAGCACAGCCAGTGTCCAAAGAAAACTTCAGGAAGTACATGGGACCACTCGCCATTCAGGAACAGGTCACTTAACTCCTGCGATAGAGAAATATGGCTCATTCTCAGGAAAGGTGTACCAGAAGTGGGACATGCACAGACAAAATAAAAGTGCTTCAAATCTGAAATACTTGACAGTTTTGTAAAGTATAGTATGTAAACTCTGCAATTAAGCCAAAGAAAAGATAGTTCTTTGTCAGATATTTTGTATGTAGGGGGTCAAATGCACCAAGATGCACGCACATTACTCGCGTAACAGGAAACCAAACAGCATCCAATATGATCAATAAATCCACTCTAAATAAGATTTCCATAGATTTATTGAGCTCAGTATCATGTCATGTAACAAACAGAAATGGTTCCCTTTCATTAGTAAATAAATGAATAAATGAAACAAACACAATGTAGCAACAAACAACAGCTATCAGATGCTTTTGAACATTTACGTTGCAGAAAAAAACAGTAGAATACCAAACTTATTGCTCACTTTACCTGACCTTTAGATCAGACAATGTTGTTTTCAGTAGAAAATCTTATCTCTAATCCTTTTAATGTGACTGGAGCTGAATTAGTCCATAAAAACATTACTTTTGTAACACGGAAACCAAACAGCCTGAAGAACACAGTTCTCTGTTTCAAGTACCACATGAATACACAGGCATACCTATTACTTGTTTAATTTGCTCATTAGATACAGTACTTTTGTCCTTTGTGTAAAGATGATATAAAGATGAACTCAAACTTCTTATCTTCAAGATAAAAAAAAAAAAAAAAGACTAGTGAGTATGTTCTGTATTAATACATAATAGATCTTGGTTACACACACACACAAACACACAAGCAGGGAGGCTGTTCAAAACTGTCCACCATCAAGTCACTGTCCAAAAGAAAACACAATGCCCACAAAGGCAACAGGGTTGGAGAATCCACTTTCTCCAGCACTTGATGTGAAGAAACCCACTCTCCAGAGTCTGACCAAACATACATGTCAGTTGACCCCAATTTCAGTTCAAGGTGTCAAACTTTTATATCAGTGACAGTCTCATTATTTTGTACCACACTTACTATCCTGGTCACTTTCGCACCCCTTGCTGGCATAATAGCACACAACTGGGTGGACTGTGCGGTGCTCATTGTGCCAATGAGCTGCTGAATTTCATCCTGAAAAAGGCAGGTGAAATTTTCTTCAAAATCTAAGACCATGCAGACAGTTGTGTGAGAAAATGGTTGTTTTCTTCAGCTTGTCAAACTGGCTGGTCTGCCAATGAGCATGAAATAAGTGCTGTGCCAGTTAAGTCATGTCCATCTTCAGCTGGGACACTAGATCCTTCATGGGGCCTTCCTTCCTCACCAGCCTCTTGCAACTTGCCTGTAAAATAGCACTTCATTCAGAATCAGGATGCCCCCCCCCCCCTCTCACAACTGTATACATGTACACTCTCACAAGGACAGACACAAAGTACAATCAGTAAAAACATTCTGATTCATGGATAATGGATAATTCCTACAATACAATAAGAGTAAGAGGCTCTCGATTAACCTTACTTTGACATGAAAGAATAGAAAATGAATTAATAAACAAGACATGGTGATCATGTTTCAAGCTTCAAATTTCTGTCCAAAACATAATTCACAAAGTTAAAATACATCTGATAGCATAGTCATATGATAGTGTGCTCTCAGCGTCATAAAAGTTTTCCCACACTGGCCCTATAGTTTCCTTGTTGCAATAACAATATTTTTTTTTTACACGAAAGAAGGGTCCACTTCATTAATAAAAACAGGACATAGTTATTATTTTTCAAACTTATGACATGTCACCCCCAAAATCACACTACTGTAGATGAATTATACATCATAGTGCACTATCAGTTACACAAACTTAGCTTTTTATATTACCTACTAAGTGTTTAACATGGAAGCAAACAATATAGTTTCCTAGTTACAATAATAATATTTTTCTCATTTTTAATGCCTGATATTGTTTTTGTCATAATGTTATCAGCTTCCATTTCAAACAAAAATAATGTATTTAACTTTCATTATTTTAAAAATAGTTATCTCAAGGAAAATCAACACATTTTTGGTTAACAGACAGAGATTGATCTCTGACTTTATTTTTGTAACAAGAAGCCAAGTTTTGTTGCTTCCTGTTGCATTTAATGTTTAATGGTAAATGAAAGCAACTGAACTGCAAAATGCATCATTATTCGTCTTTTTCCAATTACTGGAAACCAGCCAAATAACCTGAAATTTGTTAGTCAATGAACAAAAGACAGTATTTAAAAAAAAAGTCAAATATAGCTTATAAACACAACAGTGATGGCAGTTTTGTTGGTCTCCATGTTACAAGTATAATGGATCCATGACAAATCCGTCTTGGCATCAAAATAGTTTGTTTAAAAAGTTGTTAACAGGCTTCCCTTTTCAACAAATATGTAACAGACATAACTCAACTAGTCTGCATATAATAGAATCCTAAATGAAGTTGAAAATGATGTGATTTGCCAGTTGCATGACATATCATTGTCTCATTGTTGCTGGTTGAATATTTCAATAAAGTTCCCGTAATCCACATTGTCAACAAAAATAGGAAATCACTTCATTAAAATACAAAAAATTAATCCTTGTGAAATACATTACTGACGTTACAAAGGCACAATCATAATCCAACAAGCCTAAACTTACCGCTCAAAGTTGGCCGATGCTCGTCGTCATTTATCTTGTCACAAGCGCCTTGATGTCGGAAAGTGTGTATGAACAGATATGGATGAACAGATTCATTTTGTAATGTTATAGCAAAAAGTTTTATATATGATTGTTACTGATGCTGTGCCATGTCCCAAATCAGACCCACATTTTATTCACATACTGCTGCATTTTCACAAAATTACAGCACACACATTCACAGCTGCTGTTTGAAATTATATGTAATATTTCTTAAAATAGGTATTCCAAAGTGCTCTTCGCGGGCGGCGAAAAGTACGGCAAAGTGTGGTTTTTCGCTGGTTTTCAACTTGCTCGTTCTCAACAAAATGCAGTGTCAGAAATAAAAAAACATAGATCATGTTGATCTGTGATCCTTTAAGCTTTGTTTAAAGTCAAAATAAATCAATAAGTGTAACATTTACCGTTTGAAATATGCTTTTGATGATGGGTACTAAATTGCGATTTTGCTGCTGCTGGAACGACGAAATCGGAACGCGGTTTTGACCCCTACCTTGAAAACTCGCCTCCAGGAGATTCGCTGGGTCAGATATCAACAAACCATTTACACAGTCAAAAAGACGACTAAATTTGCTTTCATCCCATGTAAAAAGTGAACTGATAGGCTTCCATTTAGTCGGTCGTTTAATGCGTTAAAAACTTCCGTCGATGATTTCGCGACCTTACTCAAAACCAATCTCGCCATATTTTCCACTGTGTAAAAGGTCAAGGTTTCAACTTTCAACTTCTGCTATTTGCATACAGATTCAACCACTGGCTATTTTCCTCGAGGACTGAGAACAACACGACCTATTTTCGCTTTCTCTTAGCATCTGACGCGCAATGGCGGACACGAGCGAAGCCGTTCGGGCGAGCACATGGACGTCGAAGTTTACGTCGACCGCTCCAGCCACGACGAATCAAGCGATCCAACTTATCTAGAGGATAAGTGAAATATCTTGCAGTTTGTTTACTATTACTTTTCGACATTTTGTTTCCTGATTTTAGAATATAATTGTTTGGAAAGTGCACAACTGCAGCACCCACAGTATCATGAATATGTTAGAAGGTAGGGGTAGGTGACGGTTTGGGGTGCGGTAATTTTACAGAGAGTGAGATCAGGCATATGATTAAAGGAAAATGTTTACAAAAGATTTTTTTTTAATAATCCATGCCTTTATTATATTTATTTATAATGATGTTAATGAGAGATTAGCGATTTATTGTGGTCACGTGACCAACGCTTTGATCGATCGATAGTCGAATCGGCCGAGTGCCCTCCCTTGGCTTCTTGTTGACTTCACTTGATCTGGTTCAGTGTCGTTCAATAATTTCACAATGTTACACCTTTTTCTTTTCTGCCTTTGTGTAAACTTCCTGAATGGTACCATTGAAACAAATCTGCATGTTTATCAATCCTATTATTTTTAGGCCCAATATTATTATCACCTAGTTCAACAGCTTTAAAAGTTTATTATTATTATTAATATTGTTATTATATTTTTGTTATTGTTATTATTTTACTATCATTATTCATTATTATTTATCATTATTATTATCATTATTTCATTATTAGTTTACTATCATTCATTACTATTTATTATCATTACTATTATTGTCATCAAAAATATTTAAACAAAATAAAGTAGGCCTACCAGGTTAATGGGTTGGACACTATGAACCTTCCTAACTAGGCCTATAGTGTTTACTTTATGAGATAAATTTTGTTGTGCTGATTTGAGTAGGCCTAAATGTATGGGACATTTTACTTTGCCCACTGCTTTGTGAGTTAGGGTAAGGTATTATAATTTTATTTTCAAAGCTGACAATAATACTGGTAGGCTTCTTACAGCTCCACACTAATCTCTCTCTCTCTTGATCCTTTCTCTCTTTGACAGGCAGGGAAGTTAATTGAGCAGGGGTACAAAAGTCCTTGTGTTCCTGCATGTTTTATGTTCTTGTTTTTTGGATTTGTTTTTGTTTTGGTCAGTATTTGCCTCTTGCTCTGTATGTATAGGCCTGTTTGTCCCTACAAATGGGATTTTCACATTACGCTACAGGATAGAACAGATAGATGTACTAATACTTTCCCTCTACACTATTTTTCTCACAGATGATCTCTTCATGAGGATGAAGGAGCGATTTCTTAAGACTGGCAGAGGGCGGAGACCTAGTCTTTTGGACAACTTTGACAGCAATGATGATGAAATGCGTCTTAACATGTTTTAATTTCCTGTCACTTGTGAAGGGGAATCACTGATCATAGACACTGACAAGTATTTTTTTACATTTCATTACAACATGTTTTTTGTAAAAAGAGATGATTTCTATCTTTTGTGCTTCCAGTTTAAGTTGAAGGCCAGGACAGTTATCTACTGTGATTAAGCAACAGTGAAAGGTCAAGACAATGATGTGGAAGCTTTTGATAATGTTCTACACACAGTTAAGGAACAGTTAAAGGTCAAGACATGTTTTAATCATTGTTTAATGATAAAAAAAACAAAACAAATTAGCATGTAAAAACTATGAAGATGACTTCTTTGAATGAATGTTGTTGATGTACATGTCTTGTTTGATTCGATATGTAAACAAAACGCATTATTTGTTACTATTATCAGCTGACATTTGTTATAATTTTGTCATCT
This sequence comes from Monoplex corrugatus, assembly GCA_030674185.1. Taxonomy (NCBI): domain Eukaryota; kingdom Metazoa; phylum Mollusca; class Gastropoda; order Littorinimorpha; family Ranellidae; genus Monoplex; species Monoplex corrugatus. The sequence continues at coordinate 33,422,541 of JAPXFY010000022.1, read as the reverse complement.
GATTTTTGTTTACAGAAAGATTGAAACCTAATGTCTTGTTTGTTATACTAACAGATCATAAAAAAATGATCATTTTGGTATATGGTACTTTGCAGTAGGATGAATGTGACAGAAGTTACTGAGTCTTGCAAAAAGCTAAAATACACAATTTTTTTCAAAATAGGTATTTTATCCTTACCCAAATATGGTTTGATTAAACATACTGATGTCTGGGGTTGTTTTACATTGAAAGAGTTTGTCATGCTGAGCAATTTGATATCAAAACCATTTTTGTAACTTTAAAATGAAAAAAGTTATGGTGCACCAAATATGTGTAAAATTCGCCATTTTTTTCACTGTGATAAATCGGCATATTTTGCGTTTTTGACATCTGATATCTTTTCAACCAGCTTTCAGATGAAGCTGGAAAAAATTAGGGTTAAATTCCTTAATATGTTTATCATATATGATTGATTTCAGTGTCACTGTATTGTATTTCTTAAAGATAATGGAGTTTGAAATTAATGAAAATGGGTCCCTTGCCCAGTTGTTTGGAACGGCGGCGTCCAATTTTGCTATTTTTTGTCATTTTCATAGGCGAAATTTTTCTAAGTCCAAAAAGAAAGAAAAAAATCATAAAATTTTTTTTTTTATCCCACATTAAAAAATAAAGTATGTATGTGTTCAGAATGAAAATCTCTATTTTCCCAGCTGATTTTTATACAGATAAGTTCAAATTTGAAAATCACTTTGGAATACCTACTTAAAAAGAATAGCAACAAAAATCAACTGACATAGTCAACTTTAACTTTCTGTGAGTACTTCATTGTATGCACAATGCCAAAAAAAAGATTCCTTGAAACAAAAAAAGGTAATTACATTTTTAATTGATTTCTTTAGTTAGTAACTATCGAAAATTGCAAGAGTTATTTCCCTTGACATGGGATTTCATAGTATGGTTCACGTTGGGTGAGATGGGGGTATATGGGTTAATTCTCATTGGCTGCAAAATTACAATGTGACTGGTTCACAAATATAGCCAAACTGACCGAAATAGTGAAGCACCCCAAACAAACTTTGATTCTGAACGCATACCGTCGCCGCGAATGCGCCCGAAACGCGGATTTTCGACTTTCTCATCAAATAACTAATTCCATTTTCGCTCTAAGTATAAAAAAAGGCAATCATTCAAATCTTTATTCATTTCTAATTCACGTAAGACAAGAAATAAGAATGAAACACCCATTAAAGAGGCAGTAATACTTGACCGAACTGAAGACCCCCAGTTTTTGGTACCACAAATTTGACGTCGCGTTTCGGTTCGCACGGCATAGCTAATATATCTCATCCCGCCTCACTCAGTCAACTCAACCTCATATCTTACCCATTAGCTTTTAATACATTTGTGCTGATTCTCTTTACTGCCATTTTAAAGTAATATAAAAGCCAAAGTAAGTTTCAGTTCATGGAATCAAAACACTATTTAGAAATTTAATTTAAAAATGCTAAATAGTGTTTGTGATTTTTGGAAACTGTTTCTCTCCAACAGTTAGTAAAGTGAATGTATAATCCAAAGTAGAATATCCCTGTTTAGGTCCTGCTTGATGATCAACAATTTTTTTTTAATCCATTGTTAGTCTTATCATCTATTGTTGACAACTGTGCTGAAAAGTTCTGCACTCAAGTCATTATGATGAGGAATGCACTTACAATTAAATTACTCTGACTGTTGATATCTCCTTTTTCAAACTGTAGTTATATGATTAACTGAGACCAGATTTGAGGAAATTGCAGATTATCAAAAAGTCCCATTAAACAACTTCAACAAAAACAGTATAACCTGATCATTTGCGTGTTTAAAATGACTTCAAGACCATGTGCACTTCTACAATGAACTTTTTTGTAGGCAAGCTAAAACTTTTTCTTTTGAAAAGATTGATTCATATACATCCATCAGGCGCATATCTGGTAACTCTTCGTGATCAGTATCACAATCAGTAAACAAAAACAAAACAAACAAAAACATAAAAAAACACTATCTCTAGCAAAGTTTTCAAGCATTTCAAACCACGTCTCAAGAGAAATCGCTTCTGGGCTATTTCCTTCTAAATGAGACCCTGCAGAATATCCCAAAACAGTATTCATATCTAGAGATTTTCACCTTACTACATAAGTCATTATTGAGCTTTTTTTTTTCCTCCCCTTCTGCTTCACCAAATGTTGTACATATAATATATATAAATACTCATGTCAGGCAAGTAAACACATGCTGATCTTCTAGTTTTAATGATCATCAGCTTCTTCTTTATTAAAAAAAAAAAAAAGAAAAAAAAAGACAATTCGTTACAAACTAGATATTCTTAATCAAACCGATCACATGGTGCACTATTTTGAGTGTCCGTGCGCGCATGTGTTTGAGAGAGAGAGAGAGGAGATAGAGAGAGAGAGAGAGAGAGAGAGAGAGAGAGAGAGAGAGAAAGAGAGAGAGAGAGAGAGAGAGAGAGAGAGAGAGAGAGAGAGAGAGAGATTTTCATTTCTTTTAGAAATAAATTTGACAACAGTGTGCACAAAATTAGCACTGACCTCGAAAGCCCAAGACATCCAGCCCACTTCCAGTGAAAGACATTGAGGCCGCCATGTTGAGCATGGACAAGTGACTAGAGGCAGCACTGGTGGGAAAAGTCACAGCAAACTGTCCCATCAACAAGTTCAACACTTCCAAGGGAATGTCCTCCATCTCCCCCTTTCCCTCAGGCACATGGTGGAGAGGGGGTTTACGCACTTCATAGCGATCGTCTCTGAGACCCGTCACCTCCACCTCATCCTCATAGAAGAGCCCTGCGTTGAATGCAAAACGGCGATTGATAACAGCACTGAAACCGCATGCACACTTGTATGAGCACTCTGAGGAGCTGCCAGTGTCTGGGAGATAGAGGCCAATGTCTGATCCGCGAATATCCATATTGCACACACACACATTACAGCTGTCAAAGTTGTAGTCCCGGAACAGGTTAAGGATCGAGTCGGACAAGAGGATGTTGACCAACAGGGAGTGCACCTCTGGCAACTGAGAGTTGGTACCAGTGTTGTCAATTGAGTTGAGAGTCTTGTTGAGGTAGGAGGAAGGGGTGGAGGCAGGGGACTGCAATTCATAGGACATAGGAGTGCGAGGTGTACGCTGCTGCTGGGCAAAGGCTGGAGAGGGCAGTGGCCGCGAACTCATCCCTTCCACTGAAGGCAAGTTCACATAGTTTCTGAAAATGAATATCATCAATACATATTAACTCCAATCCACTAAACCACTCATTTTATCTATTGCACAATCCATGTTCATATGATCTATTAATACTGCCCACCACATCAAGTAAAATGAGGATTTTTTCTGAAATCCCTGTTTAAAAAAACTACTTAGCTAAACAGGGATACAAGAAAAAAAAATCATTTTACAATTACCATACTGCGCCAGAAGCAACAGCCACGTAAGATCAGTCCGTCTGGCAAAGGGTCCACATTAATTTCTGACCAATCAGAGCCCCTCACACTCAAACTATGTGTGTGCGTGTTATACATACACACATGCGCGCGTGCGTGGTGTGTGTGTATACGCATATTCACTCACCCATAGAAAATCTGTTGTGAGCACCAGAGCAAGATGAACAGGGATGGAAGGGCAAGAATTTGGGTTCGATGTGATAAACTATCGGCTAAACTGGGATTTTAAATAAAATCCTCATCTTAGCATCAAACAAAATACTGCACTGAACCAGGAGTAAAATTCAGATCATGGAGGATGGGTGTGTGCCCATCCGGTTGAAACTACAGACCCTGAAATGGATATGACTGATTTAACTGCCAGAAAGAAGACTCTGAAGGATACTGCTGCACAGGCTATGCAGACATCTCTACAACAGAGATTGACACAGGGATTCTCCCAGCGCAAGTGTTGTCTCCAGGCATGAGGGGAAAAAAAGCCAGAGCCAGATTTGTCTGTGGTCCAGAATGCTTGTCTTTTACCGGCTGTTTGGTATGCCCCAGAGATCATCTGGAAGATCCCATGGAAAAACCGTCCTGGAAGTAATGTCCCCCTGGTACGTTTTACTGATTGAAATGAAGGAACATCATCCCAAGTGCATCTGCCTTTGGTGCAGTCCTAATGAAACAACATGCCATACAAAGGCAGCAGTCCTAACTCAATTCATCTAGAATTGTTGATAAACTGCTGATAAACAGTCATAAAGAAGCTTCATCCTAGGACTGGTTTTTCCCTCTTGAATTTCAGAGAGGACAATGAGACAGAGCCGTCCTGGCAGAAGGCAAAGAGGAATTAAAAACATCTCCCACTTTAATTAAAAAGACCAGTTAACAACCAAGCTCTCATTACCCTTTCAAATCTAAAATGCATTTAAAAATCTTACACATAATTCTATATAATAAAATCTAATGTTATCTTGTAAAAGCTTGCAAACTGCATCCGGGAAACCTCTGAAGATGTGCTGTATGGAGCATGCTGTACAGTGTTTAGTCTCATATCCTGCAAGTCCAAGTATTCAATAAGCCAGTGTCTGACGCTGACTGACTCCTTGCGTGGTATACACACCATGGTGCATGTTCATGTCTTTAAAAGTGTCAGAATCATCAATCACTGATTTTTTTCACTAGAATTACTCTGATCTAAACCCATTTCACTAGAACACGAGATTCACAGTTTTTCACATTATTACTACTACTATCATCCTCATCCTCATTCTTCTTCTTTCTATAATCATTATTATCATTATTACTGTTGATAATAAAATGTCAGTCATAATCTCTCTGAATGTTAAAAAAATTTTGATAAAAATCCAAGCACACACATTATATACACAGTCATGAGGACACTCAGTGGTATATGTGTACGTCTCCATTTTGCAGTGGGATAACGAGAACAAAAACCTTGTGAATCTCTGGATATTGTAAAACAAAGTCAAGGCCCTGGAAATATGTGTGTGTGTGTGTGTGTGTGAGTGCGCGCGCGTGTGTGTGTGTGCGTGTGCGTGTGTGTGTGTATACACCTACTGAGAAGGATTAAACCTGATGCAACATTTTTGTAGCACAAAACTGTAATGTATTACATAGACATTACTTACGTTCTAGGTGGGTGCATAGCATCCATCAAGGGCAATCCAAAGTGCCAGGCAGATGGTTTATACTCTGGTATAACCCCTGGGGGTGGAGACGTTAACTGACTGCTAGGCAATTGACTGTATTTGGGTGCACTGACATACGACACATTCTTGCTTGCGACGAACACATCGAACTGAAATGAAACACAGGCCATTCAATAAGATAATAATCTGAAATACACATGTATGTCCAAACATAAAGCAAAAACATTATCCAACACTGTCAAACCATGAAGAGTAAGTGTGTGTGTGTGTGTGTGTGTGTGTGTGTGTGTGTGTGTGTGTGTGTGTGTGTGTGTGTGTGTGTGTGTGTGTGTGTGTGTGTGTGTGTGTGTGTGTGTGTGTGTGTGTGTGTGTGTGTGTGTGTGTGTGTGTGTGTCTGTGTGTGTGTGTGTGTGTGTACACATTATCCAAAAACAAAATATTGCAAACATTTAGCAGTGAAGAGTACAATCTTTCATAATAACTCCTCCACTTCAAGGCACCCTCTCAATTATGACAATAATTTTGTCCCTTCAGGGCTCCTTCTCACTCCTGACATTTGACTATCCACTGTGTGACCACTGACAACTACAATTTTGGACAAATCTCTGGCAAATGAAGATACATTTTTTTGTGCTATCAATCCATTACAAATACTAAGACAAAAAAGTCCCTCTAGAGTACATCTGCTAACAGCACCAGTCATTCTGGACAACGGATATTAATCAAAACATGCATTTACTGACAATGCCAACCATTTTTGACTTTGGCAATCAACCTAAATCAAAACAATCTTCCTAGATGGTGTTCAACAAACCCTTTTCTTCTTGCTTTTTGAAAATGGCAAATTCGTATCAACAGTTTGCATTTTACTTACAACTGATGATTTGAGACAAAACATTTTGAGTCACACATCATTTAGAGTCAAACATTTTGGTTCAAGTTTATCTTGATTGTACATACATGACAGTATCATACTCTTATGGCTGCTGAGACCAAACATGAAGACAAGGACATTTTTCAGAAAGGAAGAGGCATTCCATTCTACACAACCTAGTTCAATCATTTTACATCACACAAAATAAATCGATCCACAGCAAGATCACACACATAGTACCAACCCACTAGTCTTCTCCTACCTTTGAAGTGTCCTCCAAACCAATGGGTAGAGGTCTGATAGGAGGACAGGATTCTGTTTTGACCACAGGACCATCCACCACAATCACATCCATGGGGTCTCTGTGGCCGTATCCAGAGGAGAGTGCTTATTGGTCTCCAAAGATGGTGGAGTGGGGAACATACGTGTAAGTTCAGAGACAGAGACAGCTGAAACAATCATTATCCTCCCACATTTACACAATCATGTGACCAATTCTGACAGTCAAAATGAAACAAAAAAAATCAATTCCATAGTAGGAACTAAGTCTCCTTATAATTCAATCATTTAAGTAGAAGAAAGAACACCTTGTGCATGTGTGTGCATGCGCACAGCATACATAAGGATAAATGAAAAAAAGTAATAATAATTCAAAAGGTCTGGGGCCACAGAAGGTGCCCAGTGGGGTCCTGGGGCAATGCCCCTGACAGACAAAGTTCCCTGAAGCTCAACAGGTTCTAGCATTTTAGAATACAATGACACACTTTAAACATATAAGGCAAAAAGTAACTTAAAAAAAACCCATGATCAGTGACAACATATTTTCAACATTAGGCATAAAAGCAAAAGACCAAAAACAGAGGAACAATTTCAAAATCGAGGCACTGTTAACAAACAGATCAAAGATATTTCTACCTAAAGGAGAGCGCATGCGTGCACACGTGTGTGTGAGCATAGCGTATAGTCCGTTTTTAAAACTGCGTCAGTTTACTTTTGCAGTTGTCAGCTGTCTTCTTTGGTACTATGCAACCACGAATGTCAAATATTTCATTGCAATCAATCTCTGCAACTTCAATGATTTAAAAAAAAAAAAAAGATAAATATCGCACATTAAAAAAGCATTTCAAATTTTTGGACTGGACTTAACCTACACTCATATCAACCACAGGCTTACCTATACAAGCTTGTTCAGGAGTTTCATTCTGTAATAAAATGCCACCTGACTTCTCATCAATGGGCTTGTTACTGGAAAAGCTGAAATCCATGCCCTGAAATAAAGAATGACATATAATGTAGAACTACTATTCACCAGAAGCAAACATACAAACACGCACACATACAAAGTAATATTCCTATCAACAAAAGCCTAAAAACAATACAATTAGTCATTCAAATGCATGTGCACCAACAATTTTCTACTTAAAAAAAAAAGCTCACTTACAAAAACAGATAAAAGGAATCAACCCAAAGGAACAAAACAAAGGGAGAAATGAAATGAAATAACAAAGGAACTATCTTTTCTACTTCAAAGAAAAAAAAAAAAAAAAATTCAGATGCCATATACATCCTAAGAATTGACATAGAGGTCAGCTGAGTTGAATAAGGATTTATAATTTATGGTTTGTTGATTATACCCAGGCTTTCGATCAGGTAAGACACAAAGAATTGATCAACGAACTAGAATGGCTCAGAATAATGATGAAAAGACCTAAGAATAATCAGAAATAAATATTGGGAACAAACAGCAGCAATGAGAATAGAAAACAATATAAGCTCTTTCCAAAATATCAAAAGAGGGGTTAGGCAGGGTACGCAGGATTGTGCTCTGTCACCAGATTCGTTTTCACTTTACAGCGAAACCATCATGAGAAACCTACAAGAATGCCCTGGGATAAAGGTTGGAGGAAAAACGATAAACAACATTCGTTATGTCAATGACACCATGCTAATTGCAGAATATGAAGAAGACCTACAAAACCTTGGGAATATAACAGAAATACAAAACAAATATAAAGGGCTGAAGCTTAACAGCAAGAAGACTAAAAGCAATGTAAAAAAACAACAAAAAAACAACCCAAAACAACCCCCCCCCCCAAAAAAAAAACACCCCTCACTCGTCAAATAACAGCAAATGGCACAACTTTGAGACAAGTTGATGTTTCACTCTTTGTTGACATGTCAGCCATATATCCGCGATGGCTGCCATTCCCTTGTCGACGTGTCAGTGACATATGCGTGACAGTATTGCGCTACTTTTACAGAGCAGCCAACGCTGTAAGGGAGGCAACAACCAATAGAAAATGAAACCTCAGTCTGTCTTCTTTCCGATATTACTTCCCTTCTAATACTTTCATACTTTGAATGGCTTTGCTAGCAACTTAACTGTAGAGGAGAGGTGTTAAATTTCCCTGTGGAATTTTTTATGCGCTGTTTGTGTAGGTAAATATAAAACACCAATTTTTTCATGAATATGGAACAATCAGTGCTGGATTATTTATCAAGTACTTCTTCTGTGTCCCAGAAACATATATGTGCACCTATGACCTGTGTAAACGCTGCCTATGATTCATGGAAGTATAGGGGCCTTGGATTACCATCAGTAAAAACTTTTTTTGTGGGACCTGTTGCAACCATATTTCATGTGGAATTGAAGGTAAGATGCATGTCTATTACAAATACACAGTATGCATTTCTGAAAAGTAGAGACTTTGAATAATTATTTCCACTTTACTGTTTCCTTCTAATTAAAAAACTTATTTTTTGCAATTTTTTAAAAAAATAGCCTAAAAACATGCGTCACAACGGAAAATCAGTCTGGAAAATTCACGACAACAAAGAGTTAAATATCTGGGAACAGTCGTCTCACCAGATGGCAGATGCACATCAGAAATAGCCAGCAGAATCGGCCAAGCCAAAACAGCATTCAAGAAGATAAAAAGTGTTCTTACCAACAAATGCCTACTAATTAACATCATGAGTTCTTGGGTGTTATACAGAACCAATACTGTTATACGGTTGTGAGGCATGAACAGTCACTACACAAAGTCAGAACAAAATTAAGGCAACTGAAAGGTGGTCTCTAAGAAGAATGTTGAGAGTTCCATGGACAGCAAAGAAAACAAAAGAGATAGTCTTGAAGGAGGCAGACAGAAGAAGATCATTAATAAAGAAGATCAGGAAAAGACATGCAATGTTTATGGAACATTTTATGAGGAAAGAGAAATTAGAGCACCAGGTCACAACAGGAAAGGTGGAGGGAAAGAGAACATTAGGTAGACCCAGGGAGAAAATACTGGGTGGACTTGCAGGGTGGCTGAGGACAAAGAGGGTGGGAAATGCACTTGTAGCGACAAGAGGTAGATTCGTAACAAGGGCCATGATTGCCGACGCCACGAAGCAGGGCATATGATGATGAAATTCATGTTGCCTATCCACAAGAATTCAGCTTGTTTTGAGCAATCATTCATATATCATGTATTATTTCATGGTTTTAGTACTTCCAAACAATATTCACTTGGCAGTGTGACATGGGAATGTTCCAAACACACACAGCCAATTCAACAACCAAAGGTCATTTAACCCTTTCGATGCCAAAGTGTAAATAAAAAGGTGAATCGCCTGCGCCACGGAGTTTTAAACATCTTGACTTAAAATACCATGCTGAGAGTTTTCTTGTTTCAGCCATATAGGCGTTACTTAATTTTATGACCATTGTTTTGTGAAATTATAATAGGCACAATCTTATTATAATTTACACATGTATCACGCCTAAACGAATATTATCCATCAAGGAATTTCACTTACTTTTTGTTAGGCCTGATCGGTTCAGCGAACCCTCGTCAGAACTTTTTGTTAGGCCTGATCGGTTCAGCGAAGACTGACGAGGGTTCGCTGAACCGATCAGGCCTAACAAAAAGTGAAATTCCTTGATGGATAATATTCGTTTAGGCGTGATATATGTGTAAATTATAATAAGATTGTGCCTATTATAATTTCACAAAACAATGGTCATAAAATGACTAAAAATAAAAAATCATATTTCTTCATCCAGCCCAGAAAACCCCACAACACTACATATTTTCTTTTTCAATATACTTTACAACACATCAGGAGCAGCAGTACTTTCGTTTTTACGATCGCCAGTGCTAGTAATGTCATTCGGACTCTTGTCTAGGTCAAGTCCGACTTTGGACATCAATTCAATGTCGCCTGCATGCGCCAAATTATCATCATTTTCACTCTTATCGTCAGACTGCAAATCAGAATCAGCTCCACAAGTAATGATTTCTGCCATTTCTTTTGCTGCAAAGTTGTTTTTTTGGGTCGATTGAATCTCGGTGTTGAAGCGAGTCCATCCGCCACTGTTTGCAGTCGCTGAGTAGTAATCAGCTGTAGGAGGTCACCTTTTCAACCGCACTGGCAGAAAAGACCATAAAATGTCACACATAAATAATTAGCATCTATTTATAAAGGGAATCCTGAAGTTTCCGTTGATATCTCATACATCACTGAAAGTGTTGGGGTTTTCTGGCTAAAAATAGGAAAAGTCACTAGTGGCACTGGAAGTGTATGTTTATTCCGTCTGAATATTTGGTTGGAAGCAGTGAACAGGTTAACCTTTTCAGCTTTGATATGGCCGCAGCCAACCGCACTGGCCAGCGCTTCGTTACGGCCGCACCCGACTGTAAAAGTTGGCCACATGCCTAGGCTATTTTGATCACATATTGACTGCGTGTTTCTCACACTGGCAACCTAGTTATCATTCAATGAGATGATCTTGGTAAACTTAGAACTACACACACATCCATTCACTACAGATCGAGCATGTAAAAGAGTGATGGGGGTATTTTCATTTATGTCACATAGCATGTGAAAAAAATCGCGATGCCCTTTGTAGCTGAGTTTTCAGGATACAGATGATTCTCCAGATCATTCAGGAGGAATTAAATACTACTGTTCGTGAATAAGAAAAACACGAAGAAGATGTAGCCAAGTCAGATATTGAGGTTGGTGAGGGGGAAGATGATGAAAACTGTGATTTAGGAGAGCAGACTGACACAGATGATAACGCACCGCTAGCATTCCAGCGAATGTGGCACCCAGCACTGGTTCCGTTGACAGTAAAGAAATATGAGCTCCCGGTCGGACCAAATCATACACTGTCAGCTGATGCCAAACCTTTATTTCTTTTTTGTTTTTGGACTGACAATTAGTAAACTGTAGTATGAACATTGAATGCAGTTTTGTTGTGGAAAGAAAAATAGTGAAAAAAATTCTACCTGAACCAACTGTGTAAATACCTTACGAGTACTTGGTGACATTTGGTGACCACTGTGAGTAATATCACACTGAAATGCTGTTAGACACGTTAGCTAGGCCATACTCTAATTCATTACTCATCTTATGTGTTGTGGTCACGTATAGGTGTGCTTCTCTTGTTCTCATATATATGTGCCATTTATTTATTCATGTTTGGTGACATCTTTGGTGACAGTGACACGAAAGGCAGTGGTTAGAAAGACATACTCACTTGGCTATGCAAGTAAAGCATTTTACCGACACCTGACAAATTTCTAGCTTTATGTCTGATCAGACATGCTCACAGTGTACTCATGAACAGAGTAACCCTATTTTGAGAGGAAAAACTTGAGAAAATTCGAAATCTAGGGGCAGTTCAGCTCTCTAGAATACAAATATAAGAAGGTTAATCCTTTCACTCCCTCACCTTATCCTCCAACTTCCTGAAATGGATTAATCACTGGCCAGTTCTGGCTGTTTTGAAAAGGACTGATGCTGATACTCATGTATAGCTCCCTTTGACACTTACCCCTCCATCATTATCTTCCCCTCCTGATGATGATGATTCAAAGAGGCGGGCCAGATCTTTCTCAGCTCCTATCACCTGCAGATCCTTTTCCCGTTTCAAGTCACCTGGAGATGACATTGGAGAATCTACTGCACCCATATCTGATAAGAGAAGATAAAAATGAATTACAAAAATGAACACAGAAAGTATAGGAGGGAAGGAGACAAGTGACCATACCTGAGCACCCTCAATTTGCTCTCGAGTATTTTCAAATGCATATGAGTATATTTTTAGAACTTTTGAGTATCCTCATGTGTGCGTGTGTGCATTACACATATGTGTGCATGCATGTGTGCATATAAAAGAACAAAGGAGACCATAACTTTCTACTTCAAAGACACAACAAAACATAACAAATCAAAAACAAAAATCCACCAAGTATTCAGCCTATTTTAAACACTGAAAGTGTATGTGTATGTGCACGAATGTGTGTCGTGTGTGTGCATGCATGTGTGAAAATAATAGTGCGGGCAGTACATGCGTTCATGCATGCGCACATGTGTGTGCGTGCGAGAGAGAGAGAGAGAGAGAGAGAGAGAGAGAGAGAGAGAGAGAGAGAGAGAGAGAGAGAGAGAGAGAGAGAGAGAGAGAGAGAGAGAGAGAGAGAGAGAGAAGAGAGATCAGACATACACACACAAAGAGAGATATTGTCGTATCAAAAGACAGGACAGGGAAGCACAATAACGGCTACCCTATCAAAAATGCGGTGAGTGCTGTGACCTGCTCATCGGGCAAGTGCAGTAGTTTGCGACCATCTAGCAAGTGCAGTATTTTGCAACCATCTGCCGTGGAGATTTTACCTACTCATGCACTCAACAGCCAAAGCCTACAGAACTAGCCAAAAATACACTTAATGAACTTGATTTTACCTACTCATGCACTCAACAGTCAAAGGCAGCAAAACTAGCAAAGTTATACTTTATGACAATGATTTGGCATCTACTGTGTAAAACGAGTTGCTCAGTCAGAAGACATTGGCCAATCAAAACGGGGCTCAGTTTCTCACTTTCTGGCCACTTGCTGACGACACAATGGCAAACAACAATGGCAAGCAAACATGTCTGTGTTGTCCCACAAAAATCTTCCCCACAAGGCACATTGTCAACTGCCGTGTTCAGGAACTGAATGCTCTTTTCGTTCACTCTGAGGTATTAACAGAAAATGGGTGCAAGCTTGGTACAGTAAGGAGCAGGGGAGGGGGTGGCTGAGACTGTAGACAGCTCTGAAACGACTGCCACTGACTTCCCAGAAGCCACAGATGTGCCAACAATTCCTAGGAGATGAGGACTGACTAAAATTAACAACTTTCCAAATCATTTAAATTAGTGCTTATCATCCTTGTGCTGCCAATGCCTGTCCACAGATGCAAACAGGGTTTTTAAACAATGAAAATGATCAGCAATGACTAAAGGAGCAAGCTCAGTACCTGCACTCTGTCCAAATTCACGTATATAAATGTATCCACTGAGGTCCTAGATATTTTGATTATAACTGCCTACATGTAATTCAAAGGTGATGGGATGATGGTTAGAGAAGGCATAAGTCTAAAGGATGGAACTGAGCTTGCCTCTTCAGCTATACGTTCTTGGTTCACAACTTTGGAAGAACACTGGTTCACAATTTTGGACAAATGTTTTGCTTGTAAACCCACTAATGCACAAGAACACCGGTTCACAGATTTGGATGAACGTTTTGCTTGTAAACCCACTAATGCAGACCTGTTTACCCCTAAAATTGTTTATGTGTACAATGGGGTTAAAAAATGCGTACAATCTGAAAACAATGTGTAAAATCAACACCACGATGCAGTAACTTATTGAATTATATTGTGCAGTGTACAGTATATAACGAAAACAAAACAGAGACATGACGGTATCATTTCTTCTTTTTATCATTTTTAAATTAGTTAAAACTAACATCATATAATTTATTGTTGATCATTAAGAGATAATGCTATCATTCTCTCTTACTTTCCTTATGCCAGTGTTTCAGAGGTCATGGTGCCCTCCTCCTCTTTTGGTGCAAACCATACTCAGGATGCATCTCCACATCACTTTTACAATCAGTCCATTCCTTTTTGTTCTCTAACATCATAACAATGTGCACTAAAGACTTATCTCTAACATTCAAGCTCACAGCTAGATTATAAGGTATATTTGAAACTGGGGAAAAAACATACAAAAAAACTACTACTATAACTGGAACTCAAATCACACAGCACTGGCACTAGCAGTAGCACTGACTGTTGTCGCTGAAAAACACATTTGTAAAGAGATCTGCTACTAGAAACCAACTGTGGCAAATACAAATCAAAAAGTACATTTTCTTTCCTATGAAAATAGGAAACATCTCCTTGACTGCTGCCATCAGCTTCTCTGTTGATGCCAAGGGCGAGTTAGATTCGATGACATAATGGCAGATCTTTGCTTCTGCCCTCGTGATTTGTAATCGTAAGCTGTCGGTGTCTTCGGACTTCAGCTTGAAAAAGGTCGAGATCAACAAGGAAGCAGCCGAGGCAGCATTGGCTTTGTGACCTTTCCCCTCTGCATGCCGTTTGATATCGAAAGTGCCACTGTGGCCAAATGAAAATTCTGATCTGCAAACAGTGCAGAAAGCGAAGTGCCTGCCTTTTGATGAAGAGGTTACGAACTGAAACTCTTTGGAATAAGTCGGTTTAAAACTCGTGACTGTAACTTTTCACATTTTTTGCCTTTGGTTCCTCATCTTCATCGCCACTTTCATGAGCGCGCTTTCCTTCACGGTTCGCCATCTTGAGTTAGAACTAAGCTGACGCATACAAAAAACCCTGCCCTCTTAAGTCAACGGAGAGGAACCATCATCAAAGCATTCCTACGCATGCGCGAACATTAAGGGCGGTAAAGCATCTAAACGCATCCGGTCAAGGTCGGCAACCAGTGAATGAAAAAAAATGGACCCGCACTTGGATTTAGCACACAGTTGAGGTTTCGTACAATAAATGAGTTGAATTTCGTATTTTATATTTTTGTTGCGTACAATCGTACAACCACCCTAAATTTCATGAGATTGTACGAAAATTTCATACAGTAAACAGGTCTGCTAATGCTTAAGAACACTGGTTCACAGATTTGGACAAATGTTTTGCTTGTAAACCTACCAATGCATATGAACACTGCTTTACAGATTTGGACAAACGTTTTGCTTGTAAATCCACCAATGCATAAGAACACTGGTTCACAGATTTGGACAAACGTTTTACTTGTAAACCCACTAATGCATTAAATATCAATAAAACATGCCAATCCTCAGTGTTAGCAAATCTGTGTGAGTGCAAGTTTTAAGTGTTTATTCAAGAAAATTCATGTGCTACTGCTACCCGGCAAACATCTTGAGCCTATGCAAAACTATGCACTGCCAAGTTCTAGAAATAGAAGAGAATGGGGGGGGGGGGGGGGGAACACCAAGCTGTCACCACAGTGAACAGGTAGGTGAGTGAGAGAGAGAGAGAGAGAGAAACAGAGAAAGAGAGAGGGGAGAGAGAGAGAGAGAGAAAGAGAGAGAGAGAGAGAGAGAGAGGTGCGCGCGCGCACATGTGCATTTGTATGTGTGTCTGCGTGCGTGTGCATGTGCATGTGCGTGTGAATGCTGAAAATATGTATGTCAGGCTGTGTGCATTGTGTTTCTCAATTTTTCTCTAAATATTTTTGTAAAATTGTTGCCGATTAGTGGGTAATAGTTTTGCCTGCCGGCATATACAAATTTTGTCTACATGCCTCCAAGGCAGGTCAAGAAAAAAAGTTATTGTCCTACCCTGAAGGAAGATTCACAGAGACAAACCAAAAGAAAACATTTTTAAGTGCATGAGTATTTACAAGTTTAAAAACACACAACAAAAAACAATTTACTAGTCTAAAAACATAAAACAAAAACAAAGTTAAAGAAGCATACATGTAATGACAATGTTCTTCACAAACATAAGCCTCATCTGACATCATGAACAGCTATGCCGTTGTCATTTATTTGTCCCTCACTTGTCTCCAGGAATCAAACAGACAAATCGCTCTTCAATGATGACTAATTTTTCAGTGGTATCAACACTTGGAGATATTCCCTGATGTGAACACAGTACACTTGGGTAAATTCTTAGTACTAGTTTCACACTATGAATGTTCATAGGTTCTTATCACTAATTTCACAATCTCACAATTGTATGTTTCATCTTTATCAGACAATCAGGGTCGTCATTGAACTAAACTTTTACAAACTAAACATGAGCTAGGAAAAGTGATCTCAAACTATAAAGCGGATCTAAACTTCCACTCAATTAGTGAAATTTTAAGTGCGCGCTCACACACACACACATTCCTTTCTGCTGTTGAATTTTGTCAGCACATGTCTATATTGGCTGTTTGTATTTCCATATGATAACAGCGTTTCACATTCTTGTGAACTCATGTTATACGCCATTTTCTCTTGCTTGAATGCCATGTTTGGGAAGTTGTCTGCTGTTTTTTTTTGTGCAAAGTGTTGTGCATCTAGTCTCTGTTATCTTTGTATACACTTGACATATATAGTTGGCTGAAAATTTACATCAATCTTCTTGGGTCATATTCAATACATGTTCTATTTCTGTATTTTTCTGGTTTGTATGTGCTTGAATGCTGGCAGTCACTTTGATTCAGATTGCAAAATTATCATGTGACAAATTGTTAAACTGTAATCTTTAGGTAAGATATATAATGAGCAATATTACAAAAATGCTGTAACTGGTTTTTGTGTCCTGGGGACTGGTTTTGACACAATTTGTCAAGTGACAGGAGGGCAGGCAATGGTTTTTTTTCATAATTCCTAGCATGATCAAAGTTCAAAGCAATGCGGTGATTATTTCCTTAACTTAATCAGGTCAGTCTCGCTATCTACTGAACGACCCTTGTATAATGATCACCTGAGGGAACAGAGAAGAAAATTACAACCCCAATGATTTAAAAAAAAAAACTGACTGTACCTAGGTAACAAATCCTCGAATACATTCACAATTCATAGTCTCCAGGTCTTCTAATGATACTGTAAATTCCTTGTAACTTACCATTGACCAGGTCTTCATGGCCAAATTCACCCGCCTCATCGCCCTGTAAGAAACATAGTCAGTTTACTGAACCATTCATTTCACAGTTATATTCTTCATACAACCAGCCATTGTATTCTTTCTAAAAATCATCACCTTTCAACTTAAGACTAAAGTCCATCTACACACACATGCCATTTATAGGCTGTTACAATCACATAAGTGATCACTGAACATGATCAAATAAATCTGCAACTCCTCTGAACTGAGTCATCTGCTCCAGTACAATACAAAACTCATCTGAAAGAGAAAAAATGAATCAAAAAGGCTATTAATAAAACCCATGAGAAGCTATTTTTTGTGCCAAGTTCTACACAACTACACGAGAACAAGAGACGTGTGTGTGTGAGTGTGAGTGTGAGTGTGTGTGTGTGTGCGCTTGTGTGTGCATGTGTGAGAGAGAGAGAGAGAGAGAGAGAGAGAGAGAGAGAGAGAGAGAGAGAGAGAGAGAGAGAGAGAGAGAGCGCAGAGGGAAAGAAACGGGGGTGGGGAAGGAGGAGAGAGTGTGTGTGTGTGTGTGTGTGTGTGTGTGTGTGTGGTGAGTGAGAGAGAGAGAGAGAGAGAGAGAGAGAGAGAGAGAGAGAGAGAGAGAGAGAGAGAGAGAGAGAGAGCACAGAGGGAAAGAAACGGGGGTGGGGGGAGGAGAGAGTGAGAGAGTGTGTGTGTATGTGTGAGAGAGAGAGAGAGAGAAAGAGAGTAGCACATGTATATGCAACATGAAAAACAGTTAAGACAGGAGGGATGGTGAGTGTGTGAGTGTGAGTGTGTGTGTGTGTGCGCTTGTGTGTGCATGTGAGAGAGAGAGAGAGAGAGAGAGAGAGAGAGAGAGAGAGGAGAGAGAGAGAGAGAGAGCGCAGAGGGAAAGAAACGGGGGTGGGGAAGGAGGAGAGAGAGTGTGTGTGTGTGTGTGTGAGAGAGAGAGAGAGAGAGAGAGAGAGAGAGAGGAGAGAGAAGAGAGAGAGAGAGAGAAGAGGAAGAGAGAGGAGAGAGCACAGAGGGAAAGAAACGGGGGTGGGGGGAGGAGAGAGTGAGAGAGTGATGAGAGAGAGTGTGGTGTAGTGTGAGAGAGAGAGAGAGAGAGAGAGAGAAAAGAGAGTAGCACATGTATATGCAACATGAAAAACAGTTAAGACAGGAGGGATGGAATTTTAAGGGGTGGTGGGAGTGAAGATAAGTCCATAGACAAGAGTAGCAGAAACTAAAACTGACAGGGGAAAAATTATGACAACAGAGAGGGGGGGGGGGGGGGTACACCCCAAAACATCAACAACAGGAAGAAAATGATGACGACAACAGAGAAAGAGGGGTGGGGGGGGGGGGGGGGGGAGAGGAGGGAATACACCCCAAAACATCAACAAACATGTACACAGAAAAAGAGGAACAAGAAATTCTTGTGGTTCCAAAGACACAGAGGACAGTCAGTTAATGAATTAAACTCAACCTATTGTTCCATAATTGTAGGTACCGGCAGCCAAAACATAAACTTCTGAAAAGGTTAACATTTATATTTCTGAAAAGTACAAGAAAAATAAGCACAATGCAAAAAAAAAAAAGTAAGTCTCTGGCGGTAATAGGTCCAGAGATAACACACTTTGAAAACGGCAGTTTACGTATGTTTTTGCCAACTGTGAAATGTAGCAAGTTTGCAGGAACCTAAATTTTCCAGAAGTCCTCAGACAGAGAATGCCGCGGATTTCTTTTAAAATCTTTCTAAATAAAGAGAAACATTAAAAACAATTCACTGAATCAAACTTTTATGTCAATTTTTATGAAAATCAGTCGATGTTTACGTTTGTCCTTCAGCTTGACGATCACAGGTAGAAATTCGTTGACTGGACTTTCAGCGATCGCTTCGAAGGCCGCCATGATTCGAGGTTCCCATATGCTAAAATGGCAGATTACGGTTACTCGCCCTTCAGAGGCCCACGCACATCCGGTACCATCTCATAGTTCCGTAATTTGGTTAAATTTAGCAAAAAATAAGCTGTTTGCGCATCCGCGGACGTGATCTGATATATCAAGGAGGTCCTCAGACATTCTTCTTCAAAATTTGACAATATTCCGACCTTTAGAAGACTAACAAACTAATAATCTTATAAAATAAATATTATACGGGAATGAAGGACAGGATTTCGACCTGTCAACTGTACTAATTTGCATGAAGGTAGTCCTGAGTGACCCGTATAATTTAAGTTGCCGTTAACCGGTCACCCCAAGCACTGCCGTGAGCCAGTCGCCAAAATGTTACGTCACACGCAGTCGGTTAGTGTGCTGTTTTTTTCGCACATATTTTCGTATGGGTGCATTTTTAATAAAAACAAACAGCACAGATCGATAGAGGAAAGACCAATCTTTATCTTCATGATAACAACTTTGTCATTCATGTTCATCTGCAAGAATATTTGACTGATAAACATGTGCAATTTTTCCACTGACTGACACAATTCCCACATTGCTGAAGAGAGGCTGCCGGTACCTAATAATTGCAAGTTATATAAAACAATTTCTTGTATAACACTTTCTCCAAATTCAGCCGGACTCACATGACAATCAGTAACAAGAAACAAAAGACTTATCAAATGTCCAAACACAGATACTTTTTGTTTCTTCTGGCCTTCTGTCATCTTAACTTTCAATTTTACAGACCTTCACCATGAAACAATTCTTCAAAATTTGGTTTATAGAAATATTCGTAAATAGTGAAGTTTACAATTTTAAAATGAATCCGAAGATTTATTACTGATGCTAGAGTACTCACACCCATAGCATGATATCAACATTTTCATAACCGTTCACTTTCACCTCACTTGTGTTCAAAATTGTGCTTTACACTTGCTGAAACAATCACAGAGAATTTTTCAAATATTTTTTCCTTCTCTTTTTTTGAATCCTTACCATCCTAGGTGATTGATGATCTCGACTCAACCTCATCCGCGCTGTCATGGTGGCTGGATTGACAGAGGCTTCATCTGAAAATTCGTAAGGGTCTGGTGAGGGTGACCGATGTTGCAAAGGGTTGAGCGGGGAATGTGGAAGAGGAGGAGAAATAGGCTCAAGGCCACTGGTGCCTGGTACTGGCTGGGATAATTCTGGCAGTGGCTCAAACCGGCTTCTTTTTAATGGAAACTGTATCCTGCAAATTCAGATTAATTATGTATTATACAGATAAAAGCATTCAAATATCAACATTCATATAAATTATATTCTGAACGTACACACTGGGCTGGCTCCTTGTATAGCATTCATGCACTCAGTACTCATGAAAAACATTCACAGCCAGTCTAAAAGTACATGTGCCCTTTAGGACAATTATTGAACAATGCCATAGCACTTGCCTTAGTTTTGCCCACAACCTTCAAACCATGAGTCAAGAATTTATAAACTCAAGGTCCATCAAAAAGCAATTCAATAGCAGATCTATACATGTATGACTGAAGTATTAAATTAAGAATTAAATCAATAAATGTGATCATGAAAATGGATCAAGTGCATAATTACAAAACTAAAATTACAGTTGTTCACTATGTTACTTGTTAGTATGCCACTATGACTAGGCCACTTAAGTGAATGAATGCCATCACGCAGAAGTCACAACGCAGAAGTCACATACTGGGGTAACCGACAGATTTCCTAACTACATTGGCTCATAAGTGAAATCACAAGTACTGCTGAACCTTACTGAAGTAAGCCAGCACCAGTATACTCTAGATACAGAGTTGGTACAGTGCATTAAAAACACCACATTTGGGGAGGGGGGGGGGGGAGTGAGGAGAATGCATGTTAAATTCAATCAGCCAGTCACTGTCTAAACTATCATCGGAATCGGATTCTGCCAATATTTCTGCAACAGTTTTGTGAAGTCTAAACCAATGCTTCTTCTCTATGGAAAAAAAACCAAAACCCCCCCCCAAAAAAAAAACCAGCAAAACTTCATGCCAGAGAGAAACTTGAGAGAACACTTACACACCAGATGCCCGAACATTTGCAAACACAAAGAAACACGTGTTGCATGTCAATGAGAAGGGAAAGAACTCTAGTTCCAGATGGTGTGCTCGTTATTTGCATGCAAAGAAAAGCAGGTGATTCACTGGCAACAGACCAACAGCAGAGGCCAGTTACAAATGGATTTGTCAGCCGCACTGCAGTACAACAGTACACAACTTTGCTGATGAGCTGGTTTGGCACAAAGGGTTAAAAACTGCGAGGCTGACCCATTTAAAGATGCAGTAGATTGGTGGGGAAAAAACAATGTAGCAATGTTGCTAAACCTCAACATTCCTGATTAAGCACTGCACAGTAAATTATTTTTACATTCTGAGCGTCTTTTTAAAAAAATTTTTTATACACACCAAACAGGTGCTGGTGAACATTCTCCACAACCACGCCTTATGTAACAGTGCCTGTGGAATTGAACTGCGATCCTATCAGATTTAAAAAAAACTTTCGTTTCATAGAAATTCAAATGACTCAGAAATGAACGTTTTAGTTTATAAATCTAAACATTGTTTAATTCTTACATTCAGTAAAAAAGGCCAAAAATTAAGCCAAGACCATGCTAGAACATAGGGCTTATGCACAGCATAGGGCTCATGCCATGATCATTTTGGGTTTTATAAATCACAAGGCATCTGTGGTGTCAGTGCATACATATGGAATTAATTCTGAGCATAGATGTCATTTTGAGAAACTGAAACAGAAAATAAATAATTTTCTTCTTCTTTAACTGTCTGCTTGTATTATCATGGGTGTTGCAAGAAGGAAAGAGTTGGCAATCAGCAGTCAGTCATAAGAAATGAAATGGAGAAATCCTGAGCAACATCAAGATCTCTTTCATGCCATCAACGCATGTCTTCCTTAGTTTGTCTCTTGCTTTAAATCCAGCACCTTTTTGTTATGCTTGTTGAGCCAGCCAGAGCGGATGCATCCTGGTCAGATGACCAACTAATTCTCTGTTGATGAATATAATGGGGCTAACATTGTTTCTATCATTCCTCTGATGATGGTATAAAATCATGTTGATTCTGGCTCTATTGAAAGCTCTTCTCAAACAATTCATCTTGTTATATTCTTATAGTTATAGTTACATGCATCCATTTGACAATTATTTATCAGTCCATAATTCATTTACACATTTCATACAAATGTACAGGTGTCTAGAGTCAAAGTAATTCAAAAATTTGTATAAAGCATAAATTTTCATTGAGTAACAAGATGTTTTTTTTCATTTCAGAACCTACCCTGAATAAACCATGATAGGTGTTTTTGTGTGTATGCGTGCATGGTATGAATAAAATTATAATTATCAACTGAATTACAGATTACTATTTATTTAAAAAATGGCTTTTGTTTCAGAAAGAGTAACACAAAAATGTTGATAATTATAAATCACCAACACTGATGTGCACTTGCAAAGATGCCTTTTATTTTAGAATCCAGATAAAAACATGCATTTTGTTAGTACATATTAATCAATGAATCTTCAAGACACTTTTGTTAGTCAGTAAATGAAAATGAAGGAAATTTCATCGTATGTATTTTCATAAGTTATGATTTTTGATTAAAAAAAAAAGACATTTAAAAACAAGGGTGGATTCAGGGGAAAGATGCTGAAAATCAAACAGATAGATTGGGGGCAAAAAAATTCCACAACGTTATTATCGTCTGATGGGAGCGAACCTCCAGCTGTCGGTATCAATCTGTATGAACTAATTCTAAGAAAAATTTGAAGCATGCAGTCTGCCCCACAAGCCCACTGGTTTCAGATGGCACATACCAGAGAATGTGCATGGGATGGGGGCCTAATGCGTTTTTTGACGCAGTCTTCACATTTACCTAACAGCCATGCAAGATTTTGGATCAAAGGCAGTTTTTGAAAAATCAAACCAGCATACCAGGACCATACTAAGCCATTAGCTACCATGTCCGACAAGATAATTCATCAGCAAAGTCATGTATGATTAAATGCAAAAGTTAACTTGTGCTGATGAGGGCATCCAGACTTTTTTTGGATTCATATTTAGTCCGTTGAAAACCAATGGTAGTTTTTGAAAGATGGAAGTTTCTTGAAAAGAAACTATAGAAATAGAGATATATGTCATGGGATAGTCCCATTTTCAAGCAACTTCATTATTATTTTTTTAAATCTACATTTATCACACTCATCCACTTAATGCAAAATGGCGTCCCAGGCCCAGTTTTCTCCTCTACTTTCCCCCACATCCTGAGCATTCGTATGGGTTAATTATAAAATCACAAAAAAAATAAGTCATTCAAAATTAGGTAATAAAATTTTTTAGAACTGACCAAAAACACCTTGGACTAGTTTTTGACAAGTATGAAACTTCCGCACCAGGCAAAAAGAAAAATTCAAATTCAAGAAACGGATCAGGAAAAGGATCAGTAGTGAAACTGGGCTGCTGGAAGTGGAATGTCCGAACAATGATGCCTGGGCTCTCCCAAGATCTGCAAGACATCAGAGACACCAGAAAGACCGCCGTCATAAACAGCGAACTAAAGAGGCTCAATGTGGACATTGCCACTCTGCAGGAAGCACGGCTGGCTGACTCAGGAACACTAAAGGAAAGGGACTACACCTTCTTCTGGCAAGGAAAGAGTTCTGATGCCCCAAGAGAGTACGGAGTAGGCTTTAAAGTAAGGAACAGCCTGCTGAACGTAACTGAACCAGGCAACGGCAGTTCAGAACGACTCTTGACTCTCCGCCTCAACACCACCGAAGGCTATGTCACTCTCATCAGCGTTTATGCCCCAACTCTGTCCGCCTCTCCAGACGCCAAGGATGAGTTCTACTAAAGTCTTGCATCAACCATAAGGAACATCCCCAGGACAGAACAACTTGTTCTCCTGGGCGACTTCAACGCCAGAGTGGGTGCAGACAATGACTCATGGCCCTCCTGCCTCGGTTTCTTTGGAGTGGGGAAAATGAATGAGAATGGACAGCGACTGCTTGAGTTTTGCGCCTGCCATGAACTGTGCATCGCCAACTCCTTCTTCAAGACAAAGCCTCAACACAAAGTCTCCTGGAGGCACCCGCGCTCAAAACATTGGAACCAACTGGATTTGATCCTAGTAAGACGTGCCGCTATCAAAAACGTTCTCCACACTCGCTCTTATCACAGCGCAGACTGCGACACAGACCACTCTCTGGTATGTTGCAAGATCAGGCTGCAACCAAAGAAGTTCCACTGCTTAAAGAAACAAAGGAACCCTCGCATTGACGTCAGCAAGATGTCTCAGCCAGATCTTGTAGAACAGTTCGCAGAGGCCTTTGAGAGAGAATACGATGCATTGCAGCCCAGAGACACTGCCACAGAGAGATGGAAAACGCTACGAGACACCATGCACCGCATTGCTATGGCCACCTTTGGGAAGAAAACTGTGCAGTCCATCAGAGATGACTCCCACTGTTGAGGCCAAGCGTGCCGCACTCACCGAGTATAAGCGGTCACCCAGTGAGAAGAACCTGCAAATCATCACGGCTGCCAGGAGTAAGGTTCAGCTTCACGCCAGGTGCTGCGCAAACGAGTACTGGACAGAGCTCAGCGAAGAGATACAGAGTGCTGCTGAAAGAGGCAACATCCGAGGAATATATGATGGCATCAAGAAGGCACTGGGACCAACACAGAACAAGATCGCCCCACGGAACACTATTCCGACCTCTACTCCACACAGAACATGGTGTCCCCCTCAGCCCTCCATGCCATCAAGTGCATGCCGGTAATGGAAGAACTTGAAGCAGAGCCAACTGTGGACGAACTCAAGAAGGCCGTTGATAGCCTGGCATCAGGCAACGACGGAATTCCCCCAGACCTCATCAAGCACTGCAAGACTTCTCTTCTGCACCCTTTGCACGCAGTCCTCTGTCAGTGTTGGAATGAGGGAGCTGTACCGCAGGACATGAAGGACGCCAAGAACGTCACCCTGTACAAAAACAAGGGCGAAAGGAGCGACTGCAACAACTACAGAGGTATCTCGCTCCTCAGCAATGTTGGCAAAGTCTATGCTCGGGTCCTCCTAATCCGCCTGCAGAAACTGGCTGAACGCGTCTACCCAGAATCACAGTTTGGTTTTCGAGCAGAGAGATCCACGGTAGACATGGTCTTTTCCCTTCGCCAAATCCAGGAGAAGTGCAGAGGGCAGCGGATGCCCCTGTATGTGGCATTCACTGACCTCACCAAGGCCTTTGACCTAGTCAGCAGAGATGGCCTCTTCAGGGATCTCCGGAAAATCGGCTGCCCCCCAAACTGCACAGCTTAATTGAGTCCTTCCACTCCAACATGAAAGGGACAGTGCAGTTCAACGGAAACCTCTCCAAGCCCCAATCCTCTTTGGAATCTTCTTCGCTCTCCTCCTGAGGCATGCGTTCAGCACAGCGCAAGAAGGGATCCACCTGCGGACCAGATCAGATGGCAGGCTCTTTGACCTCGCCCGCCTCAGAGCAAGGACAAAGGTTCGTGAAGCCCTCATCAGAGACATGCTATTTGCCGACGATGCCGCAGTTGTGACCCATACTCAGCGGGACTTACAGTCACTAATGGACCGCTTCTCCCAGGCCTGCAAAGATTTTGGTCTGACCATCGGTCTTAAGAAGACAAACGTCCTGGGCCAAGACACGCCATCTCCACCAGCCATTACCATTGATAACTACGAGCTTGAAGCCATCCACCAATTCACATATCTTGGGTCCACCATTACCAATAACCTCTCCCTTGACACAGAGATTGACAAGAGGATCGGGAAGGCAGCCACAACACTAGCCCGCCTCACACAAAAGGTGTGGACAAATCCCAAGCTGACCACGAAGACAAAGATGGCTGTATACAACGTCTGTGTCATCAGCACCTTGCTGTATGGCAGTGAGGCGTGGACCACGCATGCTGATCAGGAGAAAAGGCTCAATACCTTCCACCTGAGAAGCCTATGGCGCATACTCAGCATTTCCTGCAAGACAAGGTGACCAACACCGAAGTCCTGACCTGCGCTGGCCTCCCAACCATGCATACCATGCTGAGACAGCGTCGGTTGCGCTGGTTGGGCCACGTTCGCCACATGGAAGATGGTCACATCCCAAAAGACATCCTTTATGGTGAGCTTGCCACAGGGCAGAGAAACATTGGCCGCCCAAAGCTGAGATACAAAGACGTTTGCAAACGTGACATGAAGGCGCTTGAGATCAACACTGAGTCCTGGGAGGACCTCTCAGACGACCACAACAGCTGGAGAACCACTCTCAAGAAACAGCTGCGGATTGGTGAGGACAAACTGTCAGCTGCTGCAGCAGAAAAGCGAGTTCGCAAAAAAAGATGACAGCCAACAGACCAGCATCAGCATACACATGCAACCGCTGCGACAGCGACTGCCTCTCTTGCATTGGTCTCTACAGCCACAGGTGACGCTGCTTGGACCAAGCAGGCAGCCCATCTAGACATTAGAACGGATGTACTTTGTCCATGGTCAGCCATGACTGAGGGAGGCCTGCTATGAAACTTTATTACTACTGGACTAGCTTGTGACAAAGTATGAAACTTTATTACCGAAAACTGAATGTTCCAGGGTTAGGGAAAAAATAATCTATATTTTCAGTTCTGAAATAAAAGCATGCTTACTTTTTCTTACTGAAACAACCCCCCCCCCCCCCCCACACACACACACAAAGATTGAAAAGTCTTTGTATACACAAAATAATCAAAGAAATGTATGAACCTCAATTTGGACATGGTACACAGAAAAAAAAACAAAAAAACATGGCATTATGTGCAGATTCATAACAATTCCAGGTAAACAAGCTAAAGGAAGAAGTCACAATCAATGTGTTTTCTGGAAAATAACACCACGAATAACTGCCTGAAAATAACACAGAAATTACTGTGTCACAATGTATAAATATGTCTTTACTATATTACTGTCATTATACGCATTATCACTGGGCTACCCCCACCCACCCCCCAAGGGGGATGCCGGGGGCTCTTTAAGTATAAATAGTATCCCCACTTTCTGGAAATTCTGCGCTAGAAATGTCTCCATTTTTGTCACTCCTTTTGTTTCTGCCTTGCTCCTTTGCTTTCTGTCATTTCTTCCTGTCATTTTCTGCCTTGCTGGTCCATTCACCTGTGCGTGTTCGATAAAGTCTTACATACTTTCTCTAAGGATTGGTAATTGGGCACATGTATTAAGTGCATTTCTGGCTCTAGGGAAATGAGATGTGTGAAACTGAAAGTAATATTTGGTAATTAAGGACTGGTTTTATGTATGCTTTAGTGTCCTTAGTTATGTTTAAATTTGTATTTAGTTGGGTTTTTAATTCTTCTTCTTCTAATCTTCTGTGTGATAAATTGGACGGAGTGGTCAATGCCAGGGGCATCTCCTTAGATTATGTGTGTGAATGCACTAATATGTGTACCTAATTTTCTTTTCCTTTTTTCCCTGTTGAAGTATTGTGTATGTTTTGAAATGGTTATACTTATAGACCCGATATATATATGGCTCTACACAGTCAGCTGGGCTTTAAATACAAAAATAACAAATTGGGTTATCATTATTGCTGGTATTTTATCATTATAAGGCCTGGGCTGATGGTTTTAAGTCAATAATAATGACATTAAGTAGTCTTAATTGTATTTATCTTTATTTTCATTCATTTATTATTATCCTGATCAAATAATTACGAATACTAAAGAAACAAAGCAGACATCCCTCTCTGTCAAGAAGATCTTGTGTCTTCTGCTACGATGAAATCATTGTGGCATGGCTTTCTGGGGGCATGTACAACCCAACTACTCCAGCAAAAGTAGGCACAGCAGGAAAGAAACAGAAGTCCTGATGACAGTAACGGTACTTAACACCAATAAAAAATCCTTTTTGTCATGTGCATGGTACAATGGATAATACGTTTTCTTCTCTGAACTGTCCCATGACCATGATGAACAGTGATGACAGGTGGTGTTCAGTATAGGCCAATTGATCTCTTCCCTCACCAAGAAAAAAAAATCATCACTTCAACTGTCTCTTGAATGTCTACATTTGCAGGTTCTACCATTTTCAGTACTTCAGCAGTGGTAAAAAGCTTCAGTTATCAACTTCTCATTGAGTGTCGGGACTGCTAAGTACTACTACTAGCGAGAGACACCATCTTTGTCCAACTGAGGTAAGTGGGTGGGATCAAAGAAAACGAGGTTGCACACACATGGTTACACAAAATCTGTGCAGATTGGCTGCTTTGACTAGTGGAAAAGCAAATGAAGCTATTTGAACCTTATATTAGTTATAAAGTCTTGCAAACACTGTGGTGGGACTCCAAAAATTTAAAACAGGCCCAATCCCCTATAGGAGATCTTTACACAAAACATTTACAAACTGAGCATCTCATATATGACTGAAAATATAGAATTGGTACCCCAAAGGGTTAGTGAACATTTTCCTCTATTGCAGCTTAGAAATTAACTCCCAGGTAGCATAAACTGATAAAGGCTACTAATGTACTAAGTTAACAATGGAGAAGCTGTGGTAGCAGCGATGGCACCACAATAATTTTCATTTTTAAGAAAAGTGCACTTTAAGTGCGAAAAACAAACAAATATGGCCGCTGAAAAGTTGCAGCTGAACATGTGCTTCGAATGTTGCAGTCAAACACACACACTGTTTCAATTTATTGCATGGTGATTGTTTTAAATCATCAATAAAACGTCAATTAAACTGTGAAGACAACGCGATTAATTTTGAAAAGCGTGTTGCGTAATTAAGACTCCTGAAAATGACCATTCCGTATTCACAAGCGGAGTCACGCTATGGTGTGTGCAGTGCCTGTTCGCTATACACAGTGCCATTCATCTCAAGCACAAGTTCAGCTTTTCATCTTGAAATAGATATATGAATTACCTTACAACCGATACCATTTAACAGAAATAAAGCAAACTATTAAATTTCTAGAATTTTTTTTGTGAATGGCGTCACACTTATGATGCACAGAACGCCACGACTTCGAAGTCCGATTGTAGCAGACGAACGCTGCCTGGCCAGTCGAGCGACCATCTAAAACGACTAATCATATGTACACATCGAGTGATGACGTTTGTGCACAAGTGTGTACTGCTAAAAATAGCAGAAGCACAAAAATCTGTGTGGTGTCACACATCGTGTCCTTGTAAGAACGGAACGAGAATTCCCCGCGCGAAATCAGGTCAACCCTTCAACTTTTCCAGCCCTTCACTGTGTTCGCGATGAGTGCACAATGCCTTTTTTAAATCTCTTTTTGATGTGTATATATATGAGTTTAAATGTGTGGTAAAGCGTAATTTTAGTGAAATGGGTCGATAAATCCCAACACTGGCTTATTTGTCTCATCGGATTGTGTGTGGCACAGTGTCACACTTGATCGTTGATGAACATAACGGCATTGTCTCTGTTTTAAGAATTTTAGCATGATGAAATATGCCCAGTGTTGTTAGATGACATGTATCGGCACAAAAGATAAAAGATCTTAAAAATCTAAGTGGAAAAGCCAGTTTTAGACTTGATCATTGCCTGAAGATATGTCATGTACCTCACGGTGTCACATGTAATGTCAGCGGTGTCACATGTGAAAACGTGACACAAAACATGATTATCATGATGATACTTTTGATTTTTGCCTAAAAATTAATTTAATATCTGGTTCTTATGCACACAATAGCTGTTGATCATGCAAAATAACGATAATGCACAGACTCTTACAAAATAGTGCAAACTGAGATCAATCTTAAATGTTTTCACAGTGACGTCACGTACCTCACGGTGTCACACTTTTCAAGTGCTTATATCTGTACAATATGAAATGTTACATTTGGGTTTTCTATCTTGTTTGGTTCCTTTGTTGTCCAACAACCACAAGATGCAGCAATTATTTTGTATTTTTGTATATTTCAGAACTTTGAGCCATGTGGTGTCACACCGTGATGCACGCAACGCCAAGATATATTTTCGATTTATTATGCAAATTACTAAAAAACCAAATGAGACCCAGCTTTTTAATTTATGTTCCCTTAATCTACATTGCTTCAGCTTTCAAAATATGGCAAAAGTAAAACTATACCTCTATCTTTATTTTTGACTGCTCTGCAACCTTTTGGGTACCAATTCTATATTTTCAGTCATATAAGGGACGTCCAGACAGAGAGAGTTAAACTAAGTAGCTCACTGAAACAATAAAACTTCTGTCTTAACCATAAACTTGTAAGGAATTAAAATGACAACTTGAGTCTGAAGACAGATGAAATATCAAATTCATGATTTGACTGAAAAGGATGTGTGCGATAAAGAGAGAGATATGTCAGTTATGCACTTCTGATACAATACACAAGTTGAGACTATGATACAACAGACAGTGTACCTAAGGCTAGGAAAGAGTTATCACAGCAGATAGCTCTAGAGGTAAAGAGGGATAGTGGTAGTATGAGATGGGGGTGTCATGGTAGCAATCACAGCAGATAGCTCTAGAGGTAAAGAGGGATAGTGATAGTATGAGATGGGGGGTGTCATGGTAGCATAGAGACAAGGCTATTAGTGGTAGCCACAGGAGGAGAGGAGAGGAGAGGAGAGGAGAGGAGAGGAGAGGACAGCGGGAACATCCTCCAAGAGAGTGATGGGCGCATGGAAGGGGTAGAGGATGTCCATGTAACTAATGGCCTGCAAATGATGTTCAGCCCATCATTCTGGGTTTTTCCTGGGGACAGTGCCCTGAAAAATACCCGACAGAGCACAGACTGCCTACTTTCTCTTTGTAGAAGACACTTCCATTCAACGACTTGTAGGCCTACATCAAATTAATTTAGAACTATCAAGATCATACAAGAAACTTTAACAGGCCTCTTTAGAAAAATCACAAAATATAAAAACATCAGCTGCTCTGTATTCTTTATTCATTCAAATTTCAGAAAATATATACTTTTATGGGTGTTCATCCACAACAAAAAGTCAGTAGAACAGTTTCAAGATCATACACAAGACACTCCAACAAGCCTACTTGAGAAAAAATACAAAATATAAAAACATCAGCTGTTTTGTATTCTTTATTCATTTAACATTCAGAATTCTTTTATGGGTGTTCCTCTGCCACAATAGAAGTCAGTAGAACAGTTTTAAAACAGTTATTTTAGCAAGAAAAACTATGCAAATCAAATATGATTTCACTTGAATTTTTTTTTTAATGGTATATGGCTGACCTGATCAGGAACAGCGCTAACATATGGTTTAATACTTCATAGAACATTATGGAATTGATTTTCAGATTAAATTACATTGTGATTTGTGATAACTTATAACACATTTACCATGAATAACATTTGATTTGTAATGCTAATCATTACTTTAAACACAATTCTGTGGTTCACACATAAACAACATCTACCCTTTATACAGCTAAAAAAAAAAAAAAAAAAAAAAAAAAAAAAAAAAAGTAAATGTAAATCTGTAATAGTCTTTGAGATATAAATATAACTATATAAGCTTTTAAAAATGCATACTGCGCTGCAAAATTGGCTGCCCAAAATATACTTGGCACTGAGGAGTGCCATTTCTGGGGAAACTTGGCGGTGAAAGAGTTAAATAATAATTCTGATTAAAGCACGCGCTCCAGGGAATTTAAATCAAATCCTTACTGAACAGATATGGACGAAGATTCATTTTGTCACGTTACAGCAAAACGTTTTTCATATGACTGTTACTGATGCTGTGCCATGTCCCAAATCAGACCTACATTTTATACAAACATTTTCACAAAATTACAGCACACACATTCACAGCTGCTGTTTGAAATCATATGTAATATTTCTGAAAAAGAATAGCAACAAAAATCAACTGCCATAGTCAACTTTAACCCAGTAGTTTTTATAAAAACATATTCTTAATAACATCACCCTTGGTGATACACGTTTTTTGAGAAGGACTGTATACATGTATACTGGTGTCAGATTTCAAGAAAAATAATTTGGTATTTTTCTAATGTATGATCCAACAAACATTAAACAATAGCCTAGACTGAACAGCCACAAGATTTTTTGCAGTTTTCTACCTCATTTGATGCCTCTTTTGACTTAATTAAAATGGTCTGAAAGTTTGTGGATGCCTGCTCAATTATAGTTATTTTAACTGACTTCACAGTGACACAAGACACAGTAGGCCATGCCAGCCTCCGTTTTTTTGAAAGCCATGCGCTCTTTTTCTTGACATCAATTTTCAGTGAAAACTGAAATCCACACCTAACACCGCTTATTTTTGCAGTCTTTGTCAAATGTTTTTGCTGCGGCAGACCCTCTCTCCAGAATATCAGCTTAAGACATGGTCACAGTGTCTCACACTCTAAAATAAATAAATGACTCTTCATAAGTTTTGCACTCACTGAATCAGTTCTGAAAACAGGCCACAACTGACAAATGAAAAACACCAGAAGTGACTTTAGCATAATATTATACTGGATTTATCCCTCTTAGCAAAATTTTGTCATCTGCTACGAGAGATCAACAGAATAACAAACAGCAGAAGAAAAAAATAATCAGTCGAATTTCATTTTCTTGGAAAGCACATTTTTTCTCGGAAGCAGCCTATGGATTTTCTCGGATTTCCAAGAAAAATCAGAAAATTGGGAGCCCTCTGACATGCAAACTAATTAATACAGAGGGTAAAAAAAATGTGAAATCAAACATTTTTTGTACACACAGGACTGGCGAAATCCACTCACCCCGGTCACCCGAGTCAAAATCAAAAACTTTCCGATCTTCCAACTGATTTCGTCTGCAATAATCAAGTCTGCCAATGTTCGTGTGAAAAACGAGGCTATCTAGGGAAAAGCAACTCCTGCTTCCCATAAGCCCCATCAGTGAAGGAAGGTGGTGTGATATACTGGCGTGTTTACAGAACAGCGAACTTTCGCCTAATCTGGCTTGAAAATCAGACTTTTAAAATGTTTGATCTGGCCAGTCATGATTTATGGCTGCAAAGCCTGGACTCTTGAGAAAAGCCGATTGAAGAAGAATTGAGGCAGCACAGATGTAGTTTTATTGGAGACTACTACGTGTCAAATGGACAGATGGAAGAACTAATGAAAGTGTCTTGGAAGAACCTGACACCACCAGAAAATTACAAGCAAAGATCAACAGGGCTGGCGAAATCCACTCGCCCGGTCCCCCAAGGTGAGTAAAATACCTGTCGGGCGAATCAAAATCAAAAACTGCTAGTTCGTTGGGCAAGTAACAATTCTACCCCCAGCAGTTTTAATTCAATTCAATTTTTCAAAGTTTCTGACCTGCCGACTGATTTAGTCTACAATGATTGAGTCTGCCAACGTTCATTCCAAAACGAGGCCCTTTAGGGAAAGGCAACTATTGCTTCCCGTAGGCCTGTCAGTGAAGGGAGTGCAATACAATCTTTACAATCTGTCCATTTTGGGTGAACGGTTAGAAACTGTTAGTTAAGTATGGAAACCAGAGAAAATAATTCAACACATGCCTTATTGAGATCAAGTGATGGGAAGGGTAAGAGAATGGGTGTGCTATTGGCAATGAAATATGAGAGACGAGCAATTTTGATGTCACTTGGTAAGAGGATACGTCAAAGAAACTAAGGCAAATACACTTCTTGATTTTTCATGCAATATCTTCATTTGTCTCTCAAGACATTAATTTTAGTTATGATGGATTAAATATTTTCAAAGTGTTTTCCCTTTACACTAAACTGCTTAAGTCAAGAAAATGCGTAAGCGCACGCACACACATACTAAAGAGACACATTACTTCTACAACAACAAGAAATAGTTCAAGAATTTGAAAAACAAAAACAAAATAAACTATATATAAAAACAACAACAACATAACACAGACACATCAACCAATCAACAAATGCCAACAGATCTGATACGTAGTTAGCACCACTTGGCTGGTGATCCATTAGACACAAAATGATTTTCTTTTAAAAGCTGCAAACTACCATCTTAGTGCATAAAACTACCAACTGTTCTGCTAGATTTGCTTTCAATGAACATACTGATTAGGTCATGATTACCCATGTCATAATTTCTCACTGTGTTATGCCTGTGTTACACACACAAAGCAATACACATTCTCTCTCTCTCTCTCTTTCAATGGTTTCATATTCTGTTTCTTTCTTTCCCTCACATACACTCAATTTCAAAAGTGATCAGAATCGTGAAAGCGGGAAAATATTACAGGACGATGATGAAGTAATTTTCAAAACATAACAAACGACCAGTTGGACTACAATAAATTTGGGTATACATCATAAGCAAAAAGATAATGACTGTAAATCATATTAAACTAAAGAGCTCTCTCAAACTTACTCAGAGAATCCACGTAAACTTTGAGAGCAATCATCTGCCTTTCACATCTTCGTATTATCACCAGATCTCCTACTGTTCCAACTCCTCCCGCCCTGATGAAAATCTCCAAAAGAATTTTTGACCATCTTTGTTGTAACAATGACTTATTCTGCTGAATATTTTCGGTCATCATCATAAAGAGGATTTAACTATTTTTCAAGGCAACATGTCGGACTAACGAAAATATCTGCGGGCTAGTAGATCTTAAAATCCACTAGCCCGGCTGGTTAGTAGAAAATTTTATCTTCTCCAGGCCATGTGTCACGCAACAAGAACACAGACCTTATGACAACCATTTTTCAAGGAAAAACAGTGGCAAAAATAAAAAAAGGCAGACCTCCAATCTCATACATAGAGAACATAACCAACATCAGTGGCCTAATTATTCAAGAAACTGCCCACAAAAGTCAAGACAGAGTGGCCTGGAGGTGGTGGTGTCAAAGAGTGCAGCGGCCAACAATGGACGCAATGATACCGACAGGTGAGATAATTACTACTATGTAAACATAATTATATATGTTCATTATGTGGCAAACATATGTAGCTTGTATAAATTTATTCAAATGCAGGGTTTATCTGATATAATCAAATGTACTTATAATTCATATGTTGTATTTGAACTTTGTGATAAAATGACAGCTTTAGTTGCAAAGACCTGGCATCATACTTTTTTCCAAGGCACCTACAATCAAACTGTTGGGTGCCAGCGGCTATGAAATTTAGCACACAAGAAGATCCATTTAGAGAGCTGCAAAATGAAAAAAACATTAGCCAACTAACCCATGATTACTGGACAATGACCACAATGAAAAGCAGAAGACCAACAAAAACAGGCAAGTTAAACTGTGTTGGCATTCTCCTTTTTTCCCAGCACTTTGTGTATTTATATAACAATCAAAATTGTAAAGTAATGTTAACAGTCTGCACATTCATGATTCATTAAATAGTACTTTTTACTCTGAAAATTTAGGAAACTAATTTAGCTTACAAACTTACAGTTTCTCTAATTTAATGTGAACTAATTCAAGCTCATACTGTTAGTGTTATGACTTACAGTTTCTCAAACTTATTTTGTTACTCCTGACTCTTGCTACCCCTAGGCTGAACACATGACCCAAATCTAAGGGAAATCTGTCCACAACCAGCTGGAAAATCCATGCAGATGTGTTTGTAATAATAATAATTAATAATAATTACAATATTTATATAGCTCAAAATCTTGATAAAAATCAAATCTAAGCGCTGAACAGATACGCACGCACGCACACACACACACACACACGGCTATAAATGGGGCAAAAAGAAGAAAAGCAATGGAAAATTATAGAGAGCATATTATGTAGATTACTGTACATGTGATTCCACTCTGAGCAGAGACAGGCTGCAGAGGGGTTGATTGAGGTTAGGATTTTATGCAGAGGAGAAAAGGTGAGTTTTGAGAGTGGACTTGAAGGAGACAAAAGTAGGTTGCTGACGGACTGAGAGAGAAGTTTGTTCCAGGAGAATGGACCAGAAACAGAGAAGGCTCGTGGACCATAGGTATTGAGCTTAGTGCATGGAAAGCAAAAAGTCAGAGGATCGGAGGCAGAGCGGAGGGTACGTGAAAGAACATAGATCTCAAGTAGGCTTGACAGGTAGTCAGGGGCTGCATTATTGAGGCTTTTGTGGCACATGGTGTCTAGTTTGTACTGTATGCGCTTTGACACAGGGAGCCAGTGAAGTTGTGCCAGAAGAGGAGATATGTGGTCAGCTTTTTTCTTTTTGAGTACAAGGCATGCAGCATTGTTTTGAATGCGCTGTAGAATGTGAATGGTGGAGGCAGGAAGACCAGACAGGAGTGAAAAAACAAAACCTGGAGCATGTCCATATAAGCTAGAATCTCATCTTGTTACTGATTTGCAGCTTATTCTCTGACCAAACCATGTGAACAGATATTGAACTGATAGATTTACCAAAGTTTGTCAGTCAAGACACATACTAATAATCAACATAATTTTGTGCACAATTACGTTCACTCGCAGACAGCGCAGCACTGCCGCATTTTCAATATCACATTTTCCAAACAAGAGAGGATGAACTGTGAAAAGAAGAAAGAAAATGAACTATACTCACCAGGCTTGCACAGAATGCTGATCATACAGTATCTTTGACACCACCTCACCCTCCTCATCGGAATCACTGCTGGGAAGCATGGGTCTTTTCAGAACATTTTCCACACACTTTTGCTGCGACTGTAGCCAATTGGACACCAATTCCTTTTTGGCCGTTTCTAAAGCACTCCATGGTAACTGAGAATCTGGAGGCACTGGAACACCACTCCCAATGCCACCACTTATTGCTACTGCTGCTGTTGCTGCCTTACTAGGCTGGGGCGTAGCTGCCCCTTGCCCACTAGTCAATTCTTCACTCTTGGGTAGAAGTTCTGAATTTACGCTGCCATTGTGTAGCGGGGTCACAGTCTCTCCTGCTGTCTGTTCTGCAGTAGCTGCACCTGGCACACTATTGTTGTTACTAGATGGGTCCTTGTCCCCACCACTGTTCAAACCACCTGCCCCACAGACAGTTCCTTCACCCCCACTCCCACCATTTGCCATATTGCTGCTGCTGCTGTTATTTGGTGTTGTAGTGGCGGTGGGGGTGGGGGTGGCACCTGAAGGGGTAGCCTGCCCACTTCCAGCTGTTGCACTGCTGCTGGCATTGCCACCTCCCCCACCCACACTTCCAGGCAGCTTGCTAGAGGGTTGGGGACTGAGGGTAGGCATGGTGGGCTCTTGGGACGGTACGTTGGGTGGAGGAGGGTCCAGAGGAGAGGGAGTTGAATTGGGTGTGTCTGCAGCTCCCTCTGGCACAGGCGTGGACCCCCCTTGGGGAGGAATGGTGGTGGAGCCTGTGGAAAGAAAGGCAGGGTTGGGTGGCAGGTGACTCATGATCCGCTCCATGTCAAACTGAAGAACATCATCCTGAATGTGCCTCTGCCTTCGATGGAAAGGAACGGAACTACGACTGTGACGTGACTGTTGTCGCTCTACTTTCTTCTCCTCTTTCTCCTTCTCTCCTTTGTCCTTTTCCCCCTTTTCTTTCTCGGAATCCTTGTCTTTCTTTCCACTTGATTTGGACTTACTTTGAGTAGTAGCCTTTGGCTTGCGATGTCTAAAAAGAAAAAAAAAAATCCAGAAACTTCAATGAAACAAATAAAACAACAACAAAACACAAATCTGCACCTATTCCTTTGCTAACTTTTTGGAACTCCAGAATCAATAAGAAAAATGGAGGGAAAAAAAACTTTTTAAGCAAAATAAATGAAAACA
Organism: Monoplex corrugatus; assembly: GCA_030674185.1. Classification (NCBI taxonomy): domain Eukaryota; kingdom Metazoa; phylum Mollusca; class Gastropoda; order Littorinimorpha; family Ranellidae; genus Monoplex; species Monoplex corrugatus. The sequence goes on along the minus strand of JAPXFY010000022.1, from coordinate 33,384,883 downwards.
CAAACAAAAAAAACCAGCCCTACAAAGGTTAAGATATTGTAGCAATATTCCATTTCATACAAAAATTATAACAAAAAATGCAGATTCTGTATTTTTCAAGCTCAATGTGATGATCTTAAAACATCGATCAAATAAAACTTGATCTGAAATATAGAGAAAATGGTGGACTGTCACAGCAGTTTAACAACATAAATATTGTCAGAAGTTTCTGAGAAACTGTTGTTCATACATCTTCCCCCAAATCTGCTGAATTCCGTTGTTTCTTTCCCCCTTTTTTTCTTTTTCTTGGGGTGGGGGTGGGGATTCTCCATGTCACCTTGACCTTGGTATAATGATTTCCATGGTTATGTATTTTCAACTCCTCTATAGTCTATTCCATGACTCAAATCTGGCATTGATCTATCCATTTACAGCTGAAAAAATCTTGCTAACATGGTTTTATGTCTCGCTCTCTCTTGCATGTGATATATAATCTCTGGTTGTTGGTCATATATAATTTTCAAACAAAAAATGGAGATTAAAAAACAAAGGATCAGTGCCATGATCTGAATATTTATCTTTTATGTCAAAAACAAACTGACTTCTTTACCAATGAAATTCTGTTCAGATAGAAATAAAACAGAAATCATGACACCAAAGCATCATGCATGTTACCTTTCCATGAAATTTCTAAAGACAGCAAAGAACTATTTCGTGAACAGTTAAAGGACGCAATAGCTTCTCATTCAGAATATTTTTCTCTTCTACACATTACATAGATGGAGAACACAATGCAAAACATGGGATAGCCAATGAATACTTGGGAGATTAACCCCCCCCCCCCCCCCCCAAAAAAAAAGGGGGTGGGGTGGGATGAGGAACCGAACACACGCACACACACACACTTATGTAATATATCCGTATTTACCTGACACAGTTACAAGTGACTTTTGAAGAAGGGTCAGAAAAATTCCACAGCCCCGAAGTCTGGTTTTCCTCACATCCACCACTATCTTGTGGTCTGCAAACATACAAGACAGACTTATAACTCACAAGCACATTACAGTGCAATGCATAACAGAGATTGAGGACATAAATCAGAAACAATAAATAAAGTATGTTGCTGCAAACATAAAAGACAGACTTATAACTCACAAGCACATTACAGTGCAATGCATAACAGAGAATGAAGACATAAATCAGAAACAATAAATAAACTTTATAAAGTATGTTGCTGCAAACATACAAGACAGACTTACAACTCACAAGCACATTACAGTGCAATGCATAACAGAGACTGAAGACATAAATCAGAAACAACAAATAAACTACATTGTACACCAGAACTTGATAGATCTAATTCTAACTAAAAGTTGCCAAAGAATACATAATCTGAATCAACATAAGTCAACACTTTGGTTAATCAGAATTGAAGTGCAAGAGGCAAAATATTATTGCTCACTTAACAGAACAAAGTAAGACAAGTGCTATCACAAAATCAAAACTTATTACAATAGTGTTTAGAGATGTACTACTTTAACAAGAACAGAAAATGTTCCTGGTATTTCTCTCATCTGAACTTCTATTCTTGCTCACAGCAGACATTTGTACATAAGATCTGTGTGAGCAAGGGATAGAGGAGTGTGGGGAGAGAGGGTGTGGTGGGTGGGGTGGGGATGGTGTAGTCAGGGCATGAAAAAACACTTCAGAACAAGAGGGAAGATGCAAGATTAAAAGAGTTTAAAGAAAAAGGTCACACCATTCCAATATCTTCAGATGCAAACACTATTTCAGAAAATTCAGTTTCACCAGTCACCATACTGCAGTGGTTAGCAGAATAGATTACCTACTGGAAGTACCATCGAAAAAAACAACAACATTTCCCCCCTAGCTCCTACCCTGAGCTGAGTGTGCAATATGTCCACTGGAAACACTGGAACCACACAGTTGAGTCCCATACACTTTATGGATGCATCATTGAGGTTATTACTTAAACTTTCTAAGCAACACCACAGGTGTCTGCATCACCAATATCAGGATATATTATGGAAGGAAGCGCAGGAAACAGCCCCGGCCCTGTCATACAGCCTCATTCCAGAATGTCACTCCACTGCATCATGTTTATCATCCCCATGGTATTGTGAAAAATTTCCCAGAGTCTGCAGCTAATAACTCTCACCAATACATTCCCACACTCATTGAAGGATATTCTTCAACGGCAGAGCATGGAAAATTCAACTGATGCAGTTTAATACCTGTAGATACAATGAATTAAAACCATCCAATTATTGTAGTTGATGATCCGAAGATTAAAGTTACTTGCGTATCTTTTCAAGTCAATAAAGCACAAAAATGATAAAGAATCTGTTTTTGAAGCCCGACTGACTTCCCACCTATTTTTAATACCCACAATTATGAAATGTCTACCTTGTGGGAAGCAAGCACACTTCATGAGTACCAGGAACTGCTTGTTGGAGTACCATACTCAGTGACTGTTCAGATTCAGATGATTGTAAAAATGTGTATTCTTCTGTGTTCCTCGGTACGTGTGTGTCATGGCATGCTATGTATCATTCATGAGCTACGTCTTTTTCATTACCAATGCACCCCCCCCCCCCCTCTATCAAAACAGAAAAAAATCCCACCCCCCCACAAAAAAAACAAAGAAACAAAACAAAGAAACAAACAAAAACAAAACAACACACACATAAAACCAAAAAAAAGAGTCTTTGGTGTCTGAAGACAGTGGGAGCATGCATAGCTCTGCTTCCTTATACAGCAGTAGAGACAAAGTATCCTTTTACAACAATATTGACAAAGTTCCATAACACATCTGTGAACAGTAATACAACAAATGCAGCTCACTCATTTTTGAAATTAATGTGAGAATTGGATACGCTTGACAGTATTCATGATAAAACAAAAATGGTGCCAACTAACAATGATATAACCTCAGCACATAATTCTTTTCTTCTTGATGTTTGTCCTTTCTCTTTGTATCATAACTGATTTAGGAAAAAACATATTTACACACACTAAACCCTATAAAATTTCTCTGCTCTGCCTATTCTCTATTTGCTTGCAACAGATCAACAGACAACCTTCAACCCTTAAGCAACCACTGCATTAACAGAACCCTACACTCACCCCAGAAGTCTCATTAATACACAGAATGACCCAAGGGAAACAAACCTTGCGATAATTTAGCTCTCCTGTGTAAGTAGGCATAAGGCTACGAAGTTTTGTGATATGATCAGTTTGTTGGTTTCATGCAAACATAACTCTGACATTTGAAATGTGCAGTTTTCAACATTTTTCACCAAATTTTTGTGGTCATGGTGCAGTGTCATGACGTCAACAAGTTCAGGGAAGACACTGTAACATTTGACCACTGAATTATGTGGATTACTGTGGCATATCGGGGGCATCAGGTTTGGATTGCAGGCTTCATTTAGTGAATAGACATACTTTGTGTGGTGTATGTGATGATGTATGTCAGGACTGACTGTTAACACACCAAAACCATCTGCACACATGATTTATTTCATAATGTTCACAAATTTTTTCATTCACAAAACCCATACTTTTTACACCTTCCACTTACCAAACATTTAAAACAGGTTTCAAACTGGTACAGGAGCAATCAGATATCATGTTTTTTTCACTCACAGTTAGTCTTCAACAGCTGGTGCTGACACTGTGTGTAAATCAGGACAGCTGCCAATGAAGGGGCAATTTGATATACAAGTCAACACTGTCAAACTTCCCCATTTAGATGCAGATTTTTTTCTTATAAATTTCGACCTAAAAGTGGTGAACTGGTGAGTCAATGTGGTGTAAGAAATGAGACAGTGAACCAACCAACCAACCAACCAACCAACCAACCAATCAACCAACCAACCAACTACATTTAATGAAATTCAGATTCTGTAGTTCTAAATGAAATAAAACTTGATTGAAGTAAGGACAAAGGTGGACTGTCATAACAGAAACAAAATGTAGGCAGGCCTACCTGTTCAAAAAATCTTCCACAAAAAAAACCTGCCATTTTTAGGTATTGTTTTGGTCTGAGTGACCTTGACCTTGGTGCCCAGACTTTCAAACTTGTGTATTTGCCTCTTCTATACCACTGATTCAAATTGAGTAAAGGTCTACTCACAAACAGCTGATAAAATCTTGTTAACCATATTTCTGTCACAGACACACATGCTTATACGTAACAGTCTCCCTTTAAAAAAAAGTCAAATAGCAAGAGTGACACCTACTTTCGAGCAGCGGCCTGCATTCCTGTGGTAAGTGTAGAGTCCTGGGCCACTTTCTCAGTGATCTGGTGACCCAACACCTGCCCGATACTGGGCAACATGGACTGCCTCCCCTCCCCAAACCCCATCTTTCCCCCTGCCTCCCCACTTCCACCACTGGCCCCCATGAGGTGAGGGCTTGGGGAATGTGGTGGAGTGAGGGGTCCATGGGAATGGTGGTGGTGGAAACTGGCATGGGAGCGTCCAGCCATCATGTCAAGGGCACCAGCTGCAGAGTGCAAGCGACAGGTTGATTCATCCGTGTCACAGATCAGCACATATGCTGAAGGGTAACGCATGCGATAACCCGCTGGAAAAAAGAAAACATTATCGTAATAATAATACTGAAATGCGGAAAATACTTCTGTTAACAAAGCAAAGCAGAGTGTACAAACAAAACCACAATTTTGTTCAAAAAGCAGAACACTGTTTTATCTTAAAATATTTCCTTATACCTGCTGACACAAATATTCAGAGAGTGGTAGTCTGGTCACTTCAAACTTTACACTTGCTTTCTGTTCATGTTGTTCACAATTCAACAATAACAATTATCTCAAGACTGGAATTACAATCAAACAAAAACCAATCACACATGAAGTTTATGTTTAACACCACACATTCACATCACGGAATTATCTAGCCTAAACTTTTTGGTGTCTAAAACAAAACAAAACCAACAAAGAAAAGGACAGAAAAGACGGGAAAACACATACATGCACTCCTCTAAAAATCAACAGCACAGTTGTTAAAGTGGTGTCACTTACCGACAATGACTTCCACCAGATTGGGTAGGCGATTAGGATCAAATTCTTTAGCCTCATCCACTTCAAAGGGGTAATGCTGGTTCCACTGCTGGAAAAGGTGCCGACTGTGAGGATCTGTATCCCGGAAAGTCTGTCCTGTCAGAGTGCCATTCATCCCATAGGGTGCCAGGATCACTGCCGACACAAGACAGCAATTATTACCCAAAAGACTTGTAAAGCTGCCACATGAAAGCCTACCACTCCTCCCTATTTTCTAACCCATTCACTCTCTCTCCCTATCCACCAGCTGGTTAAATCACCTGTAATGACAAATTGGTGCAAAGGTAGGGCATTTGCCTTCCAGCCTGACTGCAAGTATGCACAGGTGTAAATCTAGTTCAAATACAACACTGTGCACATGGCCTCCAGTCTATCCAGCTGCAATGGCAACCTGTCTTTCTTCAAAGTTATGAAACATTTAAGCAGCATGAAAGAGGTGATGCGCACTACCTTCATTATACTGGCCGTGGAAAAAATTGAGGTCTCTACTACCCTGTTCCCATACAACCTCCAAACCATGGCCATATGGGACAACATTAACCTTGCTTATGATAAACAGAAAAACACAGGCTATAACACTACAAGTAGATAACAGTGACCAAAATTTGAATTGAAAAAGAACTATTTTCTTTTTGCATTTTTTAAGAGAAAAACATGAAAAAACATTATTGTTGTACGTTTATTAGTAGAAGAAATATTGTTATTCAAAATTCGTCCCTCATATAATGCTTGTTGGATCCACTAAAACTGGCTACCCTGAAAGGTGTAAAATCAAAGCATGCAGTTAGACATCTTGTCAATTCATGCCACTGACAATTTTCTTGTAGCTGTGATGATTTTCTTGTAGCTGTGACTGTGAGAAAAGAAAGTTCCCATTTTTCCTTCCAGTGAACAATATTTTAAAGTGTAACGTGTCTGTTAATGGTACAGAGCAATTGTTCACCACTCTCACTCTCACTCTTACTTTTGAAGCACATTTCAGGTTTAGAAACCCTGATAGTGTGTCAAGGGGTATAACCACTAAGTCCCTCACAGCTGAGTTGTTGAGTTATGAGGATTTCCATAACTCATCACTGTGTGACCCTTATAATGCTAACCTTTGTGTCTATGTGTGGGTGCAGCACATGCCCACTTTAAGTCATCATTCATCTTTGACTAGCTGAGTAAACATGTTGTCTCTTCATTCCATGTTGAGTGAGCAGACAAAAATATGGTCTTTTCTCCTTGTCTGTGTGAGACAAGATGGCTAAGCAGTTGTTTCCTAGAAGTCATAAGAAATCCAAAAGCAAATGCAACCACCCATTACAATGTTGGAAAAGTTCATGCCTTTTATACTGAATCTTTCAGACAGGGAATTTTCTTTTCAAAGCAGCAGGAAAACCTCTAACACAATGTCTGATCTGATCTCCAAAACAAAATAATACAATACTGAGGTACCAATAAGTGAAGCAATGGAATTTTGTCTGAAAACTTTGCAAGTTTCACATACTACTACCAGATATGCTCATGACAGTTACACATAGTTAAGCTTGTGACCGTAACATACATGAAAACAGTATTTCAACCAACACTGTTGTTGACAACATTTCACTACTGATTTATATTTCAAGAAGACTGATGCAAAATAGGCTTTTTTTTTTTAATCAGTGTTGCTTTCAGCAGGTCACACAAACAGTACTCTAATTTTCATTTTAAAGATGGCTGACGTAAATATTTCAGTCTAAAAACAAGAACTATTGACCCCTTCTTCTTTAACAAGTTCTCCTCATACCTTGAAAATGGACATTGGAGTCCTGGAGCAGATTGAGGTGGTGGTTGGTCAGGCGCCACACTGCTGAGTGTTGCTTCACCTCTATGCTGGCGCACACCTGAGACTCTCCATGCAGGAAGAAATGGAAGCAGAAGGACAAATGGCAGCTAAGACAAACAACAAAGATCTATATTATTATACATTTATGTTTACCAATAAACAAAAATGATAACCAAAAACAAAATCAAAACCACAAGTCTAGGTGGTACCTGACTGAATGAAATCACACTATTTTCTCTGAAAATAAAGTTCAACATTTTAAAAAGCGACTGAACTGTTATGTGCTACTTCCAGTTAACTTTCTATTTAAGGAATCAAGACAATCAACACATTTTTCAATACAATCCAAACAAGAAAACTCATTTTTAAACAGCAAAGTAATGCAGTGTCCTGAAATCAAATGTGACCTCTCTACTGTACAATTATCCCCTGCCTTCCAACACTCTCCCCAACGTTGCTTTGTACAGCAACACAATAAAATCACTGACCTGCCATCTCCAGTGTTGTGATCCTGTGGCATTACAAACCATTTGCCCAGACGAACGAAGTTCTTGGACAGCAGACATCTAAAAAAAAAGAAAAAAAGAAAGAAAATAAATATTACAATTCATACAGCAAAAATGTGTACACATGACATGCACACTTAAATCTGTATGAGTATTATTACTATTCTTCTAGACTGATGTCTGACCAAGAGTCAGACATGATGACAACAGACATAATTTTTTTTTAGTATGACTGATTGTTACAAGGATAGAAAAAGCATATAACTGTAAACAAGTGTACACGTGCCATTAGTATTTAGGAGAACCTTCTCCATCATAGCTTGCAATGTAAGTACATATATATATGAAATATTCCAAGCACAGAGACTGTCTTGAGGAAAGTGAATATTGAAAGAAATAGTATAGAACTACAAATATCTCAAATGGGATTGTATCTATTCATAACTACTAATACCTCAAATGGGATTGTATCTATTCATACTGAATAGAAATGCATTTGTCTTATTTAAAGGTCAATAGCTACAGCATTACCTTGTTAAGTCCAGGCTATTCACGAATGCAAATACACTGGATAATAGCATATTATTGATTTTCCAGCCAGTCTCATTCAATCTCTCTTGTGTGTTTCCATGGAATTCCAGCTGGTGCGCTCTATTATTTCTGGATAGAACATGCTATATGTATAAACACTTGTCAAATTACACTAACTACTAGAGTCAGATAACAATCCTTATTCAGTAACCGACAGTTTCTTATTGCACGGATGTTTCGAAAAACAAACCATATGAAGACCCTCCTCCACCCACTTGTTTTGACCTGCTTTTGTACCACTGGAACATTAATGCTCCGTTTTTGCTGTTCTCAATTGATACTGATAGTAGGTACCGGCAGGCACATCATTTTGCTGAAAAATTGACGATTTTAGTGATTTTATCAAACGCACATTCAGCAGTCACATCGCTACTTCTTCAAACCATTATGAGAAAAATAAAGATTGATTTCTCTTCTTTCAATCAAGTGTATTCTTGTTATTACTGAGTGTGTGTGGTGAATGGACGATGACAAAATAGGAGTCCTGTGTGTGATCTCTTTCCGCATGTTGTGCCGCTATTTGGTAGAGGCCGAATTAAGTCCCAAACTGACAATCGCTTTTTCAACTACAAGTCCACACGTGACACTCGCACTGCATAGCTATATATAGTATCAAAATGTCGATCAGGCCATGAAGAAATCGAATACCCAACACCCAGTCTGATTTGATTAACCATTTGCAAGATATTAACCCGGCTTTTGAATGCACGGTGTTCTAAAAGTTCGAATTCTGATGAACACAAATCTTGAAAATATGCCATCTTCAGGTGAAAACATAAAACAATGAGTACTCTTTCGTGTGCACATGGTTACAGTCACATTCATACGCTGTCGTGAATGGACTTTTGTCAGTTTGAACGAGTACAGACTTCCATCATCTGCTGATCTCAAACCAAGATGGCATCGAGTACTTTCGATTCTGGCCCGTCAGTTTTTGATGAAATTCGAGTATGCATAGGTAAGTATGGATGAATTAAATCACATTTTTTCATCTTATGAGTAAGTTTTACTCTGCTGTGGGATTATATGAATAGATTTTAAGCTATTTGATCAGAACTGGCAACAATCATTTCAATCACAAACCAGCACATGTTTTCTCAGAAGAGAGAAAGCCAGGCTACTTAAGTTCGTCTTTTCCATAAATATTGACTGTCAGTGATGTCCAAAACAAGTGTGACTGCCCGCGTTCAAGCAAACGGGAACCAGAAAAAAAATGGAACACCAGATACAAAAATTTTGAGAAAAAGACTGAAACTTCCCTGCTGCAGCAGGGAAGTTTCATTCCTTTTCTCAAAGAGAGGTGTGTGGTGTGTGTGTGTGTGTGTGTGTGTGTGTGTGTGTGTGTGTGTGTGTGTGTGTGTGTGTGCGTGTGCGTGTGCGTGCGTGTGCGTGCTGCGTGTGCGCGTGTGTGTGTGCGCGGTGTGTGTGCGTGTGCGTGCGTGTGCGTGTGTGTGTGCGTGTGTGTGTGCGCGCGCGTGCGTGCGCACATGCGTGTGCATGTGTGTGCGTGCATGCGTGTGCACATGCAAACAGTGCTATACTAGACGTGCACTTCAGTATTAGGTACTATGTATGTGTATGTGCTATGTTTGTTGGTATTTTAATGAATTGTGCCACTCTGACATAGATTGTTTGTGACTTGTACATAATTTGAGAGGCGTGTGTGTGTTTGTGGGCTTGGTGTTTGTGTGTGCATCAGACTGAAGTATAAATCAGAGTAGTGTTTTGTCTCGTTTATTGCAGAAAATGATCAGTTCCTCAAACTGAAGTAAGTTTTTTCTGGCAAGTGGAAAAGGCCGTCATCTGAATCTCCCGCAGGTGACACTGGACAACACTTTGCTTCTGCAGGTTTGTAAGCTAAATAAATGTAGTGTGATGTTTCCAGAAGGGCAGAGGGTGAGGCAGGGTATTAAATAAAATGAGGAAGTGGGGAAATATAGTGTGGACTGCAAAAAGTAAAATTATGACAAGTGCACATACATGAATTTGCAAACATTTCCATTTCTTTTTATTCAAAATGGGACAATGTATCATCAATCAAAATGGGACAGTGTATCATATCAAGAAGACTGAGCATAAGTATGTGCAGGTAAAAACAATGTTTTACCGTCAGGAGAGAGATCTCGGCTGTTTATGGGTTGATTTTCATCAAATTTTTATCTGTAGTATCAATAGGTTAAAAACATTCAGCTATCTCATCTCCCCTTTCTGTCTTTCTATTACATTTACTGAAACATTTATTTATTTAAGCATTGATTGCATATGATGGGTATGATAATCAAGTAGGATACCAGGTAGTCAGAGCATCAAAACTTTATGAGAGTATCTACGGTTTGGATCCTGTCTGGGTCTGATAGGTAAATACTGAAAGGTGGAGATATTTCCCATCTCCAACCTGTCTGGGTCTGATAGGTAAATACTGAAACAGTGAAAGGTGGAGATATTTCCCATCTCCAAGGTGAACTTAACTGCAGACCTGTTAGTGCCTGACCACCTTCGTGTGTAGGCATGCAGGAGATCAAATCATGTAGAAGATATATATAGGCCCTACATAGTACTGATCCCAAAATCCAAAAACGGATATAACTTCCTACTTGGCTGTTACGAGCCATTAAATGAAAACACATGTGGGACTTGCAGCTCATGAACACAAAAGACTGTCAGTCTTGTATTCCAGTCATTTCCTTTCCAATACTTGTGAAGACACACATGCAGTGCAAATCTGACCTCTCTCCATCTATACACATACATAAAGTCACTGAGACTGTCTTCCTCTATGTCACTAGGTGATGCTGCTGATAGAGCAGGGCAACAAGTCAACTGATGAGGCAGCACAGTTCCTCCAGCAACTGTTTCCATCTGCTGAAATTTCCAGACTACGCTATCTCCATCAAAACTGAGACAAAGTTGAAGACTACACACCCATCTCAGAGAACAGCTTTTCTTTCTCAGACTGTGGAGATAACTGAGTGTTACTGTTAGCCCTTTCCTTGAAGAGACTGGATTTTCATGTTCACAGCTTCTTTCAGGAAATCCGGTGTTGTCTTTTGTGCCTCAGTCTTTTGGTCTTCTTAAAGACATAAATTCTCTACGAAAGAGGGAAGATAAGCCTTTTTAGGTGTGAAGAATATGATGTAGTCCACGGAAAGTACATCATTTCATCTGACATACAGAGTTGGTTCCTTCATCAACCAGCAGAAGAACCTGGAGTTTGCCCAACTTGCATGAAATTAAATCCAAATTCAGGCTTTACATGACCCTGTTTTGTTAAATAACAAAGCAAACTAGTACCACATATATATAAGTATTACTCTAGTCTAGTAACAGTACAACTCTATGCCTGTTGTGTCAACACAAATCGTACAGTCCTTTTTCAACATTGGTCCCTTTGGAACTCTGACATTTGTTTATGAAATCATTTATAAGTATAGCATAAACACTGATACACTTCATCAATACAGAGTGGACATAAGTTTATACTGCTACAAAGTAAGCAGGCTTAAAATTCAGGTTCTTGCTTTTATAATGGCCATCTGTCATGATGTGACTAGCACTACTTCACATTGGGCTCATGAAATTTGGATATTTTAATGAGGGATTGACCTCATACCTTATTCTAATTTGAATACAAGTAAATAGTGTAAAAGAGGACAGCATTCTGTGCATTGTGTCCAAATATGAAGTCAATCCAACAACTGGTTCAACAGTTATGGTCATTTGTACTCTTAGTCTTATGTCAGCTTGGTGCCTCTGTCACAGGCGATTTCGGCAATTTCATGAAGTTTTGATCTCTATAACAAACAAACGTGGCTATTGTTCATCTTCAAAAAAATTAGACTAGGTCTATATAGACAGTTGTACTAAAGTACAACAAACACAAATTGCAATTAACGCACATCCTCTCCAAGATATGAACCTGCAAACATACCCTGCCGTGCTAATTTGAACTTATGTAAAATACGCATTTTGCTATTTTTGCTCCCTTATAACTCTCTTTGTAACTGAGTAAATGTCTTGCTTAATTTCTGTTTTCATGTAACCTTATATTACAAAGAATCAGTTATTTTAAAATCAAATCTCTAGTTGTTGTTTTTTTAATACCCATAAATAATCAAAAACAGCTTTCCATAGTGTTTTTGCTTGTTACATTAAAGGTGTCATCTTAAATCATTATCTCAGGAAAGAAAAGAGATAAAACGTTACTTTTTTTCCCCCATTTTGTTTCTATTAAAAAGTTCTATACAAACAGTATGAAGACTAAGCTCTTCATGTTTATCCAAATTTTGCCTGCTGGTACCTACTGATAGTATCAATGAGTCTATTTGGTGGAAGTCTGTTATACTACTGTGTCATGCATGACTATTGAATTTTCAATGTTAGTATGCAAGTAATGGAATAAACTGTTCACATTAACCCTTTGACTCCTGCACTTCTCCATCAACTGCAAAAATTTAAGCCTTTGACTCTCTCACCCTTTCCACCAGCTTCCTACAGGAAACTAGTGGACAGGGTGAGGGAATCAAAGGCTTTAAGTTTTTGCTTTGTTAGCATGGCTGACAATACAGGATGCTGGTGGACAGGGTGTAGGAGTCAAAGGGATAAAGTTTACAGCATAGAAACTCAACAACAACAAAACGCGGTGAGGCGGGAAGAAGAGTCAAAAGTAAACCAGGTTAAAGTACTTAAACCGTACAAAAGCAAGAAGAGCACTGGGAAGGAAAGAAAAAAGCTGGAACATGGATGACATAGCTTCTCTGACTTACCGCTCTATCAAATTGTGAAGTGCCTTGAACAGCAAAGTTCTGCACTCATAGGTCAAGCCACTATCTTTGTCACGATCCCACGATCCATATTCCAGTTCTGAAACAACATGAATCAATTACCATGTCAATGCCAAGGAACAACTTTATGACCGATAAAGATAAAAAAAAACCCACAAAAAAACAATTCAATGACAAAAAAGATAACTGTTGTTTGTACTGTATCACAATCATAATAAATGATAATGGTATGTTCAGCAACATGTAATGTGCATCTTACATCAAAAAAGTTATTTACAGTAAAATGTACTATGGGTTATCAAATATAAAATTCAGATAGTACTATCTACAGTGAAAAAAAAAGACCCAACCAAGCAAGATGGCAATAATTTTTCTCACACTTTTGACTCTGGAGAAGGAGGAGAAGGTGAGCAGAAAAAACATTCATTTACAATCATCATCATCATCATCATCATCATCACCATCATCATCATGTGCCCTGCCGCATGGCATTGGCGATCATGGACTTCCATCTGTTTCTCTCTCTTGTTGCCCCAAGCATCTCCTCCACCCTCCTCGTCTTCAGCCACTCTGCAAGTCCGTCTAGCATTTTCTCCCTGGTCTACCTGGTGCTCTCTTTCCCTCCAGCTTTCCCGTTGTGACCAAGTGCCCCAAATCCCCCTTCCTCATAAAATGGCCTATAAATGTTGCCTGTCTTTTTCTAATCTTCCTTATGAATGATCTACTTGTGTCTGCCTCCATCAAGACTGTCTCGTTTGTTTTCTTTGCTGTCCATGGAACTCTCAACATTCTCCTTAGAAACGACATCTTGGCTGCCTCAATCTTGTTCTGTCTTTGCTTGTTGACTGTCCAAGTCTCGCATCTGTACAACAGTATTGGTTCTATATAACATTCAAGAATTCTTCCTGATGTTAATTGATAGGCATTTGTTGGTAAGAATGCTTGTCATCTTCTTGAATGCTGTTTTGGCTTGGCCAATTCTGCCGGCTATTTCTGATGTGCATCTGCCGTCTGATGAAATGATCGTTCCCAAGTATTTAAACTTATCAACCTGTGTCAAGGTTGTGCCATTTGCTGTTATTTTGCAGGAGGGGATTTCATGTTTTTACTGATCACCATGACTTCTGTCTTCCTGCTGTTTAGTTCCAACCCCTTACCTTTGTTTTCTATTTCTAGTATATTCACAAGGTTTTGTAGGTCCCTTTCATTTTCTGCAATTAGCACGGTGTCATCTGCATATCGAATGTTGTTTATCCTTTTCCCTCCAACCTTTAATCCAGGGTCTTCTTCTAGGTTTCTCATGATGTTTTCGCTGTAAAGTGTAAACAGATCTGGTGACAAAACACAACCCTCTCTGACTCCTCTTTTGATGTTTTGGAAAGAGCTTAATTTGTCTTCTATTCTCAATGCAGTTGTTTGTTCTCGTTTACAATATAGTTGTAAAAAGCAATAACAACAACAGTAACTACTACTACGACTATCATTATAAAGTTCTACAACTATTACTAGCACTAATAATAATAATAATGACTACTTATAGTTATACAGCGCCTCATCTTGCAAGAAGAGACTGAAGACTTTGCAAAGACATAGTGACAGAGTGACCACATGCATAGTGACAGAGTGACATTGAAACATTCCAGACACCAACCGCCACTCTGGATAATCTCAATTCCAGAGGCTATTTAATTTCTTGTTGGTTGAAGCTATTCTGAATGCCAAAGAACTAAGAATGGTGCCATTTGTTTTCCATTCCTCTCCCAACACATCAAGACTACAGACAACATTTCTGCATGCCTAAGGAATAAGAATGGTGCCATTTGTTTTCCATTCCTCTCCCAGCATATCAAGATTGCAGACAACATTTCTGGCAATCTGAATGGAGACAGATCAGTGTCTAAATCAATATATATTCAATTTCTTTCCCCACAAGATGCCTCCTCCTCAGACAGACAAACTACCTGTTCTGTTTCCTTGGTAACAAGTACCAACCTCTGTTTTGCATTGATCCAGTATATTCACCAGTTTACCTCCGTATTGATACTGTTCCAATGATTTCCTGTGTAAGAATAAACTTGTCTACAACATAAATGATAAGACAGAGGCATAAGGAAGCCTGTCCTTGACAAGTTTTTCTCAGCATACTGGACACCAACTGACTGAGGGTTCACTGGCTGAATGAATCTTAACCCTTTGACTCCCGCACCCTGTCTGCCAGCATCCTGCATTGTCAACCATATCAGTAAAACGAAAGCTTAACTCATTGATTCCCTCACCCTATCCACCAGTTTCTTACAGGAAGTTGGTGGATAGGGTGAGGGAATCAAGGAGTTAAGTTTTTGCAGATGGTGTGCAGTGTGCGGGAGTCAAAGGGTTAATAAGTTAATACGTATTAGTTTGTAATAAGCTGAATGAATCTTAATAAGTTAATATGTATTAGTTTGTAATAATCTATCACCTAGAACTTCAACCATTAAGATCACTATTTACTGAGAATGTTTCAAACAACATACTATAAAGAGCAAGACACTTTACTTGTTAACTTTTCCATGGCTGATTGGTAAAAGGAGATGAGTTTTTCCAGCAATAATGTTTTTAAATTATCATTTTTACAGTTTAGCAGTTAGAACTAGTATGGGCATAAGAGAGAGATGGGGAAATCAGGGAAAGGCTTGTTCGTGAGAAGAGCGTAATGGGACTCGAATCATTTGTATCTGGATCATCACAGAGACATTATGCAGTATCTTAAAAGAAAGATCCCCTCTCAAACACGCAGACAGGCACATATATAATTATGTCTGATCAGTGTATGCATGCATTGTGCACGCATGCAAACACAAACACACACACACACACACACCACACACACACACACACACACACACACACACACACAGAGAGGACTGGATTTTACAGATCGATTTCTTTACTTGTAACGTGCAATATAAAATTATACAAATTTATGGAAGATAATTCATCAGGTGCTATGGAAACATGACAACAGTCTACTATAAGTTTATCATTTTACTACTACTAGTACTACTCAGGAGATATTACACACAATCAGATTTGTCTGCTTCTTCATTTCGATCTTCTTTTTCTCTCTCTCCTTTTCTTTTTCACAGTCCTTGGGAATCTTGGGAGAAAAAAAAAAGATGGTATGTTTATGTAGGAAAAATGAGTTACCAGTTATTTACTATGCAGATTTTAATTACTGTGGGTATAGTGAAAGAATGCGGGTTTGTTATCATGTTATTATGTGATGTCACGTTATGACTGAAACGTTAAATTTACAATTTATTTATTTTGAGAATAAGGGTTACTCTTCGTATGCTATAAGAACTTTTTTTTTTTTTTTTTTTTTTTTTTTAATGTGGTTTGTTTGTACATTCAAGTCAAGAAATAAAACAAACTAAACAGAATGATTCTTGAAACAAAATTTTATAAACATGTACAGACCGATGTTATTTGACGGACTATAATTTATCTGGTAACTAGCAGGTAAACAGTAGTCTGAAAAACAGCATTCAATCATAATACAATCTTTATAATAAAAATGCCTCATGTTTTCATATTTCTTAAGTTAATGAATTTGAGCTCGACAGATATGTCACAGAATCCACAATGGCATAAACATGACAGAAAAGCATTTGTATTACTATTAGGTGAATTACTATTGGCACATTAGGGTACTGATCCAAGTGTAATAAGCAATCAACTGATGGTTCCACTTCCAGAAAAAATGCTCAGTGGTCAATGAAACTGATTATTGATAAGCCAGTTCTGAAAAAGATTGAAAGTTTCTTCTAGCTAACCAGGCTAGTGGGTTTTACAATCTACTATCCAGGTATCCAGCAGCAATTTTCAGTAGCCCAACATCGGCCCCTAAAAAATAGTAGAATTTCATGTTCTCAGAGATATGGGAAGATAATGCATGAGAAAAAATCTGGCAACTTTTCCTCTTGTCCTTATCAGGCTGCCTCATAATTTTCCCTGCCAAAAGCACTACATTTACACCACCAATGCCATAAAATAAATAAGATTTGTTGCAGAATTTTGTCAAATCAAATAATTGGCTGTTCGGCATGTAATAAACCACAAGAAATAAAGCTGAATACTTTCATGAAAATGACATAAAGAGTGAAAACCTATAAGTGGGGAAAACATGAGTGGATTTTTTTCAGTAACCAGGCACTAAATATGGACCTTTTCTTAAAAAACAAAACAAAACAAAAACAAACAAACAAAAACACCCAAGACACCAACACAGTACACAATCTGTTTTATTAAAAAAAATTCTGTAAAAATTCTGTGTTCAACTGTGTATGTTTGTTCGTATCTTTATTTTATGGACCTCTGAATGACTGGAAATGGCTAATATTTTTGTATGTCTGTTCGTATCTTTATTTTATGGACCTCTGAATGACTGGAAATGGCTAATATTTTGATTTTCACCAAAACATGTAACTTGAGTCTGATCAAACACATGGTCAAATATGAGCTAACTGTGCTTTATCAAGTTCATTTTATTCTAAAACAGTCACACCAACAATACTTTTTTATCTCCTCTTCATCAACTTCCACTATAATTAAAGGTTGACAAAATATTCATGAATCCAAACACAGTTTATGTAATGAAGGTGTAAGAACTTGGTTCCAGCAAGCTTAGCTTGTACAAGCTGAATTGTCAAGTTTGCCAATATTGTTTGGGCCTGTCCCTGTCTGTGTGTGCAGTGTTGCGTTGTTTTTTTTTCTTTTTCTTTTCTTTCAATGTACATTGATGATACTTTAATATATTTATTTCCAGTATCAAAAGCCCAGTAAACCCGGAGGGAAAAGACTTGAGCAGATAAAGACACTCTGGCATACATTTGTCATATAGATCTACAAAATAACCTAATATTTGAAGTCATTAATTCCAATCACATTTAAGGAAAGAAAGAGTAACTGACAGTTGACTTTGTGAACTCCCCCCTTCTAACTTTGAAAGGAATCACTGAGACATGTCATACTTTGCAGAGATTGCTTTGTATTCTGCCTCAGTTGCATCTGTAGAAACAGTTTTAGAACTAAGTAGCTTGACACTTCCAAACAGGCTGCAGCAAGTAATCTGACGTAAAGACATTTGTTGAATCCCCAAAACCGGAAGTAAATATTACTAAATACTTCATAAACAAGAAGCCTGATAGTGATACACTTCCCACAAAAATACCAAAAGCCATGGTAAAAATTTTAATAACAAGTCAAAGCATTAACCCTTTGACTCTTGCACCCTATCCACCTAATGCAAAAGCTTAATCTTTGACCTTACCCTATCCACCAGCTTCCTGCAGGATAGGGTGAGGGAGTCAAAGGGTTAAAAGTAGTGTCAGTAAAACTGATGAAAAAAGAAGGCAAACATAAAAAAGAAATACTACTACTACTAAAAATAATAATAATAATAATATTTACTATAGTATTAAAACAAATATGAGGATGTTAAGGTTAACAGAACAATTAAGCATGCAGTAAGATGATTTCACTCCAATTCAACGCAAATCATGTTTCACATATGAACACATGAGATAGTTTAATCTTAAGCTATCATTTTGTTTGTTTACACTGCAAAAGGAAATATTAAATACAGGTCTACACTGTCATAACTCATGCAGAGCCTCTGCATTGACACTGATGCCACCAGATCAATGAAAGAAACTTAGAAGTCAATAGCAGTCAGACAATGGTCTTTTTATCCGTGTTTCAGTTCAATGCAAACCAAATAATAATATGGATAAAAATGGTGGGGGAAAAATTGTCTCTCACTGTCTCAGAGAGGGGGTGTGTGTGTGTGGTCTTTTTTCTCCCCCACAGATCATGAAGTCAGATATAAACAACAAATCAGTAAAGAAAAAGATAATCGACTGCTAAGTTTAAGAGTGTTTTTGACTTTGAATGCAGTTCAAACAGTGTCACACATCAATGATTACAAATGATTCATTTCATATATTATTTGGGTGGGAAGATACAGTTAAAAACTAAATATAATAAGCATTATGTCTTTATACAGTATTCATATTTTGCCCTGATACTTTCCTTGAAATGTATCTTGTGGGTGTTTTGTATTGTTTACAATCTTTTGATACACGACAATGACCAAATATGCATTTTTAAAGAATAAAAATTTTCTCAATGTACAAATTTCATATCTATCTATACTTTCATACATTCTGGTAGTATAACACAACACATAAAAACACCACAGAGCACACTGTCTGCACAATGATTACAATGTTCAGAGCCTGGAATTGCTAAGAAAAAAAAAAGAGGAAACTTCTAGGGGGGTCTGGGGGCATGCTCCCCCGGAAAATTTTTAAAATCAAGACTAAAATCTGTGCATTCTGAGGCATTCTAGAGACAAATTTAAAGGCATCTAAGTTCTAACACACTGAAAATCACAATGAATATCAGTCAAAAGAGTATTTAATAAACATTGGGCACAAGATCAGGATCCATCATACACAGCAGATCGTTTCAGTGTGTTCATACACAGACATATTCATCAAAACTTTTTTCTTTTCTTTTTTTTAAAGTATGGTCGTCGATTTTTTTTTAACGCGAAAAATATTTTTTTGCGCGATTTTCGATTTTGATTTCCGCGGAAATCCTCGTTTCCGCGACGAATTCCAGGCTCTGAATGTTATAGATCAACCAGCAGTTGTCCAGTTGAGCTTCCAGTCGTTGCAAATGTGCTTTACCAAACATAACTTGCATTGTTCACAATTAACTACATGACTGTTATTACATAAATGTTCAAAATTTGGTGTCATACATCAAAAAGTGTTAAACATTAAAACTTGTCAAAGTCTTCCAACAGATCTCTAGCAGTCTGTTATCACGTCACAAAAGCCACACCCCAAAATTGTTATGGCAGGAAGTTTACTAAAAGTGACGCAAATGAAAAGTAAAACCAATATTTATTTTCAGAAAAAGATATCTGATATAATGTCGTGCATCAAATCTAACAACAATTTCAGACAATATGGATCATGGAAGTCTGAAACCTGAACTTGACTGTGGTTTTCTCACAATTTTTCACACAATGACTTTTACTTTATTTGAGACTCTCAATGACAGTATACAGCGTCACCATTTTAAAGTCTCTTGAACTCTTTCTCTGTTTCCAGAAGGAACAGAAAAGGAACTTTGTTGTTGATATTACAATGAGGATGCACCTTGCTGTTGATATATTATAACCAGGTTGACAAGCTATATCAAGAATTTTTGCAATTATTTTTCAACACTCAGAAAGCTGGTGGAAAAAATGTGTAAAAAGTATACTGGTAACGCACTGGCAACATTCAAAGAGGGGTTTTGATGTTGCTGCTGTTGTTGTACAGAAGATAAATTTACAACACTATCAACACCAAACTTTACACTATCAACACCATTACTTTCCAACACCAGCATGTGATTGCAATTATTTTAAAATCATGCAAACATACAGCTCATGATTTTCTGTGGTTAAAAAAAAAAAGTAGAAATACGGATCAGACTTAACTGTCAACGAAAACTGTCCCCCTTTCTGCCCCACCAAAAAGGCATTGAGATTCACAAGTTATCAGGGGATTTAAAATTAAACAGTTTCAAAATGAAACAAACAACAATTGATACTGAAATCATCTTCTTTCGTTCAACATATGAGCAAGAGAAACATTTCAAAGACACTGCCTCACCCATTCTCACAAAATCTCATTTCAACTGCAAATATTGGAGGTAGATTTGTAAAATTACAATCTTCTAAAAAGAGAAAGTGACCGCCAGCATTCAAGCAAACAGGAACTAGAAAAACACAGAAGAAGAATCATAATGCATACTTGATACAATTTAAACAAAAAAACAAAACAAACAAACAAAAAACCAAGAGATGTATAGTTTTGGACAACTGGCCTTTATCAAGCATAAAAAAGATATATCAACTAAAGACAACAAAGAATAAACCTATCCCATTAGTCACTTAGCAGAAAAAAAATAATCGAGAAGTTCCATTAATTTAGCATTCAGGAGGAGAAAATGGCAAATGTGTATTGCGGTAAAGTAATGAGGAAACTGGGTCCGAGACAATTATAAAAACTGAAAAGGAACCAGAAAAAACATGAAAAAAGAGTAAGAATGTGTATTCAATACAACCAGACAAGATAGGCACAATGTATAAAAATGAAATAAACAAGTAAATAAACGAATAAAGCAATATATAAAAACAAAAATAAGTAAATACATGAATACATAAATTTATAAATAAATAAAGGAGGGAATGCTCATTTCACAGTGTCTTGCTTGTTTCAGGTCAGTTTGACTCCCCCCTCCTTCCCTTGCACAATATCTAATGATGATTAAATCAAGTAACAGATAAATAATGCAAGCAATAGTGATGATCTGGTATTATTATTAGTAAGTATGGCTACTTAGCACAACTGACTTTATGCAAAATGGTTAAGATTGAAATTTATGGACCATAAAATCGCTAGTTCTATCTCAGTATCTGTGTTTCTGGTAATATTTTTTTTACGCATGTCCACTTTTTTTTGTTATGTCCACTTCAATTTTTTCTAAACATTCACTAAAAACAAATTCACATGAGTAAGATGCACCTGAAGTGGCTGAACAGACACATGCTGTCAATTGAGAAAAACAAATACGGTCCATGGGGGATAATGTTTCCTTTGTGGTGTTTACTTAGCACATGTGATGTGTTTTACTGTGTGTTCGTTCGTTCTTTGATTTAACGTCTTTTAATAATTAATAATAATTACAATATTTATATAGCGCAAAATCTTGATAAAATCAAATCTAAGCGCTGAAGCAGACACACACGCAAGCACGCACGCATGCACACACACGCACGCACGCACACACACACACACACACCCACACACACGCATGGCTATAAATGGGAGAAAGAATAAAAGCAATAAAAGCAAGAATAAAAGCAATGGAAAATTATAGAGAGCATAGCATATACAATTATATATTATAACCATGTGATTCCCTCCGAGCGGAGACAGGCTGCAGAGGGAGGGGGGGGGGGGGGTTGAGTGAGGTTAGGATTTTATGCGGAGGAGAAAAGGTGAGTTTTGAGAGCAGACTTGAAGGAGACAAAAGTAGGTTGCTGACGGACTGAGAGAGGAAGTTTGTTCCAGGAGAGTGGACCAGAAACAGAGAAGGCTTGTGGACCATAGGTATTGAGCTTAGTGCGTGGAAAGCGAAAAGTCAGAGGATCAGAGGCAGAGCGGAGGGTACGTGAGGGAACATAGATCTCAAGTAGGCTTGACAGGTAATCGGGGGCTGCGTTATTGAGGCTTTTGTAGCACATGGTGTCTAGTTTGTACTGTATGCGCTTTGATACAGGGAGCCAGTGAAGTTGTGCCAGGAGAGGAGATATGTGGTCAGCTTTTTTCTTTTTGAGTACAAGGCGTGCAGCATTGTTTTGAATGCGCTGTAGGATGTGAATGGTGGAGGCAGGAAGACCAGACAGGAGTGAATTGCAATAGTCAATGCGAGACATTATGAAGGAGAGAACGAGTTTTGCAGTTGTTTCGACAGAGAGATACTTCCTGATCAGCCTTATACGATGGAGATGATAGTAGCAGGATCTGGCAGTTTGAGAAACAAAGTTGTTCATGGAGAGGGTAGAGTCAATGCAGACACCAAGGTTTTTAGCTGAATCAGAAATTGGGACTGATGTGTTACATAATGGGAGAGAAAGAGGAGGCAGCTGAGAAAGTTTCTGACGGGTGCCAATGAGGATAGCTTCTGTTTTGTCGTCATTAAGCTGAAGTCTATTGTGTGTCATCCAGTTCTTAATGTCCGAGTAACACTCAGTGGTGCGAGTCAACAGGCGCTGTATATTATCAGGTGAGTCACTGTCTTGAAGTTGGGTGTCATCAGCATAGAAGTGGTGTTTTATAGAATGGGAGTTGATGATGGTGGACAGGGGGGAGGTGTAAAGAGTGAAAAGAACAGGGCCAAGGACAGATCCTTGTGGAACACCACAGGTCAGGTATGCAGGTTGAGAGTGCCATTGATGAGAACGGTTTGTTTTCTGTTGGATAGGTATGAAGTGAACCAAGACAGAGCAATGTCAGAGATGCCAAAAGTATGATGAAGTCTAGAAAGGAGAATACCATGATGAATGGTATCAAAGGCTGCAGACAGATCAAGGAGTGTGAGGAGAGAGACTTTGCCAGTATCAGTTGCAAGGAGGAGATTGTTGAGAATGTGTAGTAGGGCAGTTTCAGTGCTATGGCACTGGTGGTAGGCTGACTGGAAAGGATTGAGGAGATTGTTGGCAGACAGGTGAGAGTTCAGCTGGTTGAGGACGACTTTTTCAAGGAGTTTTGACAAGAAAGAGAGATTAGAGATAGGCCGGTAATTTTTCAGTTCATTTGGATCTAAATTGTGTTTCTTGAGGAGAGGGTGAACAATAGCAGACTTGAAAGAATCTGGGACAGTTCCAGTTTGAAGAGAAGTGTTGATGATGTCAGTGATGAATGGGAGGAGAGTAGGGAGACAGTCGGCGTAGAGAGAACCTGGAAGAGGATCCAGTTCGCAGGTTTTGAACGACATGGATCTGATTGTGTTGAGAATTTCTTCTTGTGAGACTGGGGTAAAAGTAGTAAGAGGTGTGCCAGAGAAGGAAGGGTCAGGTGGGCATGGTTGACAGGGTGTCCTGTCAAGCCTGTCACGAAGAGTTTGTATTTTGGTGGTGAAATACTTGGAGAATACAGATGGGAGTTCTTCATTTGTATGTTTTGTTGGGAGAGGTAAATCTTTTCGTGTGCCAAGGAGATGATTCATGGTTGTAAAGAGTTCTTTTGAAGAAGAGGCATTCAGGATTTTGGTTTGGAAATAGCTTGTTTTTGCTGATGCAATGAGGGTGGATACTTTTGTTTTAGAGGCTTGGAAAAGTTGCCTGTGTACAGTGAGTTTGGATTTGCGCCAGCGGCACTCTGCTCTGCGGCGGGCACGTTTTGCACAGGCGATCTCATGAGTGAGCCAGGGGGTAGGGGGGCAGTCAGGTAAAAGACGGGTTGTGGCTGGAGCATGAGTGTCCAGAAGATGGTGGAGAGTAGTATAGAATTCATCGGCAAGGTTATGTGACTTTTCAGAAAGGAGACGGGAGGCATCAGATGAAAATGTGGAGAGGTCGATAGATTTGAGATTGCGTCGAGTCACTGTGCGCATGGTACGGGAAGGAGGAGAAATGTCGAGAGAACAGAGAATTGCAGAGTGGTCAGATGGAAGGGCTGAAGTTAGACGGGTAGAAAGAACTAAGCAGTTGTCAGTAGCGGAATTGTGGTGATCACGAGAAATGATCCAGTCAAGAATGTGACCTTTTTGATGGGTTGGTTCAGAAATGTGTTGAGTCATATTGTGATTGGACAGAGAGTTGATGATATGTCTTGTGTCATAACGGTGAGTGTTGTCATAGTGGACATTGATGTCACCTAGAATGATGAGATTTCCAGGTAAGAGGCAGTAGTGGTCAAGCAATTGGTCAAAGTCAGAGAGAAACGTGGATGTGGTGAGTTTGTTGGCAGAGCTAGGTGGGGGTCGATAGACACAGGAGAAGGTGATGGGGTGAGGGGTGGATTGGAAGGATACTTCAACGTGCTCGAAAGAAGGATGGGAGAAAGGCAGAGACTGCGAGAAAGATAGGCGGGAATGGAGTGAGTCGTTGTAGAGGATGGCGATACCGCCACCTCGGGATGAGCGATGGAAAGAAGCCAGCCTGTAACCACTCGGAGTGAGGCTAGCATGTATAGGTTCGTGACCAAGGGGGTTAAGCCATGTCTCTGTGATAAAAGCAATGTCAACACTATAAGTATTAGACGGGTGTGTGTGTGTGTGAGATTGTGTTTAAAAATGCTGTACCCACATAGGACAATAGTACCAGTCAAAATACACAGGAAAAAAAAAAAAAAAAAAATGCAATGAGATACAAAGGAAATCAATTTTTTCCTGGATCTTGGCATGACCTTCAGCTGGCTCTAAAGGACCACCCTGGGGACCCAAACACTGATTCATGAACCAGAGGCTGAAACTTTTAGCTTCTCATTCTCAGTGATGATTGAGAAAACTTTGAGGAAACGGACTTGTGAGGATGAAGATGATGATGTGGTTCATCACAGTAATAGGAAATTTTTCATTTATCAAACAAGGCCAGTAGAGTGCTGTATACTGTGATGATCACTTTCATGTTAGACAATGGACAGATCACCAGTGTTTGAAAGTCGAAAGCATTTAAAAAGTAACACCGCAACAACAACAACAAATTTTTTAAAATCAATAATCAATACAACGTTAGCAACAATACTACCTTTACTTCTAAGTCACCTTTCATAAAAAAATTGGGAGCACTGTCACATGAATAGCCAAACTCAGTTCAGTGGGTTTTTTTACATTTGTCTATGAAAGCCCATGTCAAATAGTTGTGCCATACTCTGTACTATCAGCTAAGCAGAAAAGGTAAGATTCGCTCCTTCCTTTCCACTGATGCTGCCAACAAGCTTGCTGTCTCTTTCATACTATTTAGACTGGACTATTGTAACTCTCTATTCGCAGGTCTCCATGACAATCAACTATTTAAACTTCAGCGCATACAGAACCACGCGGCTCGCCTTGTTCTCCGCAAGCCCGGGCGCGAGAGTGCAAAATCTCTGCTTAGAACACTTCATTGGCTCCCGGTAAAGGCTAGGATTCAATATAAAGTTGCCTGTCTCTGCTTTCAGTGTACCTATCACGAGAACATGCCATCCTATCTTGCCAACCTCCTGCAGGGTTACAAACCTTGAACGCTCCGTTCTTCTGACACCTCATTGTTGACTGTTCCTCGCTTCTCTCTAGACACCTTTGGTAAAAAGTCTTTCTCTGTCTTTGGCCCAAATGTATGGAACTCTCTACCACTGTCTCTCAGAAAAACTAAGTGTTTCTCAACCTTCAAACGGCACCTGAAAACCCACCTCTTTCAAACTCATCTAACCTGAAGAGCCTTAGTTTGCAAGTCTGTCATCAGACTAATCTCTCCTGCCTGTATAACAGTATTTTGTATAAGGGCCTATAGAGCGAGGTGTGTGTGCGTGCATGTGTGTGTGTGTGTGCATGAGTGACCATGTGTGTGTATCACTGTATGTGTACAGCTGAGGAGGGGATAGGGGAGAAATTGAGTGGGAAAGAGACTGAAATACTTTTAAGAATTAAAAAAATTTTTTTTTTTATCTTTGTATGTAAATTGTGATGTATGATATGTGAATAGTTTATAATTTGTGAGGTACTTTTGACTGTCAAGGTGTTAATGCTGTAATACTGAAGTTATAATGTTTTTCCTGTATATGAATTAGAATTTTTCTGTTTTTATCTTCATTCAAAACATTGATTATAATTTTATGTACTACTATTGCATGCACAAACACACACACACGCATGCAAACATAGCACACGCATACACACTCACACACATTCTTATATACACACACACGCACAGCAACGCACACACACACGTACACACACACATATGCAAGCACACACACACACGCAGCAATATATATAAACACAGTATGCCTCTTTATTCATATGAAAAATCTGTTAATCTTTCTTCATTACATAAGTCAGTGTTTAAATTTTAATATTCTATGTCTTCTTACTTGTATAGCTTTAATGTTTGTTGTTATCTTACTGTGTAGGTAATTGTGAACATTTTTTTATCACCTTTTGCCTTTCTTGCGAAATGTAAAGCGCTGGTGAGCATGTTTTTATATGGAATATGCGCTATACAAATAAACATTATTGTTATTATTGGCTTTTGTTTGTTTTCTCTTGTTCTGGTTTTGGACTGTGTTGCTGCTGTTATATGCCATAAAACATGGCAATTCTATTATTTGAAAACTACCAAATAGAAGAGAAAAATGAAAACTTTCATCATCATCATCATGTGCCCTGCTGCATGGCGTTGGCAATCATGGCCGTCCATGTTGCTGCAAGTACATCTCCCACCCTCTCTGTCCTCAGCCATCCTGCAAGTCCATCCAGTATTTTCTCCCTGGGTCTACCTGGTGTTCTCTTTCTCTCCAGCTTTCCTGTTATGACTAGGTGCTCTAATTTCTCTTTCCTCATAAAACGTCCTCTAAATGTTGCTTGTCTTTTCCTAATCTTCTTTATCAATTATTTTGTGTCTGCCTCTTTCAAGACTGTCTCATCTGTCTTCTTTGCTGTCCATGGAACTCCCAACATTCTTAGAAACATTTCAGTTGCCTCAATTTCGTTCTGACTTTGGTTTGCGTGTTGACTGTCCACGCCTCACAACCATACTACAGTATCGGTTCTATATAATACCCAAGAACTCTCTTCCTGATGTTAAATGACAGGCATTTGTTGGTAAGAATGCTTTTCATCTTCTTCAATGCTGTTCTGGCTTGGCCGATTCTGCTGCCTATTTAGTATTTTTGATGTCCATCTGCCATCTGGTGAGATGACTGTTCCCAGATATAATTTAAATTTATCAACATGTCTCAAAGTTGTGCCATTTGCAGTTATTTTGCACGAGGGGATTTCTGTTGGTTTTTTTTTTCTGATTACCATAACTTCAGTCTTCTTGCTCTTTAGCTCCAGCCCTTTACTTTTGCTTTCTAATAGTTTTGTTATTATATTCCCAAGGTTCTGTAGGTCTTTTTCATTTTCTGCAATAAGCACAGTGTCATCTGCGTAATGAATGTTGTTCATCATTTTTCCTCCAACCTTTATCCCTGGGCACTTTCTGCATTTCTCACGATGATTTCACTGTAAAGTGAAAAAAAAATCTGGTGACAGAACACAACCCTGCCTGAACCCTCTTTAGATATTTTGGAAAGAGCTTATATGCATTGTTTTCTGTTCTCATTGCTGCTGTTTGTTCCCAATACATATTTCTGATTATTCTTAGATCTTTTCCATCAATATTGAGCTTTTGTAGCTGGTTGCTCAATTCTTCATGTCTTATCCAATCAAAAGCCTTGATATGATCAACAAAGCATAAACCTTTAAAACTTCATAACTTCAATGCCATTCTGAGGAACCCGCTTCCACACAGATGTGTTTGTCCAAAAACTGATGTGTCATAGTGCTCTGTTGGAATGTTCTCCAATTCTCCGAATGATGGAGCCTGACTGATGACTACAAAAAAATAAAATAAAATAAAATAAAACCTTGTCATGTTGCTATCCATAGGTTGAACTGCTGCCTCAAGTTGCATTTTTTCCTTTTCTTTTCTTTTTTTTTACCTATATGTTCCCATATATATAACCAATAAGGAAGTGAAAACCCGAATCGAAAACGCCATCGGGCCCTATGAAGACCTGACCTTGGTGAAAAGACGCAAACTGAAGTGGTACGGGCACGTCACACGATCATCTTGCAGGGAACAGTTCAGGGAGGGAGACGAAAAGGCAGACAGAGAAAAAGATGGGAAGACAATATCAGAGAGTAGACAGACCTTGAATGGAATATCATTCTGCGGAAAGCTGAGGACCGTGAGTAGTGGAGGAAGTTGGTTGCAAAATCTTCAGTGGTGTCCCAACCAGACTACGGGACTGATGATGATGATGTTCCCTTGTTTCAACTTACAAAAGATGGACCTTTATCTGGCCACTTGTTCTCATTCTCTGTAACCATCAGTGTAAATGCAGGACAACTTTTTTTTTTTTTTTAAATCAAATTTCAGGCAACTAGCCCTTGTTCTGTTCACATGCCATATAAGAGGAAATCGAAGATGAAGCTAATACTTAAAATCAATCTGCTAGCTGTATGGTGTAGGGAGGCAATGGTGCATGACATACTTCATAGACCTTGCTCTAGTCTAAGCAATTACTGCTGATAGTAGTTACTCAATCTGAGATCACAGTTTTGTACAATGTTTTGATACTGATTCTCTGAATGATTATTTCTGATGCTGAAGAGGCTTTTGCTTTTACCCTGTTTCAACCTGATGTTTTTCTTTTTAAAGTAATTAATGAAGATACTATAGATTTAGTAGATGCTGAGTTCTTGTACTAGTGTATCAGAATCCCAATAACTGGCCACTCCCAGTCTAACCACATCATCATAACTAGATTACCTGAATGCATGCCTTCTTTATTTACTGACTTTTTTTTTTTTTTTAGACTTTAAGATTAATAATAGCAATAAGAAAAGCTTGATTATTTGATTTTTCTTCTTCTTATAATTCAACATAAAAAGATTGGTAGATTTTATGCAAATATGAGAGATCCTGGGTTCCCCCAGCAAAACCAATTTTTTGC
This sequence comes from Monoplex corrugatus, assembly GCA_030674185.1. Taxonomy (NCBI): domain Eukaryota; kingdom Metazoa; phylum Mollusca; class Gastropoda; order Littorinimorpha; family Ranellidae; genus Monoplex; species Monoplex corrugatus. The sequence goes on along the minus strand of JAPXFY010000022.1, from coordinate 33,355,805 downwards.
AGGCTAGCTGGCAGAGTCATGGACTTAAGATCTAATACCTTGAGTTCAATCTCAGCCTGCCCATATTAATGTTTACATCATTCTGGTGGTGTCAGCTTAATGTTTCATAGATCCCTCTTCCCTCTTTCCCCATTTCAAGACCTTGCCAGCGCATAGGGTTTTGTGCAGGCATCAGTAGTCTTGTCAGATAACTGCTGGCAGATTTGGGTGGAACGCATATGGAGTTTTCCGAGTGCAGTGAATCCCTCTTAAACAAACTACAAGTTTATGCAAACAGTAAAAGAAAAACATATGTATCTATCACCTTTATGCATATATTTCCGTTAAGTTCAAGTTTATTCAATATTTTTACTTATTTACAAATAAAATGTTACTCTACAGATATACTGTTTTCTCTCTTTTGAATTGTTGTTATGGGATTTTTTTTAAAGTTAAAATCGAGCCTGGTTTCTTTGTGTGGTGCAGTGTATGTGTGCAGTGTGTGTGTGTGTTATATTCTGACAGTGTATTTATTAATTGTAATGTTGTTAACAGAATAAGTCTGGTATATTTCAAGATGGAGTGCACTGCTAAATGCCAGTGTCAAATAGAGATGGACAAAAGGGGTTGTCTGGAGGGATCAAACTAAAACTGCCCAAAGATTACATAAAAACAGAATCAAGAGACAAAAGAACCAACGACCTTACAAGCAAGATGGGAAAAGGAAAGAGATCTATACTGAGAGAATATAGGCCTAAATGTTTGGATGTCTGTCTTGCTTTGTGTGTATGTGTACTTGTACTTTGGGCCATATAGGTTAGGCTATATATATGGCAGTTAATCATAATTGGACCTACTTTAACAGGCTACTTATAGTTCTAATAGGGCCTATTTTAACCCTTTGACTCCTGCACCTTGTCCCCCAGCATCCTGCAATGCCAGCCATGCTAACAAAGCAAAAACTTTACCCTTTGATTCTCTCACCCTGTCCACTTGCAGGAAGCTAGTGGATAGTGTGAGGAAATCAAAGGGTTAAGTTTTTGCAGTTGGTGGATAGGATGCGGGAGTCAAAGGGTTAACAGGCTACTTACAGTAGTTCTCACGAAGTTAGGCCTACATAAAAGTGCCTCAGGTCTGCTTTGTAAACAGACTCTGAAGTAGCCCTACCCCATGAGAAATGGAAATTTTGGAAAAAAAATTCTTTTTTAGCTTTGCAAGACAAAGAACATCTTCAATGTGTGTATGATTTTTGTCTACTTATTTTCTTTTATTTTGCTGTTTATCTGACTTTTAGTAATTTGTTTTGGACGGTATGTGTGAGTGTACTATTTATGTGTGTGTATGCAATTTAAAATAATACACTAAACTTGTGAAGCAAAAACTACATAACGGGGCGAAACACTAGAGTTATTTCGTATTTACAGTGTAATCTGCAGCAAGTCAAAAAACAAAACAAAACAACAAAAAACAAGCCCCACGAAGCATATTTCTTCAAGTCTACTGCCTGTACCACCCTTCCACCTCCACTCTACCCCCAATCCACCCCAGCCTTTCCCTCTTTCTCATGACAATGCGAGACAAAATGCCACTGTGGAGTAAAATCAATAAACCAGCACAACACACTGTCAAAAGCCAGTCGGAATGTCTAATGATCGCCGAACTACCCCACCTTTGGCTCTACCCCGCCGGCCGTCCCTTTCCCAGTCTAGATACTAGCTTCCGATTTGCCACTCGACAGGTTGCAGAGGGAGATGCGCTGAACGGTTTGGCTGATAAACGAACGCATGCTTTCTTTCCCCTATTCCCCCTTTCCCATCAAGTGGATGATTAGGAGAAATGCAGTGCACTCACCTCTCAAACACGGGTCAGACGACAGCAAGTCGTTCAGATAACCTGGCGGATCGCCGTACCAGAATACCCACAACTCTTTGTTATATGACAGCTGGTCACTGGGATTTAATCTGAGTTCTGAATTTCTCAGGACTCGACGCCAGACACATAAGATGTCATTCTGAAGGCATTTTGTGTATGCCGTAAGCACGGGGTCATCCAACTGGTCAACCCCCGCATTATCCACAATTAGCCGGCGCCATCTTATCCCACAAAGGTCCGTCTGCAAAAGAAACAATACTTCCGATGCATTGATTGTGACATAGGCTTAAATGATGATCGCTGATGTTAACTTACACTAAAACACTTACGGCCAGCTAATCGGCAAATCGCGATATAGTTTCTCGGTTATTATCGAACTTAGATCAATAGAATAATAGACTCACTGGCTGACAGAGTAACACTACCAGGTGACATTTAGTCAAGTTCTGGATCTAGTTAGCGTGCAAATAGTGCACACTGCCTTTTACACCATCAAATGCTACAATAGTAATGCACAATTATTAGGTGAAGAAAGGCAAATCTAAGGACGATCCTCTCAACAGATCGACATACCACTGCATTACATCCTCGAACAATAGCCACAGATAAAGAGTCCTATTTAAAATCATAACTTACCAAAACGAAGAGATTGGTGTAACAATCCTCCAGGGTACAACCGTTTCCAGTCGGATTTGGGTGACTCATGGTCACTCCATGTCTTGTTCAGCCCACAGTATATCCAATGTTGCTGCTATGGTGCACAATCGACCACAGACTCAGAAAATTTTGTTCATTATTAGATGCTCAGCATAATATGGCGACACGGGAATATGGCCGCTTCTCTCCGAGCTGCACAACAAGGCGGTAAGGATTACTCTTAGTGATTGGCCAGCTCCAGTCACATGGTGCTTGACCTACTTCTGGGAATCATGGCAGCCTGCAGATTTCAAGCGAAGAAAGCAAGTTAAACTCATCTCATTCTGCATTTGCTGCAAGGAATATATTTGATAGTTGTAGATGTCTAACCGGACGTGTTTACCGTATTTCAAACTGTGAACTGTTGTTTTATTGACCCTGTTTCAACGGCATTTCTTCATTTTAAAAATGCTAACAAGATCAGTGTTGTGAAAGTGAAAGAAGCATGGGTGGTACCAGCATGAGAAACTGTTCTTGCATGTTTATGGGTAGATCTTTACCAAATTGGGATCAAAGTGTCGATCATTTGCGAGTAATCTCGGAAAAGAACGCGCCAAGGTTAGCGAAAAAGGAACACATAGTAAGAGAGCTTTATTATCATTCTTGGGGGGGGGGGGGGGGGGGGGGAAGCGTACTTAAGCGGGTCTTTAATTATCTCAAACTTACGATATAACAGATAAGTAGAGAGCGACATTCTGATTATGGGGAATGATATTGCTATAAACCATATTATTTTCAGGAATACCGAATTAAAGTCTAACACATACTCCAAGTTGGGAAGGGTCATCATGACCTTGGAAAGAACAAAATGTGTATCAACCTGTGGGGGAAAAAATCTAAATTACTTCAAGTGTGAAGAAAATCATGTTGATAAAGTAAAAATGAAAATAAGTTAGTATATCAATTATTTCCTGTATAGCTGTTTGAAACTGCAAAAAGGGAGCTGAAGTATGAAACTGCTGATGGGCTGAAGTAGGCAGGTGAGCCTCTGTACTGGTAGTTAGGGGAAAACACTTAAAAGTTGTAGAGGAAAAAGTCACGGTAAAGAAAAATTTGTGACAACTTTTCTTTTTCGGAGAAAAAGCTTTAAACAAATGAAACAAAACAAAGCAAAACAAAAACAAAGTTCAGATATGCTCAATTATAGGAAATTATGGAAAAATTTCTTTTACCCCTCTCTCACTCTCTCTCTCTCTCTCTCTCCCTCCCCTCTCTCTCTCTCTGATGGGCATGATAGTCAAGTGAAATTGTCAGACTTACAATGAGAAGGTCCTAGGCTTGATCCGACTAAACACCTCCACATAGTGGGTAAAGGTGGGATATTTTCTACATCTTCCATGTCAGCATGTGTGCAGACCTTAAAGATCCTGTAAGTTAGTGTAAGTCATGTCAGTGGCTGGCTTATGGAAAATAGAAAGCACCCAGCATACAAGCAATGGCAAATTTGAAAATGGTCCTTAGCTAATAACTTTGCCATTGGAAAGTAAAGTTTTATCATTAATATCTCTCTCTCTCTCTCTCTCTCTCTCTCTCTCTCTCTCTCTCTCTCTCTCTCTCAAACCTCTATCTGCAGCATAACAAAGGAATATTTCTATACAAAATGATGAATGGGCAAGCTCCAGATAATATAACCATTTTCTTGTCTATAAATGTCACATGCAGCAAGAGCAAAATGACTGTCCCCATCCCAAGAATCAATCTCTTTAAATCAGCCTCATATATTCAGGAGCTAGTGTCTGGGTCATACAACTAGAAAACTTGAGAGAATGTTCCAGTTTCACAAGATTAAAACAGAGGTATCTAACACGTCATGAATTGATGAGCTATTCTGCTACCTAACATTCAGATTAATCATTAAGTATAACATGTTTAAACTTTTTTGGTATGAAAACTGTAATGTGTAAAGTCCTCTTTAAGCAAGGGCTGGATGTAAAAAAGCATATGCATCACTTGTTTTACGCCCTTGTAAATAAAATTTGTTTTTGTTCTCTGTCTGTCTCTCTGTCTGTCTGTCTGTCTCTCTCTCTCAATGAGCAGTGACTGAAAGTGGTACGGAATGTATTGAATGTTCTTAAAGAACAAACTCCCTCTCTGCAACAGATGAATAAATAAAGGAAACTGTTTCCTCTGGTAGTGGTTTGTGTCACTTTCATGAGCATCTTTAAACCCCAGGTTGCAAAAACCAGGGCAAGTTGACACTGAAACCACCCCTCCTTTTTTTTTTTTTTTTTTTTTTTTATCAAAACAAAGAACAAAATAATAGTTTCTGTACAAAATGGACGTTATTCTTCCTCTCCTCAACCTCCCTGAAACGGCTAACATGCGAACTAATTACAGTCAACAATTTAACCCTTCGACTCCCGCACACTCTCCATCGACTGAAATAACTTAACCCTTTGACTCCCTCACCCTATCCATCGACTGCAAAAACTTAACCCTTTGACTCCTTAATCCTGTCCACCAGCTTCCTGCAGGAAGCTGGAGGATAGGGTGAGGGCGTCAAAAAGCTTCGATTTTTGCTTTACTAGTATGGTTGGCAATGCAGGATGCTGGTGGACAGGGTGCGGGAGTCAAAGGGTTGAAAGAATGTTGCAGTCTTTGTACTCAGAAGCGAGAGAATAAGATTTAGTTTTGAATGCAAATCTGTGAATGCATTTAGCTTGTTTGTAAACATGGACGGGGTTATTTTTTTTGCTGGCAACACAGTGACAGCCCCGATGTGGCCCACATCAATCAAGGTTTTAACAATATGAAATGAATTGAATTGAATTTGGTTAATAAGCAACACATAGTTGAGCTGTTTTGAAGTAAATGTTCGTAGATTTTGGACCATCTGGTCCATATAAAACCTACATACAAACAGGTACAAAAATCGTTTTTGACACACTTTGTTCTGTTTTATAGACATTCACTCATGCAAACACACACACACACACACACACACACACACACACACACACACACACACACACACACACACACACACACACACACACACACACACACACACACAACACACACACACACATCCTTGTGAATCAATATAAGGCAATCTCTTAAAAAATATATAAAAATATGATAGCGGCAAAGATACGCCATAGCCCTGATGTCATAGATGAGTGACGTGGTAAAAACCTCAACTTTTGTCGGAGTAAGTGTCATGAGGGCGATGTCCCATTTCGTTTCCCTCAGTACCTTACGTTCTGAGCGGCTGAACGGGAACGGGTACTCGTACCCACTCAACTCTGGGTGAACTGGATGCTGCGCGCTCCAAGTTTTTTAAGCCCTAAAAGACAGAGAGATGAGAGAAAAAGAGGGGGGGGGGGGGGGGGAGGAAGATTGACTTGAAAAAGCGAACTTTAATAAATATGATACCTGTATCAAGTTTTTTTTTTAAATCCTCATTAATTTCTCTCTTAAAACGTTTCTTACGAGAAAGGAAAAGAACCATACATGCAGACACACACACACACACACACACACACAACACACACACCACACACACACACACACACACACACTACACTTACACACGCACGCACGCACGCCCCACACACACCACACACACACTCACTCACACACACACACATACACACACACACACACACACACACACACACACACACACACTCACACACTCCCCACACACACACACACACACACACACACACACACACACACACACACACACACACCTTTGATCCCAAACTTGGATGGGGCTCTGCTTAGGCATCTTATGACATTCTTATTTGTCGATCTGTTTTCACGTCGGATTTGACAGTATTATACCCCAGATTTAAATAAAAGCAAACAAAAATTACACGGTTTTGAAGAAAACAAAGGCTTAAACACAGTAGTAAATAAACGCGCCAGTAGGTTAATTAGTGCATTTCTTCTGTACGAATTACGCTACGAGACGGATATCACTTTAAAAAAATTCATTGTCTTCGCAAAGAGCAACCAAGTTCAGGAGTAGGCTGAATTAAAAGTGTTATTTTACAAACTTGAGAACTACTGAGGTCAGTGTAAACATCGGCATGATGTGAAACGATTTTTTTTCTCAGTGCAAGATGAGTTGCCTTTTCTTTTCTCTTCAACGAAAAGTGATCGAACAATCAAATAAAGAAAGAAAGAAAAAAGACTATTTCTCTCTAACTTGTATAAAAGCAAAACTGAAGGGTTGGGGAGGAGTAGGAGAGTTTAACCCTGGAAACAAACTAGTTTGACTTATTCTACTTCAAGCACAACACCAGCACCAACAATTATGACAAGTGCGAAGGCAAACAAATAGATACGTTATGCTGTCAATAGAAAAATATAATACCACAAACCCTCCTGTGGAACAAAACACAGTCAAAGAACAGGCATAATAACATAATAGCTGACCAGACGGGCATGAATATTCTTTGTCGTTAAGACTTGCATGCGATTTGCAGGATTCCAGTCTTGAAAACTGGCTGATCTTCATTTTCTACTTTTATCTATTTGTACCGTCATGGCTGATATCATTCCAATTTATACCAGTCCTAATACGCAGTCATGTTTATCACCAAAAACAACTTGCCATATGAGTTCATGAATGATGGTGTTACAAACGAGACGGCTGGATAATCGGTGGTAAATCATTCGTGTATAGTGCTGTTCTCCAAACTCATTTGTAATCATTGCGTATCATATATTTTACAAGACCTAGAGCGTTAATATATATACAGAACCATAAATGTATCACATACGCGCATCAGATACACATGAACAAACATACATGAACGTATATTAGTAATGTCTAACCGTACACAGAGCGATAAATACAGCATAATCAAATAACAGAACAAGTTACATTATCAGCAAGATAGTTCATTCCACTGTAGTTATACACAGATTACACAGTAATCGCTGCTCGCTACGCGATTGACTTCATCAGAACTCGGAGTGTGACACTGAGCACACAGTACGGTCAATGATTCATGGATGACAATGTTACTCGAAACAAGTGACAATGTTGGTTGCCCATCGGATAAATACACCCATCAGATAAATACCGTCAACATGAACCCTCCAGCACGTTTCCAGACTCGATTCCAATGCACAATTAATACGAGTAGAATATAGAAACGATCGCTGAGGACTGTAGGCCTACGTAAAGAAAACAATAAAGAAATAGATAACGAGCTTCATATTTACTGGTTACACTGTACTATATGACTGCAAGTGCATCCTCAATTTCTTCATTTTTGTTGTTGTTGATTTTTGTTTTTTGTCACAATGGGATTTTTCTGTTTGAAATGTGGGCCACTTTCAGCAGAAACGCACATCGCCATACTATGCCACCACTCTGTTTGTATGCACGTTTTGAAAGTATGAAAGTGGATTTTTCTACGGAATTTTGCCAGGGACAACTCTTTGTTGCCGAAAAATCTTTAACGTGCGCTACAAAGTGCATGCTGCACAATGGACCTCAGTTTACCGTCTCACCCGAAAGACTAGTGCCTAACCATCACTCAAGGTCCAGTGGAGGGGAAGAAAATCCCTATCCGACCGTGAATCAAGCCTGGGTTTATCGCATCTCAGGTTGGTACAGGGCCACATACTCTACCCGTAATACCGTTGAAGTTGCTTTGGTGACAGAGTGAAGGACTATCCCATACATAGGCTGGTGGACATAAGGGTTAGCCTTGTGGTCAACCAGACAGCTACGGGCATAAATACTACCGCTTTAAAAGAACAAAAAAAGAAAGCTATAGTCTGGTGTATCTAGGCCTGCAATTATACTGACGGAGATCACAGTCAGTACTGAAGCTCCTCCGATAGCCCAAGTTAACCAGAAGCTTGGAAAGTTGAAGAAAAGTAATAACACGTTTCTCCTTGTCTTTATCGACTTGTGATAACGTAGCCGCCCATTTTCTTCAAAACCAGCCAACTAAAGATAATATGAAATAAAAGAACAAAGGAAGAAAACAAACCAACAAACAAAACCACCCAAACCAAACAAACCAACTGAACAAACAAATCAACAAACACATACAAAGATGAAAATAACTATTAACAACAAAGTTTTTTTTTTTTAAACCAGTTGTATTATCTTTTATCAGTTTCGTTCTATCACAAACTAAAATTCGCTATAATAGAAATTCTTCATCTGTCTAAAATGATAAACTACACACCATATAACCATATTACCTTGTCTGTTTTGTGAGGGTTATATGTCACAGATTGCCTGATTAATCATATTGTTGCTTTGAACATACCATCATGTAGGCCTAATCTGACATGATATTTCTGCACATCATCTGAATTTCTGTTCATTTCAGTTGTAAACACTTCCGAAACACTTCTAACCGACCATAAGGAAACATGAACATTCTTACAACCTCCAATTTTTGCAGAACTCGGACACGTGTCAGAAATGAGTCCAGCCATACGTGGAGTCCTCCAAATAGATGGGACAGACTATTCACAACTGAAGAGTTCACTTACCTAGGCAGCACTGACAGACACAACGGAGGAGCAAGCAGTGGCGTCAAGAGCCATCTCGGCAAAGCCATTACCTCCTTCAGAATGCTAAACAATATGTGGAGTCCACCCACTACAGCATCAAAACCAAGCTGAGACTGTATCAGAGCTTGTGTCCTCTCCATCCTACTCTACAGCTCAGAATTCTGGAGGATAACAGAAAGCAGTCTTACCAAGAGAACACCAGGTAGACCCATGGAGAAAATACTGGACGGATTTGCAGGGTGGACGAAATAGAGAGGGTGGGAGATGTATTTGCAGCGACAAGGGATAGATTCGTGTGGAGGGCCATGATCGCCAACGCCATGCGGCAGGGCACATGATGATCATGATCATGATCATGATCACGATGATGATGATGGTGATGATGATGATGAGTCTTACCAAGCTATCAGCTATTCACACAAACAAACTATGAAGAATCATACGAATCTTCTGACCGAGCATCACCTCCAGTCAACAACTAGTTAACTGATCCAATCAAGAGAGTATGGACATTATCAGAATCATAGGAATCGTCTTGCCCAGCATCATCTTCAACCAACAGGAGAGTATGGGCATTATCATCATGAAAAGACAACGGAGATGGATTGGACATATCATCTGAGGATTTATATAACATTACTCGGCCTGCCCTTCACTGGACACCACAGGAAGGATGTAAAAGAGGACCCAAGAACACTGGCAACGGACAACAAGATACCTCAAGCTCTGACACGTATCTGGGGCACAATAAAGAGGTTGACCAGAACAGATTGAAGCACAGAAGCTTCGTTGCTACCCCACATGCCAGTGACATAATGGACAGTAAATGAAACACGGAAAACCGAAGACATTCGTCAAAACTCTGAAGTAAAGCAGGTCTAGTATTTTATACAGACACAATAATGCCGTCAAATTCATGAAGAGTGTGATTCTCAGGACGCTTTCATCGTCTTTTGTGAAGGCATACTATGCTGTCGGTTTCTTGTAACTCGCAGACGTCTTGCGTCACGTTTTACAATTCTATATTGTTTCTTTTCTATGAGGCTATGGCAGCGTGTCTGCATACATTCCTACATTCTTTGGAGTACTGGCTAATAAATCTTTTTTTCCCCTTTCTTTCTTTCTTTTTTGGTTTTTGTTTTTGTTTTTAGTTTGGTATTTTATTTCCTTCTAAATTTGCATGAGGCGGTTGAAAATTTGAGTTGATACTAATATTTAAATGCCAGATTTGTACAGTTGTTCTTTTGAAAGTGTATCGATTTGTATGATGGTTTGTTTAGTGCGGCCCGTTATTATCAGTTGGTTAGAGCGCCAAACTGAGAACGTAGGGGTTGTGGGTTCGAGCCTCCAGAGGACCACAGTTTAGTGCATGCCTCGAATTTAATCCAAACCTGTGACACACACACTGACCTGTTTGGTGTCCATTTGAATGCCCCAATCATTCTGGTGGTGGACGCTTAATGGTTCATAGGCCCCGTTCTCCCACTCTCCCGTTTCAAGACCTTGTCAGTGTGTAGGATTTCGCACAGGCTCAAGGATACTGCCAAACACCTGCTGGCAGATTTGTGTGGAGCGCATGCGGAATTGTCCAAGTGCGATGAATCCGTCTTGAACAAACTGCAGATTTTGTTTGTTTAATGAAAACATGCCATTCCAACTCGTCGATCAAAAGCCTTTGTCAACTCGCAAAGCATAGCTGCACGACAACTCTCACAGCATAGCTGCTCGTACATGCACAATATATTTCATTTACATGTCTGACATCGTTAAACCCAATGATAAGCAAAGTAGGGGAAATGTGGGTATTATAGATGGGTGTATAATATAGACACCTCCCTCCATTTGAGAGAATGACAGAACAAATGCACTCACTCTTAACTAATTTTAGACAAGATGGCTGAACACATGCGAGGGACAATGCGGTATGTCTGTGTTTACTTTTGGAAGTTTTGTTGTAACTTTCATGCGATTATCTTGAGGTTACTGGTATATGTCTGAAGTCGATCTGAAGACATGATTAGGTCATAAGAAATTAACTGACTTGTTGCTAACATTTGACAGACACCATTGATGGGTTTGTTTTCTTGGACAGCAAAGAAAACAAACGAGACAGTCTTGATGGAGGCAGACACAAGTCGATCACTGATAAGGAAGATTAGGAAAAGACAAGCAACATTTATAGGCCATTTTATGAGGAAGGGGGATTTGGAGCACCTGGTCACAACGGGAAAGCTGGAGGGAAAGAGAGCACCAGGTAGACCCAGGGAGAGAATGCTGGACGGACTTGCAGGGTGGCTGAGGATGAAGGGGGTGGGGGAGATGCTGGGGGCAGCGAGAGATAGAGATGGTTGGAAGTCCATGGTCGCCAACGCCATGCGACAGGGCACCTGATGATGATGATGATGATGATTGATGGGTGATATGGATCAGTGACCGCAGTAGGCCTTAACATCAAAAGCCTTCCAGAAAACCTGGGGGCAGTTAGTCTTGCGAGGGAGAATGGTGTCATTCTTCTGTTTCTGCCATCTCACATGACACGAAAAATACAGCTGTTGGACAGAACGTTTCTCAAACACATGCAGACCTATTATAAGCAAGCTATCAAACGATGGTTATGATCCCACCAGGAAGATGCGTATCCCCATTTCAGATATGCCGACTGTTCAAAGAAGCATACATCACAGCTTGCTACCATAGCTGTGGCGATCAGGGGTTTCGCTGTATGTGGCGTCTGGCCATGTTCAAGAGATGTATTCGATTCCTGTGAGTTTGAACCATCATTGCCAGAGTCAGCTGAACTACTCCACCCGTTGTCTGAGCCACCTGCTCGTCGACTATTTATGTGAACCATGGTCGTCGGTTTAGCCATGTGAACCACCCTCCTGAGCCATGACAATCCCCCTGCTTGTCGGCGAAGCCATCTGTACCACAATACTCGTCAGCAAGGGAGAAGAGTGGCAGAATAGCTCAGACGTTCGCCTGCCAATAATTAAACTCGAGATTCCAGGGTTCGCTCCCCATACAGGCTTCGACTTTTCTCCTTAGTTTGACTGGAAAATCCAACTGAACGCCTAGTCCTTCGGATGGCGTCGAAAAATGAGTCGGACCCGTGTGCCTTCTGGCTGCGCACGCTAAAGATCCCATGGCAGATGAAAATCGTGAAGAGCAGGGCATTGCCCGGCTGCCTTGGTATCAAACATTGGAGAGATAGGTTGATTTCCCAGGTCCCACCCCTTGAAGACCAATCAGCCTTCTTGTCTTTCTGTGGTTAAAAAAATGTGAACATGAATATGAATTTGAACCGAAGGAGAAGGGGATGGGCGCCGCCCTTCTGGTGCTGGCCCCGGGAAAAGTTGAGGTCTCTGCCACCTCACTCCCCTCGGAATCAATCCGAGCGCGGAGCCGTCGTCTTCAGAAATTGACACTGAAACTGAAGCTCGTCAGCTGAGCCATGTGAGCCACCTTGTTTTTAGGGCTGACTCATCTACATCTGGATCACTCCAATCGTTGGCCAGCAACTCCACATATTGGCTGAACTCTTATTTGCCAATACATCTTCTTTGCAAGGCATGCCTTCATCCGTCTCATCTATGATAATGAATTCACATAGAAAGCTTAGTCTTAATCACTTTCAGTGATTAACGTAGCTCAACATCGTCTCTGCTTTATCAGATGTGTGGTTGGTCATCTATCCTGCCTCTGCTATGCAGCACCGGGTGAGTGAACAGGCACCCAGCAAAGCCTGCTTTTGAACTGAGAGAGGCCGTTCCATCGAAAGTTTGCAAAGCAGGATAACTCTGCATATCTTATTGTGACACCGTGGAATATAAACAAACAATAATGGATAATGCTTTGAATACTGATATGCCCAATCACATCCAGTTTCATGATCTTCATAGCAGAATGTTTGCAATGGCAATTAACACAGCTATGGTCAGAAAGTTTGAAATTCAACAGACACCAGTAATGCTGAACAAACAAACAAACAAACAAACAAAAACCAGCAAAAATCAAGACCAACCAATCAACCAACCAACTAACCAACCAACCAACCAACCAACCAGCCAACCAGCCAACCAACCAACCAAACAAACAAACGCCACACAAAAACAAAACAAAACAAAACAAAAAGTACCTACTCTTTGATGACCTCATTGACCATCATCATCAGGTGCCCTGCTGCATGGCGTTGGCGACCATGGACTTCCATCCATCTCTATCTCTCGTTGCCCCTAGAATCTCCCCCACCCTCCTCATCCCCAGCCACTCTGCAAGTCCGTCCAGCATTCTCTCCCTGGGTCTACCTGGTGCTCTCATTGATAGTACCGGAGAACAATGAAGTATGGAAGACAATACCATGATTCATCTGTGTTACTTAACTACAAGCCATTTGGGGACAATGCTGATTATGATTATGATTATGATCTGCTTTCACTTCCTCTGAGCTGCATCCAGCAAATGCATCACGCACAAGCCCTTTTCTGTTATTTGCTGGTGTCAAGGAGCTGGAAGTGCAACAAAATCCGGGACCCGAAAATCATCTGAACTGTCAACACTATTTCAATGGACACTTCAAATAGAGAGTGAGGAATGCCAAAAGAACACGGCCAGAAGCGGAAAGAAGAAATGCCAAAATTAATATATGAAGGAGAAAAAGGGGGAATTGAAGAAAAGTCAACAGTTTAAAGGAGACAGACTAAACCAGCATGACGACAGCACCTTGCATTCTTTTTTTTTTTTAAATAATGAGCTGAATCCGAATTCGAGGCACTGCCATTTGTGCGACGAATACCGCGGTAAAAACAGGATTGATAGCAGAGGATGCTCATAGTGGCCCACACTGTTTGCGCTAGCACGGACGATGAAGATCACATTTGTGACGAATGTGTTCAGGTGTCACAGATTTAGAGGGGGGAGGGGGGAACAAGGGATCTGCAGGGTTCTTTTTGTTGTCATTTTGCCTAATCGCTTGGTGAAATCAGTCTTTGTCTTTGTCTTTGTCTTTGTCTTTGTGGGTTCCTTTGATTGATTTCTTATATTTGCAATACGCAAATTTCAATTTTGAGTGTTGTTTTCGGACACTAAGAGTTTTGCAATCTTGTTTTAGTGAATGGTTCGTATTATCTGATAGGTGGGCAATACAGACAGCTGAGACGTTTTCTTTCGTATTTTCTTTCTTTAATTTTTTCTTTTTAAATGAATCTCAGAGCTGTATTTTGAAATTTTGCCGAATAATTGATAATGTAGAAAACTATTGATTTACAGAAAATCAGTCATTTTGAGAATTAAACTTACGAACAGGTCTTTAAAAACACACACACAGACAAATCATCAACAACTACAAAAAGGTTCATAATACCCATCTTTCCTCTAAATGAATGAAAACTGTTTATATTCACTGATACTCCTTATGTAACATAATTTGATAGCTGAAAGGAAAAAAAACAACAACTTTAGGATCGATTTTTGCAAATATCGCCTCCTCTCCCCCTCCCACCCTACCCCACCCCACCCCCCGTCTCTTTTTGTGTCTCTGTGTCGGAAGTTACCAATGTTGTCCCCCCTCTCTCTTCCAGCTCTTGGTTTGTGTGGGTCGGTGGCCTTCACTGTCAGCCATTTGTCAGTGTCAGGGTCTCTCTCTGTATGTCTTTCTGACATGTGATGGATACAGTTTTAAGGACGGAGAGAAAGTGTGAACTGAAAACAAATGGTCACTTTTCAAAACCACATACGGACTAACTTCAAATTTTATCACCCATTTTGGAGTAATTCAAACAATTGAAAATGCATTTGAAAAGGGGCTTTGATGTTCATAATAAGTACGCTTTAAATTTCAGGAAGTCCCTTCACATAATTTACTCAATCTACAGAAGAAAGAAACAGTACTACGGTATACTCACCAATAATGGTCAAGATCCAAATGTTGTAGTAAGTGGAACACAAAACTGTCAACAGATATAAACTGGAAGGCTGTTTTCAAAAAGATTCAGAAAATAAACTGATAACAAACTAGATTGGTTTCAAATCCGAATTGTTGCTGTTATTGTTGTTTACAGCCCAGCCGACTGTACAGAGCTATCAGGGCTATAACCGCTTGAAAACATACAAAACTTCAACAGGAAAAAAAAAAAAAAGAAAAGAAAAGAAAATTCAAGTAGGCCTACACATATCAATGCATTCGTGCACATAATCTAAGGACATGACCCTGGCGTTGACCATTGCGTCCAATTTATCGCACAGGGGATTTAAAAAACACCTGAATACAAATTTAAGCATACCTAAGGACACCAAAACATCTAAAAACAGGCATAAATTACCTGAAATTACTCCCGCATATCTTACCTCCCTAGAGCTAAAAACGCACTTAATTCATGTACCCAGTTATCAATCCTAGGAAAAAGTACGTAAGCCTTTATCGAACACATACATGTGAATGAACTAGCAAGGCAGAAAATGATAGGAAGAAAATCCAGATAGTTCACAGAATTATTGCTTCAAACAAAACACTTAACAATATGAAAATCAATAACAATGATAAATGTAGATTTTGTAACATAGAAATCCAAAACAAGTGCGACCGCCTGTGTTCAAGCAAACAGGAACCAGGAAAAAAACAAACAAATAAAGAAAGAAAGAAAGAAAGAAAGAAAGAAAGAAAGAAAGAAGAAACAAACAAACAAACAAACAAACAAACAAACAGACAGACAAACAAACGAAAATAGAATTAGAACGCGTACTTAATACAACCAGACAAGACTGTCTGTTTTTTTTCCTGGTTTTTGTAATATAGAAGCCGAATATATCCAGCATTTATTATGATATAACACAGCTGGTCAATTTTGGTATTCTTTTTGAATCTTCATTAAATGAAAAATGTGTATGTACACGTTATCTGAACTGAACGAAGACTTTATCATACTTGGAACATCCAAGAGCTTCAAAACAGACGATATCTTTGATTTTCTCCTTATATTTGCAAAATCTGTTTTATATGAATGTCGAATGGAGAAAATACAAACTATTTTTCATACGTACTTACAACAGCTTAAATCGAGGTTCATGATAGAAAGACAAATAGCAATGTGTAAATACATGTTATACGACATTCGTATCAAAGTGGTCTTAATATTTGCTTCTGATGTATGACACATAAACAATTGTCTCACCCCAATGTTCAGCAGAATGGCCTATAAATCGATGGATGAAGATAATGTTACAACATAAAAATAGGTCTAGATGGAGTGTAGCGGATGTGGTTTTTTTTCTATACAATGACAAACATCCTCTGTTCAAAGATTACATTTTTAATAGACATCGTTTGAGAACAAAGAAAGAAAGAAAGAAAGAAGAAACACACACACACACACACACACACACACACACACACACACACACACACACACACACACACACACACACACACACACACACACACACATACACACACACACACGCAGGAACACACAAAACATGCAAACAAACAAAAGCGAACATCCAAATAAACGAGCAAACAAACAAACACACTAACAAACAAACAAGCAAGCAAGCGTGTGTGTGTGTGTGTGTGTGTGTGTGTGTGTGTGTGTGTGTGTGCGTGTGTGTGTGTGTGTGTGTGTGTGTGTGTGTGTGTGTGTGTGTGTGTGTGTGTGTGAGAGAGAGAGAGAGAGAGAGAGAGTGTGTGTGTGTGTGAATGTGCGTATATGCATGTCCGTTAACCAACAATAAAAGGAAATATAAGCGCATGATCAATTGAATGGAAAAATATGATTAAGTAAGGCCAATGTAAATGGATTGTGCCTAGTCCAACGAATCAAGTCGGACCTTGGAAAAGGAAGAAAAATCTTAATCCAACCACGGAGGTGAAGAGAAAACCGCAGTACCCGGGGAAAAAATCCTTAGTCAGACGCGGCTGAGCCCGTCTTGTAGGAATTAAAAGAGGTTAAAAGAGCACAAACATCAAGATAATTATATGTACAGCCGCACAGCTAAATCTCACCGAAGTGGGGTGTGGGAGAAAAAAAGGGATGATAGGGATGAATTTCAGTCGATAAGACATTAAGTGTTGGAATGAAAGTATTGCTTATCAGCGTTAATGCAGGGCATGCACGGACACATACGCATAACAGTGCACACTAAAAGAAGAGTGTATACATAGATTCATCCGAGTGTCTGTACATGCATGGACACAAGAATTGATACTTGTACGCTCCAACAACACACATACATCCACAGGCACAAATGCATGCACATGAAAGAATCCTTGTACTGTATTCTGTAGAGGAAGCGGTTATGGTTTGTCCCTGAGACCAGTGGCCTGCATGTTCTAAGTTTATTTGTGAGATGGGTTTCCCTGTCTTTTCTGTGTATGATGTTTTTACTGTAGAGAAGTCACACACCTTTCATAAAGATGTCTTTGATCGAGTGGCCTGCTGGCTGAAATGATTACAGACAGTTTTGTCTCTTTGATGTCGGATATCAGCCAAGTGTTCCAGCCAAGTGTGACAAGGGTAAGTCCAGCTGCACCAGTTCAAAATTGAAAGCATTTAGAGCAGCTGATCACATAGACAATAAAGGCAAACTATAGATGATGTTAAAGTACAGCAAAGTACACGGTAAGTAAACAGCTAAATTATCAACCAGTAAAAGTTAAATAGACTGAAAAGTACATGCAATGAAGAATGTCTCGGCACTCTTGGGTGAATGGAAATTGATTTATACGAAGACGGAATATGGTATCACGGTAAAGTCAAAGGGGGCACAAACAAAGGTTAAACCCTGAAGGACTGGACTGACTCACAAGTTTTTTGCAGTTGACTGGATTCAAGAGTAATTCAATTATGTTTAACAGGAAATCAAGCTTATCCAAATGTTTGCAATGTCAGCGTATCATTAAAATCATGTGGAGATTTTGCCTCACCTTAAATTTACCACAGAAGATTTTTATGTAGCTTTCATTTTATTCGGAAATAACTGTACTCTGCATGTTGTCAAACCCACAAGAAATCCGGCTGTCTGACGACTCCTGTTGAAATATGTTGTGGTATGTTGAAATCAGCGATAAGCCAGCAAGAGACTACTGAAACATTGCCAGCATGACGTAGATGAACACACTGGTTAGAATATTAACATATTTTGATGACGGATACGGACTAAAACTCAACACATCAGGATTGAAACTCAATGTATATAACACATTTGTTGCATAGTTAGGTGACAATATACAGGGATATTATATGTATCTAACATTTTATTTTCACATGAAATTTTACCAGTCTTTTTTTTTCAGTACTTGGTCAACTTATAAGCAAGAAAACTGTCCACGATCAAATTATGAATTGATATTTACAAATGTTCAACACACTTTCGATTATCTGAATGAAAAGATAGATGATTGTTACTATGTGTGTTTAGCACACTCACTCTGTCTTGTTGTTCCTGATGATCTCAGTCAGAAGAAAGTTCCATTCTACTTGTAATAATAATGTGAAGCAGTGGCCCAGTAGATAAACTACCAGCTTAACAAATGAGAGAAGTCAGATGTCCGGAATTCAAATCATGGCAAGACAGGGCTTTTCCCCTCTCGACATGTCATGTCCCAGAATGGCAGTGTGAGTGCTTAGTCTTGGGATGGGATAATCGTGTGCAGCATGCAGTTACCGCGCCTGAAAAAAGCCATGGCCATGAAAACTTTATCAGTGTCAAAAGTTCGTGGACCAACCCAGTCTAATAAGTAAACAAAATACACTCATTAAAAAAGTGGCGCCTTACTATGTCAACGCGCTGTCCTGGGGAGACAGACAACCCACATTTCATGTGGAAATATTCTGTTGTGACAAACAAATAAAGAAACAAAGAAAGAATCAAACAAATGTAATGCAATCCAGTGGTTCTTGTCAGTATGTGTAATCTATCTTTAAATGTAGAGATATGGTTACAGATTGATGCCATTATTCGTGAGTATATTAAACATTATCGTCATTATTCTTTCAAAAAAAAATAGACAATTTTTGCATCTGAATTTCACACATTACATAGAAATTCCAACATGTTGCGAAATTTGGAAATATTTCCTTGAGCCAGTAGTTTGCCATGCTCATAACCATTGATTGACAAGCGTCCACTTCCGGCCTTGAGGCCAGAGCAAGACGCGCAGTGTGCACAACGGAAGTGAGTGAACAGCAGATCCAAGTGGGTCACTTTGACATGCTGTGGATGACTGTGCGATAACAACAAAGCAAACGAAACAGTCAAGCCTTAGTGAGAAATCTTTTTCCCCTGGCTTGCAACATCTCTCAACAGAGCATATCTTTTAACAGCATTACTTTACTGCCCATTCTTTATCATGTAGTTGAGCAATGAAGGTTCTCCATTTCTGTCCGTTTTGGCCAACCTTTGTCGACTGCGGAAGTCCTTGACTCAGTAGTGTTGGTTTTTTGTGTTGTTGTTTCCGTAACAAGTCTCTATGCCCAGGACTGGGCTGTCGGTGTAACGCCAAATCTGAAGGTCCAGGGGATTGAGCTTTTGCCCCTGGCTGCACCACCTCTCAACAGACAGTGCACTCTTCACCAGTCATCCGCACTCGCGTCCATGTGCAAACTAAGACCACACAGATGATGGAATCTCAGCTAGGAGAACTCAGGTAAAGATCCTGGAATCACCGTCTTGCATTTAATCGCAATAAGAACGAAAATAGGGACATAGTGTTCATCATTTTTAAACACTTGTTTATCTATTTGTGCATGGTATTTATCATTTTTAAACACTTGTTTATCAATTTATGCATAGTATTTATATTTAAACACTTGCTATCTATTTATGCACAGTATTTCCAGTATTTCTCATAATTAAACACTTGTTTATCTGCAGCTGAACATACATTGCAGCATGCTTTTCTGTCAGCGTGAGGATGCGTGTGATCAAAGTGAAGTATGTGCATGTATTCTGTCTAATCATTAGACAGGCATTCTCTTAGTCGCTAACGTGCCGAATACTTCTTTTTTTATTCGCCGTATACAAAATCAGGAGGCCATATCTGGCGAAGGAGTTGTCTGGGTTTTTTCCCCATGTTTCAGCCAGCTGCTGTAGAGCCTGGTGGTCAGATGAGATGTAGTCGGCCATGGATCCCGTCACTTGTTTGTTAGAGGCGATGTCGCTGTAATGTATGTTCAGCTGTTTGATCCTCTTCACTACAGACGCACAACTGGTGAAGGCGTACGTTTAAAGAAGTTGTTTGTCAAGCGTTCGGATTCTTCCTAGGTGCGTGTATGCACGTTGTTTTATCCACACCGTGTTCGCGGTATGTTGCTGCTCAGTTTGCATAGTCCTCATCGATGGGCATGCATTGTGCTTTTGCCCCAGGATGATGCACCACCTGTCAACAGACAGTGCACCATTCAACAGTCGCTATGGTTTAGAGGTTAGCGTAACGGACTGCTGACTGGAAGGTTGTGAGTTCGAATCCCCATCAGTCCTTTCAAAATCTTTGTGGAGGTTTTCGGCTCCAATCGGACACTGACACTACTCACAGCATCTTTAACCCTTAGGTATGGATCCACTCTCGCGCCCTATACCCATCGACTGCGAAAACTAACTCTTTGACTCCCTCATCTTGCCTACTAGGTTCCTGGGTTAAGTTTTTGTTTTGTAGCATGGTTGACTTGATATTCTGTGTGTTTAGGTACTGGCATGTCTGTACACAGTTTGATCTGGGAGACTGGAAAAATCTCCGGCCTTTATCTACCAAGCGAATGTGTCGAGGAAGATCAAAGACAGACTTTCCGGTTGGAAATCCGACGATTCATCATCATCATTGTCATG
>JAPXFY010000022.1:33327446-33329946 GCA_030674185.1 Monoplex corrugatus | reverse complement strand
CTTGTTAGATCACCACTCCATGACTTGTAATATCACTAATCCATGACTTGTAATATCACTACTGCGTGACGTGTAATATCACTACTCCATGACTTGTAATATCACCACTCCATGACTTGTTAGATCACCACTCCATGACTTGAAATGTCACCACTCCATGACTTGTTAGATCACCACTTCATGACTTGTTAGATCACCACTCCATGACTTGTAATATCACCACTCCATGACTTGAAATATCACCACTCCATGACTTGTTAGATCACCACTCCATGGCTTGTAATATCACTACTCCATGACTTCTAGTATCACTACTCCATGACTTGTAATATCATTGCTCTGTGACGTAATATCACTACTCCATGACTTGTAATATCACTACTCCGTGACTTGTAATATCACCACTCCATGACTTGTAATATCACCACTCCATGACGTGTAATATCATTGCTCTGTGACGTAATATCACTACTCCATGACTTGTAATATCACTACTCCGTGACTTGTAATATCACCACTCCATGACTTGTAATATCATTACTCTGTGACGTAATATCACTACTCCATGACTGAATATATCACTCTCCATGACTTGTAATATCACCGTGACTAGTAATATTACTAATCCATGACTGGTAACATCACTAATCCATGACTGGTAACATCACTCCTCCATGACTTGTAATATCACTACTCCATGACTTGTAATATACACTACTCCATGACTTGTAATATCACTACTCCATGACTTGTAATATCACTACTCCATGACTTGTAATATCACTACTCCATGACTTGTAACATCACTACTTCATGTCTTGTAATATCACTACTCCATGATTTGTAATATCACTATTCCATGACTTGTAATATCACTACTTCATGTCCTATAATATCACTACTCCTTGACTGATAATATCACTACTCCATGTCTTGTAATATCACTACTCTGTGACATATAATATCACTACTCCATGTCTTGGAATATCACTACTCCATGGCTTGTAATATCACCACTGCATGACGTGTGATATCAGTACTTCATGTCCTGTAATATCACTACTCCTTGACTGATAATATCACTACTCCATGTCTTGTAATATCAGTACTCCGTGACATATAATATCACCACTCCATGTCTTGGAATATCACTACTCCATGACTTGTAATATCACACTCCATACCACTCCATGACTTGTAATATCACTACTCCAAGACCTAGAATATCAGTACTCCATGACTTGTAATATCACTACCGCATGCCTTGTAATATCACTACTCCATGTCTTGTAATATCACCAATCCATGAGGTGTAATATCACTACTCCGTGACCAATAATATCACTACTCCATGTCTTGTAATATCACTATTCCATGACTTGTAATATCAACACTCCACGAGTTGTAATATCACAACTACATAACCTATGATATCACTACACCATGTCTTGGAATATCACTACTCCATGACCTATAATATCACTACTCCATGTCTTGTAATATCACTACTCCATGTTTTGTAATGTCACTACTCCATGATTTGCAATATCACCACTCCATGACTTGTATGTCACTACTCCATGACCTATAATATCATTACTCCATGTCTTGTAGTATCACTACTCAATGTTTTGTAATATCACCACTTCAAGACTTGTAATATCACTACTTCATGACCTATAATATCACTATTCCATGACCTATAATATCACTACCCATGACTTGTAATCTCACCACTCCAAGACTTGTAATATCACTACTTCATGACTTGTTGTATCACCACTCCATGACCTGTAATATCACTATTCCATGACCTATAATATCACTACCCCATGACTTGTAATCTCACCACTCCAAGACCTGTAATATCACTACTTCATGACTTTTAGTATCACCACTCCATGACCTGTAATATCACTATTCCATGACCTATAATATCACTACCCCATGACTTGTAATATCACCACTCCTTGACCTATAATATCACTATCCCATGACTTGTAATATTACCACTCCATGACCTATAATATCACTACTCCATGACCTATAATATCACTATTCCATGATTTGCAATATCACCACTCCAGGACCTATAATATCACTACTCAATGACCTATAATATCACTACTCCATGACTTGTAATATCACCACTCCATGACCTATAATATCACTACTCCATGACTTGTAGTATCACTACTCCATGACCTATAATATCACTACTCCATGACTTGTAGTATCACTACTCCATGACTTGTAGTATCACTACTCCATGACTTGTAGTATCACTACTCCATGACCTATGATGCCACTACTCCATGACCTATAATATCACTACTCCATGACTTGTAATATGACCACTCCATGACCTATAATATCACCACTCCATGACCTATAATATCACTACTCCATGACTTGTGATATCACTACTCCATGACGTATAATATAACTCCTCCATGACTTGTAACATCACTACTCCATGACTTGTAATATCACCGCTCCG
>JAPXFY010000022.1:33317446-33324946 GCA_030674185.1 Monoplex corrugatus | reverse complement strand
CCAGTAGTATCTTCATACAACAGTCGATGGAAGTCATTATCTGTGACAGAGCTGAACTATGAAACCAATTGACAACTCACAGTGAAGGCGAAAGGTTAGGACAGTCGCTACTTCAACCGTCGTCTGTTGACATTCCGCCCTGAGGCCATTCACTGCTCCACGCCACACTGGATTTTTTTTTCTCAGTAGTCAGCGATAACTGCATGCCGTTTTTTTGTTTTCTTCTAATGATGTCCATGAAAAAAAATCTTTGAACAGAGGATGTTTGTCATTTTTTTTTTTAGAAAGAATCATGTCCTCTACATTTCATCACGATCTACTTTTATGTTGTAACATGATCTTTATTCATTGACTTATTAGCCATTCTGCTGAACATTACGTTGAGAATTGTTTTGTGTGTCAAACATCAGAGGTAAATAATAAGGCCACTTTGATATGAATGTTGTATAGCACGTATTCACATATGCTATGTGTCTTTCTATCATGAACCTCTGTTTAAGCTGTTGTAAGAATACTTGAAAAGTAGGTTGTATTTTCTCTATTCGACATTTATGTAAAAAGAATTTTGCAAAAATAAGAAGAGAATCAAATATATCATCTGTTTTAAAGCTCTCAGATGTTCCAAGTATAATTAATTCTTCATTCAATTTCAGGTAACGTGTATGTACACATTTTTCATTTAACGAAGATTCAAAAGAATACAAAAATTGACGAACCGCGTTACATCGCCAGAATAAATGCTGAACATCTTCAGGTTCTATAGTGCAAAAGGTACAGTTATCATTGTTACTGATTTTCATATTTTAAGTGTTTTGTTTGTAGTAATAATTCTGTGAACTGTCCGGATTTGAAACCATTTAAGTTTCACATCAGTTATTTTCTGAATCTTTTTGAAAACAACATTCCAGTTTATATCTGTTGACAGTTTTGTGTTCCACTTACTACAACACTTTGGGTCTTGACCGTTGTCGGCTAGTATATCTTAGTATTGTTTCGTTCCTTTGTGGCTTGAACAAATGATCTGAAGGGACTTCTTCAAATTTAAAGTATAGTTATTATGAATGTCAAGGTCCATTTTCCTTATGTATTTTTAATCGCTTGAATTACTCTGAAATAGGTGATTAAATTCGATATTAGTCTGTATAAAGTTCTGAATTCATCATAAGTCAAAAAGTGACCGTTGTTTTTCATAAGATGAGAAACACGGAAGATTTAATCCAGTTTTTGTATAAGATTAGCTTGGACTGGGTCAAGGATATTATAAAATATCTGTGGACTAGGTTCATGTTTTAGAACAACGGTATTATCACGCGTGAAACCGAAAGAACAAACGTATGTGAAAAACCCCCAACAAACTCTGGCAGGACGATTGGAACAAGCAGACGGACAACAAACTTGTCTAAATCCGTCCCTACCTTATCATGACCCTTCATACGAATCTGTCCTTTGTCGCTGCAAGTACTGTCCTCAGTCACCCTGCATGTCCGCCCAATATTTTCTCCCTGGGTCTACCTCGTGTTCTCTTTCCCTCCAGCTTTCCTGTTGTGACCAGGTGCTCTAATTTCTCTTTCCTCATAAAATGTCCTATAAATGGTGCATGTCTTTTCCTAATCTTCTTTATTCATGATATTCTTGTGTCTGCTACCTTCAAGACTGTCTCGTTTGTTTTCTTTGCTGTCCATGGAAATCTGAAATTCTTCTTAGAAACTACATTTCAGTTGCCTCAATTTTGTTCTGACGTTGCGTGTTGACTGTCCATGCCTAACAACCCTACAACTGTATCGGTACTACATAACATTCAAAAACTCTCTTCCTGAAGTTAATTGATGGATATTTGCTGGTAAGAACGCTTTTCATACCTATTAATAAACGTGAAGAAGTACCATGGAATATACCGCGTGACGAGCCACTCCGCATCAAACACCTTCCGATTGAATGCTCAGAGTTGCACGATGTGAGACATAAGCGCGCTATACAGCGGACTCCTTAAAGAATCTCTTCAAAGATGTTCATCCAGACACAATTTTCAAATGGAATTCATTCCAAGCACGAAGACGTCATCTTGAGAAACTGAAACCGAAATGAGGGACACAAGACAAATGTTAATGTCCTCTTCAGTATGTTGGGAACAACGTGTATGAAGATCTATCAATATGTCAGTCTCTGGAGACGGGAGTTACAGTCTTTTTCCTAGATTCATTCGTTCATCCTCATCATTTTGATCATAATCACCATCCACATCACCATCATCTGCAACAGACACGATTCGGTCTCAAGAACAGCTATTTTCAACATGGGATGAATTTGTGGACATTGTAATGATTACATTTTGCATGCCTTACGAACACGTGAACATTTCTTTCTAAGACTGAGTTCAAAACTAATAACCACAAACTGCCAACAAAACTGGAAGAAAGGTACTACAATAGATACATGAATAAACAAATGAATACATAAAACTTAAAAGCACATTGAAAATCTGGGCATGTTGATTGATAAATTGCAATTCAAGAAGAAAAATGCCAGAAGAAAAAATTGAGAAGCGCAGGAATCCATGAATTGCCCACTATTGCTGAACACAGACCATAGATTTAATCTTCCTGCAATCTATCGACAAATTCTCACATCACGTGACCACCACTCACTCAAGCGACACAGCCAGACAGCCAACACTGGTCCTGAAGAAGGCCTTATGTTCAGGCTGAAACGGTGGTTGGTTGGATGCTTTCATTCAGTTTTATGTCAGCATCCATCCCAGGTGATATGGCCGTAACAGCGCCAGTTTAATGTAGAGCACGCCAGGTTCGAACCCAGACGGTCAAAACACAGACAGCTCTACGAAAACGTCACTGTGATAAGGTTCAAATCGTTTCACAACTTCGAACATGTTGTCCATGACGATTTTAGTGAAGCCGTTAAGGCGTGGATTATATATATGTATGTGTTTACGAGAACGATCATTTCATCAGACGGCAGATGCACATCAGAAATAGCCGGCAGAATCGGCCAAACCAAAACAGCATTCAAGAAGATGACAAGCATTCTTACCAACAAATGTCTATCAATTAACATCAGGAAGAGAGTTCTTCAATGTTATATAGAACCAATACTGTTGTACAGATGTGAGGTGTGGACAGTCAACGAGCAAAGCCAGAGCAAGATTGAGGCAGCTGAGATGTGGTTTCTAAGAAGAATGTTGAGAGTTCCATGGACAGCAAAGAAAACAAACGAGACAGTCTTGATGGAGGCAGACACAAGTAGATCACTCATAAGGAAGATTAGGAAAAGACAGGCAACATTTGTAGGCCATTTTATGAGGAGGGGTGATTTGGAGCACCTGGTCACAACGGGAAAGCTGGAGGGAAAGAGAGCACCAGGTAGACCCAGGGAGAAAATGCTGGACGGATTTGCAGGGTGGCTGGGGACGAAGAGGGTGGGGGAGATGCTAGGGGCAACGAGAGATAGAGACAAATGGAAGTCCATGATCGCCAACACCATGCGGCAGGGCACCTGATGATGATAATGTGTTTACCCGGCAATTACCAGTCTGCGTGCGTCCCGACCGATACGATTAATGAATCGGCGCACACAAATAACGTGCAGTGCGTAATCATGCTGTTTATCAAAGGATATCTATGCACTCCAGCTCAGAGTTATCGTTAAGGCGATCCGTCTGGCTTAAACAAGCGGCATAATGACTGAATTAGTGCTGATGTTTAAGCATTGTTATTTACCCGTGTGGTGTACAGTAAATATACTGAGTGGAGATTATCAACGATGTTTTAGATTTTCTGGATCTTCCGTTCGTCTGTCCAGACATCATTAAAACAGTACAACACAACACACACACATATGTAAATGCACATATGTGCGTGCATGTGCGTGTCTTTACGTGCTTACGCTTGTTTGTTTATGAATGGATTGTTAGCGGATTGAAAACAGTGGTCTACAGGCAAATATAGGAACTACAGGCCTATGCTGATTTCTGAATCAAAGTGACTGGCAGCGTTCAAACAAATACGAAACACACACACACACACACACACACACACACACACACACACACACACACACACACACACACACACACACACACACACAAACAAACACACACACACACACACACATACACACACACAAACAAACACACACACACACACACACACACACAACACAACCACACACACACACACACACACAAACAACACCACACACACAAACAAACACACACACACACACACACACACACACACACACACACACAACACACACACAACACAACACACACACACACACACACACACCCCCAACGTATACAACAAAACGAGACAGGCGCAAATGTTCTGCCAATTGGCCTTTGTCAGGCGTATACAAAAGACAAAAGGAAAAAAAGACAAAAACAAAAAAAACACCCCCCCCAAAAAAAAACAAAAACAACAACAACAAAAAAACAAAACGAAAAACATGCACAACACTTAGCACAACTGGGAAGACAATTCATTTACATCAGCCTTACCTCTTACAATCGTATTTTTTCATTGCTTTGTGTATATAGACATGGGGGAGTTTCTTAGGCGTAGCAATGTGAGCCAAAACGAGCCAACCAAGCGAACGGGTTTCCTACGGCTATCTTAGCGAAACGTAGCGGTCGCGAGGGGTGCAAAGCTTACAATTTCAAGATGGCGACCGCATGTGCATCAGGATTCACATATTTGTCCTCT
This sequence comes from Monoplex corrugatus, assembly GCA_030674185.1. Classification (NCBI taxonomy): domain Eukaryota; kingdom Metazoa; phylum Mollusca; class Gastropoda; order Littorinimorpha; family Ranellidae; genus Monoplex; species Monoplex corrugatus. The sequence continues at coordinate 33,320,225 of JAPXFY010000022.1, read as the reverse complement.
GTTGCTCTCGTAATTACATTTACCTCGAAAGTGGTTATGATGTTTGTCAGTACTGAAAAGACATCAGGCAAAGGGTCGTCTGCAATTTCACTCAGAAGAAGCAACTTCATTTTGTTTTTACATGCGTTCCGCCATCTTGGATTTGTTAGGTTTACTAGATTTGTCACTACCAGTTTCGTAAACACGCTCTCCCTTAGATCAGCTAGTCGCTAGCATCTAGCTTAACTTGATTTGCTACGTCTAAGAAACTTGCCTCATGTATACACACTTTCCCTCAAGACAAGACGCTCAAAAAGTATATTATAGGCTGTTAATTTCCAGTATTTATTTTCCTGTATTTCCACCCAAGCTCTCCTCGGTTTAAAACTATTTTTTTTATATGGAAGCATTTTTATGTTGTAGAATACATTTGTATCTCTTGTTTCTTAGTTACAAGTAGAACGCACATGCCATTTTCTCTTGTCAGGACGCCACGTTCGGAAAGTTGTCCACTGTTTTGTTGTTGTTGTTGTTGCGAAGTGCTTTGCATTTATTCTTTCCTGTCTTTTGTGTACGCATGACAACGAACATTTACGCCTGTTTTGTTTTGTTTTGTTTTGTTTTGTTATACTGAATACGCATTCTACGTATACTACTTTTGTGCTTTTCTGGTTTGTATAAGCTGCTTGCTGTGATGTGTGTGTGAAACGAGTATGTTGGAATGCAGAGCCACACAGGCAAGGTTCCATAGTGTCTGAGATGATTGCTAGCCTGAGGCCAGTTTCTTCAACGCTAGGAAGGCGAGATTTTGGCCAGGTACTCTAGGTAGGAGCATTTCTTTGTTCCACCTCACAGCAAGTGTGGTTAGATAGGTAGGTGAGGTTTTGGCCAGGTACTTTAGGTAGAGAATACCCTGGATTTAAGGTTGGAGGAAAAATGATAAACAACATTCGATACGCAGATGACACCGTGCTAATTGCAGAAAATGAAAGAGGCCTACAAAACCTTGTGAATATAATAGAAATACAAAGCAAAAGTAAAGGGTTGGAGCTAAATAGCAAGAAGACTGAAGTCATGGTAATCAGTAAAAAACATGAAATCCCCTCATGCAAAATAACAGCAAACGGCACAACCTTTAGACAGGTTGATAAGTTTAAATATCTGGGAACGATCATCTCACCAAACGACAGATGCACATCAGAAATAGGCAGCAGAATCGGCTAAGCCAAAACAGCATTCAAGAAGATGAAAAGCATTCTTACCAACAATGCCTATCAATTAACATCAGGAAGAGAGTTCTTGAATGCTATATAGAACCGATAATGTTATACGTTTGTGAGGCGTGGACAGTCAACGAGCAAAGCCAGAACAAGATTGAGGCAGCCGAGATGTGGTTTCTTAAAAGAATGTTGAGAGTTCCATGGACAGCAAAGAAAACAAACCAGACAGTCCTGATGGATGCAGACACAAGAAGATCATTCATTAGGAAGATTAGGAAAAGACAGGCAACATTTATAGGCCATTTTATGAGGAAAGGGGAATTAGAGCGCCTGGTCGCAACAGGAAAGCTGGAGAGAAAGAGAGCGCCAGATAGACCCAGGGAAAAATAATTTGTTGGTCGGACTTGCAGAGTGGCTGAGGACAGAGAGGGTGGAAGATGTGCTTGCTGCAACAAGGGATAGATACACATGGAGGGCCATGATCGCCAACGCCATGTGGCAGGGCACTTAATGATGATGACTCTAGTAGGTAGGAGCATTTCTTTGTTCCCCCTAACAGCAAGTGTGGTTAGATATTCACTTGGTGTTATCGACAGGATCTCGCTCGAGAGGTAAAGATGGCAATTGTGCAAGTCCCCTTTTGTGTGTGACAACGATTTGTCTTCTGTTGTTAATAAGCTTTGCACATTGGCTAAAATCTACTTCCGCCTCGCGTCTGTTTCATAGTACGCTTTTTATCCCCTCGCCACTCGCTATTTCGTCATTTATACACGAATGTGCTAGCGCGGGCCTCAGAAGTTCGGTTGGTTGAGCGTCGGATTCACATGCTAATGATTGTGGGTTCGAATCCCGGGGTGCGCTACATTAAAACTGGCCTTCTTACTGTATAGGATTAGGTAAGTCCCTCTTCCCCCACTTCCCTGGGACGGTTATCCCCGACGGCCATATCACCTGAGGTGGGTGCTGACGGAAAAACTGAACCAAATCAATCAATGAACGTACTAGCGTATAAGAAACGAGGCTGAGGGTGGGTGTGGGCGTGGCGGGTCTAGGTCTTTGACGGAGTTCTGGACCATTCGCTGGGCCAAGACAATGATTTTGTCACTGTTCAGCGACAATCTCACTATAATCCATATCATTTTTTTTTACTCAGGCGGGCCAACTCTTGATAAAGCCATAGACTCAATATCTCATTTCTGATGCTCATTGAAAAACCCGCAGCATGCAAGCTGGTTTCTGTCTTTATACTCCATTTGTTCTGGTGGTGTCAGAGTTTGACACGGTCCCCGTTTTCCCCATTCCCCCACCTCACCATTTCAAGGTCCTGCCAGCGCATAGGGGTTTTGCGCAGTGTCAAGGAGTTTGCCAGATTAGTGCTTGCAAGTTTGGGTGGAGGATATATTTGTCCGAGTGTGATGAATTCTTTTGAACAAACTGGAAACTGCAAACTCGTGCGCGGGCGTCCTCCAGTCCCATTTCAGATGATAGTTGGAGATCTTGGTATCAAGGGTCATCTGCCATGTGGAAGTCTGATTAACTATAACCCAGATCCTGGGTGAAACTGATAGTGACCATTATCA
>JAPXFY010000022.1:33297446-33309946 GCA_030674185.1 Monoplex corrugatus | reverse complement strand
GCATCTGATTCAGGTGGGTCCTTCTGGAATGCAAATAAAAGCAGAGAAAATTGATTATAGACCTATCTTTGAAAACTGTTGAATTTCAGTTCTAAAATACTGTCATGTGAAGGCAAAAAGACTGGGCTGTGCCAGAATCGTAAACTTTTATGTCAGCATTATTATGGCGGACCCCATCAAGCCTCTCCTTCGCCACTTTACCTTCTCCAACCCTAGACAAGGTCTAGAGAGAGCAGCTGAGTTCTTTATCATCTTACTACCCTACGACCCACCAGAATCAGATGCAGTTTGTTCAAGATGGCGTCACGATGCGCGGAGCACGTTTTATGCACTGTAGCTAGTGACGTGTGATAAGGACCCGAAACAATCATGGCAACGTATGAATGGAGGATTAGTGGACAGAATGATGCATAGGCCTTCTTCTTCCGTTTGTAGTATTCTATTCTGACCGGTAGTCTGTGAATTATCATAGTCGTGAAATGACTGCGCTCACTGGGGGTGGGGGTGGGGGTGGGAGGGAATAGCAGACATGGTTGTCTATTTCTGTCTTTAGGGTGGAGCAACCAGCAAGCAAAGTATGATGAGGTTTGTCCATTCTTTGATATGACAGTCAGCTCTTCTTTTGTCGACCTCGGCTCCGATATCTTTCCAGAGAAGCCAGACAGATGGTCTCAGACAGTCTATCATGGCGGGTGACATGACAAAGGAAGGAAGTGTGTGTTGTTTCACAGTTGCCAGAACCGGTTTCTGCGGACCAAGGTGGTATAATGTTCTTGGCCTTATGACAGAGGTACAAGTAGAACGTTAGAAATTATTCACATTCAGATTGTTTATCGTCTCCTGCAGATCACCTGATTAACTCTTTGACTTCCGCACCATTATCCACTAGCATACAGCATTGTCAACCATGCTAACAAATCGAAAACTTAACCCTTTGATTCCCTCACCCTATCCACAGGAAGCTGGTGGATAGGGTGAGGGAATCAAAGAGTCACGTTTTTGTTGTTGATGGATAGTGTGCGGGAGTCAAAGGGTTAAGGAAAGTACATTCACTCGCTGTGATTTCTTTTTTTTATTTTCCTGTTTTGTGCTTTGTTTTGTTTTTAGCTTTGAGAAACGACTTTTACCGAAAGCTTGCTTCTGTCTTGTTTTGTCAATTCGTGTTCTTAGTTTTGTGTGTGTGTGTGTGTGTGTGTGTGTGTGTGTGTGTGTGCGCGCGCGCGTGCGTGAGTGTGTGTGTTCGTGTGTGTGTTATGCGTGCGTGTGTTTGTGTGTGTGCGTGTGCGTGCGTGTGTGTGTGTGTGTGTGTGTGTGTGTGTGTGTGTGTGTGTGTGTGTGTGTGTGTGTGTGTGTGTGTGTGTGTGTGTGTGTGTGTTTACAGTATGATTTTTATGGACTGTACACAGATCATGTACAGATAAAGTAATTATTTCTATTCTCGTTAAACCATTTCATTTTATTAAAGATCCTTTCTTTCACTACGCTGTCAACCCACTCATTTCAAAACCTTCCACAATGTGAAGCTGTCCAAAGCAAGTTGATGGTAAAACCTCTTAACACAAGGATACTGGGTTCCGATCTTTTACCTCCAGTATCATCTTCACGTCTTACCTTCTTCGTCTTCATCGATTGAAATATGAAGACTCGTTTATAATCAACGCAAATAAAAATTGAAAGAAGTGAATGGCCTCAGACATGATACAGACTATATGAATAGAATTCTATTATTCCGTCTTTACAAGGACATGTGATCGCTCTGTCTGTAAGGACTGTTTTTTTCCGTGCTGATTTTTCAACACCCACCAGTATCAGTCATGTGTCTATGTACGTTTTATGTAAGTGCTACAACTTAATACTTTCATTCTTAAAGACTTATATCCTACTAGAATTGACCGTTTTATTCTTCTTGACTGCTCCCCCCCCCTTTCCCTTCAACGAGGTCTTGGCTTTGCCAACGAGGTCAGTCGACTATATGTTTTTATACCTTATTATATTTCAGTTCCTTCTTTATAAGACAGGATCTTTTTGTCGTGGTACTCCGGTTTTACTTTCAGCCCTTTGACTGTTGGATTAGGATGTTTTCATTCCTTTTACAAAGTGAGACTGGATTTGGTGTACTAAGGACAATCTATTTACATCAGCCTTTCCTCTCATCGTCATCATCAGGTGCCTTGCCGCATGGCGTTGGCGATTATGGACTTCCATCTGTCTCCATCACTTGTTGCCTCAAGCATCTCTTCCACCCTCCTTGTCCCCAGCCACTCTGCAAGTCCGTCTAGTATCTTCCCCCTGGGTCTACCCGGTGCTCTCTTTCCCTTCAGCTTTCCCGCTGTGACCAGGTGCTCCAATTCCCCTTTCCTCATAAAATGGCCTATTAATGTTGCCTGTCTTTTCCTAATCTTCCTCATGAATGCTTGTGTCTGCCTCCAACAATCATATTTCCCCCTATTTTCGACCATACGGTATATTGTGTGAGTGTACATATACATGGGTGTGTGTGTATATTCTGTACATATTGCATGTATGTATGTACACACACACACACACACACACACACACACACACACACACACACACACACACGCACACACACACAGATACACACACACACCACACACACACACACACACACACACAAAGATATATATATATATATATATATATGTGAGTGTGCGTGTGCGTGTGCAACATTATCATCATCATCATCTCATCATCATCATCATCATCATCATCATCATCATCATCATCATCATCAACAACTCCTCCTCCTCCTCCTCATCATCATCATGAGCCATGCCGCATGGCGTTGGCGATCATGAGCTTTCCATGTAATTCTATCATTTGTCACTGCAAGTATTTTATCTACCAGCATTCTGTCCCCATCCATTCTGCAAAGTTATTGAGTTTTTTATCCCTGAGTCTGCCTGATGCTCTTTTTCGCTCTAGCTGCTTTGTTGTGACTAGGTGCTCTAATTTTTCTTGCTTCACAAAATGTCCTATACATGTTGCTTGCTTTTTCTTAATCTTCTTCATTTGTGTTCTTTTTGTGTTTACTTCTTCTTAAGACTGTATTATTTTCTTTTTGCTGTCCACGATATTCTTAACTTGCTTCTTAGAAAGCAAATTTCACCTGCTGCAATCTTGTTCTGACTCTGCTTGTTGATTGTCCAGGCTTCACATCAGTACAAAAGTATTGGTTCTATATACATGTACGGTAACACTGAAGAACTTTCTTCCTGATGTTAATTGATAGACATTTGTTGTTAAGAGATTTTTCATTTTCTTGAATGCTGGTTTACCTTGACCAGTTCTGCTGGATATTTCTAATGTGCATCTGCCGTCTGGTGAGACGACTATTCCGATATTTAAACTTAACTTAGATCAATGTTGTGCCATTTGCTGTTATTTTACACAGGGGATTTCTTGCTTTTACTGACTGCCATGACTTCAGTCTTCTTTCTATTTAGATCAAGCCTTTATTTCTGCCTTGTATATCTATTATATTCGCAAAGTTTTGTAGTTTTTGTTTTTTCATTTCTTTTTTGCTATAAGAACGGTGACATCTGCAAAACAAAGATTTCTTTTTATCAGTTTTCCTCCAACGTTTACCCACGGGCATTCTTCTAGGTTTTTCATGATGGTTTTGCTGTAAAGTGAAAGCAAAGCTGGTGACAGATCACATCCCTACCTAACCCCTCTTTTTGATATTTTGAAAAGAGTTTATATCATGTATACTTTGATTGCTGCTGTTTGTCCCCAAAATATATTCCTTATTATTCTTAAATATTTTCCATCAGTATTGAGCTTTTCCAATTCGTTGTATAGCCTAATCTTCGTGTCTTACTCGCTCAAAAGCCATGGTTATAATCATCAAAACATAAATGTAAATCCTCATTCAACTCAGTTGACCTTTCTATGAGAATTGTTCAAAGTTATATAGTATTAATAGTTCCTTTTCCGTGAACAAACCCTCATAAGTCTTCTGCTATTTCTCTTTTGATTTTGTTCCTTGTCCTCGTCATGATTATTTTTTAATAGAAGCTTTGTTACATGACTCATCATTGTTGCACTAAGTACATCTATTTACACCAACCTTACCTCTAACATTTATCTTTTCCCATACTTTCGAACAGTGGAATATTTTTTAATTGAGGCCTTGTCAAGCACTAACCCGCCCAGTCCTGATACAAACCATTGCCAGACGATCCGACTTCTTTTTGTCCAGACAAACCTGGTTTATTTCGCAGCTGACATCCATATCCAAAGGCCGTCCACCACCTGCCACCTGCCATCTACTGCCCGCTACCAAAGGGTGGAGATAGCTTTCCCAGTAAAGAAGTCGACGACAAGGATAATGCTGATAACTGATGGACAGACAGGAAGAGAAGGTGTAACAAACAAACAAGTTGCATTCTTATTGTTGCTTAAAGCCCATCCGACTGCGTACAACCATATCAGGGCTATAAACATTTCAATGCACATACAGTTCTTCAACAGGAAAAAAAAGGGAAAAGAAAATTAAGTACAGATATCAATGCATTTGAGCACATAACCTAAGGACATGCCATGCCTCTGGCGTTGACCACTCCGTCCAATTCATTACACAAGGGATTTAAAAAAAACATACCCGAATACAAATTTAAACATAACTAAGGACACTAAAACACATGTATGAACGGGTTTAAATTACCTAAAACTGCTTCTGCATATCTCACTTCCCAAGAGCCAAAAATGCATTTAATACATGTACCCAATAATCAGTCCAAAGAGAAAAGTACATAAGACTTTATCGAACACATACAGATGAATGGACCAGCAAGGCAGAAAATGATAGGAAGAAATGACAGAAAGCAAAGGAACAAAGCAGAAACAAAGAGAGTGACAAAAAAGAGGTAATTCCTATCACAGAATTTCCAGAAGGTGGGGGATGCGATTTATACTGAAAGAGTCCACGGCATCCCCACGGGGGAAACAAACAAACAAACAAACAAAAGGGGGAAAAAAGAGGGGCTGAAGGGAAACAGGAGTACCCAAAACAAAGGTCCTAGGCAGTAAGCGAAAGGGGTAAAGGAAAAGGAGCTAAGGTGTAGAGCTGGTGGGTTGGTGTGGTAGAAGAAGATGAGAGTAAGAGGAAAGGTAAGGGAAGAAACAGAAGACAAACACATTGACCACATGGGCAAAGGGCAGCTAACAGCGTGTGACACTGAGTGATGGAGGCGGCAGCGGAAGGACAGTAATCTGATGGCGTAATATGAACGACTGGTCATGTTAGTCCTTATGTTCATCTCTCGGCTGTAAATTTCTTTGCTTCCTATCCTCTAAGTGTCTGTCACGTAAGGCTTTTTGTCCCACTGCGCTTTGAAATGTGGATGTATAGTAGTGAACAGAAGCTTGTTTAGTCTACAGCTAGTGATAGTGATAGATGGACATCTTCCTTCCTACCTGACTACATACATTTATCCAGGTGTAAATTTTGTTCTAAAAAAAAAAAAAAAAGTAGGACTCACAGTGAACTTGAAGAAAACAAAAATTATGGTCAACAACTACATCGAAGACCTAGACGGAAAACTAACGATCGAAAATGAAGAGCTAGAAAGGGTTTACCACTGCATCTAATTATGCCAACGCATCTCAGCAGAATCCTCCTCAAAGAGGAAGAAAACAAACGTAGGATAACCCTTAGCTGGCAAGCTTTTGGAAGAGCAAGTTCGGTTTTCATGAATGACAAAATTCCAACTGTCCTGAAACGAAAAAGTCTACGACCAACGCATTCTGCCCACTGCCACCTACGGTACAGAAACGTGGAATCTAAAGTAAAAAACTGGCTTTGAAAATATGAACCATGCAGCAAGCACTTGAAAGAATCATGTTTGTATCAACTGGAAAGATCGCAAAACGGCTCAGTGGCTCAGAGAAAGAACAAAAGTGCGAGACATCCTGGAAACCAACAACAAACTGAAATGGAACTGGGCAGGACATCTCACCTGGAGAATGGACAATCGTTGGACAACAAAAACCACGTTCTGGATACCAAGAGACGGCACTCACAATAGAGGAAGACCGAAAACTAGATGGACAGTCAACCTAGATGGATTTGACAAGAACTGGAAAGGAAAAGCGCTGGAACGAAGTGAATGGAAACGGCTGGGGAAGGCCTACGTCCAACAACGGACTTTCGATGGCTGAAAGATTATAATTATTATTAAACTTTGTTCAAGGGGAAAAGAAAGAAAGAAAGAAACTGAGCTTGCGACCTCCATTCTACCTAGTTGTGGACGGGTATCTGACCCTGTTCAGAACAAGGACAGGTGAAGCAGAGAGGAAAAGGAGATGAGCATCGTCCTCATAGTGCTGACCTAAAGACACTATGACGTCTACCACCACAGTCCACTGTGATCTCAGGATTAAGGGACAACCAACCTTTCAGCAGTTAATGTCTTCTTATAAACGATGACTACACCTTCATAATTTGCACTTCCACCTAGTCCTCATCCGTTGTGTTTTGTTTTTGTTTCGTTGTAATTTTGTTTGTTTGTTGACGTATAGCGGTGGTGGTGGTTGCGTACGGTTAAGTTTGTTTTGCCTTCAATCATAATTTCATTATGGAACAACGAATGCCTGATTATGTGTTTCCATTTCACGTGGGTGATATCACTGCTTACTGATGTTCTTGAGCGGTCACCAAAAGGGGTCCTTGTCCACAATCATGTCCTGAAAAGGTCAATAACACCAATATAGTTTATGATACATCTGAAAATTCAACCAAGCCAGCAATGTAACGGTTCAACTTCAGAAACTGCAGCACACCAAGACATGTTTATGGAATTTGTTTAATAATTGTCATTGGTCTGACCTTACTTTACTTTCCCATTTCTAGATGAGAAGTCTGGTGCAGAGTCATATTTCATCGATTATGTGGTGTGTGTCTCCATCTATACAACGCCGTCGTGATCTTATCTGGCTCAAAGTTGACTGGCATCCTGGCCGGTTGGCCAAACCAGGTTGTGCGAATTAACGGCTGATAAGTGTTGCCTACAGCATCTCTTCAGTCTCTTCGTTTCTGATCAGATCCCCGCTAATCTTGCCTGCTTACTTTTCGATGACATATCATCTCGTGATTTTTCTTTCACAATTTTATTTTAAAGTCCAGGTCTGGTATTGGTAAGACAGCGTGGGCACAAATGCACTGATAAGTCTGGCTTTTGTTTGTGCTACAGAGATGATTGTGTGCTTCAGCAATGAGAGCTAATGTCTCAGGGCATTGACCTTCTGACCTCTGATGTCCAGGAAGTAGAAAACATGCATCCCATTTCTGACTCATCGGTTCATAAGCGTGTGTCTCAACTTCCAAAAACGTAGGTCACACGCTCCATTTTATTTCCAGGCGAAAGTAAGCGTTTTACCTCACCGCCTATGACAATCGCGTGCCGCCGCATGCAGCTTTCACTTGTTTGATTTACTTGGCGGTCCTGTCACACACTCACGAACACAGGCAATGAGCTCCTTGCACCCACCTCGCCCCATTGTGTCAACAGCCTTGCAGGCTCGAGTGGAAAAGCCCCAAGGATTGGCTGACGTATCGAGCCAATTGTGTTGATTCGTGGAGACCGACTAGCAATGCCGGCTGCCTTTTGTGTTTTTTTTGCCGTGTTCCGCGCGGCGTGTAAGAATGCCAGGCTAAGAACTTTTTCTTTTATACCGGCGTGCGGGTGACGTGACCCTTATCGTTGACTTGGCCAGCGTTTGCGTCACTGAGTTCTGCATTGTGTATATATGTTGCACGCTTTCTGAGCCGACTGCTCCACTGGTTATCAATTGTGTCATTTGTATTTAATCTGCCTTGAACAACTTTTTAAAAATGGGGGTGGGGTGGGGATTGTGTTATATCTATTGGATAGTGTGTGTGTGTGTGTGTGTGTGTGTGTGTGTGTGTGTGTGCGCGTGTGATGTGTGGTGCGTGTGTGTGTGTGCCTGGCAGTGTGTTTATAACAGAAATGTCCCAGCATAATTTTTTCAGCTGTTTGTGGATGAATCTTTATCAAATTTTGGACAAAGGTGTGGACGGTTCGAATCAGGAATGGATAAATTTACAGGACAAGGTGTCATGATCTCATGATCAATGTCACACAGAAAAAAAGAGCCTAGACCAGTGTTGAGGAGGGTGCGTGAACTATCTCAGGAACTTCCGACAATATTTAAAGTCTGCTTTCATCGTTGTGACAATCTGCTATTGTCCTTGATGCATGTCAAGTTCTGTTTCAACTAAAGCATCTTAAAAGCTTACAGCCACTTTTGGAAGTACAAAATCTAGATTTTCTATAATAATTTTCGTATTAAAAAAGAGATTGTTAGAATGGCTTTACCACCATTTTATTTACTATTTGCCTATTTGGCGCAGGAAGATGATATTGTGTCGGTATGTATCGCTGTACACCAGCAGCAGTGATATTGGTAATGATTATGATGATGAGCAAAGATGGTAATAATATGTTGATTGTGGTGATCGATTCCAGATGCAGTAATCTTGTTAGTGTTCAGGAATGTTAACTGTAAATTCCAGACATTATCCATCGCTTTTCTCATCATACACTACCAGTGTTTCTTTTTATCCTTCTTCATTTTTTCTTTTTTTCTTCTTCTTCTAAATTTTATGAAAAAAAAAATCTCCTCAATACTCTTGTGACAGTTAAAACTGAACTGCAAACCCTACGTTGCATTTATCGACTTTGTCAAGCTATTTGACTTTATCGACTTTGTCAAGCTATTTGACTCTGTAGTTCTTTTCTCCCACTTGACGACGCAGCAGGGAAGTTTCAGTCTTTTCTCCTAATTTTTGTATTTGGTGTTTGTTCATTTGTGATCTCACGTTTACGCTTGACAAAGGCAACTGGCCGAAAATTTGCGCCTGTCTTGTCTGGTTATATTAAATTCGTGTTCTGATTCTATTTTCGTGTTTTTTTCTTTCTGGTTCCTGTTTGCTTGAGCGTGGGCAGTCACACTTTGTTTTGGATTTCTATATGTAGGAAATTGCTTTGGCTTATTTTAACAGAAGAATGGAATTTGTGGTACGCTAATTTACAGTGAGTGGTACGCATAGTAATGTTAAAACTCGTGCAAGAGACATAACTGAACTCTCTAACTGCATCAACTGCTTTCATGGGATGAAACAAGGAGATGTTGCAATCTTCTCCTCTTTTCTCTCATTTTCAATGAATAGCGTCAGCCATTATTACCAGGGCAGGCATGGGGCAATTGTGACACCTACTTTGATTGAATTTTTCATCTTAATATTTGCAGAAATTTTTTTATGACCAGTGTGTTTTAGTCTTCTCTTGTTGGTGGTATCAAGTTCTTCCAGGTCACTTTCATTAGTTCTTCTGTCTGTCCATTTGACACGTAGTAGTCCCCGATAAGACCACATCTCTGCTGCCTCAATTCTTCTGCAATCGGTTTTTCTCAGAGTCTAGGCTTCGCAGCCATAAATCATGACTGGCCAGATCAAACATTTTAAAAGCTAACTTTCAGGCCATTTGGTATGCCTCTGTCTTTCCAGATGTTGCGTTGGACCATTTTTTGCTTTGCCGTTCCAATTCAAATTCTAATGTCTTTGGAACAGGTTCCATCATCAGTTTTTACAGAACCAAGATATTTAAATTTTTAAATTTTTTTTCTAAAAAAGCACAAAAAAACCCTCGAAATTACTTTACCATATTTCTGCATATTATACCAACCACATGTTTTGAGACCCCTTCCCAGATTTTTGACAGGGACTATGTTTGATTGAAATGGGGAACAGGGGGGGGGGGACACTGAGTTGCGTCCCATATGCCATGATAACACACGTTTGGAACATGCTGCTGCTACCCACCCTCAAGTGTTGTGTCTGTAATTGACTGACATTGTTTGATGATGTGAGCTGTTTGTTGATATATATTCACAATAGAACAGTGAATATTGAACTGTGTACACACGTAATACCAGATCCTTCACTCAATCTGATAACTGTCTTGTGTTGCTCGTTGGAGTGTAACCATTCTATTCACGCGCTGATGTTGTGCGTTGCCATCAAGGCTTTGAAGTCTCATGTGATTATGTAATCATGACCCATGGATGAAATGTACATTGAACGAGACTCACATTCAGATCAGGTTTGGGCGTATTTCCTGGTTCGATGATTAACTAATAATATTATAATCCAACCTTCTCATTCCTGACAGATAACTACCGTCTTCACAAGCACAGCGCAGTGGTGAACATTGAGTCCGAGAGTCATTGACCCACTGCTCATGTGATTATTCAGTCACCGACCTATGAAGAAACTACACTCAAAGTTCATCTTCAAAGGCATTTTGTCCAGTCTACATTTATCTAGGAGTCAGTGAAATTGAGATATGTCCTCTGAGTGATGTTACCTTCCCGCCATTTCTTTGGTCTGCCTGTCTTTCTGCCTCGTGGAATTGTCTGCCTGTCTTTCTGCCTCTTGGTATTGTCTGCCTGTCTTTCTGCCTCTTGGTATTGTGTTTTAGTATTTTGGTCTGCCTGTCTTTCTACCTTCTGGCACCATTTTAGTACCCTGATCTGCCTGTTTTTCTGCCTCATGGCACTGTGATTTAGTATTCTGGTCTGCCTGTCTTTCTGCCTTCTGTTAGTGTGATTTAGTAGACCTAGTCTGGTCTGCCTTTTTTTCTGCCTTCTGTTGGTGTGATTTAGTACTCTGGTCTGCCTGTTTTTCTGTCTTTTGTTGGTGTGTTTTAGTACTCTGGTCTGCCTGTCTGCCTTCTGTTGGTGTGTTTTAGTACTCTGGTCTGCCTGTCTGCCTTCTGTTAGTGTGTTTTAGTACTCTGGTCTGCCTGTCTGCCTTCTGTTAGTGTGTTTTAGTACTCTGGTCTGCCTGTTTTTCTGCCTTCTGTTAGTGTGTTTTAGTATTCTGGTCTGCCTGTCTGCCTTCTGTTAGTGTGTTTTAGTATTCTGGTCTGCCTGTCTGCCTTCTGTTGGTGTGTTTTAGTATTCTGGTCTGCCTGTTTTTCTGCCTTCTGTTAGTGTGTTTTAGTATTCTGGTCTGCCTGTCTGCCTTCTGTTAGTGTGTTTTAGTATTCTGGTCTGCCTGTCTGCCTTCTGTTGGTGTGTTTTAGTACTCTGGTCTGCCTGTTTTTCTGCCTTCTGTTAGTGTGATTTAGTAGACCTACTCTGGTCTGCCTGTTTTTCTACCTTCTGTTAGTGTGTTTTGGTACTCTGGTCTGCCTGTTTTTCTACCTTCTGTTAGTGTGTTTTAGTACTCTGGTCTGCCTGTCTGTCTGCCTTCTGTTAGTGTGATTTAGTACTCTGGTCTGCCTGTCTTTCTACCTGATTACACTGTGTTTCTGTAAAGACTGATGAACTGCTGGTATGATCAAGCCGTATTCAGTCCCTCCCTCCCCCTTTTCTTCTAAACAATAATGAAGAGATCACAATTAGTTTCATTGGTATAGTGATATAATAATGATAATAACAATAGTAATAACTATAACAACAACAACAACAACAACAACAACAACAACAACAACAACAACAATAATAATAATAATAATAATAATGATAATAATAATAATAATAATAATAATAATAATAATAATAATAATAAATAATAATAATAATAATAATGATAATAATAATAATAATAATATAATAAAAAAAATGATGATAATAGAAATGAAGATAATTACAGTAGTTATACGGCGCCAAATATTGAAATTCAAATCAAAGCGCACTCACGCACCAGGCATACGCATGCAATCGATAAAGACACCTTTCAATATTCAATACAAAGAAGTAGTTGTAGAATTCATTGCTTGGAAAAGAGGTGGGGTTGTAAATTGGATTTAAAAGCAGAAAGGGTAGGTGTTAGGTGAAGGCAGAGTGGAAGTCTATTCCAGGTTGACAGTCCTGAGACAGCAAAAGAACGTTGGCCAACACTCGACAGTTTAAATCTAGGGACCTGAAGGGAAAGAGCGTCTGAAGCTGAGCGCAAGGTGCGAGTTGGCGTATGAATATTGATGTTGTCGCAAAAATATGATGGAGCAGACTTGGTGAATATCGACAGACCTCCCCATTTAGTCTGGATCTTCTGATACTACGAGCTCGTACCTCATTTCTTAAGCTTGGATTCTTTTCTGCAGCCTTGTTCATGGTCATTGTTTCAGAGGCGTATAAGAATACTGACATAAGGGAAGCCTTTTCAGGCCTATAAAAATACACCAATATAAAACCAACCCCATACCAGTTCTGGATTTTCCATTATCTATGATGTTTGACATGTAACATTCCATCAACATGATGTTCAACCACATATCAAAACTGTTCCAGACAGATAATCTAAGTATTTGTCCCATAAACGCGACAACAATGAAAAGGATGATGATGGTGATATGATTATGATGATGATGATGATGATGATGATGATAATGACTATGATGAAAACTTGTGATGGTATCGACCAGTGCAAATGATACTTTTCGCATCTT
>JAPXFY010000022.1:33264946-33287446 GCA_030674185.1 Monoplex corrugatus | reverse complement strand
AGAGGAAGTTTGTTCCAGGAGAGCGGACCAGAAACAGAGAAGGCTCGTGGACCATAGGTATTGAGCTTAGTGCGTGGAAAGCGAAAAGTCAGAGGATCGGAGGCAGAGCGGAGGGTACGTGAGGGAACATAGATCTCAAGTAGGCTTGACAGGTAATCGGGGGCTGCGTTATTGAGGCTTTTGTAGCACATGGTATCTAGTTTGTACTGTATGCGCTTTGATACAGGGAGCCAGTGAAGTTGTGCCAGGAGAGGAGATATGTGGTCAGCTTTTTTCTTTTTGAGTACGAGGCGTGCAGCATTGTTTTGAATGCGCTGTAGGATGTGAATGGTGGAGGCAGGAAGACCGGACAGGAGTGAATTGCAATAGTCAATGCGAGACATTATGAAGGAGAGAACGAGTTTTGCAGTTGTTTCGACAGAGAGATACTTCCTGATCAGGCTTATACGATGGAGGTGATAGTAGCTAGATCTGGCAGTTTGAGAAACAAAGTTGTTCATGGAGAGGGTAGAGTCAATGCAGACACCAAGGTTTTTAGCTGAATCAGAAATTGGGACTGATGTGTTACATAATGGGAGAGAAAGAGGAGGCAGGTGAGAAAATTTCTGACGGGTGCCAATGAGGATAGCTTCTGTCTTGTCGTCATTAAGCTGAAGTTTGTTGTATGTCATCCAATTTTTAATGTCCGAGTAACACTCAGTGGTGCGAGTCAGGAGGCGCTGTATATTGTCAGGTGAGTCACTGTCTTGAAGTTGGGTGTCATCAGCATAGAATGGTGTTTTTATAGAATGGGAGTTGATGATGGTGGACAGGGGGGAGGTGTAAAGAGTGAAAAGAACAGGGCCAAGGACAGATCCTTGTGGAACACCACAGGTCAGGTATGCAGGTTGAGAGTAAGTGCCATTGATGAGAACAGTTTGTTTTCTGTTTGATAGATATGAAGTGAACCAGGAGAGAGCAATGTCAGAGATGCCAAAAGTATGATGAAGTCTAGAAAGGAGAATACCATGATGAATGGTATCAAAGGCTGCAGACAGATCAAGGAGTGTGAGGAGAGAGACTTTGCCAGTATCAGTTGCAAGGAGGAGATTGTTGAGAATGTGTAGCAAGGCAGTTTCAGTGCTATGGCACTGGCGGTAGGCTGACTGGAAAGGATTGAGGAGATTGTTGGCAGACAGGTGAGAGTTCAGTTGGTTGAGGACAACTTTTTCAAGCAGTTTTGACAAGAAAGAGAGATTAGAGATAGGCCGGTAATTTTTCAGTTCATTTGGGTCTAAATTGTATTTCTTGAGGAGAGGGTGAACAATAGCAGACTTGAAAGAATCTGGGACAGTTCCAGTTTGGAGAGAAGTGTTGATGATGTCAGTGATGAATGGGAGGAGCGTAGGGAGACAGTCAGAGTAGAGAGAACCTGGAAGAGGATCCAGTTCGCAGGTTTTGAACGACATGGATCTGATTGTGTTGAGAATTTCTTCTTGTGAGACTGGGGTAAAAGTAGTAAGAGGTGTGCCAGAGAAGGAAGGGTCAGGTGGGCATGGTTGACAGGGTGTCCTGTCAAGCCTGTCACGAAGAGTTTGTATTTTGGTGGTGAAATACTTGGAGAATACAGATGGGAGTTCTTCATTTGTGTGTTTTGTTGGGAGAGGTAAATCTTTTCGTGTGCCAAGGAGATGATTCATGGTTATAAAGAGTTCTTTTGAAGAAGAGGCATCCAGGATTTTGGTTTGGAAATAGCTTGTTTTTGCAGATGCAATGAGGGTGGATACTTTTGTTTTAGAGGCTTGGAAAAGTTGCCTATGTACAGTGAGTTTGGATTTGCGCCAGCGGCGCTCTGCTCTGCGGCGGGCACGTTTTGCACAGGCAATCTCATGAGTGAGCCAGGGGCTAGGGGGGCGGTCAGGTAAAAGACGGGTTGTGGCTGGAGCATGAGTGTCCAGAAGATGGTGGAGAGTAGTATAGAATTCATCGGCAAGGTTATGTGACTTTTCAGACACAAAAGCACAGGAACATCAGAAACTTATCGATTGTTCTTGACAATGTCCCCACCAACATCATCACCGCAGGAAAAAAATCTTTGGCACAAATTGTTGTTATTGTTTTAATAGTACAAGATCCATTTAAAGTCACGCACATAGACACACAGACATACACACGCACACACACACACGCACACACACACACAGACATACACACGCACACACACACACGCACACACACACACACACATACACACACACACACACACACACACACACACACACACACACACACACACACACACACACAGAGTCAGGTCATCTATATGCACAGGTCAATGTGTTTTTGTGTGCATCAGTGTTCCAATACCTTCATCGGATGTCACTTTGCTGTCTTTGTTGGACGATTTTGATTTGGCTGCTCAGCAGGATAACATAGGTGTAAGAACATTAGCTTCCTACAGCTGAGATCAAGCACGGGTCGAGCGTAGTTGCCATATAAATGGGTTATCAGATTCGTGCCCTGCTATGAAAACATCGTCCCACTCTACCCAGCTGTAAAGGGTTACCTGCTCCACTTTAGGATTGTTATTGTTACTGTTGTTTAAAGCCCAGTCGACTGCGTAGAGCCATATCAGGGCCATAACCGCGTCAAAATATACAATACCTCAGCAGAAAAACAGAAAAGAAAAGTAAGTACACCTATCACGGCATTCACGCACATTATCTAAGGACATGCCCCTGGCGTTGACCGCTCCGTCCAATTTATCGCACAGGGGATTTTTTTAAAAAAAACACGTGAATTCAGATTTAAGCATACATAAGGACACCAAAACATATATAAAAACCGGCATAAATTACCTAAAATTGCTTCCGCATATCTCACTTCCCTAGAGCCAAAAATGCACTTACTACATGTACTCAATTATCAATCCTAAGAGAAAGTACATAAGACTTTATCGAACACATACAGGTGAATGGACCAGCAAGGCAGAAAACGATGGGAAGAAATGACAGAAAGCAAAGGAGGAAGAAAGAAACAAGGAGAGTGACAGAAAAGAGGCAATTTCTGGCACAGAAAGACCACAAGGTGGGGATACTGTTTATACTGAAAGAGCCCCCGGCATCCCCACGGGGGAAGGGGTTTAGGTACGAACAGGTCTGCACATATGGCAGTTGCAAAGGTGATGATGAAAATGTCTCTTTTAGCAAGGCTTGCCACTATTGCTACAGTAACCTCTTGCTGTTATAGACAAAACTTCCCTGTTATAAGCGATGTTTGGCCAGACCATCCAAACACACTGTTCAGATTACCCCTGGAAGGAAGCTATCGCCGAGGTCGACAGAGGAAGATGACCAGTATCAAAGACTGGACCAATCTCAGTATGTCTGAGCTGCTTGTTCCTGCAGAGATGGAGGGAATCCTGTCGTTGCTGCCCACTATGAGTTCCCCCAACGACCATGCTGGTTATGGGATTAGAAAAAGGAGACCAAGACTGAAATCTGTTCAGCCAAACTGGAGGTCGGGAGCTCTCTGTCTCCATTCATGTCAATCAGACTTTAATTCATTTACTTTGTAGATGAATTTTAAACTTATTGCAAGCACCTGTGCTCCGAGTTTTCTCCCTGAAGTGAACGGTTAGCGAAGTTGACAAAAAGGCCAGGGCACAGCGGGCGGTGGGGCCTGTCATTGCCAGTGTCACAATGTTCCACTTGCTGCTCCCCACACGGCCTGACTAACCTAGCAAAACACAGCCAACAGGCCTGGCTTGTTGTGTTGACACATGGGGGGACAACCTGCCGCCTCTCAAGTCCCCTAAATCTGGTGAATACCAGCAGAGAGAAAAATAGAGACAAGGAGAAAGCGAATGAGAAGCTCTGAGCGTCAGAGAGGAAAAACAACACAAGTGTAGTGGTGGCCTTGACTAACAGTATCCCCGTAGATTGAATTCCCGGAATGAATTGTCAGTTCTCTCTCCTCCCCCTCTCTTCTCTAGACTTTGTGTGGTGGTCTGGGTGCTAGTCTTTTGGATGAGACAGTTGAGTTCCCATGAGCATGTTGACATTGCTTTTATCACCGAAACATGGCTTAACCCCCTTGGTCATGAACCTATACATGCGAGTCTCACTCTGAGTGGTTACAGGCTTGCTTCTTTCCATCGCTCATCCCGAGGTGGTGGTATCGCCATCCTCTACAACGACTCACTCCATTCCCGCCTGTCTTTCTCGCAGTCTCTGCCTTTCTCCCATCCTTCTTTTGAGCACGTTGAAGTATCCTTCCAATCCACCCCTCACCCCATCACCTTCTCCTGTGTCTATCGACCTCCACCTAGCTCTGCCAACAAAAGCTCACCACATCCATGTTTCTCTCTGACTTTGATCAACTTCTTGATTACTACTGCCTCTTACCTGGAAATATCATTCTAGGTGACATCAATGTCCACTATGACAACACTCACCGTTATGACACAAGACATATCATCAACTCTCTGTCCAATCACAATATGACTCAACACATTTCTGAACCAACCCATCAAAAAGGTCACAGGCAATCTCATGAGTGAGCCAGGGGCTAGGGGGGCGGTCAGGTAAAAGACGGGTTGTGGCTGGAGCATGAGTGTCCAGAAGATGGTGGAGAGTAGTATAGAATTCATCGGCAAGGTTATGTGACTTTTCAGAAAGGAGACGGAAGGCATCAGATGAAAATGTGGAGAGGTCGATAGATTTGAGATTGCGTCGAGTCACTGTGCGCATGGTACGGGAAGGAGGAGGAATGTCAAGAGAACAGAGAATTGCAGAGTGGTCAGATGGAAGGGCTGAAGTTAGACGGGTAGAAAGAACTAAGCAGTTGTCAGTAGCTGAATTGTGGTGATCACGAGAAATGATCCAGTCAAGAATGTGACCTTTTTGATGGGTTGGTTCAGAAATGTGTTGAGTCATATTGTGATTGGACAGAGAGTTGATGATATGTCTTGTGTCATAACGGTGAGTGTTGTCATAGTGGACATTGATGTCACCTAGAATGATATTTCCAGGTAAGAGGCAGTAGTAATCAAGAAGTTGATCAAAGTCAGAGAGAAACATGGATGTGGTGAGCTTTTGTTGGCAGAGCTAGGTGGAGGTCGATAGACACAGGAGAAGGTGATGGGGTGAGGGGTGGATTGGAAGGATACTTCAACGTGCTCAAAAGAAGGATGGGAGAAAGGCAGAGACTGCGAGAAAGACAGGCGGGAATGGAGTGAGTCGTTGTAGAGGATGGCGATACCACCACCTCGGGATGAGCGATGGAAAGAAGCAAGCCTGTAACCACTCAGAGTGAGACTCGCATGTATAGGTTCATGACCAAGGGGGTTAAGCCATGTTTCGGTGATAAAAGCAATGTCAACATGCTCATGGGAACTCAACTGTCTCATCCAAAAGACTAGCACCCAGACCACCACACAAAGTCTAGAGAAGAGAGGGGGAGGAGAGAGAACTGACAATTCATTCCGGGAATTCAATCTACGGGGATACTGTTAGTCAAGGCCACCACTACACTTGTGTTGTTTTTCCTCTCTGACGCTCAGAGCTTCTCATTCGCTTTCTCCTTGTCTCTATTTTTCTCTCTGCTGGTATTCACCAGATTTAGGGGACTTGAGAGGCGGCAGGTTGTCCCCCCATGTGTCAACACAACAAGCCAGGCCTGTTGGCTGTGTTTTGCTAGGTTAGTCAGGCCGTGTGGGGAGCAGCAAGTGGAACATTGTGACACTGGCAATGACAGGCCCCACCGCCCGCTGTGCCCTGGCCTTTTTGTCAACTTCGCTAACCGTTCACTTCAGGGAGAAAACTCGGAGCACAGGTGCTTGCAATAAGTTTAAAATTCATCTACAAAGTAAATGAATTAAAGTCTGATTGACATGAATGGAGACAGAGAGCTCCCGACCTCCAGTTTGGCTGAACAGATTTCAGTCTTGGTCTCCTTTTTCTAATCCCATAACCAGCATGGTCGTTGGGGGAACTCATAGTGGGCAGCAACGACAGGATTCCCTCCATCTCTGCAGGAACAAGCAGCTCAGACATACTGAGATTGGTCCAGTCTTTGATACTGGTCATCTTCCTCTGTCGACCTCGGCGATAGCTTCCTTCCAGGGGTAATCTGAACAGTGTGTTTGGATGGTCTGGCCAAACATCGCTTATAACAGGGAAGTTTTGTCTATAACAGCAAGAGGTTACTGTAGCAATAGTGGCAAGCCTTGCTAAAAGAGACATTTTCATCATCACCTTTGCAACTGCCATATGTGCAGACCTGTTCGTACCTAAACCCCCTTCCCCCGTGGGGATGCCGGGGGCTCTTTCAGTATAAACAGTATCCCCACCTTGTGGTCTTTCTGTGCCAGAAATTGCCTCTTTTCTGTCACTCTCCTTGTTTCTTTCTTCCTCCTTTGCTTTCTGTCATTTCTTCCCATCGTTTTCTGCCTTGCTGGTCCATTCACCTGTATGTGTTCGATAAAGTCTTATGTACTTTCTCTTAGGATTGATAATTGAGTACATGTAGTAAGTGCATTTTTGGCTCTAGGGAAGTGAGATATGCGGAAGCAATTTTAGGTAATTTATGCCGGTTTTTATATATGTTTTGGTGTCCTTATGTATGCTTAAATCTGAATTCACGTGTTTTTTTTAAAAAAATCCCCTGTGCGATAAATTGGACGGAGCGGTCAACGCCAGGGGCATGTCCTTAGATAATGTGCGTGAATGCCGTGATAGGTGTACTTACTTTTCTTTTCTGTTTTTCTGCTGAGGTATTGTATATTTTGACGCGGTTATGGCCCTGATATGGCTCTACGCAGTCGACTGGGCTTTAAACAACAGTAACAATAACAATCCTAAAGTGGAGCAGGTAACCCTTTACAGCTGGGTAGAGTGGGACGATGTTTTCATAGCAGGGCACGAATCTGATAACCCATTTATATGGCAACTACGCTCGACCCGTGCTTGATCTCAGCTGTAGGAAGCTAATGTTCTTACACCTATGTTATCCTGCTGAGCAGCCAAATCAAAATCGTCCAACAAAGACAGCAAAGTGACATCCGATGAAGGTATTGGAACACTGATGCACACAAAAACACATTGACCTGTGCATATAGATGACCTGACTCTGTGTGTGTGTGTGTGTGTGTGTGTGTGTGTGTGTGTGTGTGTGTGTGTGTGTGTGTGTGTGTGTATGTGTGTGTGTGTGTGTGCGTGTGTGTGTGTGCGTGTGTATGTCTGTGTGTGTGTGTGCGTGTGTGTGTGTGCGTGTGTATGTCTGTGTGTCTATGTGCGTGACTTTAAATGGATCTTGTACTATTAAAACAATAACAACAATTTGTGCCAAAGATTTTTTTCCTGCGGTGATGATGTTGGTGGGGACATTGTCAAGAACAATCGATAAGTTTCTGATGTTCCTGTGCTTTTGTGTCCACGACTTTGAATATGTGGAAGGTGTAGTGAAGAATCATGATATAAAGGAAAATTAGCCACTTGGAATTGTAACAACAAGAAAACTGACATAATTGAAACAGGATTTTGTAGAAAAGGTTTATGTAATGTAGAGGTTATTTTGATTAATCTGTTTTGTATTGTGTGACAAGATAGCTTTGAGATGTGAATATTTCTATTATCTGTGTATCATTTATTTTTGGAGTTGTTACACACATGAGAGAATCCAATAGACAAACGTGAGCCAGGCAACGGTTTTAAGTGACTGTCGAGAACATATCGCTGCATGCCTGTTTCAGATGACTGTCTTCATTCGATTCTGTCATGTGCACACAGAACGATATCATTTTCAGCATAACAGTCAGACTGATAGAAAATCTGTCTCCTTGGACAGGTAGTTTCATGCTTGTTTTGTGTACTATGGGCAGGTTCCTGCAAAATGCTATGTGCACATTTTCTATCGAGCATTTAGTTGAAATGTAAGCATTGACTGGATTGGGTAGCATGCTATTGCTTCAAACTTTTCACATCTCGGCACCGTAAGCGATGACTTGTGCAACTACTGTCAGACAGATTATTCATCATGACATCTACTTTCACCTCTTTACCTGGTAGGAGACATTTTAGTGCATGTTCAGCTTTCTTTCCTTGTTTAGCCAGGTGTCCTGCGCATAGTAAAACTTTTCACCTTTATGGAAAACTTCACTTAAACGTTCGTATTTACCTACAGGCTGGATGTAATCCTCTCCATAAGAGAAAATGAGTGGTATTTGGGGTCGTTTTGTCTCTGTTGATTTTAAGTCCCCACGTCTAACTTTATGTATGTGATTGGTGTAGTTTCCTTTGTGGTCCTAATTTTGTGGTAAACAGAAGTACAATGTCATCTGCATATAGCAGACATGGAATGTTAGTTTTGTTTGTCTTATTGACAAACGAAGAAGCGCCATCTTGCATCATCTGTATGTTGTCGTTGATGAAAATGTTAAACATTGTACGACTCATATTCACTCAACGTACTCCTTTTCTGCCTGGAACAGAATGTGTAAATCCTTTGTTTGTTCCTTTGTTTGTTTTGCTACGAACAGTTGAATTTCTATGTGTGTCTTTTACAATACGTAACAAGTTTCCATGTATTTCTTTTGTTTTTAATTTCAGAGAGTGTGCATCAGCCCATACGTTGTCAAAAGCGTCAGGGAAACCCACGAAGCAGCTGTAACGTCTTCCATTTCCCCGAATGGAAATGCCGAGGACTCTTTCAGCATAAATATTATCTCCACTTTCTTGAAATTTTGTGCTTGAAATTTTATCTTTTCTGTCTCTCTTCGTTTCTGCTTTGCTCCTTTGCTTGCTATCGTCTCTTCCTATCATTTTCTGCTTTACTGGTCCATTCACCTGTATTGTTTTTAAACCCATTCACCTGTATGTGTTTTATAAACCCATTCACCTGTATGTGTTTTATAAACCCATTCACCTGTATGTGTTTTATAAACCCATTCACCTGTATGTGTTTTATAAACCCATTCACCTGTACGTGTTTTATAAACCATTCACCTGTACGTGTACATGTATGAATTGCATTTTGGCTCAAGGAAATGTGATGTACTGATGCACTTTTAGATAATTTAGGTCAGTTTTTACATATGTTGTAGTTTACTTAGTGATGTTTATTCAGTCATGTCAGGTTTGTTTTTATAACCCCCTTGCTGATAAACTGGGCGAAATGGTCAACGCCAGGGGCATATCCTTAGATCATATGCGGGAATGCATTGACATGTGTACTTCATTTTCTTTTCCAGGTGTTTTTTTTTCAGGGTCAGCTGAGTTTTGTGACTATTTTGATATAGTTATAGTCCTGATATGGTCCTACCCAGTCAGCTGGGCTTTAAACATTAATAATAAACGGTAATGATAATTTCATGTCAATGATTTTTTTGAGTATGCAAATAATGTTCTATGTTTGTGGACTGTTTCTGAATCTTGCCTGTTCCTATATCGACACATTGCTTCAAGATAACTTACATTGTTTCTGAATCTTGCTTGTTCCTATATCGACACATTGCTTCAAGATAACTTACATTGTTTCTGAATCTTGCCTGTTCCTATATCGACACATTGCTTCAAGATAACTTACCATTGTTTCTGAATCTTTCCTGTTCCTATATCGACACATTGCTTCAAGATAACTTACCTTGTTCTGAATCTTGCCTGTTCCTAATCGACACATTGCTTCAAGATAACTTACCATTGTTTCTGAATCTTGCTGTTCCTATATGACACATGCTTCAAGAAACTTACCATTGTTTCTGAATCTTGCCTGTTCCTATATCGACACATTGCTTCAAGATAACTTACCATAATTTATCAATCCTTTCACTACCGTACCTTTTGTCTCCCACATCTATCCACTAACTTCTGCAGGAAGCTGGTGGATAGGGTGAGGGAGTCAAAGGGTTACGTTTTGCATTGTGGGTTGGTGCAGGAGTCAAAGGGTTAAGATATTAACCGCCAAGGGCAGTAGTTGGAAAATGCCCAGTTATGGACAGATGTTTCTTAAAATCCATAGATTGCAAGAGAGCGTCCAGCTGGAGATAGGTGAACCATGACGACATGAAAAACCATTCACCTAAATCTAGTGAAAACTGGTGGTCAGGGCGAGGGAGTAAAAGGATTCAAGAAAGCTGGTTGACAGGCGAGGGAGTAAAGTATTCATGGAAAGCTGGTGGACAGGTGAGGGAGTGAAAAGTATTCATAGAAAGCTGGTGGATAGCGAGCGAGTATACTAGTTTATAGGGAAGCTGGTGATAGAATAAGGCAGTGAAAGGTTTATAGAAAGCTGATGGATAGGATAAGGCAGTGGAAAGATTTATAAGGATGCTGATAGATGGATAAGGCAGTGAAAGATTTATAAGGAGCTGATAGATAGGATAAGGCAGTGGAAAGATTTATAGAAAGCTGATGGATAGGATAAGGCAGTGGAAAGATTTATAAGGATGCTGATAGATAGGATAAGGCAGTGGAAAGATTTATAGAAAGCTGATGGATAGGATAAGGCAGTGGAAAGATTTATAAGGATGCTGATGGATAGGATAAGGCAGTGGAAAGATTTATAGAAAGCTGATGGATAGGATAAGGCAGTGGAAAGATTTATAAGGATGCTGATAGATAGGATAGAGCAGCGGAAAGATTTATAGGAAGCTGATGGATAGAATGAGCGAGCAGAAAGGTTTATAAAACTGGTGGATTCGACGAGAGAGTGAAAGGATTGATAGTAGAATGTCGTGATTAAACGGACTGTGCTTTCTGGCTTCAGTTTCTTAAGAGTTGAACCTTGACAGCATTCTTCTTTTACGTTTGTTCAGTTCTCAGCTCTTGACCCTCTTAACTTATACGATGTCTCTTCGATATAATATGTGTCCCCCTCCTCCCCCTCTCTCTCATTATATGTGTGTGTGTGTGTGTGCGCGCGCGCGTGCGCGCGTGTGTCTGCTTGTCGGTGTGTGTGTGCGTATGTTTTTGTACACATATGCTCCTGTAGTGCTTACCAACAAGAAAAGATGTTTCAAACGCACGCGTCTTATAAAAAAAAAGAAAAAAAAAAAAAGAGCTGTTACCAGCCCAGATCCACAAGGGCCAAGTGTGTGGCTTAAAAGTTCTAATGTACAAACGCGTTAAAGTTTCACACGCAAGGTCGAGTAACAGGAGTGTTGATTTACGAGTACACGACATGACCCAAGACAGGCAGATGGCAACAAAACCCACACTATGGCAAACTGCTGGCGTCATCAGCATATCGTTTGGCGAAACTTGTGGAGTTCAAAGTTTGCTGAAGAGGACTCATAGCACTCAGACAATTCCATATACGCTCCACCCAAATCTGCAAATAATTTCCTGGCAGGCACTTTGACTTTGGCGTTTGGAGTTTGTTCACGAGGGATTCATCGCGCTCGGACAATTCTTTGTGCGCTCCACCCAGTTCGTCAAACCCTATGCGTTGGAAAAGTCTTGGGATGGAGAGGAGGGGGAGGGGTCCAAAACTATAAAACCCAATGCTGACAGTATATATCTCTCTCTCTTTCTCTCTCTCTCTCTCTATCTGTCTGTCTGTCTGTCTATCTATCTGTCTGTCTGTCTATCTATCTATCTATCTTATCTATCTATTTATCTATCTATCTATCTATCTATCTGTCTGTCTGTCTGTCTATCTATCTATCTATCTATCTGTTTGTCTGTCTGTGTGTTTGTCTGTGTGTCTGTCTATCTATCTGTCTGTCTGTCTATCTATCAATCAATCAATCAATCAATCTATGTATGTATGTATGTATGTATATATCTCTCTCTCTATATCAATCAATCTATCTATCTATCTGTCTATCTATCTATCTATCTATCTATCTATCTATCAATCAATAAATCAATCAGTCAATCAATCAATCATTCTGTCTATCTATCTATCTATCTATCTAATTATCTCTCTATCTCTCTCTTTCTCTCTCTCTCTCTATGTATGTATGTATGTATGTATCTACCTACCTATCTTCTATGTATGTATGTATGTATGTATATATATGTATGTATGTATGTAATCTGCCTACCTACCTACCTATCTATCTATCTATCTATCTATCTATCTATCTATCTATCTATCTATCTATCTATCTTATCTATATCTATTGCAATAAATGTAATGTTCTCAGTATTTATGGTTTTCTTTCAGCAGAGACATACATGGTCACAGGCCCTGTCTTTAGCAGTAATTTCAGATTATCCGTCCTGTACAGCATACATCGCAAGACAGCAGTGTGTTCTGACCGATCACAGCGGGTTACTTGTTACAAGTTATTTGTTGTTATAGTTGAGGCTCACTAGAATCAATGTTACTTGTTGTTATAGTTGAGGCTCACTAGAATCAAATTCAAAGTTACTTGTTGTTCTAGTTGAGGCTCACTAGAATCAAAGTTGCTTGTTATATTTGAGGCTCACTAGAATCAATGTTACTTGTTATAGTTGAGGCTCACATGAATCAAATTCAAAGTTACTTGTTGTTCTAGTTGAGGCTCACTAGAATCAAATTCTGATAAAGTACCCTTTGGAAGACCTACAGATTTATAACGAGCAATATGTAAATTGTTAGGGTTTCTTTCTTTCTTACGTGAGAGCTGGCTGGCTCTTTCCACAGAGCCGTGGGCTCAAAGTCTGATGTTTCGAGTTCAGTTTCAGCCCACAAGATTAAAAATACCCCACTGGCATGCATACCGTCCAGCTTGTGTTCCAATCATTCAGGTGGTGCCAGTCTTTTATAGGTCCAGTCAAATAGACAAGTGCTACCTAGTAAGTAGTGTCTTTGGTCCTGGTTCTACGGTCTTTTCCCCTCCACCACCTCCCATTTCAACATCTTGCCAACGCATACAGTTTTGTGCAGACTCCACAAGTAGAACTGAATGGAATAACGGTGAAACAACACCTCTTTACCCATATGGGCGGGTGTCACATAGCTTGTGCCATGCTTGTGGAAAGGGCGACAGGACAGTGTAGCGCTTGGAGCACTCACTACCCAAAGCCAAGGTAAAGGATGATTGAGCACAGCTGCCAAAGGAAAGGATGGTCAAATTCGTTCTTTGGGTTGAACACACTTCTTGCTTTTGTACTTGTACACTACTTTAGTGGCAAAGAGCCTGGTGGAATTTTTCACAAAGCCATGACAATGCATGACCACGAGGATGATAATCATGATGCTATGGTGATTCCAGTCTGGACTGAGATTGCCTGTCTATGCTTCCTTTCATTACATATCTTGGCGGCAATCAGGCTCGAGAGATACAGACGCCTGTGGTGTTTGGGCCAGGAAATTTAAGCAACATCCTCAATGACGCATCCGTTAAATGGGTGAAATTCGACAGTGTGGTCCTAGTCCTTCCAACGAGGCCATGGCTGCTTGGAGCCAAAACATTACACAATGAGTTTACAGAACTGATGGGGTTTCTAACCTACAACTTTTCATGTGTTTATCCTTTGCACTATTGAACTCAGTCCCCAGAAACGTCATACCGGAAACTTAAACGGTAGACGACCAGGCGCTCGTTAGAGGACTGTGGCTGTGTATGATTTATGTCTTATCTGGACGTGTCTAGACAACCTGGTCTTGTCTGCTGATATCGCCTTCATGTTGGGCGATGACTGTGGGGGCTAATTCCTTTATCTTCATTGGCTTGAATCGTGAGAAAGTTTTTCAGCTTTTAGTCCGTAAACAGGAAGTTTGTAATAACAAGCCGTTGTGTTACTTAATCTTTGTTTAACGTTGCATCATCAGAGTAAGCGAAAATTTTAGCCTCTTCCATAAGGGTTTCTGATCTTTTGCATTACATTTGCTTGCTTGTTTGTTTGTTTTTATTTTTATTTATTCATTTATTTTTTAGAATCATCACACTCAGAGAGATTTCCTGTGTGTTCACCTTTTTTTTTTGTCCCAATTTCTGCGCCACCTTAGGGCCACAGACGCTGCGGCCAGTTTTTGCAATGATGATAACGATGAGGATGATAAACATGATGCAACGGAGTTTCATCTAGGATTTGAACCCACAACCTTCCAGTCGGTAGTCTGTACTCTACGCTTGTTATCATAATACATGCTTGCATCAACTAGGCTGGAGAAATACAGACAACTGAAGTGTTGGTCAGACGATTTGAGCAACACACTCGATGGCGTAAAGCGGATGAGACTCGGCTGTGTGGTCCCACAGTTTTCCCAATGAGCCCATAGCGCGCTCAACTCTGGGTGGGAACCGGTTGGAGCCGAAAAATCCTGCAATGATTCTTGAAGGAACTGATGAGGATTTGAACCCACATCCTCCAAGTCAGTAGTCCGTTGCGCTAATCACTACGCCACAGCGACCGGTTTTCTGCATTACGTTTCAGCTGCCCAACTTAACTGCACTAGGCCTACCGTAGTCATTTCTCCTGGCGTATTTTTTCCCGCGACAGGGTAAGTGAAATTTAACTCTGTCGGTCGGTTTTGCGTCAGTGGGTGGTTCCACATCTCTGTTACCATGTGTGCCAATGTCAGCGGCTGTGTTTACATGCGTGTGCATGAGGGTGATAGTGCATTTCTGCGTGTCTTTTCCGTTGGGCTGTGTGTGTGTGGGCGGATGTTGGGGGGAGGGAGGTTGGAGGCGGGGGGGGGGGGGGGGGGTGTCAAATATGAACGTTGATCTGGAACATTCTGTGTTGTCTGTAGAGACGTGCACATGCTTGCGTATATGACAACGACATAATAATAATAATAATATATTTTATTTATATAGCGCAAAATCTTGACAAAACCAAATCTAAGCGCATGTGTGCAGACCAAATTACTTCACTGTTTTGTAAAGAAGAAATGTAAAGTCTTGAGTTACTTCGGCCAGTTGTAACGACAGGTATTTGTCTGTCTTCAGGACGGGAAGATAAAGCTGTAACGACAGGTATTTGTCTGTCTTCAGGACGGGAAGATAAAGCTGTAACGACAGGTATTTGTCTGTCTTCAGGACGGGAAGATAAAGCTGTAACGATAGGTATTTGTCTGTCTTCAGGACGGGAAGATAAAGCTGTAACGACAGGTATTTGTCTGTCTTCAGGACGGGAAGATAAAGTTGTAACGATAGGTATTTGTCTGTCTTCAGGACGGGAAGATAAAGCTGTAACGATAGGTATTTGTCTGTCTTCAGGACGGGAAGATAAAGCTGTAACGACGGGTATTTGTCTGTCTTCAGGACGGGAAGATAAAGCTGTAACGACAGGTATTTGTCTGTCTTCAGGACGGGAAGATAAAGTTGTAACGACAGGTATTTGTCTGTCTTCAGGACGGGAAGATAAAGTTGTAACGATAGGTACGGGAAGATAAAGTTGTAACGACAGGTATTTGTCTGTCTTCAAAACGGGAAGATAAAGTTGTAACGATAGGTATTTGTCTGTCTTCAGGACGGGAAGATAAAGTTGTAACGATAGGTATTTGTCTGTCTTCAGAACGGGAAGATAAAGTTGTAACGATAGGTACGGGAAGATAAAGTTGTAACGACAGGTATTTGTCTGTCTTCAGGACGGGAAGATAAAGTTGTAACGATAGGTATTTGTCTGTCTTCAGGACGGGAAGATAAAGCTGTAACGATAGGTATTTGTCTGTCTTCAGGACGGGAAGATAAAGTTGTAACGATATGTATTTGTCTGTCTTCAGGACGGGAAGATAAAGTTGTAACGATATGTATTTGTCTGTCTTCAGGACGGGAAGATAAAGTTGTAACGATAGGTATTTGTCTGTCTTCAGACGGAAGATAAGTTGTAACGATAGGTATTTGTCTGTCTCAGACGGGAAGATAAAGTTGTAACGATATGTATTTGTCTGTCTTCAGGACGGGAAGATAAAGTTGTAACGACAGGTATTTGTCTGTCTTCAGGACGGGAAGATAAAGTTGTAACGATATGTATTTGTCTGTCTTCAGGACGGGAAGATAAAGTTGTAACGATATGTATTTGTCTGTCTTCAGGACGGAAGATAAAGTTGTAACGATATGTATTTGTCTGTCTTCAGGACGGGAAGACAAAGCTGTAACGATATGTATTTGTCTGTCTTCAGGACGGGAAGACAAAGCTGTAACGATATGTATTTGTCTGTCTTCAGGACGGGAAGATAAAGTTGTAACGATATGTATTTGTCTGTCTTCAGGACGGGAAGACAAAGCTGTAACGATATGTATTTGTCTGTCTTCAGGACGGGAAGACAAAGCTGTAACGATATGTATTTGTCTGCCTTCAGGACGGGAAGATAAAGTTGTAACGATAGGTATTTGTCTGTCTTCAGGACGGGAAGATAAAGCTGTAACGATGTAAGCAACAATGGACAGGAGTTGGGCTCCACACACTTGTCATGCTGGCCCCCTCACAAGATGAAGTCCTGAGCGTGTTGCTCTCCAATGACCGCTCCGTTGATGGAAAAGCTTGACCTTCACCATCGTTCCACCCATCCACCATGAAGCATGATCACAGTTGTCACGAAGAGACAGGCATGACGGTCCAGTTTTGCAGTCCTTCGGAGTAAAATCTGGATTGTTTATAAATACCGGGAAAACGAGTGCAATTTGGCTAGGGAGCAGAAGAAAATTCAGGCGTTAAATATCGATTGGAATCCACAAAAATTTAGAATCCTTGGACTGTGGTTTAGAAATGGCATAAGTGACTGCGAAACGATTAATTACTCTGACAATAATTCTGACAAAATAGCAGGCTTCTTAAAAATTTGGATGTAAAGGCAAATGACACCACCTAGCAAGGTTGCTGTATTGAGATCTTTAATTCTTTCAAAGCTAAAATATTTATGAACTCTGCTCCCAAACCTACCAGATAATGTTATCATACATTTGTTTGGATTAAAAAACAGTACAGAATCAACATGAGAACAGTGTGAAAACGGGACATATGCCTTCTAGACTTCATTAAACTATACTTCTGCTTTGAAAAATATTTTTTGATAATTCAAATTTTTTTTGCATTTTGTGGAACAATAAATAGATAAAACATAACGAGCAAGTAAACATGTTTCACATACAGTATCAACAAAATGTTCATATTCATCGCACATCTACGTACATCACATGAAGTAGTAGGCCTCCCTTAGTCAGCGTCGGCTAAGGATGATGCGCCCTACTGTCGTGTCGTGTCGAGTTGACGCCTCTGGAGCAGCGTCGGCCGGCTGTGGTTGATAAGGCCGATGCGGGAAAGGCAGTCTCTGCGACATTGGATGCATGCGTGGATGCTAGCTATGGGATTGCCTTCACAGGAACCTGCTTTACGCCTGACTCTTTTCCTCGGCTAAGGTCTGGATCTTCTTTTCCCGCGACCCGAGTTGTTTCTGGAGTACACTGCGCCATGTGTTGCTGCTGTGTCTTCCCAGCTCTCTGTCTTGGTGTCCAGAGCTTTCATATCGCGCTTGCAGACGTCTTTGTATCGTAGCTGGGGGCGGCCAACAGATCTCTTGCCAGAGACTAGTTCACCATAAAGGATATCCTTTGGGATAGATCTACGTCCATCTTCCATCCGGCACACATGGCCAAGCCAGAGCAGCCTGCGTTGTCTGAGCAGTGTGTGCATGGTGGGGAGATCAGCGCATGCTAGAACCTGGGCGTTTGGTATTTTGTCGTTCCACTTGATGCCGAGGACCCGGAGTAGGCAGCGCAAGTCAAAGCTGTTCACAACTTTCGCTCCTGTTTGGTATATACTGTTCATGTTTCACTGCCATACAATAAAGTGCTGATAATGCAGGCGTTGTACACTGCTATCTTGGTTGGAGTTTGTAACTTTGATTTTGTCCACATGTGGTCTGTCCGTATTGCTGATACCTTTCTGCCGCATTATATGAAATATAATGCAGCAAAAACGTATCAACAATACTGCCACTGGTAAAATGTAACCCAGTACAAACTGCCGCATTGGGTAGATGGGGGTCGTAGCCTTGGATGGTAGCTCATCTTAGGAGAAGGAAAACTCTGACATCAAACTTCTGCTGCTTTGCAGCATATCCAGTCACGTAAAAGGGTTCGGGAGTAAGCCCCGAGGAAAAATCCGGAGCTGGAGTCCGTAAGGCGGTCACTGCTGTTTTCAACGTTCCGGCAACTTCTGCGACATTGTTGGTGCCAACAATGTCGCAGAAGTTGCCGGAACGTTATCTGATTTGAAATTGATGCCATGTCCAAACAGTGCAGTCATTTTGGTAATAATCTGAAGCAAACACCTGTCAAGACTGCTCCCAGTTATCTCCATGGCACCATTGTACATCCCCCCAAAATATGTCGCTAGGTTCCTGTTCGCTTCTACAAAA
The DNA here is from genome assembly GCA_030674185.1 of Monoplex corrugatus. Taxonomy (NCBI): domain Eukaryota; kingdom Metazoa; phylum Mollusca; class Gastropoda; order Littorinimorpha; family Ranellidae; genus Monoplex; species Monoplex corrugatus. The sequence continues at coordinate 33,269,170 of JAPXFY010000022.1, read as the reverse complement.
AGAGCATACATCATTTTTTCTGATGTACATTTTCTTCAACACAACATTTGTTGCTAATGTACGATGTGAAAGTTTTATTTGAAACCATTTAATTTTCTTTTCCTTAGTCTTCTGAATTTTGTAAAATGTTTCACTCCATTTGATTTTGTTAGGAATTATCCCCATCATTTAGATCTGCTGGTATCTTCACTTAGTGTTCTATAATATAATGATCTGGGCTGCTTTGAAACTGTCTTGGTTAAGGAAAGTAAAAAAAAGTACCATCCATATGTGGAAAATATAGTATTACAGATTTTCCAAGTATAGAAAAGCCTGAGCAATGTAAACCAATTGTTGCTATGGATTTTAACACGATAAACAGTTTTGGATCACAAGGTTTTGCTGCATTCAAGACTTCCTATTATAAAGTAAACTTCAGCACTAAAGATGAAGTTGGAGTAAATACAGATTGAATGAAATGTAATAACATATCCAGAGGCTTTTGTCGTGTTGCAAACTTTATAGCAGACAGTGGTAAGTTTCTGTTATGTGAAGAATTTAAACTAAAACATAATTACGTGAGGATATTACAGGTTATAAGCTTTCAGTTAAATCTCTAATAATGAAGAGCAATGTTACTGTACGTGATAACAAAACAATGAATATGAATATTGCCTTACAAAACCTGTTATTTGTTACCAAAGACGCCAGACTGTGCTAAGATGCACTAATTACGGATGACATAAAGCCACACTGTTCTGATAAATGTGAAAGAAAACTTAAAGACATATGAAATAGAACTCGTTTTTTTTTTCAAGGTAAAAAAAGATTCAAGTTGTCAGAATGAAGTGGTTTGAGAATAGAATTAAACACTGACTGGACTGTAAGAAAAATGTCATTCTTTGAGAAGTGGGATTGATAAATATCACTGTTGTGTAATAATTTCTGTAATCACGTAAAGGAAAATACCGAACTATTTTTAAAAACGTGAAGAATCAGAAAACAACAACAACAACAACAAAAATACAAACAAACAAACAAACAAACAAACAAACAAACAAACAAACAAACAAACAAACAAACAAACAAACAAAAAACGAACAAAAAGAATCAGACCTCTTCTTTAATTCAACCAGTCAAGACAGGCCCAAATTTTCGTTGGCCTTTGTCAAGCGTAAACGTAAGATCACAAACGAACAAACACCAAATACAAAACTTAGCAGAAAAAGAGTGAAACTTCCCTGCTGCTTCGTCCAGTGTGAGAAATTTGTGTACACTTTGTGGTGTTATTGCAGATAAACTTCATTTGCTGGATAATTATATTGGATACAAAATAACAGGAATGAAACTGTTTAAACAGAGTTACTATTTTTCTGATCTCGAAGATTAACATGCCTCCAACGGAATATGCAGACTGTGCAGCAACATACTTCCTGCGCAGCGTGGACAAAACAACGTACAAACACACACAAGACCAACGCTAAACAATAAAAAGGGAAACTAAAAAAAAAAAAAAAAAAAAAAAGAATCAGGAAAAAGCATATATCTTGAACTATGGACTGCCCTAAATCCTCTATACTAAATCATAGTGACGGGAAGGTGAGTTGCAAAATGCATGCTGCACAATGTCTATGATTACCTGCAATGGGGAAATCTGAAAGATTCTTTGTCGGTCATATACTGTTTTGTGGCAGCATTGTGTTATCATAACAAATAAAATGTGTTCCGTGTGCTTAGTTCTTCACACACACACACACGCACGCGCGCGCACACACACACACACACACACATACACACAACACGCGTGCACACACACACACACACACACACACACACACACACACACACACACACACACACACACACACTCTCTCTCTCTCTCTTCCAGCTTTCTCTCTGTGGCTTTCTCACTCTCTCTCTCTCACACACACACTCTCTCTCTCACACACACACATACACTCACACACACACGCACACACACACACACACAAACACACACACACACTCTCTCTCTCTCTGTCTCTCTATCTCTGTCCCTCTCTCTGTCTCTCTGTCTGTTTGTCTCTCTCTCTCTCTCTCTCTCTCTCTCTCTCTCTCTCTCTCTCTCTCTCACACACACACACACAGAGAAGAAAACCACGGAGTATACACAGACTGATTTGGGACAATGCCATTTTATACTTATTGGCAGGAGAGGTGCAGTACGCACGGGACAGGAGAGTGGACTGAATTTCGTTCGCTGAAGTCAAGGCTGTTTGGATATTTCCCCTGTAAAAACAAGTCTTCTCGTTGACCTAGTTGTTTGCCATACGGAACAGCTTGGGCAACGTTGTGGCAACTAAACCCCACACGGCCTATACCTTACCTATCAGTCAAAACAGACGTCAACTTGTAGCTCTTGGTCGTGCTTGTCTGATTACAGTATACAGTACTGTGACTTAGCACAATGTTTCACAGCGGTCCCTTCAACCTGATAAACTTATGTGTTTGTCAAACCTTAATTACACAGCGACATAAATCAATGAATAAGAAACTCAACGAATAAATGAATGAGTAAATAACTATAATGATAATAATGATGAAAATAATAACGATACTGATAATAATAATGATAATGATAATCATAATCATAATAATATCAACTTTAACAACAATAACATAGTCGTCGTCGTCATCATCATCATCATCATCATCATCATCATCATCATCATCATCATCATCATCATCATCATCATCACAACAACAATAATATATCTTTCTTGTATAGAGCTGTTCTCCAAACTTATTTGGACTGAGTGCCTGTTACACATTAGACAAGGCAAAGTGTTATAGTACACATAATAGAAGTACTGATATATCACACATATATCATCATCATCATCATCATCAAGTGCCCTGCCTTATGGCTCTCCACATGCATCTATCCCTTGTCACTGCAAGCACATCTTCTACCTTCTCTGTCCTCAGCCACTCTGCAAGTCTGTCCAATATTTTCTCCCTGGGTCTACCTGGTGTTCTCTTTTCCTCCAGCTTTCCTGTTGTGACCAGGTGCTCTAATTCCCCTTTCCTCATAAAATAGCCTATAAATGTTGCTTGTATTTTCCTTGTCTTCCTTATCAATGATCTTCTTGTGTCTGCCTCCATCAAGACTGTCTCGTTTGTTTTCTTTGCTGTCTATGGAACTCTCAACATTCTTCTTAGAAACCACATCTCGACTGCCTCAGTCTTGTTCTGGCTTTGCTTGTTGACTGTCCATGCCTCACATACATACACTCTTCAGAATACACAGAGTGTAATATTACACATACCAGAAATACTGATATATCACACATATATACTCTCTTCAAAATACGCAGAGTGATACTCTCTTCAGAATACATACAAAGTGTAAAATTACACATAACAGAAGTACTGATATATCACACATATATACACTCTTCAAAATACACAGAGAAAGTAATATTACACATAACACAAGCACTGATGTATAACATATATACACTCTTCACAATACACACAGAATGTAATATTACACATAACAGAAGTACTGATATCACACACACACACACACACACACACACACACACACACACACACACACACACACACACACACAACACACACACACACACACACACACACACACACACACACACATATATATATATATGTATGTGTATATACATATATATATATATATGTACATACATACATACATACATACATATATATATATATATATATACATATGTATATATTTATATATAAGTATTATATGTATGTATGTATGTATGTATATACACTGTTCACATAACAGGAGTACTGATATATCACACATTAAACACTCTTCAAAATACACACACTAATACGTGTGCACAGTGAAATGTATGCTAAATATGTGTAACCAGGCATACAGATACGTGTTGTCATAAACGTGTAATACATGATCGATTGATTGCACGGTGCAACATGTGAATAAATGAAATAGAGAACGAAAACTGTGGTGTGTGGTCAGCTCGCCTTACAGCTTGTGATTCTTCTGCTCCACTACACTAAAAGTTTGTTTTTATGTAACAGGCAATGAGTACAGATGAGTTTGGAGAACACCGCTATACAATAATGATTTATGTTGTTAACAATAATGACAATAATAATGATACTACTGCTACCACTACATGTACTACTGCTATTATCATCATTATGATGACGATAATGATGATGATAATGATAACAAAAATAATAAGA
>JAPXFY010000022.1:33254946-33259946 GCA_030674185.1 Monoplex corrugatus | reverse complement strand
TCGCCTTAGTGCTGGTGGGAATGCTGGGGTGTTTCAAGAGAGGGGCAAGTTGGTAGCTGACTGCGTTGGCTTTCTGGCATCTGGTCTCGATTTCTCTGTCTAGTTTGCCATTTTCAGTGAAGATGCTGCCCAGGTATTTAAATTCACTGGCTTGCTTCAACTGGGTTCCGTTGATGTTGATGTCCAGTTTGTTTGGTCTCTTACTGCAAAACTCGTTCTCTCCTTCATAATGTCTCGCATTGACTATTGCAATTCACTCCTGTCTGGTCTTCCTGCCTCCACCATTCACATCCTACAGCGCATTCAAAACAATGCTGTACGCCTTGTACTCAAAAAGAAAAAAGCTGACCACATATCTCCTCTCCTGGCACAACTTCACTGGCTCCCTGTATCAAAGCGCATACAGTACAAACTAGACACCATGTGCTACAAAAGCCTCAATAACGCAGCCCCGATTACCTGTCAAGCCTATTTGAGATCTATGTTCCCTCACGTACCCTCCACTCTGCCTCCAATCCTCTGACTTTTCGCTTTCCACGCACTAAGCTCAATACCTATGGTCCACGAGCCTTCTCTGTTTCTGGTCCACTCTCCTGGAACAAACTTCCTCTCTCAGTCCATCAGCAACCTACTTTTGTCTCCTTCAAGTCCGCTCTCAAAACTCACCTTTTCTCCTCTGCATAAAATCCTAACCTCACTCAACCCCCCTCTGCAGCCTGTCTCCGCTCGGAGGGGAATCATATTGCTATAATATATAATTGTATATGATATGCTCTCTATAATTTTCCATTGTTTTTATTCTTGCTTTTATTGCTTTTATTCTTTCTCCCCATTTATAGCCATGCGTGTGTGTGTGTGTGTGTGTGTGTGTGGTGTGTGTGGGGTGTGTGTGTGTGTGTGTGTGTGTGTGTGTGTGTGTGTGTGTGTGTGTGTGTGTGTGTGTGTGTGTGTGTGTGTGAGTGTGTGTGCGTGCGTGTGTGTGCGTGCGTACGTGCGTGCGTGTGTGTCTGTTTCAGCGCTTAGATTTGATTTTATCAAGATTTTGCGCTATATTAATATTGTAATTATTATTATTATACTGACAGTCATGACCTCGGTCTTGCTGACGCTGATCTTCATGCCGTATGTCTCGCAGCTTTCATTGAGCTGGTCTGTGTGCTCCTGTAGCTGTATCTTGTCATTGTTCACCATTGCCTGGTCGTCCGCAAACATGAGTTCATTGAGTGCCTCAGGGTCTGGGTTTGCCTCCTTCGTAATCTGATCCATATAGATCACGAAGAGAAGAGGGGAGAGATTACAGCCCTGCCTTACTCCCGATGTCACTGGGAACAAGTCAGATGTTCCACTGGCGGTGCGGACTGCACTCCTGCTGTTGGCGTAGATGGCCCGAATGTTGTCTAGCAGCTGGCCCTTGATGTCGTGGTTCCTATTTGCTTAATGCTAGTAGTCACATTGTTAAGATATCAAGAAAAACCTTGTAAACCACAAATACAAGGTTTTTCTTGATATCTTAACCAAAGTGACTACTAGCATTTAAGCAAATAGGAACCAGAATACACAAAGATCAATCAGAAAGCTTATTGATATAACAATACAAGACAAGAAAGACAAGAAAGACGAAGCAAGACAAGCACAAATTTTGGGCCAAACTGACCTTTTTGCTTAAAGCAACTGACACGGAAAAAAATGCACAAACTTACTACAAAAACCAATACTCAAAAATGTATTGGATCTTTTTTTTTTTAATAAGTTCTGTGAATTCATTCTTTGTCTTTTATTACTGCTTGACAAAGGCCAGTTGGCTGAAAATGTGCGCTTGTCTATCTTGTCTTGACTTGCCTTGTCTTGTTTTATTACATCAAATATGTGTTCTGATTGATTTTTTATATTTCTGGTCGTATATTTTGTTTGCTGAGATACGTTTTTTGTCTGAACACCAGGCTTTGTTTTTTTTTTTTTTAAGTCTTTGACCTCGTTATGTTATTGTTATTTCTGTATAAATCCCAGCCGATTACACATAGCCATATCAGGGCTATAACCATCTCAGAACGTAAACAATACTTCTCAGGGGGGAAAGGTGGAAAAGAAAATTAAGTACACATTTCAATGTATACAAACATTAAAACTGGCTTGTTCGCTTCCCATCTTAATGTTTCCATCATTCTGGTGGTGCCAGCTTAGTGTTTGGTAGGTCCCTTCTCCCTTTTCCCCGTTTCAAGACCTTGCCAGCGCATAGGGTTTTGTGCAGGCTCAGGAAATCTGTCAGATAACTGCTGGAAGATTTGGTTGGAGCGCATATGGAGCTGTCCCAGCGCGGTGAATCCTTCTTGAAATGACTCCAATAACTCCAGTGCATTCGCGCACACAATCTAAGGATATGTCCCTGGTGTTGACCACCCCGTCCAATTTATTACCAAGGGATTTGAAAAACAAATACACATTTGAACATAATTGAGGATACTGAAACATATACAAACAGACCTAAATTATGTTAAATTGCTTCTGCACATCACATTCTCTCAGAGCCAAAACTGCTCTAAATACATGTACATGTATCCGATTATCAATTCTAAGAGAAAGCATGTCAGGCTTTACAGAACGCATTACGTGTAAGGTGAATGGACCAGAAAGGCTGACGATAATAGGAAAAGATGGCAGAAAGCAAAGGAGCAAGGCAGAAACAAAGAGAGGGAGGGACAGAAATAAGGAAATTTCTAGCACAGAATGTCCAGAAGGTTGGGATACTATTTCTACGGAAAGAGCCCCTGGCATCGCCATAGATGTAATCTTTGACCATAATGTACTCGTCGCTTTTCCGCTGCGTGCACGCCGTAACCACTGCTCAGGAGCCTGAGATTTACCGTGATCTTTGACTACCCTGCTGTTCCTCTGACGGTTTGTCAGTACTTGCTATTTGTACAGTCGGTATTTTCGTCTCATTATGACTGTCAATGCCTGTATGGAATTCAAGTTTGTTTATTCTTTTATCTTTCGTTTTCTTCTGTCCTTTGTATTTCGTTATCCGTGTGATTGGTATCATCCAATTTGTGATTAATTAGTGACACATCCTGGGTGACATTGTCTGTGTTCATGGAGTTTCTTGTCACCCAGTGCCGCCATTTTGTCTGCCCAGAGGCAAAACTAGACTAGAATTCGGCGAGGGTCTCTTCCGCGAGACTTCCAGAGTGGACAGCTTGGGTTTTGACAACTTGACTACCATCATTGTCATCTGACAGGTCATCGTCAGAACTGTGATTCTTCAACCCGTCCTTGTCGTGTTTAACTATGTTCTCCTTATCACAGTTGTAGGAGACGTCATCCTCACTAGACTCCTTGTCTTCAGTGTTAGATCAGACAGTTTCTCTGTGTTGGTTTTTATATGTCACGTCTGCCATACGTACAGGGATCGCCAAGCTGGGGGAGGGGACACTGAATATTTCCCTGAGGAATGCCAGAATATCTGACTTTGAACCTGTTTGATTCACAGGTTGCAGGATATTTTCCACTGGTACTGTTCTCTAAAAACACAAGTCTTCTGTGTTCTGAGGTATGCTGCCCAGTATTCCTCACCATGTCATTATATGACCTGGATCCCGGTATCATTCGAATGGAATTGTTGTCATCAATGACTTGACAGTATGCAGTTATTTTCTTGCCTTCTTCATAGACTCTCTTTCCTGCCACTGAAGTGATTACTAGTTCTGTGTAAGTCCTTATTTGCCTAGCAGTCACAATTTTCTACTCTGCTGGCTCAACCGTGTGGTCTTGTCTCCCACCTGTCCACGTCGTCCTCTTGCACAAAATACCGCCAGCTGGACTGACCTCTGTACTGGTGTCTCTGCTTGCTGCCTGGTCCATGATCACTGCTCTCTGTTCCTGCCAGACCATGCGAGCCTGTCTTATGCTTGTGGCCAGTCTTCCTCTTTTTGGGCTGTCACCGGAGGACAGTATGGTTCGTTGTTGTAGCTGTGATATGTGGACACTTGCTGCCTGTCTCTCACATACAACTTGCCGCGTTACAAAAGTAGGCAATCTGCCGAGCTTTTGGTGAAGTTCTTCATTTCCCTTCGGGGCGTGGTGATGTCTGAGGCCACTTTGATATCACTGTCTCCCAAGTTATTTCTGAGTTTCTTGTCACCCAGTACTGCCATTTTGTCCGCTCAGAGGCAAAACTGGACTAGAATGGGGCGAGGGTCACTTCAGCGAGGCTTCCAGTGTGGACAGCTTGGGTTGTATCTGTTTGATTCTAGCCCGGTGAATTTGATTGGCTATTCAGGATTTTGATGATGATCTGGATGGTTGTGTATTGATCTTCACACACTCTCTCAGCCATGTTGATACATTTCAAGTTGCAGGACTTTGCACTTCGTTACGTGATTTCCAGTTTTCTCTCTAGTTTATTCAGTTTATCTAGAATGATTACGTTGTCCTCTCAGTTCTTTTTCTTTATTTGTTAAAACTCAATCTATCATTTTGTTGAATTCAGCTAGGAAATGTGAAATTGTGTCACCCAACACTGTGAACTTTCCTTCCATTTTATTCTTTATTCCAGCTGAATTGAAAATTAAAACTTGTTGCATTTGCACAAAGCACCCGTCAATGTTCGTCTGTGATGCTGAAAAAAATCTATTGAGACATGTATTTACACTCCTGTACTTCTATTTGCCGGGCACAGTTTTACAGGGTAACACAATAAACAGACACTATAGATATCGGTCACAAACTGCTGTCAATGAAACTTGAACAGTTGTTCATTGATAATAATGATCGTTCTCTGTCAGACAAAAAGTACAACACGTTCAATGTACAATGTTCTGGTGAAATAATTCGTTTCAGTATGAACTATCTTGAGATCTTTGCATCCGCCCTGTCAAAAAACAAAAACCAGCCTTCTTTCCCTTTATTAATTAATAAAGATATTCATTATAGTACTCTACTGACATTTCACCAGAATCATTGTCATGTTCTGGTACAAACACCCTTCATCAATGTCTCTGCTT
>JAPXFY010000022.1:33244946-33252446 GCA_030674185.1 Monoplex corrugatus | reverse complement strand
TCTTGTTCTGGCTTTGCTTGTTGAGTGTCCACGCCTCACAACCGCACAACAGTATTGGTTCTATATAACATTCAAAAACTCTCTTCCTGGTGTTAATAGATATGCATTTGTTGGTAAGAATACTTTTCATCTTCTTGAATGCTGTTTTGGCTTGGCCGATTCTGCTGGCTATTTCTGATGTGCATCTGCCGTCTAGTGAGATGATCGTTCCCAGATATTTAAACTTACCAACCTGTCTCAAGGTTGTGCCGTTTGCTGTTATTTTGAATGACGGGATTTCATGTTTTTTTTCTTTTTTTAAAACTTTTTTTTTTACATCTTCTTGCTGTTTAGCTCCAACCCCTTATCTTTGCTTTCTATTTCTATCATATTCACAAGGTTTTGACCAAGGCTGACCATCGAATAACCCCAGATGTGCTATGGTAGGTGAAATTTGCAGACTGTGGAAGACATACTTTGCTTCACAAGAGAACAGGAGTCAGTGAGGAAGAAGTCGGTGTGAGGGTAGGAATAAACACCACTCCTTCCTCACTGACTGACAACACTGAAAAAAACTGACGTTTTTTTAACAGCTGGTCTGACTGAACACACCACGCGTATGTTTTTCTTTTTCTTTTATGTTTCCAGCCAGCTTCGAACCTGTGCAGTCAGGACTGGAAGCAGGTGATCCACCAGAAGACCGTCTGGAGTTCTGGCAGTTCCCATGTTCCCATATTAGACTGAGATTTATCCCTTGCTCTCGTCGTTACCTTAGTTTCAGGTTCCTCTCTCTACTTTGATGTCCTGGATAACTTTTTTAGTCCCATTTTCTACGCCACCTTAATGGACTCAGAAGTTGGGGCAGTGTGTGTTTTTTTAACAATGCGATGATGATGATGTCGATGTGGATGATAATCATGATGCTATAGAAATCCATCCAGGATTGAGACTGCGTGACAGGGCTGTACTCTACGCTTACTATCACGATATATCCTGGCGTCAACCAGGCCCGAGAGATACAGGCAACTGCGGTGTTGGACAGACGATTTGAGCAACACCCCCAGTGACGCATCCTTGAAGTGGATGAGACTCGACTGTGTGGTCCCAGTTTTCCCAATGAGCCCATAGCACGCCCAACTCTGGGTAGGAGCCGGTTAGAGCCGAAAAATCCCACATTGATTTTTGAAGGGACTGATGGGTATTCGAACCCACAACCTTCCAGTCGGTAATCCGTTGCGCTAACCACTACACCATGGCGACTGGTAAATGTCCTGGATAATTTGACCTTAACCCTGTTTGTGGCACCAGTAACTTGCTCCTATGACACAGTGTTTTCATTGTATTCAGTGACACTTAGAAATCTTCTATTTATAGAACTACTGAACAATTTATATAAAAAGATACATTTTCTTGAAGCTTATAAATGTTCACACGCAACTGTATACATTTATCGTGGTGGGGCTGCTGTGGTGATTATGTGACTCAAAAGGTCGCTGACTGAGATGAGGTCAAATTATCCAAGACATTTTTGGTCTTGCTTTTTACTGGGGCTTCCACTGTAAGAAAGGATCTGATGATTGTCTCCTTACCAGAAATGGCTTTCAGTCAGTCTATCTCCACGACAACTGCCGTCAGCCAGGGATTTACCAGTGGGGGGATTTGTGCTCTCTGGCACTGCCATATAGTCATGTCTCCCATCTGTCCACTTCATCCTCTTGCACAACATACTACCTGCTTGACTGACCTCTGTACCGACGTCCAGTGATATCTCTGGTTGGCTGCCTGGTCCATGATCACTGCTCTGTTCTCACTGGACAATGCATGCCTGCTGGTCTGTTTTTGTGCCAGTCCTCTTCATTCTGGGCTGTCATGATAAACATATGATGCACAGAACTGACAGCTACAGTAGCGTGGATCAGTTTCAGTTTCAGTTTCAGTTTCAGTTTTCTCAAGATGACGTCTCCGCGCTGTGAATGAATTCAGTATGCACTAACGTCACAGGTTTCATGTAATGAAGAAAATCCAGAATGATCACGGCACAAGCCTTAAGCCTGCACATAAACCCATGAGCTGGCCGTGTCCTGAGGTTCTACCTAGATACATGTAGTTTCATAAACCTGTGGTCGTAGGGGAGAGAGGTGGCACAGACTTGAACTTTTCCCGGGGCCATCCCCTCTCCCTCGCTTCAAATTCACATTCACTTTTTTAAAGACCAAGACTTCAGAAAGGCAAGAAGGCTAATTCGTCTTCAAGGGGTGGGACCTGGGAAATCAACCTATCTCTCCAATGTTTTTTACCAAGGCAACCGGGCAATGCCGTCTCTTCACGATTTTCAACTGCCGTGGGATCATTAGCGAGCGCAGCCAGAAGGCACACGGGTCCGACTCGTTTTTCGTCCCCTTCCAAAGGACTAGTTGTTTAGTTCGATTTTCCGGTTAACCTGAGGAGAAAAGTCAAGGCCTGTACGGAGAGCGAACCCTGGAACTTCGAGTTTAGTTATTGGCAGGCGAACATCTGAACCATTCTGCCACTCTTCTCCCTAAGCGTGGATCAGAAAAGTCACTACTGAACTGCACAACATAATGTGATCCGGCAGTAGTGCCAGGTTTCCTTTGGTAAGTGGCTTGCCGGTGACTTCATGAAATTTACTGTTGACACACTTGGACTGGGACTGCCAGAGAGTGACTCTGGATGTGGTGGCGTGTTGAGAGTAGAGATGGGAATCTTAAAGGAACTAACTCTGAAACATAATACTTCACACACACACACGCGCGCGCGCGCGCGCGCACACACACACACACACACACACACACACACACACACACACACACACACACACACACACACACACACAATCAAACACACACACACACACTCTCTCTCTCTCTGTCTCTCTGTCTCTCTTTCTCTCTCTCTCTCTCTCACACCACACACACACACACATACACACAACCGCAAGTATTAACAAGTATCGTAAAAGTTGTATAGTGTTGTACTGCATTGTATGTATTGTGTTGTATTGTATTGCAAGTCAATAATTGATAACAAGTATTGTATTGCAAGTCAGTAATAGACAACAAGTTTCCTGAATATTATATTCTGTTGTGTTGTATTTCGGATACTCGTGATCGTTAATAAGTGTTGCATTGTATTGTTTTTGTGTCTGGCAGTGAAACGTGGTGTCTGCTCCAGTCAAGAGAAAAGACTCAACATTTTGCGTATGGACAACCTTAACACATCCTTGGCACCACCAGATGAACGGACAGAAAAATAAGAAACAAAGAAACAAAAAAATCTAAAACAAGTGTGACTGCCTGCATTCAAGCAAACAGGAACAAGATAATACACGAAAAAAAAAAAAAAAAAAAATCAGAACGCGTATTTAATACAACCAGACAAGACAGGCGCAAATTTTCGGCCAACTGGCTTTTGTCAAGCGTAGACTGAGATCACAAACGAACAAACACCAAATAAAAAGATTAGGAGAAAAACACTGAAACTTCCCTGCTGCATTGTTTAGGGGGAGAAAAGGACTAAAATGACATCATAATGTGTTTGTGAGTAAATATGATGTCAGAGGGGAAGTGAGATGAATTCTGCAATTTGAAAAGTGGTCTTGCCATATCAATATTATGTTATCCTGAAGAGGGTTCGGGACTAAAATGAAAACTATGATGCACTAGCTAAGAGTAGATTTTGGAATGTAAAGGATCTAATTATTAGATAACGCATAAGAGAAAATATAAGCATATGATCGACTGAATGGAAAAATATGTAATCAACAGGTACGGCTGATGTAAATGGATCGGGCTTAGTGCAACGAATCTGGTCTGACCTTAGAATAGGAAGAAAAACATCCTAAACCAACAGCCAGGGGCTAAACGGAAAACCGGAGTCCCCACAGAAAAAAAAACCCCTCTTAGACGCGGCTGGGCCTGTCTTGTGAAACGAGAATTAAAACAGATTTAAAAAAAAGGCATATGCGCAGCTGCAAAGCCAAGACCTCATGGAGATGGGTAAACGGTGATAATGTGGTCTGTTTCAGTAGGATAAGATATGAAGAAAGGGAAAGAAATATAGCAAATCATCATCGAGGTAAAATATACATGGACTCAAGGGCATATTGAAAGAAGATTGCATGCATAAATTCATCCAAGCAGTATAAACATAAGTTATATATTAAGGACAAGGAAGTTAATACCTATACATTCGAGCGAATACACACACACATATGTACCAACCAGTAAAATAGTACATGCACAAAGAGCCATGTCTGGATAAAAGTACGTTAAGTGGCACGATACTGAATTCTGTTGAGGAAATCTTCATGGTTTGTCGCTGAAATAAAAAACCAAAACCTAAACCAAAACAAAACCAAAACAAAACAAACCAAACAAAAAGACAAGGTCCTTACTTGGGCCCAGACCCCCAGCCTCTACAACCTACTGTAACAACGGCGCCTCCAGCGGTTGGACCATGTCTACCACACTACAAATGGAAAGAACACCAAAGACATGTTTCTACGGCGAGGTGGTCATCATTGCAGGTAATGTCAATGTTGACATGATTGAGAAACAAGCTCTTGTGTCTAGTTCTGTCTAACCCTTCTCTCTCTCTCTCTCTCTCTCTCTTCTCTCTCACTCTGTCTCTCTCTCTCTCTCTCTTTCTCTCTCACTCTGTCTCTCTCTCTGCTTGTGGCCTAGTCCCACACACACACTACAAGCGAAAATTGCTGCGAAAATTTATGACTGGCTGATCGTCCGCAACACCACTGAACTTGTTCCATCAGTCTCGTTCCTCGGCAAACTTCCTTCAGACCATTCTGCCCAACTGTTTTCCCTCAATTTCTCCGAATCAGAACTGTGACCCATCACAACCTGAAATACATCAAGTTGAAAATCTTGCCATCTGAATTTGTAAATCGTCTCTCCTCTCAGTCACATTCCTCTGATCTTATCGGTCATTACAATTCAGTTTTGCACCAGCTTCTGGATAAGCATACATGTACACCCATAACTACCTGCGTTCTGTCGGACCGCCCACCTGCACCCGGGTATACAAGTGAAGTAAGCGTAGTAACCCAAGGTCGTAGCCGTGCTGAATGCCAGGGACAGTCCTCTAAACTTGTAGTTCATTCAAATATTTATTGAGAACATGTGAAAAGAGTCACGAAAATGATCTCGAAAACTAAAACCGACAAACATTCTTCCAAGGACTACGAATATATGTCTACAAAACGCTTATTCTCTGCTATGTCTGCAAAACGCTTGTTCTCTGTTATGTTTAATCTTTCAGGTTCGATCAAGTCATCTCCACTCCCTTCAAACATCACCCTTCAAATGTCTCAGAAGCTGTTTCAGCTTTTCTCTTCCAAAGTGAACAATCTTCGAGCCAAGCTTGACAAAACATCTTTTCTTCCTTCCCTTTTTATTCCTCCTCTTACCGGTTCCATACATATTGAATTTCAACTTGTCTCTGAAACTGTGATTGCCAGCATTCTGAAAGAAATGCCATTCAAATCTAGTGAACTCGATCACATACCGGCTTCTCTGAGTCTTTTCCATTCGTAACGCATATCACTAACACCTCTCTTGTCACTGAATCTGTCCCGTTTTTCAAAAAACAACCATTGTTCGAGCTTCGTTAAAGAAGAACAGCTTCGATCCTAATATTCTCAAGAACTAATATCCTGTTTCCAATTTGCCATTCATTTGAAAGCTTCTTGATAAAGTGTTTTCGAAACAGCTGAATGATCGTCTCTCAGCCTACAATCTATCATCCTCTCCAATCTGCTTACCATTCTGACCACAGCACCAGAACCGCTCTCGTGATTTATTACTTTCAGTGGACTGTAGCCGAATTTCCCAGCTCATTTTTTTCGACCTTTCTGCCGCTTTTGATACTATCCTCCTATCTCGTCTGGACCATATATTTGGAATCTATGGTAATGCTTTTTCTTGGTTGCTGTCACACCTGTCTGACCACTTTCAGTCAGTCATGGTAAATGAGTTGTAGTTCCACCCAGTTTAACTTCATATGGATCCCCCATATAACATTACTCATAATGCCTATGTGATGACTCTCAGCTCCACTTCTGCGTATTTTCTGTAAACTTCCCAACTCTTCTTTCTGAAACTTCTGATTGCAATACTGAAATCCACAATAAGTTGACACAGAATAGGCTACAGCTCAATGGACATCAGACTGAAGCAATGCTCACTGGCGCGTAGCACAAGCTTTCCACTGTAACAGTTTATTCTATTCAACTAGGTGACAACACCATTATCCTTTTTGATTCAGTGAAGAATCTAGGCATCGTTTTTGATCTTCATCTCTCTGTGCAGATGTTCATCCGCCAGACCCGTGAGTCGTACCATCGTCAACTTCGGCGTGTCAATTCTATTCGCCAATGTCTTTCAACTGAAGCAGCATCTGAACTTACGATTTCTCTTATGTTGTTCCGTATCGATTATTGTAACTCTCTGTTCCTTGGCTTGTCTCGATTGCTTCTTCCGTCACTTGCCTCTGGATTATCCAGAATTCTTCGGTTTGTTTAGTCTTTCATACGAAAAAGCACGATCATGTCACTCCTTAGCTTCAATTTTCCTACGAGTTGTCTGTAACTCAAAGACTGTCATATAATATCAATACGTTCTGTAATATGTGTAACGGTTTTGCACTTATCTATCTCTGCAACCATCTTCTCCATTCTGCTTCTGATACAACTTGTTTACAGATTCCTCGATACAGGTGTTCCACGTTTGGTCGCCATTCATTTTCTTGTCTGGTCCATTCAGCTGCATTGAACTTCTCCTGTCTCTTCAACTGTTTCATTTAAGTCAAACTTGAGGACATACCTTTTGTCCAGCAGAGATTTCCACCTTTACCCCATCCGACCCCTCCATCTCCTCCCGTCCAGTCATCTGTCCTTGTATGCATGTGCTTTGTACCCTTACGTTCTTTTTGTCAATGTGAGTGAACTTGATTAAACATCAAAGATTTACCACCTTATAAATATCATCATCATTATTATCAACAACATCGTTATTAATATTATTATTATTATCATTATTACTAGTATTGTTATTATTATTGTTGTTGTTGTCGTCGTCGTCGTCATCGTCGTCATCATCATCCATCATCATTCATCATCATCATTCACCATCATCATTCATCATCATTGCACAGCATCTATTTTTTTTCCCGTTTTAGATTTGAATTGCTTTCCGTAGTGCAACATTGCCGTTTCTTTTGTTCGTTTTGTTTTTGTGTATATGTGTGTGTGTTTTTTGTTTGTTTGTTTGTTTTTCTTTTCTGTCGACTTTGCCGGGGCTTGACAACTCCGTTGCCATGAATTGTCTTACGTATGCCAAGTACTCGCTGAAATATCAGTTTATCGTTTCATCCCAAAATTGGCACCTAGATGAAATTCGTGAAAGATAAGTTAGTCTGGTATGGCATTCTCGGTATGCCAAGAACGTGGTCATCATCATCATCAGGTGCCCTGCCGCCTGGCGTTGG
>JAPXFY010000022.1:33232446-33234946 GCA_030674185.1 Monoplex corrugatus | reverse complement strand
AGACCGTTCGCTCTTTTCCCCCTGATGCTTGGAAGGCGGTATGTGGAAAGACAGATAAGACACAAGAACGTGCTCACACGTCCCAGTGTTTCCTCTTAGAAAACCCTACTGGTGTCTTAAAGCTAATCAGATCCACACTGCCTCGCTCGCTGCTTGTCTACGGCGGAACTTGAGTGCTGGTAGATCAGGAAGTTGTTATCAATTATGCTTTGGCGGAATCGATTGGTTCTATCCATTTCGGTGACAACAGGGAGTAGTTACCATCCCATTCAGCATCTCACACAAACAAACAGTTACCATCCATTCAGCATCTCACACAAACATACAGTTACCATGCCATTCAGCATCTCACACAAACAAACATTCCATGCCATTCAGCATTATCAACACAAACAAAAGTTATCCATGGGTTAATCATTACAACAACATCAGTTACCATGCCATTCAGCATCTTACACAAACAAACAGTTACCATGCCATTCAGCATCTTACACAAACAACAGTTACCATCCATTCAGCATCTCACACAAACATAACAGTTACCATGCCATTCAGCATCTCACACAAACAAACAGTTACCATGCCATTCAGCATATACACAAACAAACAGTTACCATCCATTCAGCATCTTACACAAACAAACAGTTACCATGCCATTCAGCATCTCACACAAACAAACAGTTACCATCCATTCAGCATCTACACAAACAAACAGTTACCATGCCATTCAGCATCTCACACAAACAAACAGTTACCATGCCATTCAGCATTCACACAAACAAACAGTTACCATCCCATTCAGCATCTACACAAACAAACAGTTACCATGCCATTCAGCATCTCACACAAACAAACAGTTACCATGCCATTCAGCATATTCACACAAACAAACAGTTACCATCCATTCAGCATCTCACACAAACAAACAGTTACCATGCCATTCAGCATCTCACACAAACAAACAGTTACCATGCCATTCAGCATCTTACACAAACAAACAGTTACCATGCCATTCAGCATCTTACACAAACAAACAGTTACCATCCCATTCAGCATCTCACACAAACAACAGTTACCATGCCATTCAGCATCTCACACAAACAAACAGTTACCATGCCATTCAGCATATCACACAAACAAACAGTTACCATCCATTCAGCATCTCACACAAACAAACAGTTACCATGCCATTCAGCATCTCACACAAACAAACAGTTACCATTTCATTCAGCATCTCACACAAACAAACAGTTACCATGCCATTCAGCATCTTACACAAACAAACAGTTACCATGCCATTCAGCATCTCACACAAACAAACAGTTACCATATCATTCAGCATCTCACACAAACAAACAGTTACCATATCATTCAGCATCTCACACAAACAAACAGTTACCATCCATTCAGCATCTTACACAAACAAACAGTTACCATATCATTCAGTATCTCACACAAACAAACAGTTACCATATCATTCAGCATCTTACACAAACAAACAGTTACCATATCATTCAGCATCTCACACAAACAAACAGTTACCATATCATTCAGCATCTCACACAAACAAACAGTTACCATATCATTCAGCATCTCACACAAACAAACAGTTACCATATCATTCAGCATCTCACACAAACAAACAGTTACCATATCATTCAGCATCTCACACAAACAAACAGTTACCATATCATTCAGCATCTCACACAAACAAACAGAATTGATGTCCTACGTCTCTCCATGGAGTACCAGTTTGCTGTTTTCCAGTTTTGAAGCTTTGGTCACAAAAAAGGGGTGGCGCTGCACTTTGGCGACACGCGCTCAAAGGGGAGAGCAGCCTGAGTTTCAAATGGTAAATCCATTGTGATAAAGATTATGAATACGAATATGAATATCAAACAAACAAACAAAAAACAAAAAACAAACAAACAAACAAACAAACAAACAAACAAACAAACAAACAACAAACAAACAGACTGTGTGTGAGTGTGCATGCGTGCGTGCGTGCTCGCATGCGCGCGTGCGTGTGTGTATGTGTGTGTGTTTTGATCATAGATGAGCATACACACTTATCTGTATATTTAGATTGTCATGTATGATATCCATTTAAGTGTGAGTTCTACATAAATGCAGTTTATATTTCTGTTGTATGAATTCTTTCCTCAACTTGAATAAAAAAAATTGAAAAAACACAAACAAACAAACAAACAAACAACACAAACAAACAACAAAACATTCTTTAAATAACAAAATATCCTCAATTTCCGACAAGGAGAAAAACATCAAGCAATCAAATTTATCTTCTGGCCGGGATTTTTGTCATTGGCCAATGTTCTGTGCATGAGTGTGTGGTGGTGTGTGTGTGTGTGTGTGTGTGTGTGTGTGTGTGTGTGTGTGTGTGTGTGTGTGTGTGTGTGTGTGTGTGTGTGTGTGTGTTGTGTTGTGTTGTGTGTTGTGTGTGTGTGTGTGTGTGTGGTGTGTTGTGTGTTGTGTGTGTGTT
>JAPXFY010000022.1:33224946-33227446 GCA_030674185.1 Monoplex corrugatus | reverse complement strand
TGTCTGCCTGCATCAAGACTGTCTCGTTTGTTTTCTTTGCTGTCCATGGAACTTTCAACATTCTCCTTAGAAAACACATTTCGGCTGCCTCAGTCTTTCTCTGGCTTTGCATGTTAAACTGTCCAGGCCTCACAACCGTATAACATTATCAGTTCTATATAACACTCAAGAACTCTCTTTCTGATGTTATCTGATAGGCATTTGTTGGTAAGAACGCTTTTCATCTTCTTGAATGCTGTTTTCGCTTGGCAGATTCTGGTGGCTATTTCTCCCATGTCTAGACTGCACGAATTTTGTGTGTGGAAAAAATCGGATTACCTTTCTTGTACGCTGATAGGCTGCCATAGGCACAGAGTTTGGCTGCTCCAAGCAGGCCAAGCAGCCACCAGCTGGTGTCGGGGCCTGTTTACTGACATGTGTTAGAAACGTTGCTCGTTTCGCCTGCACTCACACACAGGCCCTCAACGCTCCTGCAATAATGCATCCACATGCACAGCTGGAGAACACATACACACACGCACACACGCATGGACACTCGCGCACACCACACACACCACACACACACACACACACACACACACCACACACACACACACACACATGCACGCATGCACACAGGCACACGATGGTGCGGGCGTGCACAACTTGCGCATATGACCCCTGACTTTCTGCCACCCTCGAGAACACACACACACACACACACACACACACCACACACACACACACACACACACAAAACACATTCTCTCTCTCTTCTCTGTCTCTCTCTGTCTCTCTGTATCTCGCTCTCTGTCTTTCCCATTGCAGTGAATGTTAAGACATTGTCAGTTTTTCAGCTGTTTTCATTTCAGTCACAAAGTGTAAGGACCAGACCAACCTTATCATGGCCTGCCATTTGTTCAGGCGCAGGACAACAAACTGAACATGTACTGTCATCCACAACACAGGGGCCCATAGTCAAGTGGATAAGACGTCGGGCTTCCAATCGGAAGGTCTGGGTTCGATCCTGCTGGTGTACCTCCTGCCTGGTGGCTAAAGGGTGGAGATTTTGCCTGTTTCCAGGGTCAACATGTTTGCACACCTATATATAAGATCGACTATCGTGGTCGATAAAGTCCAGCCTAGCACTTTATTTATTGTGTACCCTTATGGGGATCTCAGGCCAAAGTCTGATGCACACAGACGCTGCATACTGGTTACTCAATGGATCGCTCTGCAGAGTTGGTTCTGGCCTTTATTGCTGCACGCTTTTCTACTTGGCTGCTTCGTCTTTCATTTTCATAAGCTTCTGTTCCCTTGCCTCCATTCCGACCTGTTTGTGGCCACATTTTCCCATTGTTCTTCCTTCATCAATGTCACATTTCTGCAGAGATCTTTTCAGGGTGTCTTTGTAGCGAAGCTTTGGCCATCCTCTTGGTCGATGGCCCTTTGTCAGTTCACCGTAGAAGAGCTGCTTTGGACACCTGTTATCCTGCATGCACAACAGATGTCCAGATCATCTTAGCTGAGACTGTGTTAGCAGTGCATTTATGCCTAGCATCTGGGCTTGCAAAAGCACATTCACGTTTGAGACTCTGTTGTTATCATTTGATGTTTAAGATACATCGGAGGCAGCGCTGGTGAAACTGATCTAATAACCTGACATGCCTACGGTAGAGAGTTCAGGATTTGCAACCATACAGCAATGCAGCCAGGACTACCTGTTCGTGCCTAAACCTTCTTTCTGTGTATAGATAGGCAGAGCATCACATAGACTCAGGCTCGTGTAAATCATGTCAGTGTTGATTGGCTTATGGAGACATAACACCCAGTATGCACGCTCGCCATAAGACGCAGAATGCAGACCGTGCAACAACATAATGACTGTACACTGAGGGCAAAAACAGCGTGAACACAGACGTACCAGATAATTTGGATACATCTCGATGCGTCCTACGTTCGATACGTCCCAGGTTCAAAACGTCTCTTTTTTCTGCGTGCGTGTATGAAAGAGAGAGAGAGAGAGAGAGAGAGAGAGAGAGAGAGAGAGAGAGAGAGAGAGAGAGAGAGAGAGAGAGAGAGAGAGAGAGAGAGAGAGAGACAGTGATGAACACAGAAAGAATGCTCATGTTCTTCATCACTGAGCACCGATGATCTGCCGAGTAATGCCTACCACCCATGTTCCCACACATTGTTTCCCGAGTTGTGTTCCCATCCTACGCACGGAACTCACTCCACATTTCGCAGTCCGAAACTCGGCCCTGCCGTTACATCGTTGAACTTCCTTTGATGTGTGTGCGTGTCTTTGGTGTGCGTGTGCGCACGCGCGGGCAGGTGTGTGTATGTGTGTGTGTGTGTGTGTGTGTGTGTGTGTGTGTGTGTGTGTGTGTGTGGTGTGTGTGTGTGTGTGTGTGTGTGTGTGTGTGTGTGTGTGTGTGTGTGACGTATCGAACCTGGGATGTATCGAACCTGGAACGTATCGAACCTGTGACGTATCGAGACGTCTCCGAAAAATCAGCGC
>JAPXFY010000022.1:33209946-33219946 GCA_030674185.1 Monoplex corrugatus | reverse complement strand
TTACTTACTGATGATCACCTGTAGATGACCACCTGTTGCACTTACTGATGATCACCTGTAGATGAACCACCTGTTGTTACTGATGATCACCTGTAGATGACCACCTGTTGTTACTTACTGATGATCAGATCACCGTAAGACACTGTTGACTTATGATATCACTAGATGACACTGTTGTGTCACTGTATGACATTTGTTAGTATCCCTGTAGAGACCACTGTTGTTCTGTGATCACCTTAGATACCTTCTTACTGAGTCACCTTAGATGCCACTTGATTACGATGATCACCTGTAGATGACCACTGTTGTACGATGATCACCTTAGATGCAATGTTGTACTTACTGATGATCACTGTAGATGACCACGGTTTTACTGATGTCCCTGTGATGACCACCTGTGCTTACTGAATCACTGTAAGACACTTGTTACTGATGATCACTTAGATGACACCTGTTGTACTTACTGATGTCACTGTAGATGACCACTGTTGACTTACTGATTCACTGTAGATGACCTGTTGTACTTACGATGACCTGTAGATGACACCTGTTGACTTACTGAGTCACTGTAGATGACCACTGTTGTACTTATGATGTCACCGTAGTGACCACTGTTGTACTTATGTGATCACTGTAGATGACACTTTGTTATGATGATCACCTGTAGATGACCACTGTGTATAGATGTTTAGATGACCTGTTTTATCACCTGATGACATTTTATGTGATCACCTGTAGATGACCCCTTTGTTCTTGATACGAGTGACCTGTGTTAATTGATACTGAGTGACGTGTTACTGATGATCACCTGTGAGCCATGTGTTACTTGTGTACCTGTAGATGCCACTGTGTTATTGCACTTAGGCCACTGTTGTTCTAGATCACTGAGAGACCGTTGTACTATGATGATACCTTAGTGACACTTGTTATGAGATCCCTGTGAACTGTTTACTGTCACCTGAGATACCTGTTGTTATTATGGATCACCTGTAGATGCACCTTGTACTATGAACGTAGTGACCACTTGTTATGGCACCAGATGCCTGTGTTTGAGATCACCGTAGATGACCACTGTTGTTATGATGACACCTGTAGATGACACCTGTTGTTACTGATGATCACTGTAATGACACCTGTTGTATGATGATCACCTGTAGAGACCACCGTGTTACTGATGATCCTGTAGATACACCTGTTTTACTGATGACACCTGTTGATAAATCACTGTTGTTACTGATATCACCTGTAGATGACCACCTTTGTTTGATGATCACCTGTAGATGACACCTGTTGTTATGATATCACCTAGATGACACCTGTTGTTCTTACTGATGATCACCTGTAGATGACCACCTGTTGTTACTGATGATCACCTGTAGATGACCACCTGTTGTTACTTACTGATGATCACCTGTAGATGACCACCTGTTGTTACTTACTGATGATCACCTGTAGATGACCACCTGTTGTTACTGATGATCACCTGTAGATGACCACCTGTTGACTTACTGATGATCACCTGTAGATGACCACCTGTTGTTACTGATGATCACCTGTAGATGACCACCTGTTGTTACTTACTGATGATCACCTGTAGATGACCACCTGTTGTTACTTACTGATGATCACCTGTAGATGACCACCTGTTGTTACTTACTGATGATCACCTGTAGATGACCACCTGTTGTTACTTACTGATGATCACCTGTAGATGAC
Source organism: Monoplex corrugatus (assembly GCA_030674185.1). Classification (NCBI taxonomy): domain Eukaryota; kingdom Metazoa; phylum Mollusca; class Gastropoda; order Littorinimorpha; family Ranellidae; genus Monoplex; species Monoplex corrugatus. The sequence goes on along the minus strand of JAPXFY010000022.1, from coordinate 33,218,230 downwards.
CACCTGTTGTACTTACTGATGATCACCTGTAGATGACCACCTGTTGCACTTACTGATGATCACCTGTAGATGACCACTGTTGTTACTGATGATCACCTGTAGATGACCACCTGTTGTTATGATCACTGTAACATGTGATTCACACTGTCACTGTTGATGATGACCACCTGTTGTTACTTACTGATGATCACCTGTAGATGACCACCTGTTGTTACTTACTGATGATTCACCTGTAGATGACCACCTGTTGTTACTTACTGATGATCACCTGTAGATGACCACCTGTTGTTACTTACTGATGATCACCTGTAGATGACCACCTGTTGTTTTACTGATGTCACCTGTAGATGACACACCTGTTGTTACTTACTGATGATCACCTGTAGATGACCACCTGTTGTTACTGATGATCACCTGTAGATGACCACTGTTGTTACTTACTGATGTTCACCTGTAGATGACCACCTGTTGTTACTTACTGATGATCACCTGTAGATGACCACCTGTTGCTACTTACTGATGATCACCTGTAGATGACCACCTGTTGTTACTTACTGATGATCACCTGTAGATGACCACCTGTTGTTACTTACTGATGATCACCTGTAGATGACCACCTGTTGTTACTTACTGATGATCACCTGTAGATGACCACCTGTTGTTACTTACTGATGATCACCTGTAGATGACCACCTGTTGTTACTTACTGATGATCACCTGTAGATGACCACATGTTGTTACTTACTGATGATCACCTGTAGATGACCACCTGTTGTTACTTACTGATGATCACCTGTAGATGACCACCTGTTGTTACTTACTGATGATCACCTGTAGATGACCACCTGTTGTTACTTACTGATGATCACCTGTAGATGACCACCTGTTGTTACTTACTGATGATCACCTGTAGATGACCACCTGTTGTTACTTACTGATGATCACCTGTAGATGACCACCTGTTGTTACTGATGATCACCTGTAGATGACCACCTGTTGTTACTTACTGATGATCACCTGTAGATGACCACCTGTTGTTACTTACTGATGATCACCTGTAGATTGACCACCTGTTGTTATTTAGATGATCACCTGTAGATGACCACCTGTTGTTACTTACTGATGATCACCTGTAGATGACCACCTGTTGTTACTCTGATGATCACCTGTAGATGACCACCTGTTGTTACTACTGATGATCACCTGTAGATGACCACCTGTTGTTACTATGATCACCTGTAGATACACTGTTGTTACTGATGATCACCTGTAGATGACCACCTGTTTATTACTGATGATCACCTGTAGATGACCACCTGTTGTTACTTACTGATGATCACCTGTAGATGACCACCTGTTGTTACTGATGATCACCTGTAGATGACCACCTGTTGTTACTTATGATACACCTGTAGATGACCACCTGTTGTTACTGATGATCACCTGTAGATGACCACCTGTTGTTACTGATGATCACCTGTAGATGACCACCTGTTGTTACTTATGATGATCACCTGTAGATGACCACCTGTTGTTACTGATGATCACCTGTAGATGACCACCTTTGTTTTACTGATAGATCACCTGTATGATGACCACCTGTTGTTACTTACTGATGATCACCTGTAGATGACCACCTGTTGTTACTATTACCTGATGACCACCTGTTGTTACGATATAGATGACCACCTGTTGTTACTTATTCTGTAGATGACACCTGTTATATGTATGATGACCACCTGTTGTTATACTGATGATCACCTGTAGATGACCACCTGTTGTTACTTACTGATGATCACCTGTAGATGACCACCTGTTGTTATACTGATGATCACCTGTACGATGACCACCTGTTGTTGTTACTGATGATCACCTGTAGATGACCACCTGTTGTTACTGATGATCACCTGTAGATGACCACCTTTGTTACTTACTGATGACCACCTGTTGTTACTGATGATCACCTCTAGATGACCACCTGTTTGTTTACTTTACTGATGATCACCTGTAGATGACCACCTGTTGTTACTGATGATCACTGTAGATGACCACCTGTTGTTACTGATGATCACCTGTAGATGACCACCTGTTGTTACTGATGATCACCTGTAGATGACCACCTGTTGCTATTTACTGATGATCTCCCGTTGCCAGGGCACGGTTAGACAGGTAAGGTTTCTACTGTACCGATGGCTGTAGCCTTGGCAGTGTCCATTCTGTGACACTAGAAGTCCATCAGCTAAGCACAAAGGGAGTGATTTTGTCATAGTACTTTGACTGTGATCTATCTCAGCCACAAGGTTCTACAATCACGTCCTGGACGATCGGTGAAGATGTTCCTCGATTTCACGTGTCAACCATCATACGCTCTGATTGCACGATTTTCTGTGCTACTGATCCCAGAAACAATTCATCAGAATGCGTATGTGATATAACAAGACAAGATGGTACAAGACAAGACAAGATGGTACAAGACAAGACAAGATGGTACAAGACAAGACAAGATGGTACAAGACAAGACAAGATGGTACAAGACAAGACAAGACGGTATAAGACAAGACAAGATGGTACAAGACACGACAAAATGGTGCAAGACAAGACAAGATGGTATAAGACAAGACAAGATGGTATAAGACAAGACAAGATGGTACAAGACAAGACAAGACAGGACAGGCGCAAATTTTCGGCCAACTGGCCTTTGTCGAGCGTATACTAAGGACAACAAAGAGGAAAGTCACAAAACGTAATAGAAAAAAACCAGTGCTCAACTCCCAGAAGTAACGTCATAGAAGTTGAATGCTGGTTTTTCCTACTGTTTTTTTCTTCTTCTTCTTTCTTTATGAAGTCTTGTGTGCGTACAGACCAGTTGTTTTGAGAAAGGGGGGTGGCAGGAGGGAGACAGACAGTGAGAGTTCTTGTGTGTGTGTGTGTGTGTGTGTGTGTGTGTGTGTGTGTGTGTGTGTGTGTGTGTGTGTGTGTGTGTGTGTGTGTGTGTGTGTGTGTGTGTGTGTGTGTGTGTGGGTGGCACAAAAGGAAGCTGGAAGGAAAAAAGAGCGCCAGAGTGGACCAGGGAGAAAATATTGGACTGTCTTGCGAGGGAATATAAGACAGCCCAGGGTGGGAAATGTATTGCAATGAAAAGATGATCGTATACAATGATCGCCGACGCCTATGTGGTGGGCAACTGATGATGCTGAGTGATGTTACATACATTAGCGTGTTGTTATGTGTGTCTGGTGTGTGTGTGTGTGGTGTGTGTGTGTGTGTGAGTGTGTGTGATTATGTGTGTGTGTGTGTTGTGTGTGTGTGTGTGTGTGTGTGTGTATGTGTGTGTGTGAGTGTGTGTGTGTGTGTGTGTGTGTGTGTGTGTGTGTGTGTGTGTGTGTGTGTGTGTGTGTGTGTGTGTGTGATGTGTGTGTGTGTGTGTGTGTATGTGTGTGTGTGTTGCGCGCGTGCGGGCGCACGTTCAGAAAGAAAGGCTGTAAAAAAAACTGTTTATGATAATCCTGACTGACTAGAACTTGAAAGTGTTCAACCCGAGATATGTTCCCCAAAACTGACGTGTGGCGCCTGGATCCACAAACAAGGAAATGGAAGATTGTGTTCAGCCTCGGTTTTCCCATGTTGACAAATGGGGCTTTCCGTTTCTGACTGACGTCACTGAAATGAACATCCCTTCCTCTGTCTGTTTGACATTGCTACATAGCGAATATCAAGGACACAGTGATGCAGTGACACAGTGTACGAAAACGACAACGACAACAATAATGATAATTGCAATGGTAATGGTAATAATGATAAGTCAAAAGAACAGTTTCAAAGTTGCAATGACAGACACTAAGGCCGGACCCAGTACGGGAAAATCTGGGTTCTAAAAACTCTATGGGCAGATATACTTCAGTATCGTATAAATGGTTATAAGTACTATGGCAGATATACTTCAGTATCGTATAAATGGTTATAAGTACTATGGGCAGATATACTTCAGTATCGTATAAATGGTTATAAGTACTATGGGCAGATGTACTTCAGTATCGTATAAATGGTTATAAGTACTATGGGCAGATATACTTCAGTATCGTATAAATGGTTATAAGTACTATGGGCAGATGTACTTCAGTATCGTATAAATGGTTACAAGTACTATGGGCAGATGTACTTCAGTATCGTATAAATGATTATAAGTACTATGGGCAGATGTACTTCAGTATCGTATAAATGGTTATAAGTACTATGGGCAGATGTACTTCAGTATCGTATAAATGGTTACAAGTACTATGGACAGATATACTTCAGTATCGTATAAATGGTTATAAGTACTATGGGCGAATATACTTCAGTATCGTATAAATGGTTATAAGTACTATGGGCAGATGTACTTCAGTATCGTATAAATGGTTACAAGTACTATGGACAGATATACTTCATTACAATATACATCACACTAGCGGACAAACTATACTTTAACCCTTTGCATTCCGCACCGTTACCACCAGCATCCTGCATTGTTAACCCTGCTAGCAAAACAAAAACTTATCGCTTTGACTCCCTCATCCTATCCAGCTGCTTCCTGAAGGAAGCTGGTGGACAAGATGAGGGAGTTAAAGGGTTAAGTTTTTGCAGTTGGTGGATAGGGTGCGGGAGTCAAAAAGTTAATATCATAGAAATTGTTAGGAATACTGGTGGATGATATTTCAAAATCATATAAATAAATTTGCTGGACAGATGGTTTTCAGTATCATATAAAATGCTCCATTGACAAATGGACGCAAGAACAGACAACAGTCTTTATAAAAGAATATGCTGCAGCCTTAAGTTTTTTTTTAAATCAGATTTTGTATTGGGAAAAAAAACACGTCAGTGGAATAAAACTTGAAGTGCTTCAAGGACAAGAGCACAGTCACAACAAAGACAACATTACTACAACTACTGTCAGAAAATATTGAAAAAGTGCTTTTCACACACTTTCCTTAAAACTGCTGATTGTAGGCAATATGTTTGGTCCGTGTCACTGTAATTCTGGTGCCTTATCTTCTCTTACGTTTTCACGAGTCCTTAACCCTTTGACTCCCGCACCCTCTCCACCAGCACCCTGCATTACCAACCATGCTAAGAAAGCAAAATCCTAATCCTTTGATTCCCTCACCCTTTCCACCAGCTTCCTACAGGAAGCTTGTGGATAGGGTGAGGGAACCGCAGGAAACTGGTGGATAGGGTGAGGGAACCAAAGGGTTAGGATTTTGCAATTGGTGGATAGGGTGCGGTGGTCAAAGAGTTAACAGTCCACACCTTTGACCTTGAATCTGGCGAAGATCCGTTCAAAAAGAACAGAAAATCTTGTTCATTCTCACATGCCTGGCTTTTATGTTGTGGGGTGGAACTGAACTCAAGACAACAGATGTTGAGTCCACAGCTCTGTCAACAGACCCAGCCAGGCTGCATCAACATGGTGATCTGAACCCATTGGATTCGAACCTCCAAACTGCTAGTCATCAGTCAAACCACTTCACCACAGACACTGGAGTTGACAAGGGAGCCAGAGGGCATTTAGGAAAGGGATGTCTGACAAATCTGGCGTAGATGGCATTATTTTATTTCTAGTATATATGCTGTAACAACCTCAAACACTTTGACAGTTAATGCTTTAACTCCTGCACCCTATCCACAGGAGGCTGATGGATAGGGTGAGGGAGTCAAAGGTCAAGTTTTTGCTTTGCTAGCATGGTTGACAATGAAGGCTGCTGGTAGAAAGGGTTTTGATTGATTGATTTGGTTCAGTTTTTACGTTGACACCCACCTCAGGTGATAGGGCCGACGGGGATGACCATCCCATGGAAGTGGGGGAAGGGGGACTTATCTAATCCTATACTGACACCACCAGAACAACAATGATGTTAAGATGGGACAGTGAAATGACCAGTTTTAATGTAGCGCACCTCGGGGTTTGAACCCACGACCATGGAAAGGGTGCTGGAGTCAAAGGGTTAAACGAACGTACTCGAGGTGATCTTTTGAGACTATGAAATCTGCAGACACACTAACGGTAGTCCTTTGAGACGGTGATGTGTGCAGACAGGCCAGACATAGGTCAAGGCCAATGGAAAATGACGAACCTGGACCAAGGGAAACAACCACCGACGTTGACAGTGGGGGAACGGGGCAGACGAGACCGACCCCGCGTCAGTGAACCAAGAGCCTGAAGTGATAGATTAGTGGGTTGCACTTTTCCATGTTGTGCTCGGCTGGCCCCGTGCATCGATCCAGACACCGTTCTGGAAAACAACGCTATGGGGGCCATGCTGTGGACCGGAGGAGGTGGCCGGGGGGGGGGGGGGGGGGGGGGGGGGGAGAGGGGGTAGACCTTTGCTAACGTGATGGATCACGCATGACTGTCTGACATCAGATTTGAACGAATTCACAAATACAGCAACGAAAAATAAATAATAAATTATAAAATAAAAAATGTAAAAATAAAAAAAAAACAAAAAACCCACTGATAAAACAAAATGAAAATGAAAAAATATCGTGAACCTCCATTTCTATTTCAACCCTTTGACTCCCGCACCCGCTCCACCAACTGCAAAAATGTATCCTTTTGACTCCTTCACCCTATCCACCAGCTTTCTACAGGAACCTGCACGCAGCTGGTGGATAGGGTGCAGGAATCAAAGGGTTAGGTTTTTGCTTTGCTGGTGGACAGGGTGCGGGGATCCAAATATTAAAGTTTCCAGACAGGTTGATGGCATGATAGTTTGTGATCTGTTTTCTGTTTACTTCCTGCATTTGTTTTGATGTCCAAAGGCCATTGATCAGACATAACTGATTTTTTTCTGAAGCTTCTGCAGAATTACACGATGCATTTAAATAGCAGTTCATCTTTCTCAGCTTCCGACTGTAATAGACCCCGATGAGTCAGTTCATCGTTAAGTTTCCTGAAACAGATCGTCTAATACAAGTCAATAGCAGTTCAGGGACTATTGATTTTGTAAATTAAATTAACATTGTGTGGGTAGGGGTGGAGATGGGTGTTGGGGGTGAGGAAGGCTGTCTAACTATACAGCCATTTCAGTCATGTGGGGGTGGGGAAGACTGTCTAACTATACAGCCATTTCAGTCATGTGGGGGTGGGGAAGGCTGTCTAACTATACAGCCATTTCAGTCACGTTGTTTACATCCAGTCAGCTAAAACAAGCTCCACAGGTGGCGGCGGCAGGTGTGTGTGTGTGTTGTATGTGTGTGTGTGGTGTGTGTGTGTGTGTGGTTGTATGTGTGTGTGCATGCTCGCACGCGTGCGCGCGTGTGTATGTGTTGTGTTGTGTTGTGTGTGTGAGTGTGTATGTGTGTGTGTGTGTGTGAGTGTGTGTGTGTGTGTGTGTGTGTGAGTGTGTGTGTGTGTGTATGTGTGTGTGTGTGTGTATGTGTGTGTGTGTGTGTGTGTGTGTGAGTGAGTGTGTGTATGTATGTGTGTGTGTGTGTGTGTGTGTGTGTGTGTGTGTGTGTGTGTGCCGATGACACCTGATAAAGATCCAACATAGTCATGGGTGTTGTTGTTTTGATACCATTTACTAGGAAAACACACAAGATTGATTCTCTGTATGTCTGTCTGTCTGTCTGTCTCCCTGTCCCTCCCTCATCCCCCCTCTCTCTCTTTCTCTCCAGGTTCGAGTTTATCATTGATTTTTCAAAACACCCGAAATATTTAGTTTATAACTTACACACACACACACACACACACACACACACACACACACACACACACACACACACACACACACACACACACACACACACATACACACACACACACACACATACACGTATCATCTCATGAGATATATGTACGTGTGTATGTGTGCATCTATCTATCTATCTATCTATCTATATATATCTATATCTATGTATCTCTCTCTCTCTTCTCTCTCTCTCTCTCTCCTCTCTCTCTCTCTCTGTGTGTAAATTTGTCACTTTATTTTTATGCCTGGAGAATAGCTATCCTTTGATTTTCATGTGTATAGCTTACATAAAAAAATCCCGTTGCCTGATTTTTATATCTCTAGATGACATATCAGCCTAATAAGTAACTTTTGATTCCATAGTGTTTATAACTGACATATCTAATTAATTTCTAACATACAATTGACTTTCTGTTTACACCATACATGTAACAATTATCGTTTGATTTTGTGCTTATATCTTTTATGTATGCATGTGTGTGATTTATTCTTGTAGCTGGCAAAGTAAATAATCCTTTAGCTTATTACTTGGGCTGACCTTTTGGAGTCAC
>JAPXFY010000022.1:33149946-33202446 GCA_030674185.1 Monoplex corrugatus | reverse complement strand
GTCTTGTGAGCAGTCTTGATAGTGGGGCATAGGTTATAAGTTATGACACCAAGCTGTCTTCAATCTGGCCACTTTTTCAAGTGAAGTCAACTTAATCAACTTCATTGTCTCTCCCACCCCGGTGCGGATGCTGGGGGCTCTTTCAGTATAAATAGTATCTCCACCTTCTGGAAATTTTTTGCTAGAAATTCCTCTTTTCTGTCACTTGTCTGTCCTTTCTTCCTATCATTTCTGCCTTGCTGGTCTATTCACCTGTATGTGTTCGATAAAGTCTTACACACTTTTTCTTTGGATTGATAGTTTGGTACATGTATCAAATGCATTTTTTTGCTGTTGAGGAATGAGATATGCGGAAACTATTTTTGGTAATTTAGGCCCTTTTCATACACGTTTTAGTGTCTTTAGTTATGTTTAAATTTATATCAGGTATGCTTTTCAAATCCGTGTGTGATAAACTGGACGGAGTAGTCAACGCCAGGAGCATCTCCATAGATTAAGTGCGCGAATGCATTGATGGTCGAAAACCATCTGTTGCGTTTGTTGATCTGTCAGAAGCATATGACTATAAAACGTAACACTATGTTTGTTGTATTACGCCGAGCTCGCATGTTGACCATTTTTTTCATTGCTTTAATTAAAAGCCATGTACAAACATGTGCTATCATGTATCCCATTTAACAATGATTTTACCAATGTAATTATTTGAATGTCCCCAAGGTATGCGCCAGATATTGTCCTAAGGCCTGTATTCTCTGTTGTAATAAATGAACTGGCAACAGGTGAGCAGAAGTACTAACACATGGTATTCAACTTTTACCAAGTCTAATTGAATGCTCATTCTGTTCTTTGCAGAATACTTAGCCTCATTGTCATGCACACCACACAGACTTCGTGTACATTTAGAATGCGTGCTGAGATTGGGCATTGTTCTAGGTGTTACAATAGGTAAGAACAAGACTAAAATGAACAGAGGGATACCTGGCTTGATGAAAACTAGTCTCTCGATGGTGAAAGCTGGGAATTGTTAACCTACAGATAGTATATTCAGGTTACGCCTTCACAACATCCATAAGCACAATGGAAACAGCTAAACAACTAGAAGACAAGGAAAAATAGTTCTCCTGGTGTGACTAAGAAAAACAACCAGGTAAATCTGAACAGAAGACTTTCCATTCTTTTTGCTGTTTGATGTCAAAAACCAGCCTGTGTTTCTTATTCGGTTGAAGTATGAGCTATGCAGAAGAAAATGCATTAGTGGAAACAGTCCATCTGTTAGCATGTAAAACATTTCCAAATGCATCAGGATGCGCTGTGAACAAAACGGTTCATACGGATCTCTGGAGATACTCTTTAAAAATCAATTATCTTATTTCTCCCATTAAATACATTGACTCGAAATGGAAGATGTCTGGTAACCAAAACGAGCATACATTGCCAGAACAAGCATAGGATATTTATCAGACCTAGACGAAGTAGGCAAAATAAATTGGGCATCGAAAATCAGATGTGGGATTTGAATAAGTCTGCGTTGCTTGAGGACTGGCCCACGATAAGTGCTTCCTGCAATTGTTAAAACACAAAGACCTAAAGATAGGTATGTTCGGGGTGGGTGGCAAGTACTTACAACAAAATCGATGGTTTCAGCGTACACAGTTGTTTTAAAACTTCACTTATCCCTGAAAATATCTTAATTTTGTGCAAAGAAAATGTTTCAGAAATATGCTTCTGAGTTATGTTTGGCCAGTAATCTCAGTCCATGAAAATAGATATGTTAATGCAAATCTTAACGTCATTAATGATTGTCCATTCTGCCATAGTCTTGAAGAAAATGCATAACATGTGTCATTTAAATGCAGTAAGTATGATACATTAAGATCAAACATTATGAGAGATTAGAGCATGCAAAATATGTCAGCATTATGGCCAGCCAGGACGAAACATCGTTGTGAACGTAATATTAACACTTTCATAACTTATTAGCAGCGAATGGATATACTTATTTATTTGATATACATGTAATCGTATTTCAGAGTTCAGTTTTGCATGAAATAATTCATGATATTTATCTTATTACGTTTCAATGCGTTTCAAATTTGAAGTTTTGCATTTTGTTTATTCTTTTTCTGTTATGCGTTATACTTTCGTACCATGTTGCCGTGCAAAGCCCCAAATGCCCTAACACCCCCCCCCCCCCCCCACTTTCTGTCATATACACTCGCACACACACACTCAAGTGTGCACTCATGTGCATGTATGTCAGTGAACAATCATACGCTCTCGCTCGCACACATTGTCAGGCTAAAGCCAGGTCCTGCTCCTGGTTTATGTTCCATCTCTGTTGAAAGATTCCACAGATGTGGGGATCAAGTTGCACTGTGTGAGGAAGGTCTTGTATCTTGAAGAACGGACACGTAAACCTAACGGTATTAGATCAAAGTACTTTGCTAGGACATGACTTTTATCCGACAAAAACCCTCCACCCTATTCTGAACAGAGAACAGAAAGTACAGCTTTGCCATCAGAATGTGAGCAGAAGGTGAGGTCAGATCAAGTATTGATACTGATTTTGTCATTATCACTGTGTTTAAGGGCAGTTCACGTTTGAAGTGTGTGATACCGAGCTTCTTTATGTGCGGTGTGTCGACAGGTACGGTCCTGTCATGCAGTTCATGACCAACACCAACCTGGTGGGGTTTTACGGGTTTACCTGGGTGTCCCAGGTCATGTCAGCCTTCATCGCTAGTGAGAGATGCTTCTGTATTCTGCAGCCCCTCCGTGCTTCCACCATCCTGCCCACGTCTGTCACCGCTGTTGTGGTGGTTGTGGTGTTCGTGGTGGGGGTGGGCCTGTACTTTCTGGTCGTCACCCGTTTTCCACATCGTCTGTGCTTTTGATCCCGTCAGTCAGACAGTTGTCATGACAGGTAATACACATCACTCTCCTCTTGTATTATCATCATCATCATCATCATCATCATCATCATCATCATCATCATCATCATCATCATCATCATCATCATCATCATCGTGATGTGCCTGCCCTACTATTGTCCTTGATGTACGTCAACTTTTATTTTGACTAAAGCTTCTTTAAGGTTGCAGCGACTTGCGAAGTATAAAATCTTTATTTTCTCGTGGGAGGTAAAAACTTCAATTCAGTTTTACTCAGATAGTCCTGATTGAACAAATCTAATCTTTCACATAATCACATGTTCATGCTTTTTTTTTCCAAACAATGTCCTGTCTCCATTGTTTATTATTGTGTATCACTTGCAAATAAGAAACTTTTGTGTTTTACGTTATTGATAGAAATTCTCATTTTATGTCTTTATCTTCTCGTATCATAATCACCAATACAAACTGTTTTTAATCTTTATTTTCTGTAATTGTAATCGTCAGTATTTCTGTAATTGAAATGAAAAGATAAGGGGATATAGGACCACCTTGTTTACAGCCCCTTTCTATGTTGAAGCACACTAACTATGAACTGAAAAAGTACAGTTAATAGTTTTGTAAAAGGTCTTTATCCATCTGTATATACCATTACCGAATCCATAAGCACTGAAAACTTTAAACATGATGAGACAGTCAACACAGTTAAAGCGTTCTCAAATGTAGACATAACAATAAACCTTGGCATTGTTTTGAATCTACATGTAACAAAATAAATGTTAGCCTAATATTGCCACCCATGTGTCTATTAGCAATAAATCCTATTTGAGCTCCCTTAATAAATTCTTGAAATACTATTTGAGTTCAGTTTGCAATACAGGAATATTCTATTTTATAAATAACAGTTAAAATGGAAATCTGTTTCTTTTTGGGGTTTGTTTCCTTTAGAGATACAAGTTATCAAGCCTTCTTTGTGGAGTGTTGAAAACTCTAAACGTATCATTTAAAGCACTGAATATAAATGGACCCAGTTGTTCCCAAAAGAATTGAAAGAAGAAAAAAAAATCTGCATTAAAACCGTCCGTTCCTGGCCTTTCATGCTTTAGGGCAAATCCTGCTTCTTCTAGGATGATTTGTCCTTCAAGCGACGATTGAGATATTTCACTTGATAAATCTTTTATTTCACAGTTGTTCAAGATTTGCACTTTCTCTTTAAAGTTGTCATAAAAATAATTCCCTTCATGACTATTTTCTCAGGATTATCAGTTCAATAGTTTCCTATGCTTTAATTTTTTGTCATCTGCTGATTGACGTAATTTCTTTTTGCAAGACTACAAAGTATTTTGTGTTTTTTTTCCCTTACATGGATGTACTATCTATCTAGCCTTTGAGTGAAGCCAAACGCCTCCCATAACTTTTCTGGTAGAACGAAACCAGTTCATAATTCTTTTTTTCCCCTCCTTTAGTATGTGTATATCATTAAGTGTTGTTTTTTCCTCCTGTAGTATCTGTATATCATTAAGTGTTTTTTCCCTCCTTTAGTATCTGTATATCATTAAGTGTTTTTTCCCTCCTTTAGTATCTGTATATCATTAAGTGTTTTTTCCCTCCTTTAGTATCTGTATATCATTAAGTGTTTTTTCCCTCCTTTAGTATCTGTATATCATTAAGTGTTTTTTCCCTCCTTTAGTATCTGTATATCATTAAATGTTTTTTCCCTCCTTTAGTATCTGTATATCATTAAATGTTTTTTCCCTCCTTTAGTATCTGTATATCATTAAGTGTTTTTTCCCTCCTGTAGTATCTGTATATCATTAAATGTTTTTTCCCTCCTTTAGTATCTGTATATCATTAAATGTTTTTTCCCTCCTTTAGTATCTGTATATAATAATAATAATAATAATAATAGTGCATTTATAGAGCGCTTTCCGAAACCTCAAAGCGCTTTACATCAGTAAACCATACATATATAAACCAAATAACAGGCTACAATACAAACAAACTCATCAAAAACTATCCACAGGAAATCAACAACCACACAGACACACCAAATAATCTCTCTCCCTCTCACCCCCTCCCCGCCCACCCCTCTCCCCCCATTTTCAAACACACACACACAACACCCACCACACACACAGCCACACATCACACACACACACACACACACACACACACACACACACACACACACACACACACACACACACACACACACACACACACACACACACACACACTGGCATACACCCCATTGTGCACAATTTCATCCAGAATGTCAAGCAGGATCAACCCACTAGCCAAAATCAGGAAAAACACTGTTTAAAGAAGTAAGTTTTTAAACTTGTTTTGAAAGATGGTAGAGTTTTAGAGTGGCGGACGGACTGAGGCAACAAGTTCCATGTCTGAACAGCAAAAACTGCAAAGGCTCTACCACCGTGAGTTTCTCTGTTATATTTTGGCACACGAAACTTCTTGTCATCCACAGAAGAGCGGAGTGATCGAGAAGGTACGTAGACAGTCAAGAGTTCAGAGAGATAGTCAGGAGCAGTTCCAGAAATGATGTGATAACAAAGGCAGCAAATCTTGTATTTTATTCTTTGTTCAACCGGGAGCCAGTGCAGTGTCTGAAACAGGGGTGTGCAGTGCTGTGACCTACGTGCCTTGAAGATGAGTTTAGCTGCAGAGTTCTGAACTTGTTGCAAATGTTTGAGATGTTTCTGAGGGCAACCCGCAAGGAGTGAATTGCAATAATCTAACCTAGACAGAATGCATGCAGTAACTAACGTCTTGGTTGCGTCTAATGTAAGGTAGTGTCTAATAGAATTAATGCGTCTAAGTTCGATGTATGCAGCCTGACATGTTTTGATGATGTGCTGGTGCATGGAGAGATTATGGTCAAAGACAAAACCGAGGTCACGAACGCAATCAGAAAAAGCAATAGCGGTATTACCGACAGTAATAGTGGAAGGCAGAGAAGAAAGATCTGCAGGCAATGGAGAAACACGAAGGGCTTCAGTCTTGTCATCATTCAACTTAAGTCGATTTTCATACATCCAGGATTTTACTTCAGAAACGCAGTTCTGAAGAGACTGAACTAGATGATCGTAGTTAGAAGGAGAATCAGTGTGATTGAGCTGGGTATCGTCCGCATACATTTCATGACGGATGGAATATGAGTCAATAAGGTGGGTCAGAGGAGAAGTATACAATATGAAAAGCACAGGACCCAGAACAGAGCCTTGAGGCACGCCAAAATCCAAAGGCAGCTCAGAAGATTTGTTTCCGTCGACAAGTACGGTTTGCTTTCTTTCTGAAAGATAAGATCGAAACCAGTGTAAAGCAGATTTTTGAATTCCAAAGTTGTTTTCCAAACGGGAAAGCAAAATTTCATGGTCAATAGTATCGAAAGCAGCTGAAAGATCCAAAAGGAGAAGAATAGAAATTTTGTTTTGATCCAGGGAGGTCAAAAGATCATTGAGAATACGAAGCAGAACAGTTTCTGTGCTGTGCCCTTAAGTGTTTTTTCCCTCCTGTAGTATCTGTATACCATTAAGTGTTTTTTCCCTCCTGTAGTATCTATATATCATTAAGTGTTTTTTCCCTCATGTAGTATCTGTATATCATTAAGTGTTTTTTCCCTCCTGTAGTATCTATATATCATTAAGTGTTTTTTCCCTCCTTTAGTATCTGTATATCATTAAGTGTTTTTTCCCTCCTGTAGTATCTGTATATCATTAAGTGTTTTTTCCCTCCTGTAGTATCTGTATATCATTAAGTGTTTTTTCCCTCCTTTAGTATCTGTATATCATTAAGTGTTTTTTCCCTCCTTTAGTATCTGTATATCATTAACTGTTTTTTCCCTCCTTTAGTATCTGTATATCATTAAGTGTTTTTTCCCTCCTTTAGTATCTGTATATCATTAACTGTTTTTTCCCTCCTTTAGTATCTGTATATCATTAAATGTTTTTTCCCTCCTTTAGTATCTGTATATCATTAAGTGTTTTTCCCTCCTTTAGTATCTGTATATCATTAAATGTTTTTCCCCTCCTTTAGTATCTGTATATCATTAAGTGTTTTTCCCTCCTTTAGTATCTGTATATCATTAAATGTTTTTTCCCTCCTTTAGTATCTGTATATCATTAAGTGTTTTTTCCCTCCTTTAGTATCTGTATATCATTAAGTGTTTTTTCCCTCCTGTAGTATCTGTATATCATTAAGTGTTTTTTCCCTCCTTTAGTATCTGTATATCATTAAGTGTTTTTTCCCTTTTAGTATCTGTATATCATTAAGTGTTTTTTCCCTCCTTTAGTATCTGTATATCATTAAGTGTTTTTTCCCTTTTAGTATCTGTATATCATTAAGTGTTTTTTCCATTTTAGTCTCTGTATATCATTAAGTGTTTTTTCCCTCCTGTAGTATCTGTATATCATTAAGTGTTTTTTCCCTCCTGTAGTATCTGTATATCATTAAGTGTTTTTTCCCTCCTGTAGTATCTGTATACCATTAAGTGTTTTTTTCAGTAAAGTGTACTTTTGATGAGCTCATTCTTCTTTCTTTCTTTTATTTTTAAATTGTGACGTGTTCTGTTTTTTTCTCTCCATATCTTTACAAACAAACAAAAATCTGAAAATACTTTGTCCGGTACTCTCAGCTCAATATTTGATGTAGGGATGTAGTTTGTTGCTTTTCTGTCATAATGATCTGCTGCATATTCCTGTATGACAGTAATCACTTCAGTCTGAATGTCCTCGACGTAATTCAGATGTTTAACCCTTTGATTCCCACACATTGTCTACCAGCACCCTGCATTGTCAACCATGCAAGCAAAGCAAAATCTTAACCCTCACTCACCCTATCCACCAGTTTTTGCAGGAAGCTGGTAAATAGGGTGAGGGAGTCAAAGGGTTAAGTTTTTGCAGTTGGTGAATAGAGTGCAGGAGTCAAAGGGTTAAAGAATAACAATTAATTTTTTAGAATTATTTCTTTTATTTCTTTGCCATTAGACAAATGCCGAGTCCCTTTGGAACAGTTTGTTCGGTATCTGGTTCAGTATCTGGTTCAGTATCTGGTTCAGTATCTGGTTCAGTATCTGGTTCAGTATCTGAATCGTCATAATTAGAGCCTGACATAAGAAAGAAATCAAAAGTCTGCTTTGTTGTTGTGTGGCGTTGCTTTACGCTAAGTGAGTTGTTGGTGTTCTGGTTTATTTTCCCTCCACATACCTGCTTCATTCCCTTGCAAAAGAAACCAGGAGCAACATCGAACAACCAATATAATGAGTCAGATAACAAAAATTCTCTTTCGAGTCATCGCAATGCGGATAAGAAACAAATGGTCTCCACAAATAGGCAGAGAACAGTTTGAATTTGTAAAAGGTAAAGGAACAGTTAATGGAGTCTTCAAGTTGAAGATGATAATGGACAGATCGATGGATAAAAAAAAACAGATGAGCTTTATTTATGTTTTATGTTATCATTCAAAAGCGTTCGATTGCGTACCTCGTGATGAATTTTTTAGGATGCTGCACGATATTGATATTGACAACAAAGATCTCCGCAGAGTCAAAAAACTTCATTGCACACAGCAGGTGTGAGAGTTGATGGAGAAGTCTCCGAATTTTTCAACACAGAGAAGGGACTAAGGCAAAGGTGCGTTATATCACCATTTTGTAAAAATTGTACAGTGAAAATATCTTTAGAACAATGGAGATGACAGAGGTGTACAGATCAATGGTGTAAAAATATAACAAATATACGATATACTGACGATACAGTATTGATGGCAAACTCCACATGAAGATTTACAAATCCTACTGGACCAGCTTACGCTCATACATCCAGTCCTTATTATACGGATACAAATATAACCGTTTCAGCCCCCCCCCCCCCCAAAAAAAAAACAAACAAACAACAACAACAACAACAACAACAAAAAAAACAACAACAACAAAACAACCCAACAACAACAACACAACAAAACATCAAAAACCAAAAACCAAAAACAAACAAACAAACAAACAAACAAACAAACAAACAAAACAACAACAACAACAAAGCAAAACAAAACTCAAAATTTAACGCCAAACACATATCGTCTGTCATAAAAACAGCACAATTAGAAGCGTAGAAGATCATTTCATAAACATTCTTGACGAAGGATTCAACACAAATCCTGAAAACTAAACATTATCGCCAATGAACAAAATTAAGCAGTGTACACAAATTCACCTTTTCCATTTTGAATTGTAGACAAAAGAAAAGAATGTGTTGGTCATATAATATGCTGAAGAAACGGACAATAAAAATACAGAAACAAGTAACTGACCCAACAAGCAATATTATACATCCTGCAGTGCAAAGGGAGGGAAAGACTGAAAAATAACCGGACACGGTTTTCTGTAAAACTACAACAGTGCAGCTAAACAGGCGGGTTCAGGCATGGTGCATGTGCCTATGTGTGCACGCGTTTCCATGCCCAAGCGTACATTTGCACCTGCTTGTGGTACGCACGCATTCCACGAAGACAAATGTTTGTGTTCTTCTGTCATATGATTACGTTGTGTGGATACAACAACGTCTATCACTACTACTACTTCTGCTACTGCAATACTGCTACGACTACGACTGCTACTCTACCACCACCACCATCACCACAACCACGACCACGACCACGACCACTGCCACCATTGCCACCATCACTATTATTATTACTGCTGCTGCTACTACTTCTTCTACTCTTCACCCTCATCCTCATCATCAAGCATCATCAAATGATGATGATGATGATGATGTTGACCACGACGATGATATTATTAGCATTATTGCTACTAATGACAGCGGTAATAATAATGAGTATCAGTACAAACAACAGGCATACATCTCTCAATAACAAAACTCAGCCCCAATTTGGTTCAGTACCTGAGCTTTTCCAGCTTTTTTATCTGTTGGTTGATTGACTTCCTTTGTGAATAGAGGTTAATTCCTATTGACCGAATGAAGTCTGCCTGTATGTGCTGCTGTGTGTGTGTGTGTGTGTGTGTGTGCGCGCGCGCGCGTATGTACATCTGCATATAGTACTTTCTCCATTATGTTTTGTGAAACGCGACATATATATAATATGTCGCATTTAGACGCAAGTGTATGTGTACATTTGTGCGCGCACGTGTGCTGTGTATGCTCCCGTATGCGTGTATATAGATGGATATTCGCACGTGCGTACAAATGTGTATGATAATTTGGACTAGTAGGCACAAAACGTATCAATATCAGTCACAAATATATTCCCTCCCCTCTCTCTCTCCTCTCTCTCTTTCCCTCTCCCTCTTTCCCTCTCCCTCTCTCTCCCTCCCTCTTTCTCTCTCTCTGTGTATGAGTTTGTGTGTATCTGATATGTGTTGTGTATGTGTGTCTGTATGTGTGTCTGTATGTGTGTCTGTATGTGTGTCTGTAGTGTTTGTGCACACGCGCACGTTGTGTGTGTTTGTAGATGCGGACGAGCAAGCGATGGTTTGTCGTGCTGTCTGTGTGTCTGTTTTGATTCCAGGCATCGCAGTGGACTTTTACCTACAGCACAGAGCTGATCGATTACATAGACGGTGTGTTTTTTGGTGCGGGTCTACCGGGTGGTGATGGTGGTCGTGATCATCACCACCATCGTTACCACCATCAAGCTCGCCAAGCGGCTGCCTGGGGGCTGGCACCTCTTCCTTGTCAATGTCATCGTCGTCGTCGTCCCGTCGTCGTTGATGTCCTCGCGAGAACTGGCGTTGACGAGGATGTGGTGGAACTCGATGTTTTTCATCGTTTGCGTCTTTCCATCGCTTTCTTCAGGTACGTGGTTTGGTGGATGAGTGGGGTGGGGTGGAGTGGGTGAGTGGTGGGAGGGTGGGGTGGTGGTGGTGAGGGTGGTAGTGGTGGTTGGTGGGTGTGGTGTGTGTGTGTGTGTGTGTGTGTGGTGTGTGTGTGTGTGTGTGGTGTGTGTGTGTGTGTGTGTGTGTGTGTTGTGTGTGTGTGTGTGTGTGTGTGTGTGTGTGTGTGTGACACTATAAAAACTAGCCCACCTGGGGGTCGAACCCACGACTCCGAGTTATCAGCACGTCGCTCTAACCAAGTGAGTTAATGGGCCTCATGACTTCTTCATGGTTGTCTTCTGTATTCATTTTAGGGTGAAGAGTGGCAGAATGGTTCAGACGTTCGCTTGCTAATAACTAAATTCGAGGTTCCAGGGTTCGCTCCCCGTAGAGGCCTCGACTTTTCTCCTCAGTTTGACCGGAAAATCGAACTGAACGTCTAGTCCCTCTGAAGTGGACGAAAAACAAGTCGGACCCGTGTGCCTACTGGCTGTGCACGCTAAAGATTCCACGGCAGTTGAAAATCGTGAAGAGTGGGGCATTCCCGGCTGCCTTGGCAAAATACATTGGAGAGATAGGTTGATTTCCCAGGTCCCATCCCTTGAAGACCAATTAGCCTTCTTGCTTTTCTGAAGTCGTAGTAAAAAAAAAAGTGAATATGAATATGAATTTGAATTGAGGGAGTGGGGATGGGCATCTCCCCTTGTGGTACTGGCCCCGCGAAAAGTGAGGTCTCTGCCACCTCTACCTTCCTACGATCCCAGGGTTATGGAGCTATCTAGGTAGGACTTCAGGACCTGGCCAGCTCGTGGGTTTATGTGCAGGCTTAAGGCTTGTGCCGTGATCATTCTGGATCTTCTCCATCACATAACACCTGTGACGTTAGTGCATATGGAATTCATTCCGAGCGCGCAGACGTCATCTTGAGAAACTGAAACTGAAAGTGAAACTTCTGTATTCACGCATTGCAAGCATGTAGCAATAGCTCTCTCGGATGATTCCATATGCGCTCTGCTCCCTGGACCTCCGCAAAATCCCATATGCTGGCAATGTCTTGAAGTGTGGAGAGAGGAAGAGGGACTGTCAAACACCAAGTAATCTTGTATTCTGTACCTTGCAAAGTGAACAAATCGTAGATTCCGTAGTTTCTAACCATTTCTGCCCACATTCTCTCCAGATACATTCTGCTGGCTGACCCAGAACTGAACGCAGGACGACGTCATCATAACATGTTTTGGATGAGTCTCTGGCTTCTTGACGTCACCTCTTACGTCAATGCCACTTTCAATTTCGTCATCTATTACGTCATGGGCTCGCGCTACAGGGAAACATTCTGGCAAGTGCTGGGTAGGGGCAGCAAGTCTGGCAGCAAAGTGTGATGTCTGCTAGTACTGAGACAACAGAGGCACAGTAGTATCCTTTTGAACTGAGGAAAAAAGCCTTCTGAGCAAGATGAAAAAACAAACAAACAAAAAACAAAAACAAAACCCGAAACACAGACACAGACACAGACAGACAGACACATGACACACACACATACATACGCACACACACACATACAAAAGCACTTACTCACTCATACACACACATGCTCGCACACGCATACAAATCAACAGCACAGTAGTAACAGCACGTTGTCGTTTTTGCTTTCTTTATTTCTTTTTGTTTGTTTGTTTCTCTTTTCACAGACTGATAATTGTCTTTATCCCTTTCCATGTCATTTCATGGCTAGTAAACCTGTCATCTGACAATGACGAGAATTCAAACTGTGGTCATCATTCACATGAAAACGACACATTGGCAATAATACGTGTTATCAAACATTGGCAATAACTATCAAACATTGGCAATAACTATCAAACATTGGCAATAACTATCAAACATTGGCAATAACTATCAAACATTGGCAATAACTATCAAACATTGGCAATAACTATCAAACATTGGTAATAACTATCAAACATTGGCAATAACTATCAAACATTGGCAATAACTATCAAACATTGGCAATAACTATCAAACATTGGCAATAACTATCAAACATTGGCAATAACTATCAAACATTGGCAATAACTATCAAACATTGGTAATAACTATCAAACATTGGTAATAACTATCAAACATTGGCAATAATACGTGTTATCAAACATTGGCAATAACTATCAAACATTGGTAATAACTATCAAACATTGGTAATAACTATCAAACATTGGCAATCATTGGCAATAACTATCAAACATTGGCAATAACTATCAAACATTGGCAATAATACGTGTTATCAAACATTGGTAATAACTATCAAACATTGGCAATCATTGGTAATAACTATCAAACATTGGCAATAACTATCAAACATTGGCAATAATACGTGTTATCAAACATTGGTAATAACTATCAAACATTGGTAATAACTATCAAACATTGGCAATAACACGTGTTATCAAACATTGGTAATAACTATCAAACATTGGTAATAACTATCAAACATTGGCAATAATACGTGTTATCAAACATTGGCAATAACTATCAAACATTGGTAATAACTATCAAACATTGGTAATAACTATCAAACATTGGCAATCATTGGCAATAACTATCAAACATTGGCAATAACACGTGTTATCAAACATTGGCAATAACTATCAAACATTGGCAATAACTATCAAACATTGGTAATAACTATCAAACATTGGCAATCATTGGCAATAACTATCAAACATTGGCAATAACACGTGTTATCAAACATTGGCAATAATTATCAAACATTGGCAATAACTATCAAACATTGGCAATAACACGTGTTATCAAACATTGGCAATAATTATCAAACATTGGCAATAACTATCAAACAATGGCAATAACACGTGTTATCAAACATTGGCAATAACTATCAAACATTGGCAATAACACGTGTCATCAAACAATGACAATAACACGTGTCATCAAACATTGGCAATAACACGTGTCATCAAACATTGACAATAACACGTGTCATCAAACATTGGCAATAACACGTGTCATCAAACATTGGCAATAACACGTGTCATCAAACATTGGCAATAACACGTGTCATCAAACATTGGCAATAACACGTGTCATCAAACATTGGCAATAACACGTGTCATCAAACATTGGCAATAACACGTGTCATCAAACATTGGCAATAACACGTGTCATCAAACATTGGCAATAACACGTGTCATCAAACATTGGCAATAACACGTGTTATCAAACATTGGCAATAACTATCAAACATTGGCGGCAATAACTATCAAACATTGGCAATAACTATCAAACATTGGCAATCATTGGCAATAACTATCAAACATTGGCAATAACTATCAAACATTGGCAATAACACGTGTCATCAAACATTGACAATAACACGTGTCATCAAACATTGGCAATAACACGTGTCATCAAACATTGGCAATAACACGTGTCATCAAACATTGGCAATAACACGTGTCATCAAACATTGGCAATAACACGTGTCATCAAACATTGGCAATAACACGTGTCATCAAACATTGGCAATAACACGTGTCATCAAACATTGACAATAACACGTGTCATCAAACATTGGCAATAACACGTGTCATCAAACATTGGCAATAACATGTGTCATCAAACATTGGCAATAACACGTGTCATCAAACATTGGCAATAACACGTGTCATCAAACATTGGCAATAACACGTGTCATCAAACATTGACAATAACACGTGTCATCAAACATTGGCAATAACACGTGTCATCAAACATTGACAATAACACGTGTCATCAAACATTGGCAATAACACGTGTCATCAAACATTGACAATAACACGTGTCATCAAACATTGACAATAACACGTGTCATCAAACATTGGCAATAACACGTGTCATCAAACATTGACAATAACACGTGTCATCAAACATTGGCAATAACACGTGTCATCAAACATTGACAATAACACGTGTCATCAAACATTGGCAATAACACGTGTCATCAAACATTGACAATAACACGTGTCATCAAACATTGGCAATAACACGAGTCATCAAACATTGACAATAACACGTGTCATCAAACATTGGCAATAACACGTGTCATCAAACATTGGCAATAACACGTGTCATCAAACATTGGCAATAACACGTGTCATCAAACATTGACAATAACACGTGTCATCAAACATTGGCAATAACACGTGTCATCAAACATTGACAATAACACGTGTCATCAAACATTGACAATAACACGTGTCATCAAACATTGGCAATAACACGTGTCATCAAACATTGGCAATAACACGTGTCATCAAACATTGGCAATAACACGTGTCATCAAACATTGGCAATAATACGTGTCATCAAACATTGGCAATAACACGTGTCATCAAACATTGGCAATAACACGTGTCATCAAACATTTAACACGAACATTTTTACATGTAAGCATCGTTCTAGGAGCTAGGAGCTTGGAGCCAGTTCACGAAGAATTCATCGCATTCGGATGAATCCATATGTGCTCCACTCCCTGGGCCTCCGCAAAAACTCAAACGCTGGCAAGCTTTTGAAGTAGGGAGAGAAAGAGAGGGAGTGTGAAACACTACACTGATACCACCAGAATGATGGAAACGTTAAGGTGGGCAGCGAATAGCCGGTTATTGATGTTGCAGGCTGGGACTGAAGTCAAGATATCAGATCTTGAGTCCAAGGCTATATTACAAATATCGGCCAGCTAGCTGGCACACATAGACATACATGTACAGGTAGACTACTAGCTAGACGCACATATTCACATACATGCGGAGGTAGACCAGTCACTAGACGCACATATACACATACATGCACAGGTAGACCACTCGCCTTCCGCACATATACACATACATGCACAGAAAGACCACTCGCTAGACACACATACATATATGCTGGGGTAGACCAATCACTAGACGAACATAGAGACATACGTGCACAGATAGACCACTCGCTATACGCACACATACACATGCATACTCAGACAGACCACTCGCCTTCCAATCTGCTTACATGTTTGCACGGGTGGAAATGATGTCCAGGGAGTGCTACGTATATGTGCGTAAGGCCGCCAGTCCAACCTGCTGTGAATGGGTATCTGACTTTCTTCAAAATTTCGGAAAACTAAACCGGCGAGGGAGAGGATATGGACACTATCCCCATACTGCTGGCCCGAGAAAAGTTGAGGTCACTACCACCTCACTTCCTTAGGACCCCGGTGTTATGGCACAACGTAACCACGCACATACACACAGCAAGCACTTACATACACGTCAGCTCTCCTCGCGCAGACATTTTCAGCCTAAGACCAAGTCCTCTATTTGATAGCAAGCACTTACATACACGTCGGCTTTCCTCGCGCAAACACTTTCAGCCTAAGGCCAAGTCCTCTGTCTCATAGTGTTTCATTTTTATTTACTGACAGGCATAAATATTCGTCACTTGTTAAAGAAAGGAAAGACACATTCTTTGGCTGGCTTATCTTTTTGCACTGTCTGTGTCACTGAACTCTTGTCGCTCATTTCGGCAGTCCAACACACTTCCAAACTCACTCAAACTGTCATCAAGACAACAAGACACGCCAGGCCACAGAGTCTGGACACTTTTTCACAACTCTAGGAGTTTGGAGCTTGGAGCCTGTCCACGAAGAATTCATCTCATTCGGATGCGACGAAGCAGCAGGGAAGTTTTCAGTCTTTTTCTCCTGATTTTGTATTTGGTGTTTATTCGTTTGTGATCTTACGTTAACTCTTGACAAAGGCCAGTTGGCTGAAAATTTGTGCCTGTCTTGTGTGGTTATATTAAATACGTGTTCTGATTCTATTTTCATGGTTTTTTTTTCTGGCTCCTGTTTGCTTGAATGCGGGCAGTCGCATTTGTTTTGGATTTCTAAATTGGTGATGACAGGCTAATGGGATGACAGTGACGGTGCTATAGAATTCCATCTAATATCGCAACTGCCTGTCAGGGCTGTACCCTACCCTTACTTTCACACTATATCCTGCCGTCAGCCAGCCCACAGACAACTGCTGTATTGATAAGCAAATTTGAGCAAAAACATTGATTTTAACACACACACCCATGACGCATCCATAAAGTGAACGTAGGAACCTTTTGAAGTAAAAAAAAACAAACAAACAAACAAAAAAACAAAAAACAAACAAAAAAACACCACCCGAACTGATGGGGGTTCAAACCTCAACCTCCAAACCATCATTCTACTTACCATTTCACCGAGGTGACTGATCAGGACACATATTTCACACTTGGTTTGATAAGGAATCCATCTGGAGTATCTCATATCTTATGTTGGTCGTTTATCCACCAGGCCATACGTCCCACATTTTGTAGACAAAGTAAAGGATGTCCCATAACTCTGTGTACTGCTTAGAGGACGTGTCCCGTAACTCTACATATTGCTTAGAAAATATATTCCATAACCTTGCGTATTATTCAGATGATGTGTCCCATAACGCTCACGTTGCTGCATGGACGGGTCTCATAATCCTGACATTGCTCAAAGAACGTGTGCCATAACCCTGCATATTGCTCAAAGGACGTGACCTATAACCCTCATATTGTTCAAAGGACATATCATGTAACCCTCATATTGTTCAAAGGACATTCCTATAACCCTGGAGGTCTTCAAAGAACGTGTCCTGTAACCTTTTCGTTGCTCAAAAAACGTCTCCTATAACCCTCATTAAAGGACGTGTCCTATAACCCTCATTAAAGGACGTGTCCTATAACCCTCATTAAAGGACGTGTCCTATAACCCTCATTAAAGGACGTGTCCTATAACCCTCATTAAAGGACGTGTCCTATAACACTCATAGTATTCAAAGGACGTGTCCTATAACCCTCATAGTATTCAAAGGACGTGTCCTATAACCCTCATTAAAGGACGTGTCCTATAACCCCATAGTATTCAAAGGACGTGTCCTATAACCCTCATAGTATTCAAAGGACGTGTCCTATAACCCTCATAGTATTCAAAGGACGTGTCCTATAACCCTCATAGTATTCAAAGGACGTGTCCTATAACCCTCATAATGTTCAAAGGACGTGACCTATAACCCTCATAATGTTCAAAGGACGTGACCTATAACCCTCATAATGTTCAAAGGACGTGTCCTATAACCCTCATAATGTTCAAAGGACGTGACCTATAATCCTCGCAGTGTTCAAAGGACGTGTCCTATAACCCTCATAATGTTCAAAGGACGTGTCCTATAACCCTCATAATGTTCAAAGGACGTGTCCTATAACCCTCATAATGTTCAAAGGACGCTACCATGTCAAAGACGTGTCCTATAACCCTCATAATGTTCAAAGGACGTGTCCTATAACCTCATAATGTTCAAAGGACGTGTCCTATAACCCTCATAATGTTCAAAGGACGTGTCCTATAACCTTCATAATGTTCAAAGGACGTGTCCTATAACCCTCATAATGTTCAAAGGACGTGTCCTATAACCTTCATAATGTTCAAAGGACGTGTCCTATAACCTTCATAATGTTCAAAGGACGTGTCCTATAACCCTCATAATGTTCAAAGGACGTGTCCTATAACCCTCATAATGTTCAAAGGACGTGTCCTATAACCCTCATAATGTTCAAAGGACGTGTCCTATAACCCTCATAATGTTCAAAGGACGTGTCCTATAACCTCATAATGTTCAAAGGACGTGTCCTATAACCCTCATAATGTTCAAAGGACGTGTCCTATAACCCTCATAATGTTCAAAGGACGTGTCCTATAACCCTCATAATGTTCAAAGGACGTGTCCTATAACCCTCATAATGTTCAAAGGACGTGTCCTATAATCCTCATAATGTTCAAAGGACGTGTCCTATAACCTCATAATGTTCAAAGGACGGTCCTATAACCCTTATAGTGTTCAAAGGACGTGTCCTATAACCCTCATAGTGCACTAAAGACGTGTCCTATAACCCTCACAGTGTTCAAAGGGCGTGTCCTATAACCCTCATAATATTCTAAAGGACGTGTCCTATAACCCTCATAATATTCAAAAGGACGTGTCCTATAACCCTCATAGCGTTTAAAGGACATGTCCAATAACCCTCATAGTGTTCAAAGGACATGTCCAATAACCCTCATAGTGTTCAATGGATGTGTCCTAAAACCCTCATATTGCTCAGAGGATGTTCCATGCCAGCAGATCGGATTATATTTTCATCATCATCATCATCATCATCATCATCATCATCATCATCTATCATCATCATCATTATCATCATCACAACAACAGCAATAACAATGACAACACCACTACTACCACTACCACCAATAATAGTGTTGTTGTTCTGAACATTTCGTCGAATGGTGAAACCGCACATTTGCAAATGATCGTCAGTTTTTGTAGTATCAATGCCAATGGATTTATTCATCTGTTGAAATAAAGTTATAGCTATTGAAGTATTAGATTGTGTAACTTCTACAACCTTCTCACAAACGTTTTGCCTTTGGATTAAACACTATGATTTACCTCAGCGTCCAACAAACAGTTAAAAAAGAGCGGGGAGGGGGGGGGGGGACAGGCCTGCGTGCAAACAGGAAATAACAATATTTTGACTTCCGTTAAACCATGGGAGGTAAATAGCTGTACGTCCTTCCTTGTTGGGACCAAGGGAAATCATGGCTTGCATCCTCCGCTTTCCCTTCTGCCTTCAAGGGAGGCTTGGGAATACATTTGGCTTTCTGCTCCTTGCTCTTTGTCATTCTCTCTTCTTCTCTCCCCCATCCCCTTGCTCGTCCCAGTTCCTCTGGGATGTGACCAAAATGGTCAAGCCGTTCTAACAATCCCATTTTTGATACAAAGATCAACACCATCACATTTGACAGTATAACACGATCTTTGATTAAAAGAGCTCGGGTCGTTTTGGCTTTGGTCCACGTATTACGAAATGGTCAAACATTTTACAACGATATCAGTGCTTGTGTCATGATAAAAGGGAGTTGTACTAGCTGGTTAATATCCAAAGAGGGGTACGTCAAGGTGACCCATGCTCTCCGTATTAGTATCTCATCTGTGAAGAAATGTTATTAATAAAAGACTATAACAGTGCGATAGATATCAAATGTTCATATTACACGGAGGTACTATTGCCTCAGTTTGCAGATGATACAATAGTCAGTAGTCTATCTAGATGGAGCAGAGTCTTTTGAACAATATTTGCATTGTTTAAATTATTTCTCAACAATTATTGGTTTAAAGATTAATTTAGAAAAAAAAAACAACTCAAGTTGTTTAGATTGGATCGAAGAAAATTCAGGTATGAAATATGTGCATGAAATAAGGTTTACATGGATTCCAGCGGTCTTTAAAGTTCTTGGCATTGCGTTTTCAAACGACATAGGTAATGGAAAACTTGGAGATATCCAGCGACTGCTATCTCAAGGCCAAGGACACCACTAACATCTGTAGGAAAAACAACTGTTACTGAAACATTGACAACCTTCAGAATAATACATTTGTAACCAAATTTACCTGATCCTTCCACTCAATTTCTAAACGAACTGAATAAAAGCTTTTTTTTATAGATAAATTTCTATAGGATGGAAAACTTACGTGAGTCCTATGTCTGTTGTCCTGTGACAGTGACGGTACCAAAATACAGGATCTCTTTCCTGCTCCTTTGTTTTATATCATAAGACCGTGGCTCTTAGGGAGATTTGCAATGTGCTCACCTTTATTTTTGTCCCATTTTCTACGTCATCTTAATGGACACCGAAGATGGCACAGTTTTTACAATGTGATGATGATGATAAGAATGATAATTATGATGCTATGGAGTTCTATCTAGGATTGAGACTACATGACAGGCTTTACTCTACGCCTCATGATATATCCTAGTGTCAACCAGACCCGAGAGATACAGACACCTGCGGTGTTGATCAGATTTGAACAACACCCTCAATGACGCATCCATGAATTGGAGAAGACTCGACTGTGTGGTCCCAGTCTTGCCGATGGGCACATAGCACGCTGTACTGTGGACAGGAGCCGACATCACACAGTGAGTTGTGAAGGGTCTGTGATTCGAACACACAACCTTCCCATCGGTAGTCCGTTGGTCTAACCACTAGTCCGTTGGTCTAACCACTAGTCCGTTGGTCTAACCTCTAGTCCGTTGGTCTAACCACTAGTCCGTTGGTCTAACCTCTAGTCCGTTGGTCTAACCACTAGTCCGTTGGTCTAACCACTAGTCCGTTGGTCTAACCACTAGTCTGTTGGTCTAACCACTAGTCTGTTGGTCTAACCTCTAGTCTGTTGGTCTAATCACTAGTCTGTTGGTCTAACCACTAGTCTGTTGGTCTAACCACTAGTCTGTTGGTCTAACCACTAGTCATTGGTCTAACCTCTAGTCCATTGGTCTAACCACTAGTCTGTTGGTCTAACCACTAGTCTGTTGGTCTAACCACTAGTCTGTTGGTCTAATCACTAGTCCATTGGTCTAACCTCTAGTCTGTTGGTCTAACCGCTAGTCTGTTGGTCTAACTCTAGTCCATTGGTCTAACCTCTAGTCTGTTGGTTTATCACTAGTCCGTTG
Source organism: Monoplex corrugatus (assembly GCA_030674185.1). NCBI lineage: Eukaryota > Metazoa > Mollusca > Gastropoda > Littorinimorpha > Ranellidae > Monoplex > Monoplex corrugatus. The sequence goes on along the minus strand of JAPXFY010000022.1, from coordinate 33,181,110 downwards.
GTCTAACCATTAGTCCGTTGGTCTAACCTCTAGTCCATTGGTCTAATGACTAGTCCGTTGGTCTAACCACTAGTCCGTTGGTCTAACCACTAGTCCGTTGGTTTAACCACTAATCCGTTGGTCTAACCTCTAGTCCGTTGGTCTAACCACTAGTCCGTTGGTCTAACCTCTATCCGTTGGTCTAATGACTAGTCTGTTGGTCTAACCACTAGTCCATTGGTCTAACCACTAGTCTGTTGGTCTAACCTCTAGTCTGTTGATCTAACCACTAGTCCATTGGTCTAACCTCTAGTCCGTTGGTCTAACAACTAGTCCGTTGGTCTAACCACTAGTCCATTGGTCTAACCCACTAGTCCCGTTGGTCTAACCCTAGTCTGTTGGTCTAACCACTAGTCTGTTGGTCTAACCCTATCTTGGTCTAACCCTAGTCCATTGGTCTAACCTCTAGTCCATTGGTCTAACCTCTAGTCTGTTGGTTTTATCACTAGTCTGTTGGTCTAACCACTAGTCCGTTGGGCTAACCTCTAGTCCATTGGTCTAATGACTAGTCCATTGGTCTAACCACTAGTCCGTTGGTCTAACCACTAGTCTGTTGGTTTAACCACCAGTCCATTGGTCTAACCTCTAGTCTGTTGGTCTAACCACTAGTCCGTTGGTCTAACCACTAGTCCAGTGGTCTAATGACTAGTCTGTTGGTCTAACCACTAGTCCATTGGTCTAACCACTAGTCCGTTGGTCTAACCTCTAGTCTGTTGACCTAACCACTAGTCCATTGGTCTAACCACTAGTCCATTGGTCTAACGACTAGTCCGTTGGTCTAACCACTAGTCCGTTGGTCTGACCTCTAGTCCATTGGTCTAACCACTAGTCTGTTGGTCTAACCACTAGTCCATTGGTCTAACCACTAGTTCGTTGGTCTAACCTCTAGTCCGTTGGTCTAACCACTAGTCCGTTGGTCTAACCACTAGTCCGTTGGTCTAATGATTAGTCTGTTGGTCTAACCACTTCTAACCACTAGTCCATTGGTCTAACCTCTAGTCCATTGGTCTAACCACTAGTCCGTTGGTTTAATGACTAGTTCATTGGTCTAACCACTTCTAACCACTAGTCCGTTGGTCTAACCACTAGTCCGTTGGTCTAATCACTAGTCCGTTGGTCTAACCTCTAGTTCGTTGGTCTAACCTCTAGTTCCGTTGGTCTAACCACTAGTCCGTTGGGTCTAACCTCTAGTCTGTTGGTCTAACCTCTAGTCCATTGGTCTAACCACTAGTCCGTTGGTCTAACCACTAGTCCGTTGGTCTAACCACTATGTTCGTTAAAGTGAATTTTCCAGGAGGAATTTCTGTGGGAGAAAATGCAAAAGTAGGCACGTCCAGAGGTGTTGAATCTGTCAAAGTAGGGGGAGAGAATGCAATTGTATGGATGACATCGTGTGTCTGTACAGTTTGGTCTGACGCAGCAATACTCTACAAAAATCTATATTGTGAATGTTGACCAGAAAATGCAGGACAGTTTTTCATTGAAAAACATCTATTATGAATATAATTAGAAACAACAAACCTGTGCATTTAAAGTCATGGATTGGTTTTATCACTCAAAAGATAACATTTTAAGTTTTAATGATTTTCGAAGAAATTTCTCAAGCACACTCACTAATCTTTTACAATATGGTGTGAAAAGAACCTTATGAACATTCATAGAAAAATGAAACATACATGTACACGTGAATGAAAAAGCTATCAAAAAAAAATTCTATAGTATGGAATTTGATCCGTATGGCTGACCAAACAGAACACATAATTCTCACAGACAAGGGAGCTAACCCATCATACGAAGGAAAATGACGACAGACCTTTAACGTCACATCTTTAAACCGGAAAGTTATATTTAGAAAGCCATTTAGCTCTGTCAATGACAGCCCGTTAGGCTGGTTCTAGCATAAACTTATACACAGATTATTACCAACACAAACACTTTTATTTGTCTGTAGGCTTTCTGACACACTCTTTTGATCATTTTGCAACATTGAAGAAGAAACAGTTTTGCGTTTCCTTTGGGAAACATTAATTTGTCCAAATCTTTATTAAGATTTAGCGACTTGGTTGATGGACAGATGGCAAACCTGTATAACTGTAACATTTTGGGGGGTTCTTGTTATGTCTGGTTGTAGAAACAACAACAACAACACACACAAACAGACGCGGTACAGGACTTGAACATTTAATAACAAGTACAAATGCAAATAGAAAACATTATGCCAAATATAACTAACAGCTTATACGATATTTATCATGAAAGATACACTATCGATTAGCAATGTGCTACCTACCTACCTACCTACTACGTACCTATCTATCTATCTATCTATCTATCTACCAGTCTGTCTGTCTGATCTATCTATCTGTCTGTCTGTCTATTTATCCAATACATATTTCACGATGCTTAAGAATCAAAGTGGACAGTGATTTTATTCTTGTACACAGTGAAAGCTTATAAAATCATTGACTGTCAACATTGACATCATAATCTTTTCTATATTTTTCAATATGACATGTACGTTTTGATATTTTCACAGAAAATTCAAGATTTTTATATTCTCAATGTCATTGTGACCTTGAAGAAGCTTCAGTTGAAATAAAAGTGCAAGAGCGTTGAGAACAATGGTTGACCGTCACAACAATGAAAACAGTTTTCACACATTGTCAGATGTTTCAGAAGTGTTCTTTCACGCACTTTCCTTTGAAGGTGCTGCTGATTGCAGGCACGTTTTGGTCTGTCTGGCATTGACATTGGAGCTTTATCTTCCAACCTGATGTCTTCGTGACTCATTAATAGTCCACGGCTTTGACCAAAATTTGGTGAAGATCCACTCTTAAAGAGCCGAGAAAATGTTGTCGACGTACTTTTGTCACAGACAGACATACATACATACCTGGTCGGTAGGAAACCAGCTCCCCCTTATGTTTTAAGGGAATAATTGAAAAAAAAAAAGGATCGTGATGGTGGTATTCCTTCAAATGGACACGAGTGTTAGTGTTTGTGGTATGTGTGTATGTGCGTGTGCCCGCGTGGAAGCCTTCAGGCATGTGTGTATGTGCACTGCATGTAGTTTTCTTTTTCTTCTTTGTACTGTATTTGTTTATTTTTGTCGTTATTGTTGTTCGGAAAATACTGGTTTTGTGTGGTATGTGTGTGTTAATGTGTGTGTGTGCGCGCGCGCGCGTGTGTGTGTGTGTGTGTGAGGGAGAGAGAGAGAGAATGTGTGATGAGTGTTTGCGCGCGCGTGTGTGTGTGTGTGTGTGTGTGTGTGTGTGTGTGAGAGAGAGAGAGAGAGAAACAGAGAGTTAGAGAGAGAGAGAGTATGTGTGTATGTGAGAGAGAGAGACAGGGAGAGAGAGAGAGAGAGAGAGGGAGAGAGAGAACGAGGATGTTATCTCTGTGTGTATGTGTGTGTGCGCGCGCGCGTGTGTATATGTGTGTGTGTGTGTGTGAGAGAGAGAGAGAGAGAGAGAGAGAGAGAGAGAGAGAGTTAGAGAGGAAGTATGTATGTGAGAGAGAGAGACAGACAGACAGACAGAGAGTTAGAGAGAGTGTGTGTGTATGTGAGAGAGAGAGAGAGGAGGGGAGAGAGAGAGAGACAGACAGACATACAGAGAGAGACAGACATAGAGAACGAGGATGTTATCTCTGTGTGTATGTGTGTGTGCGCGCGCGCGTGTGTGTATGTGAGAGAGAGAGAGAGAGAGAGAGAGAGAGAGAGAGAGAGAGAGAGTTAGAGAGGAAGTATATGTGTGTGTGTGAGAGAGAAAGAGAGAGAGAGAGAGAGAAAGAGAGAGAGACAGACATACAGACAGAGAGAGACAGAGAAAGAGAGACCGAGAGAAACGAAGAGAGACAGACAGACATAGAGAAGGAGAATGTTATCTCCGTGTGTGTGCGCACGCTCGTATGTGTGTGTGCGGGCGTTTGCGTGCATGAAAAAGAGAGAGAGAGAGAGAGGGGGGGGGAGGAGGGCTGTCCAGCGATGAGCCAATAAAGTCCTTTCGCTTCAGGCTGTAAACAAATACATCAGTGGTTACATCCCTTTGCCTTTGATCGACACTACCTTCTCATGATGGCCTGAACTCCTCCGTGGTATGTACAGAATAGGCTAACATCATAACATGTACTTTATACTGTAGCTGTTTTGTGTTTGTGTGCTATTAGTCCACAGACTGATACAATCGTGTTCATATCATCGACGACTGTTACCCAGGGTCAAAAAGGTTATGATCACTGGAACTCATGCTGTTTTTCATGATTGAGAAGGATGGAAAACACACACACGGACAAGGAAAAGAGTTCACAAGAATAAGCAACTTTTTGTGCCTCTGTATAGCAGATAACGACTGACAGGTTTGAATGGCGCGCATATGGACTTGTACTAATTACGATGAATCCCACTCAAACTGATTCCGTCTTTCTAGTCCGCTTGCACGGGTTTGATTTTGACTCGCGGCGCAAAGATGGTCCTGCTGCCTTAGAAATGGAATCATCATCGTCACCGTCATTGTCCTCAGCGATAATCAGTGAGATAGATAGATAGATAGATAGAGAGAGAGAGAGAGAGAGAGTGTGTGTGTGTGTGTTGAGTATCTGTGTGCGCGCCTGCATGTGCATGTGTGTGTGAGAGAGAGAGAGAAGACAGAGAGACAAAGAGAGACAGACAGACATACAGAACGAGAATGTTATATCTGGGATGGTAGGTACGGGGAGGGGGGGGATAACAGGAAGCAGCAGCAGACAGGATCATATATCTCGGGGGCGTGGTAGCAAGCAGGGCAGTCGGCCCATACCTTGAAATGTGCACCTGGGTCTTTCTGTACACGTTTTGTGGCTAAAAAGCAAAACAGGCTTGTGTCTGCGGCATCATTCTGACTGATTTTACAGCTGAACGAATACTCTGTGAGGTTTTGGTAAAACAACGTTGGGAGCTTCCGATTGCTAAGTGTCGAAACCGTAGACATCTTACACGTGTAAGAGATCTGTTGTCGAAACTATAAATAAGGGGTGGGTGAATGAGCTTGGTGGCAATGTGAGCTGGCGGCTGTGCTCAATAAAGAGATAAAGGCAAGCGAGGGCTCTGTCATTCTATCTTGTCCACTGGCTGGGCTGGCTGATGTCCCGGTTTTGTCATCTTCCCACCTTGCTGAACCGCTTTTGGATAAGGTAACTGACAACTGGGTCTAAATGGGTGTATCGTATGGACAGCCCACCTTTGCTTGGTGAAACGGTTAACGTGCGGCGTCAGAAGCTGGGAGGTGACTGGTCAGTGGTGAGGCATTGTTGCTCTGGGTTCCATCCAGCACCCTCGGGTGTTTCTCATTAACATTAATTTGTCGGTCTTGGTGCAGCTATATCCATGGCTGTTTTACGATCATCACACTCAGGGAGGTTACCTTTGTGCTCACCTTTTTTTTCGTCCCATTTTGTACGCCACCTTAATGACCACAGAAGCTGGCACAGTTTTTTTTACAATGCGATGATGATGATGTCAATGAGGATGATGATCATGACGATATGGAATTCCATCTAGGATTGAGACTGCGTGACAGGGCTGTACTCTACACTTACTATCATAATATATCCTGGCGTCAACCAGGCCCGAGAGATACAGACACCTGCGGTGTTGGTCAGAAGATATGAGCAACACCCTCAATGACGCATCCGTGAAGTGGATGAGACTCGACTGTGTGGTTTCAGTCTTCCCAATGAGCCCATAGCACACCCAAATCTGAGTAGGAACCGGTTAGTGCCGAAGAATCCCACAATGATATATTTTTGAAGGGATTGATGGGGATTCGAACCCACAACCTTCCAGTCGGTAGTCTGTTGTGTTAACCACTACATCACGGCGACCGGTGATACTTCTGAAGTGTGTCGTGTCAAATGAAAATCTGCTTGAATGAGATAATGCCATGTGAAAGTTCAAGTTCATATTGCTCACAGCCCAGCCGACCACTAGAGCCATATCAGGGCTAGCACCAAGTCAAAAAGGACAACCCGGTTAAGATAAAAGACAACACTTACCCTGTCAGGTCTAAGCATGCCACTTCCTGAAACAACAGTTTCATGACAAAGGTCTTCAGGAAATTGAGCAAGATGTTGCTGGTAGTGCTAATTAAGCTGATGGTCGTACAATTCTGGCAAAATGTGGGTTTCCTTTCTTTCGGCCATTCTTTTTACTCCTACATCTTCTGACATAGTACGCCATAGCTGTTTCTTCTCGGCCGTATCTGACAAAAATGTGAAGTGGACGCAGTGTAAACCAGATGGTTTCTGTCTTCAGATCCGGAATTGCTTCATCCAGCTCTTCTTGCAGTGGGGCAAATCTTCAGCCTCTTCATATATGTCTCTGCTGTCTGGAGAATATCAGTGTCAGCTAGAAGATTGTAGTTCACTGTAAATTTGAAGCACTCGATTTACCTGTTCAATACAGATGTGGTTTCTGTCAAGAGGATTCCAGTTTATTTCAAGATACACCCACATGTATTCAACTGCACGCACTCGAGCACACACACACACATACACACGCACGCACACACACGCGCATGTACACAAGCGCACATACACACAAATTCACACACACACACACACACACACGCTTAACTTACAAACAACACACAACAACGTGAGCACATTTCAGTCGTGTTTAATAAGGAAACCAAACTGATGGGATTGGTTATCGAGGAGCAAGAAGCGGCACCACTGGATTCAGAAACAGACCTCTAAACCCTTTCGCCCCAGCATCCTACCTACTAGCTTCCACCAACCTCCTGCACGGAGCTGGTAGATAGGATGAGGGACTGAAAGTGTTAATTAATGAAGTCTCACACATACACACGCGCTGGCAGTTAATTAGGATGTACTGAGTGGATACAGCCAAACCTTAGCTCCGAGCTAAACACTATTATATACATTGTACATCAATCGTGAATATAAATCACCTTCACGTTTAAACAGGAAGAGAAAAAAAGCAGTGCGAAAACAAAAAAGTGTTCAATGTCTAAACTCGGCATGTATTCCAACAAGCAAATTACATTTTGTATGTTCAGAAAAGGTGTGCTACTTGCAGGGGGGGGGGGGGGGGAGGATAAGACGGATAATTGGGAAGGGTTAAAGACAGGGATGAGGATTGTGAAGATAAAAAGAAAAAAAAAACAGTGAGAGAGAGAGAGAGAGAGAGAGAGAGAGAGAGAGAGAGAGAGAGAGAGAGAGAGAGCAGAGACTGTGAGACAAAGAGAGATAGTGAGAGAAGGAAAGAAAAAAGAATGACAGACAGAAAGAACGCTTTAAAGACAAAATGGCAGAAAGGAAGACTGGCGGAAAGAAAAAATACGATGTCACATTGAAAGGCAGAGTGAACCGTAAAAAAAAAAATTAAAAAAAAAAAAAAAAAGAAAGAAAAGAAAAAGAAGCAGAAGATGTACAAGGAGAAAAAGCCAAATGAATGAGTGAAATGATCAAATAATCAAGGTCTGAGACCAGCTGAAATGAATGACAGACAGACAGACAGGCAGGCAGACAGAGAGACAGACAGGCAGGTAGGCAGACAGAGTGACAGGCAGGCAGGCAGAGAGAAAGAGAGACAAAGGCAGAAACGGGATGGTGAGGATGTATCTATATCATGCGCAGGATCAGGGTGCCTTGGCACAAGCTGAAAGGAATCTAACACACACACACACACACACACACACACACACACACACACACACCTGTATTTTCAATACTTTATCTTCGATTGTAAAAGTATTCTGCCTAAATGATAATAATATTAAGGATTACATAGTAATCATCTTTTGTTCAACGAGGCATGAGTCTCAAAATAAATGAAAAAAGAGACAGAGAGATAAGCCATGTTACAATGAAAAAAACGCAGATGATGCTACAACAGACTGTAGTACTATAAGCTTCTGTTTACCCAAACTGGAGAGACCAAAAGTCTCTTATTTTTGAGCGATACAACACGATAACTACAAATGCTATAGGTTCACACTGGCTCAATAGAAAACGTCAATGATGGATTAGTCGCGCGAATAAGCGAGTGTGTGGAACTGAACGAGTGAGTGACAGTGTCAGAGAGAGAGAGAGAGAGAGAGAGAGAGAGAGACAGAGAGACAGAGAGAGACAGAGAAAGATAGACAGACACAGAGAGACAGAAAGACAGAGTATGTGTTAGTGCACGCTTGCATATGTGTGCGTATGCACACAAAACTGCAGATGTAGGATGACAGAGTAAGCCCTACGTAATATTGATAGAGTACAGTAGCCACACATCAATGAAGATAAGGATCAAATCACCAAAGCACCAATAATGAAAACAAAAACACTGACCACAAAAACTCACACATCAGATCCAGCAACACACTTTACGAAGAGGGAAGAGGTGGAGAGAGGGACAGAGGAAGGACAGACAGACAGACAGGGACAGACAGAAACAGAGAGAGAGAGAGAGAGAGGGGGGGGGGGGAGACAGACAGACAGGGACAGACAGAAACAGAGAGAGAGAGAGAGGGGGGGGGGGGGGAGAGAGCAGACAGGACAGACAGAAACAGAGAGAGAGAGAGGGGGGGGGAGAGAGGCAGACAGGGACAGACAGAAACAGAGAGAGAGAGAGAGAGAGAGAGGGGGGGGGAGAGAGGCAGAAGGGACAGACAGAAACAGAGAGAGAGAGAGGGGGGGGGGGAGACAGACAGACAGGGACAGACAGAAACAGAGAGAGAGAGAGAGAGGGGGGGGGGGAGAGAGGCAGACAGGGACAGACAGAAACAGAGAGAGAGAGAGAGAGAGGGGGGGGGAGAGAGGCAGACAGGGACAGACAGAAACAGAGAGAGAGAGAGAGAGAGAGAGAGAGGGGGGGGGGAGAGAGGCAGACAGGGACAGACAGAAACAGAGAGAGAGAGAGAGAGAGGGGGGGGGAGAGAGGCAGACAGGGACAGACAGAAACAGAGAGAGAGAGAGAGAGAGAGGGGGGGGGGGAGACAGACAGACAGGGACAGACAGAAACAGAGAGAGAGAGAGAGAGGGGGGGGGAGAGAGGCAGACAGGGACAGACAGAAACAGAGAGAGAGAGAGAGAGAGGGGGGGGGGGGAGAGAGGCAGACAGGGACAGACAGAAACAGAGAGAGAGAGAGAGAGAGGGGGGGGGGGAGAGAGGCAGACAGGGACAGACAGAAACAGAGAGATAGAGACAGACAGAAACAGAGAGAGAGGGGGGGGGTAGACAGAGAGGGGGGACGGAAAGAGAGGGAGAGAAAATATATAGCAGACTGGCTGTTATGCAGGCATGGTCAAAAGAACAAACGAACGTACAGACAGACAAACAAGCAGACAGACGGACAGACAGATATTTAAATCAGGGATCCAAATTGTTGCCAGTAAAATGTCAAACTGGTGGCCCGGGGGAAGAACTAGAAACATGCATTCGTTTCTTTGAGTAACGAATTTCAAAATAATGTTTTCTCAAATCTCAAGGTCGTTGTTCCCGTGTGTGCTTTGCAATAACAATTCTTGGCTTGAAAAAAAAAGTTAAAATACAACAACAGTAATAACAAAATGTCAAAATAAGAAAACTGAACTAGGGAGGGAGAATACATAAAGTACAAGGACAATGAGACCTAAGAGGAACAATGCATTCTGCAGGAGCAGAAGTTTCCCACAGTTGGTGACCAGGCTTAAGACATTACAACACTCTCCCCGTTGCCAAAATGCACGCAGTTGTCATGTTTCAATAACCGTACAAGAAAATACCCCGTTTTACAAGTGGAATGTGGAAAGAGATGGAAGATCCAATCCGATCCTGGATTCTTCTTTATTTGTCAGTAGTCTCTGAAACACAGGAACACAACGCATTTCAAACATATCTTTCTATCAGTGAAACACAGGAACACAACACATTTCAAACATATCTTTCTATCAGTGAAACACAGGAACACAACACATTTCAAACATATCTTTCTATCAGTGAAACACAGGAACACAACACATTTCAAACATATCTTTCTATCAGTGAAACACAGGAACACAACATATTTCAAACATATCTTTCTATCAGTGAAACACAGGAACACAACATATTTCAAACATATCTTTCTATCAGTGAAACACAGGAACACAACGCATTTCAAACATATATTTCTATCAGTGAAACACAGGAACACAACAATTTCAAACATCTTCTATCAGTGAAACACAGGAACATAACACATTTCAAACATATCTTTCTATCAGTGAAACACAGGAACACAACACATTTCAAACATATCTTTCTATCAGTGAAACACAGGAACACAACACATTTCAAACATATCTTTCTATCAGTGAAACACAGGAACACAACACATTTCAAACATATCTCTCTATCAGTGAAACACAGGAACACAACACATTTCAAACATATCTTTCTATCAGTGAAACACAGGAACACAACACATTTCAAACATATCTCTCTATCAGTGAAACACAACATATTTCAAACATATCTATCAGTTATTGGTTTCATTTTGAAGAGCAAAAGAAAGAAAAGACATAAGCACACATCCCAAACAAGCAAACATAGCAGAGGATCAACTTTTCCGATAAAGTACAGGGATTAACAGACACCCGAATCAAGTTTTTTCTTCTTTTATCAGTCCATTTGTGCCAACATGGGTGTCGCGGGGCGAAAAGCAGTCAGTCAGCAACAGGCAGGAAAGTTTGAAGAAGACACAGGTCTTGTAACTCTTCTTCATGGCCTCGATCCAGGCATTTCTTGTCTGTCTCAGGTATACAGGATATTTTCCCCTGTTCCAGGTACATGTATACAGGGTATTTTTTCCCTGTCCCAGGTATACAGGGTATCTTTCCACTGTCCCAAGTATATAGGGTGTTTTTCCCCTGTCCCAGGTATACAGGGTGTTTTCCCCTGTCCCAGGTATAGAGGGTATTTTTTCCCTTTCCCAAGTATAGAGGGTATTTTCCCCCTGTCCCAGGTATAAGGGTGTTTTTCCCCTGTCCCAGGTATACAGGGTATTTTTCCCCTGTCCCAAGTATAGAGGGTGTTTTTCGCCTGTCCCAGGTATAAGGGTGTTTTCCCCCTGTCCCAGGTATAGAGGATATTTTTCCCCTTTCCCAAGTATAGAGGGTATTTTTCCCCTGTCCCAGGTATACAGGGTGTTTTTCCCCTGTCTCGGGTAAAGAGGGTATTTTCCCCTGTCCCAGGTATACAGGGTATTTTCCCCTGTGTCCCGGGTATAGAGGGCATTTTCCCCCTGTCCCAGGTATAGAGGGTATTTTTCCCCTGTCCCAGGTACAGAGGGTATTTTTCCCTGTCTCGGGTATAGAGGGTATTTTTTCCCCTGTCCCAGGTATACAGGGTTATTTTTCCCCTGTCCAAGGTATAGAGGGTATTTTTCCCCTGTCTCGGATATAGGGGGTATTTTCCCCTGTCCCAGGTATACAGGGTATCTTTCCCCTGTCCCAGGTATACAGGGTATTTTTGCCCTGTCCCAGGTATACAGGATGTTTTTCCCCTGTCCCAGGTATACAGGTATTTTTCCCCTGTCCCAGGTATACAGGGTATTTTTCCCTGTCCCAAGTATAGAGGGTATTTTTCCCCTGTCCCAGGTATAGAGGATATTTTTCCCCTTTCCCAAGTATAGAGGGTATTTTTTCCCTGTCCCAGGTATACAGGGTGTTTTTCCCTGTCTCGGGTAAAGAGGGTATTTTCCCCTGTCCCAGGTACAGAGGGTATTTTCCCCTGTCCGGGGTATAGAGGGTATTTTCCCCATGTCCCAGGTATACAGTGTATTTTTCCCCTGTCCCAAGTATAGAGGGTATTTTTCCCCTGTCCCAGGTATACAGGGTATTTTTCCCCTGTCCCAGGTATACAGGGTATTTTCCCCTGTCCCAGGTATACAGGGTATCTTTCCCCTGTCCCAGGTATACATGGTATTTTCCCTGTCCAGGTATACAGGGTATATTTCCCTGTCCCGGGTTATAGTTTTTTCCCCCTGTCTCAAGTATAGAGGGTATTTTTCCCCTGTCCCGGGTACACAGGGTATCTTTCCCCTGTCTCAGGTATAGAGGGCATTTTTCCCCTGTCCCAGGTATAGAGGGTATTTTCCCCTGTACCAGGTATAGAGGGTATTTTTCCCTGTCCAGTTATACAGGGTATTTTTCCCCTGTCCCGGGTATAGAGGGTATTTCTCCCTGTCCCAGGTATACAGGGTAACTGTTTACCTGTCTCGGGTATAGAGGGTATTTTCCCCCTGTCCCAGGCATAGAGGGTATTTTTTCCCTGTCTCAGGTATAGAGGGTATTTTTCCTCTGTCCAAGGTATAGAGGGTATTTTCCCCTGTCCCAGGTAGAGGGGGTATTTTTCTCCTGTCGCAGGTATACAGGGTATTTTCCCCTGTTCCAGATATAGAGGGTATTTTTCCCTGTCGCAGGTATACAGGGTATTTTCCCCTGTTTCAGTTATACAGGGTATTTTTCCTGTCCCAGGTATACAGGGTATTTTCCCTGTTCCAGTATAGAGGGTATTTTTCCCCTGTCCCAGGTATACAGGGTTATTTTCCCCTGTTCCAGGTATAGAGGGTATTTTTCCCCTGCCCAGGTATACAGAGTATTTTCCCCTGTCCAAGGTATACAGGGTATTTTCCCCTGTCTCGGATATAGGGGGTATTTTCCTCTGTCCCAGGTATACAGGGTATTTTTCCCCTGTCCCAAGTACACAGGGTACTTTTTCCCTGTCCCAGGTATAGAGGATATTTTCCCCATTTGCAAACAGTACGCCCTTTTTTCTTCTAAAATGATATCTTGTTCTTTTCTGTCCTCTTCTTCAATGTGTCCGTCACCCCTTTTTTCTGCTAACCGATCTTTCCACCATGGCACTGGGAAGCTAGATGAACTCCTTTACTGCTGATGTCTACGTCCCTTGGAAAATCTGACAATTTTTTCAATTTTAACATTTCGGGTCAAGCTGAACCCTGGAGCTCAGCGATGCCATGTAGCCTTCTTGGATATAGACACGAATGGGGAGACATGTAACTGTCCCACTCCGAAATGCTATCCAGAGGGCTGGTAAGCACACAGATAATGTTGCAGTGGCCTTCAACTAGCTTTAAACCAAATTTGTGACAAACCGGTGGGATCAGAAAAACAGAAAATGACAATCAATTTACAAATTATTTGTGGCGGAGATGTTTATGACATGAAAAAACTCAGATTTGTAACTTGTTAATGGAAGTAAAAAACGAGAGCTGAAAAAAGTTCCTACCTTGATTAGTACTACAAAAAATAGGGTCAAACTGTCATCACATCAATACACCATCATTTTAAAACATATCAGCACATTATTATTTACAAAACATATCAACACGTTATCATTTACAAAATATATCAACACATTATCATTTACAAAATATATCAACACATCATTTACAAAACATATCAACACATCATTTACAAAACATATCAACACATTATCATTTACAAAACATAACACATCATTTACAAAAATATCAACACATCATTTACAAAACATATCAACACATCATTTACAAAACATATCAACACATTATCATTTACAAAACATAACACATCATTTACAAAACATATCAACACATCATTTACAAAACATAACACATCATTTACAAAACATATCAACACATCATTTACAAAACATAACACATCATTTACAAAACATATCAACACATCATTTACAAAACATAACACATCATTTACAAAACATATCAACACATCATTTACAAAACATATCAACACATTATCATTTACAAAACATATCAACACATTATCATTTACAAAACATATCAGCACATTATTTACCAAAGAAGCTTTCACTTGTCTCAAGGTTGTTTAGAGTCAAGAATCCATTACTCCGACAAAACAAGTTGGAATCGATGCAGAGGCTATGAAAGGTCAGGAATCCGCTAAAAGCCAGTCTGTTACTGTTTCTACATGTATCTACGGTCTTCATGTGTCAGCCCTAACTTCCCCCAGGGCACGGGTGGAGACTGTCTTCAACATGTGTGACTACTCGGTATCCCACACCTTTGACACTTTCTTTCTTTTATTCTATTTGTCCGTTATATCCCCTTCTGTCTACAGTCAGCTGTCTCCATCCCCTTCCGCCTACAGTCTTCTGTAGACAGAAGGGGATGGAGACAGCTTCTGCAGACAGAAAGGGATGGAGACAGCTTCTGTAGACAGAAGGGGATGGAGACAGCTTCTGCAGACAGAAAGGGACGGAGACAGCTTGTGTAGACAGAAGGGGATGGAGACAGCTTCTGCAGACAGAAAGGGATGGAGACAGCTTCTGTAGACAGAAGGGGATGGAGACAGCTTCTGCAGACAGAAAGGGACGGAGACAGCTTCTGTAGACTGAAAGGGACGGAGACAGCTTCTGTAGACAGAAGGGGATGGAGACAGCTTCTGTAGACAGAAGGGGATGGAGACAGCTTCTGTAGACAGAAGGGGATGGAGACAGCTTCTGTAGACAGAAAGGGATGGAGACAGCTTCTGTAGACAGAAAGGTTGAGAGACAGCTTCTGTTGACAGAAGGGGATGGAGACAGCTGACAGGGCCTGCATCAGCGGCTACCATCAAGAATGATGTTTCTGACAGGTGAACAGGTGATCTGTCCACTTGAACAATCAAAGATGTCGCAAGAAGAACGAGTTAACGGTTATCGGCGAGCCAGAAAACTTGAATCCTGTGCGACGTCAAGGCCTTTTTCGTCACATCGATCCTGTCTTCCTTTGTCTGCTTCTCATTTTAAATCCATGCATCTTTATGTCTTTGTTAAGGCAGCTGGTGAGATTGCATTCTGACTACAATACCACATTCTGATTACAATACCACATTCTGACTACAATAACCACATTCTGACTACAATACTGACTACAATACCATTCTGACTACAATACTGACTACAATACCACATTCTGACTACAATACCACATTCTGACTACAATACCACATTTGACTACAATACCACATTCTGACTACAATACCACAGTCTGACTACAATTACCACATTCTGACTACAATACCAGTCTGACTACAATACCACATTCTGACTACAATACCACAGTCTGACTACAATACACATTCTGACTAGAGCATCACATTCTGGCTAGAAAACCACATTCTGACTAGAATACCACATTCTGACTAGAATACCACATTCTGACTACACTACCACAGTCCGACTACAATACCACATTCTGACTACAATACCACATTCTGACTACAATACCACATTCTGGCTAGAATACCACATTCTGATTAGAATACCACATTCTGGCTAAATACCACATTCTGGCTAAATACCACATTCTGGCTAGAATACCAAAAACACTACATTTTCTCTTAATCATTATGATGGTATACCGCTGTCATTCTCAGCATTTCTCTGATCTCGGTGTTTTCCATCAATTCGCATCTGGTCCTGTTGACAGCTCTTCACAAATAACGTATCTGACAGACACTAGTTTTGTGTTCTAGGTGCTTGGTCAGGGTCCAGGTATGGCACTTGTATGTCAATGTTTTTGTTTTCATGGGAATGTCAGAGTGTTTCAAGGTGACAGTTTGCTTTCTGGACTCTAGTTTCAGTCTTTCTGTTCGATCTTCCGGTGATAGGCTGATAAAATACCAGTATGAAATATAGACTAGGTAAAACATAGTGTAGGTAGCGCCTCAGGACCTGGCCAGCTCATGGGTTTATGTGCAGGCTGAAGGCTTGTGCCATGATCACCATACACATGGCACCTGTGATGTTAGCGCATATGGAATTTGTTCCGAGCACGGAGACGTCAGCTTTAGAAACTGAAAATGAAACTGTTCGATCTTCCAGCTTCTGTGAAAATGCTGCAGAGATATTTGAATGCACTCGCTTGTTTGATTTCAGAGCCGTTAATGTTAAGGTTGCCTAATGTTCTCCTGACCTTCATCGTCTCGGGTTTCGTTGATGCAGATTTTCATGTCGTATTTTCAGGTTGATAGTGTATTCCCGTAGCCGTTCTCCTTTGTATGTTAGGCGCTGATCACCTGCAAAAAGTATCTCGTTCAAAAGTTCTGGGTCTGGGTTTGCTTCTCTCGTGGTTTTGTCCATCATCATCATCAAGTGCCTTGCCACATGGCGTTGGCGATCATGGCCTCCCATATGTTCCTATCCCTTGTTGCCGCAAGCGCTTCCTCCACCATCTTTGTCACCAGCCACTCTGCAAGTCCGTCCAACATTTTGTTCCTGGGTCTACCTGGTGCTCTCTTTCCCTCCAGCTTTCCTGTTGTGACCAGGTGCTGTGCTCCAATTACCCCTTCCTCATAAAACAGCCTATAAATGTTGCCTGTCTTTTCCTAATCTACCTTATGAATGATCTTCTTGTGTCTGCCTCCATCAAGACTGTCTCGTTTGCTTTCTTTGCTGTCCATGGAACTCTCAACGTTCTTCTTAGAAACCATATCTCGGCTGCCTCAATCTTGTTCTGGCTTTGCTTGTTGACTGTCTACGCCTCACAACCGTATAACATCATCTTGTCCATATAAACTATAAACAATAGTGTGTGACTTCAAACAAGTCATTGAGTCCTGTTGGTGTGCGTACTGCACTGATGCTGTTTGTATAGATGGTCCTGATAATGTATAAAAGCCAGCTGTTGACGCTGTCCAGTTCTAGTAATTTCGTCACTCTTTGCCTTGTCAATTGCTTTTTCTTGATCTACGGCAAGGTTCAGTTCTTTGTCACGTTGTATTGCCTTTTCACAGTTGTGTTAGAGCTAAGAGAACGTCTGTGCAACTTCTCCTTTCTGTACGCCATCCACACATTGTATCCATTGCTTTGTTTCAGGATACTGACATACATCTGGCCAAATCGTTCAAGAGTGATATTTCTCTGTATGTGCCACGGATTTTTCCCCTGTCTTTTTCCCAAATGGGAACCTCTCCTGCTCGTGGCCAGTCTTCTGGAACTTTTATTTCTCTCCACGCTTTTTTTTTTGAAATACTGTCATAAGACACGTGAGTGCCATGTCCCTACATGCTAGGATGGTTTCTGTTGTTATTCCATCTATTCCAGCTGTTGTATTTTTGGAGGTGATCTTCAATGCCTGTTGAGTTTTATGACGTCAAGTCTGTCGGTTCTTCTTCTTCTTCCGCATGAATTTACTAGAGACAGTGCTGACTGGGTTGAAGAGTTGGTTTAAATATTTCTGCCATTTGTTCTTGATGCTGCCTTTGTCAATGAGAAGGGGGGGGGGGGGGTATCCACCATTGCCGCTAATGACTGTTGTTCACGGTTTCTTTGAACGGTTCCAGAAATGGCAAAGAAATCCTTGTTAACAAACTTGGGACAAAGAGAGACTGACAGACAGGTTAATTCACTGACAGAAAGATAGACAGACACACACACACACGCAAACATTATGCACAAGAAGGAAGCAAAGATAAACAAACGAATAAACAAAACCACAGACAGAAGAATGCAACTGACCAGAGGAAGAAGAAGTGTGGGGGTGAAGTCATTATGATGATGTCTGTTCCTCTTTATGATCCCCATTGGGTGTGGCTCCATTTGCCATGTCGGGTCCTGCCGCTATCAGATTCTCTCGTCCTTGACCTGAAAATCACACAAACTGTCGCTTTTAAAGGCAGAAAACACTGTTGTGTTCGTCTGTCTGTTTGATGTGTTACCCTGCCCGTAAAACACCAGAACGAGAAGTTTTGCTGGAGTTCGTGCGTCCTCCAATCTTAACCCGTGGGGGACTGATGGAACCCACAAGCAGACCGGGTCCTCCATTTCTGTTTTTGTGGTGCAGCAGCAAGCAGATTAGACAAATTGAGGTTTGTCCATTATTTGATATCTGACATTCAGTTCTATGTTTGCTGATCCGTTTGGTTCAAACGTTCGCCTGCCAATAACTAAACTCGATGTTCCAGGGTTCGGTCCCCATAGAGGCCTCGACTTTTGTCGTCAGTTTTACCGGCAAACCCAACTGAACGTCTATTCCTTCGGAAGGGGACCAAAAACGAGTCGGATCCATGTGCCCTCTGGCTGTGCACACTACAGATCCCACGGCAGTTGAAAATCGTGAAGAGCAGGGCATTGCCGGGCTGGACAAGCCTTGGTAAAAAAACATTTGAGAGGTAATTTGATTTCCCAGGTCCTACCTCTTGAAGATAAATTAGCCTTCTTGCCTTCCTAAAGTCTTGGTAAAATCAAAGTGAATTGAATATCAATTTGAATCTAGGGAGAGAGGATGGGCGCCGCCCTCGTGGTGCAGGCCCGGGAAACTCAGGAACCGACATAGCGAAATAAATTCTGCTCGAGTTCGTGTCTTCTAAAATTTCTTTGCCATTTCTGTGTTCGGACCAGCATTATGAGCCCGCTACATTCACACACACAAAAGTACAGTCTCACCTGGTCTTCCTCTGCACTGTCTCAAACTCAGCAACATGTCGGCCGTCAGAGACAGGTATTCATCCTGGACAGACAGACAAGAATACGTTAATGTGAGTGTGCGTGCGTGCGTGCGTGCGTGCGTGCGTGGTGTGTGTGTTGTGGTGTGTGTGTGTGTGTGTGTGTGTGTGTGTGTGTGTGTGTGTGTGTGTGTGTGTGTGTGTGTGTGTGTGTGTGTGTTGGATTTGGGGCAGAGGGGAGACAGAGTAAGAGACATAAGTAGGTGGGAAAATAGAAAAATGGAAGAAGAACTTAACACTAACAATCAACATCAACAATGTGTATGGAAAATTTTAACTCTAAAGTACAAACTTCACACATTTAAAGTAATGCATCAACAGGACTGTGAACCAACGATTCTGAAATTTTAACTGACAAAAATTGATCGGAAGTTACTTCTTTAAAATTAGTTTCAGAATAATTTTCTTGTGTAAACAGTTTTGGTAAAAAAGAACGTAGCATTTTGCAGTAAAATAGACAGTGAAACATAGTGAATTGTTTGCCACAAATACACTTGACATTTTTACAGTATTTTGTTTTCAATGCGTTTAGCTGAATACGAAAATGAACAGCAACAATCGATCTCAAATGATACATGGAAGAATACTGCAATTTTTTACATACATTTTGAAATGAAAGTTTTATCATTTGTTGCGACACAAATTTTTCATGGAAATGTTCATGAAAACGAATCCATGAGGCTGATTATAGCAAGTTGCAAGCTTCTTTTACGGAAGTATTAATACGTAATTCTATAGTATTATCAGAGTTGTGTGCACCTTGCTTAGCTGCTCTGTCAACTACTTTGTTGCCGTGAAGACCAACGTGAGAAGGCACCCAGCATAAACTGAGATCTGTACCTTTTATCCTTAAACGATGTATAAGATGATTTGCCTCAGTAATTATATCAGGTCTTGTGTCTGTATCAAACGACTGTAAGGCATATAACACAGATTTTGAATCAACAAAGAGAACTACTTTGAAAAATACATATGTAAGGTTTACTAGATAATGCAACGCTTGTAAAATAGCGACTAATTCCGCTGTAAATATAGATATATTTGCCCCAACGAAAAATCAGTTTTTTATTTTAGATGTTGGAACATAAAATGCTGCTCCAGCACATTTATTTTCTAAGACTGATCCATCGGTAAAAATATGGAGGTGGGCACGGTATTTTTCATCGACGTGTTCTCTCTCTCTCTCTTTCTCTCTCATACTAGTCTCCACGAAAAAAGACAGTTCGACTGACAGACAGACAGACAGACAGAGAGAAAGAGAGAGAGACTCAGACCCAGACAGCTTAATGTACATCGGCCTTGGGCCACAATACAAGAACGGGATGGGTGGGGGAGAGAGAGGAGAGAAGAGAGAGAGAGAGACAGAGGAGAGAGACAGAGACAGAGAGACAGAAAGAGAGAGAGAGAGAGAGAGAGAGAGACAGAAGACAAATTGTGTGTGTGAGTGAGGGTGGAGTGTGTGTTGAGTGAGGAGTGAGAGAGGAGAGAGAGAAGAAGAAGAGGAGTGAGAGGGTAGAGGAGGAGAGAGAGAGAGAGAGAGAGAGAGAGAGAGAGAGAGAGAGAGAGAAAGAAAGAGTGTGTGTGTGTGTATGTATGTGTATGCAGATGTATAAAATTACGTGAAAAAAAATCAATGAGACATGAACTACAAGGTAATTTGAACATTCTTCTGGTTTTTATAATCCTATGTTTCGACAGATTTAAAAGTGAGGTCAAATAACAAACACAAACACAACAGTTGACAGTAACAGAACAGAAAACAAAATTTAGATATTCTCACAAGTTCCTGAGCAAGTTCTGTTCAGATATTTTCTTCAAAAGGGCTTTTTTCTTTTTTGTTTGGTGCGTATTGACCTTGACCTTGGTGTCATGATTTCTCCACTGAGGCCATCACGGCTTCTCAACAGTCTGCATCTCTGAACAAAACTTGGTAAAGATCCATGCAGAAACAGCTGAGAAAATCTAGCAAATACGAGTACATTTTTGTTACCAACACACACACACACACATGTCACTGCAGTCGAACTATCTTTTTTCGTGGAGACTAGTATGAGAGAGGAGAGAGAGAGAGAGAGAGAGAGAGAGAGAGAGAGAGAGAGAGGAGAGAGAGAGAGAGAGAGAGAGAGAGAGAGAGAGAGAGAGAGAGAGACAAAGAAGAAGAGAGAGAGAAAAAAAGAGACAGACAGACAGACAGGCAGAAAGAGAGAGAGACTCAGACCCAGACAGCTTAATAATGTACATCGGCCTTGGGCCACAATACAAGAACGGGATGGGTGGGGAGGGAGAGGAGAGAGAGAGAGAGAGAGAGAGAGAGAGATAGGAGAGAGAGAGAGAGAGGAGGAGAGAGAGGAGAGAGGAGAGAGAGAGAGAGAGAAGAATGCACGATTGTGTTTATGTGATTGTGGATATCCAGATGTATTCTACTTGTCTAGATGTAGGCTTTTCTGTAGCTGGAGAGTGCCAAGGTTGATCATGAAAAAATCTTGTGGAACGACTGATTTCTTACATGTGATGCAATGAACATTTCCACGATAGAGTGTGTGTGTGTGAATACATTTATGTGTGTGTGTGCGTGTTGTGTGTGTGTTGCGTGTGTGTGTGTGTGTGTATGTATGCACGAATGCATGTATGTATGTGTGTATGTATGTATGATGTATGTATGGATGGATGTGATGGATGTATGTATGTATGTATGGATGGATGGATGGATGGATGGATGGATGAATTACGGATGCATGTATGTACGGATGCATGTATGTATGTATGTATGTATGTATGTATGTATGGATGGATGGATGGATGAATGTACGGATGCATGTATGTACGGATGCATGTATATATGTATGTATGTATGTATGTATGTATTATGTATGTATGTATGTTTGTATGTAATTCATATTATATATATATATAGTCAATCGTGTGTTTTTGTCAATGTGTTTACGTGTTATGGGACTACACGTATAGAACATACAAGAATGTTGATTAAATGAATACAACCAACAGAAAAATGGGGTTATGCTCACTGAAACGTACTACGAACTCCTACGCTGAGCTACGTTTACTGAAAAACTGTACGTACTCTGTTGCCTTTGGCGTGGTCGTAGATGAACTCTTCTAACTGTTCTGCCGTCTTCAGACCCAGAAACTTCTCCATGTTGTCCTCCGAGTTCGGGTCAGGGTCAGCATCCTCTTTGGCTTGGGCTCTGAAACACCAGACCATGTCAATCGATTAGTCAAAACAGACAGAACTTTCAGAGCTCAAAGTAGATTTGTAAAAAAAATCCTGGCCACGGAAAAGAGATGTTATTGCGAGATACCAGATATCAAGTACACTGATCATATCACCAATTAACAAATGCGATAAACTATCAAGCAGCACAATGCACCATATAAAGATCTGCTGACATCGATTAAAAAGAGAAAATGATATGTGTGGCCATGTAACAAGATCCAAGGATCTTGTTTATGTCACAACACCAAGGAACTGTTTAAGGAGAGAGAGACGGGAGGGAAGACAGAAACACAACAACAACAGCAACAACAAAACCAAAAACGATGGACTGAGAACATTGTAGAATGGACAGAGAAACTATTTCCAGAGGCCCAGTCTTTGGCACAAAACCAACATAGCTGGGGGTATCTGGTGAACAGCTCTTTAATGCAACGTCCCAATGACACTTCACAGAGTTAAGGCGAAGAAGAAGAAGAAAATTTTTTAGAGCAGATTTTTATGCTAAACGAAAGTGCAACAAGACAAACAATAAGCACAAGTAAAAGAGTATGCAACGGGTGTTTTAAATCTCTCATACACCACATTATTTGAGATAATTTCTTGAAGATGAACAGAATCATTTCCCCACTTTGTATTTTTCGTGGTTATCATACTATCGATTACTGCCAATACTCTGAGCAATACAATCGAGTACTACGACCACTCTGTCTCTGTTAATGTGGGGGCTTAGCCAGAATTCCGGCCATCCAGTCTGACAGCTCGGGTTCGGGTCTGCATGTGGCCTACAGTCCACCTAGCTGTGAAGGAATACTGACTGAAGGGCACCTTGTTCATGATGCAGACGTCAGAAAACTTGATGCCTCTACCACGTCACACCCCTACGACTTCAGGGCTGTGGGACAATCTTTTACTTTGTTTTGAAAGAAAACTTGAGGTCTCTACCACGTCACACCCTTAAGACCTCAGCGCTATGGAACAACCTTTCACCTTTTAAAAAAAAGTGTTTATCATTTTATCACTTCATCTGTTTTACAATAAACAGAAATCAACAAACAATATGGTCACAGAAGATGATATACACGTACACACAAAAGAAAAAAAAAGAATATTGACATAGAAACAAAGAAGTAACATACAGAAATATGTATAAGAATATTTCAAACAGTGAAATGTTCAGTATGAACATCAAGATGTAAATTACATATTAAGATATCACATCACATTCCTATCACCTCAAGTTTATATGACAATTTTACTCTCAAGTGTGTGTGTCTGAGAGAGAGAGAGAGAGAGAGAGAGAGAGAGAGAGAGAGGAGAGAGAGAGAGAGAGAGAGAGAGAGAGAAGAGAGAGAGAGAGAGAGAGAGAGGAGAGAGAGAGAGAGAGAGAGAGAGAGAGAAAGAAATAGGGCTGTAGGACTGTAAAACTGGTTGATTTAAAAATCGACGTTAATGATTTTATGTGTCACGTTATCACTGTCAACACTGATGAAAATATATATACATATGTAAATAAGAATCTCACAGTTTTGTCAAATACAGGCAATCATAGATACATTCTACAATACCTATTTGTAGATTATCTTCCGTAATGCTTTCATTCGGATTTAGCATACGATATTTTGAGCAATGTTTTGTTGAAGGTATACATTTTTTTCCGGATTGTGTTAAAATCCATTTCAGTCTTGTTTCTTTGTACAAGGTACAACTGTCTAGGAAAGAACATTCATCCTCAGTCACACCACAAATATTTTTTCTCTTCTTTTTAACCCTTTGAATCCCGCACTGTATCCACCAACTGCACAAACTTTAACTCTTTAACGCTCACCCTATCCACCAACTTCCTCAATTCTGATCCTTTGGTAAAGTTTCTCAAAGCCTAAAATGTTTTGTCTATCAATTTTGCAAGATTTTTTTCTCCATCTTTACAGCTGTAATGTCTGTGGAAAATACCTACTAGCTGTTTGTACTGGTACGTGGTTTGCACACATGTACGTAACAGAGGGCTGAATAGGGGGTGGGGGTGGGGGTGATTGGCTTTCTGTTATGTGAGACGAGTTTATACAGAACAACTAGTTGTGTATGATTAGACCATTAAATAATTATCTATTTGCTGTATATATGTTCCTTTTCTGAAGATAAGATACACAGATACACATGTCATTTACATGTAACCAAGATTGTTCCAGTTTATAGACTAGTTAAAACATAGGCTAGGAAGGGCCTCAGAACCTGGCCAGCTCATGGGTTTATGTGAAGGTTTAAGGCTTGTGCCATGATCACCATACACATGGCACCTGTGATGTTAGCGCATATGGAATTCGTTCCGAGCGTGGAGACGACGTCTTGGACTGAAACTGAACTGAAACTGAAACTGAAACAGTTTTTGTTTGTTTGGCCAGTGTTTTACATGAACTTTAACACGCAAATTTAATGTTCTGCGTGCATACATATGTTGACTTCATAGATCGGTAAAATTTTCCACCCTTTACCCACCAGGCTGGAGGTGGAAGAGAGGTAAATTTTCCACCTTTTACCCACCAAGCTGGAGATGGCAGAGTAATAAAATTTTCCACCTTTTACCCACCAAGCTGGAGATGGTAGAATAATAAAATTTTCCACCCCTTTACCCACCAAGCTGGAGGTGGTAGAGTAGTAACATTTTCCACCTTTTACCCACCAGACTGGAGGTACCCAGACAAGATCGAATTCAAACCTTCCGAATACAAGACCGACGTCTTTCCTACGTTTGAGGGTCGGTTACGGTAACGATTACTGCTTTTTTCCTTTCTGGGTTATGGTTTGGTCTCCATTCCTTGACATGGTTATGAAGTTTGTCCGATTTACTTTGCAGTCCTGTTTTACTGGTTGACAGAAAAAGCAGGTCATCAGCAAGTAACAGACTGTGTTTTACTTGTGTGCAGTGACTCATTGTCATTTGGTAAACCGTGTGGCTGAGAGTTTGTGCGCGCGCCCGCGCGCGCGTGTGTGTGTGTGTGTGTGTGTGTGTGAGTGTGTGTGTGAGTGTGTGTGTGTGTGTGTGTGTGTGTGTGTGTGTGTGTGTGTGTGAGTGAGAGAGAGAGAGAGAAAGAGAGAGAGAGAGAGACTAAAGACAAAGATAAAGACAAAGACAAAAGAGAGAGTGAGAGAGAAGGAAAGAACATGTGTGTGTTGTGTGTGTGTGTGTGTGTGTGTGTGTGTGTGTGTGTGTGTGTGTGGTGTGTGTGAGTGAGAGAGAGAGTGAGAGAGAGAGAGAGAGAGAGAAAGAGAGAGAGAGAGAGACTAAAGACAAAGATAAAGACAAAGACAAAGAGAGAGTGAGAGAGAAGGAAAGAACATGTGTGTGTGTGTGTGTGTGTGTGTGAGAGAGAGAGAGAGAGAGTGAGAGAGAGAGAGAGTGAGAGAGAGAGAGAAAGAGAGAGAGAGAGAGAGAGACTAAAGACAAAGATAAAGACAAAGACAAAAGAGAGAGTGAGAGAGAAGGAAAGAACATGTGTGTGTGTGTGTGTGTGTGTGTGTGTGTGTGTGTGTGTGTGTGTGTGTGTGTGTGTGTGTGTGTGAGTGTGTGTGAGTGAGAGAGAGAGTGAGAGAGAGAGAGAGAAAGAGAGAGAGAGAGAGACTAAAGACAAAGATAAAGACAAAGACAAAAGAGAGAGTGAGAGAGAAGGAAAGAACATGTGTGTGTGTGTGTGTGTGTGTGTGTGTGTGTGTGTGTGTGTGTGTGTGTGTGTGTGTGTGTGTCTGTGTGTGTGTGCGTGTGTGCGCGCGCGCGTGTGAGAGAGACACACACAGAGACACAGAGAGAGAAGAGAGCGAGCGAGACAGAAGAGAGACAGCTGGAGAGAGAACGAGAGAGAAGAGAGACAGAGAAAGGAGAGAGAAGAGAGATAGAGAAAGGAGAGAGAAAACGAGACAGCGAGAGCGAGAGAGACAGAGAGACAGAGAGACAGACAGACAGACAGAGACAGAGACAGAGATAGAAGGCTTATGTCACAAGTGTGAAAAGTTTAATCAGACTTGCCGAAGACCAGATCCCTTCAAAGAGAATGACATGCAAACACACATGCACACATGCGCTGCTGTCCTTTCCAACAAAATTAAACAAACTGGAGAACAGAAGGAAGATGTCAAGTCAAGCGCCTGTGGGAAGAGGGCCAAACAGTGTGCAGGCTGGGAGAGCTCATCCAATTAGGAAGGATGAGGGCATGGTTACCATGGCTACCGGTTACACAAACATAGGTACCTGACCCTGTGATCTTAACACCTTGCTGCTTTCAGGACGGATTCCTATGGCCACCCGAGTGAGTTCAACAAGGAAATATTGAATTTAAACAGGAAAATGGTGACTTTTTGGGTCACTACAGGAAATATTGTGTTTTAATAAGGAAAACCTTGAAAATCTGTAGACACGAGCCGGCTATATCATCATTAGAAGGAAATTTATTGCCAACTTCACGAAACAAATACACCTGAAAAAAGTAATGTTCTCACCGTCTGTGAAGACCAAACAACATAAACAACCAGACAGAGTGCGAGAGAGACAGAGAGACATAGAGAGAGACAGAGAGAGAGAGAGAAAAGAGAGAGAGAGAGAGAGAGAGAGAGAGAGAGAGAGAGAGAGAGAGAGAGTCTTTTGAGTCTTCAATAGGGTTTAAAAAATAGTTAAAGTAATTCCATAATCTTATTCTGGGTCGTAGGTGAGTGAGGTGGTAGATACCTCACTATTCTCGGATCAGCCGTTTTAGGTTGGGTCCCACCTCTCCCTTGCTGCTTTTTGCCTTTCCCTACCTTGAACGAGACGGCAGATGAGCCGGTAAGCAGCGGAGCCCAGGACAACAGCATCTACTATAACAAAACGAGAAGTATGATAGACCACTCCTTACAGCCAAAGACAGAAAGGAACGATCACCACCTTCTGTCCACATAGCAACAAGTGATCTTGATGAGGGTCCGCACCGGTCACAACCACATATGTTTAATATTTTGTATATTGTAGTTAACAAATTTTCGTGTGTTTGTAACACCGCCGTAACCCCTTTTGTAAGGGGCTCTTGGCTTTATAGAATGAACATAACATCGTGTTCGTGTTTGCTCTCTCTCTCTCTCTCTGTGCGCGTGTGTGTTTGTCGATACTATTTCTCTCTCTCTCTCTCACTATTCAACTGTACTAAAGAAAAGAAAAGAGATTGTGAAAGAAGAAGGGGAAAGACGTGTTAAGAGCCAGAGAAACTGGTTTTCCTTCCTCAAGATGAGACCCAACACGTTTCCCCCCAGCTCTCATTCTGCATTCCCTTTCGCACCCCCCGCGGGGACGCCGGGTCTCTTTCAGTTTAAATAGTATCCCCACCTTCTCTAAAGTGTATGCTAAAAATGTTTTCTTCTATCACTCTTTGTTTCTGCTTTGCTCCTTTACTTTCTGTCTTTTCCTACCATTTTCTGCCTTGCTGGTCCATTCACCTGCAAGTGTTCTATAAAGCCTTGATATGCTTCTCTTAGGATTGATAACTGGGCGCATATTTTAAGTGCTCTAGGAAATTGTAATGTGCAGTAATTTACGCCGATTTTACAGCTTCTCACTGGGAATGTTTTACAGCTTCTCAGTTGGAATGTTTTAAAGCTTCTCACAGGAAATGTTTTACTTCTTACTGTTTACAGCTTTTTAATGGGAATGTTTTACAGCTTCTCACTCAGAACGTTTTACAGCTTCTCAGTTGCAATGTTTTACAGCTTCTCACAGGAAATGTTTTACTTCTTACTGTTTACAGCTTTTTAATGGGAATGTTTTACAGCTTCTCAGTGGGAATGTTTTACAGCTTCTCAGTGGGAATGTTTTACAGCTTCTCACTGGGAATGTTACATAGCTTCTTACTGTTTTACAGCTTTTTATTGGGAATGTTTCTACAGCTTCTCACTCAGAACGTTTTACAGCTTCTCAGTGGGAATGTTTTACAGCTTCTCACTGTTTTACAGCTTTTTACTAGAAATGTTTTACAGATTCTCATTGGGAAAGTCTTTACAGCTTTTCTCTAGGAATTTTATATGGCATCTACTAGGAATTTTCAAGAGCTTTTCACAGGGAATGTTTGTGGCGTCTGACTGTTTTACAGCTTCTCAGTAGAAATGGTTTAAAGTTTTTCACTATTTCACACCAGTCATTGGAAATGTTTGTACAATTTCTCATTGTGAATATTTTACAGCTTCTCATTGGGAATTCTTTTCCTTTCTCACTGAAAGGAAGGACGAAACGTGACGGATATCAGGTGGGTCAGGTGAAAAGAGAGAGAAAGAAGAGAGAGAGAAAGAGAGAAAGAGAAAGAAGAGAGAGAGAGAGAGAGAGAGAGAGAGAGAGACAGACAGACAGACAGACAGACAGAGATACCAACAGAGACAGGGATGCAGACAGCTACCGAAGTACAGGCCCACGGAAAGGACGCTAGCCTGGAGCAGATTTTTGCACTGATGGCAAATGAACTGGGAGCCAGTGCAGCTTTATCAAGAACAATGTACCAAAATTTCATCCTCTGTTTTGTAAAACATACTGAGCTGAACAGTTTCCAACTGTGTTTCAAAAATACTTCTGTGAACAGACTGCAGAAGAAATAACGAATTCAGATGATTTGTGTACGTCTCTGTCTCTCTCTCTGTGAGTGAGTGTGAGTGTGTGTGTTTGTGTTTGTTTGTGTGTGTGTGTGTGTGTGTGTGTGTGTGTGTGTGTGTGTGTGTGTGCGTACGCGCACACGCGTGTGCGTGTATGCGTGCGTTCGTGTACGTGCGTGCCCGTGTGCTTGTGTGTTGTGTGTGTGCGTTGTGTGTGTGTGTTGTGTGTGTGTGTGTGCGCGCGCGCGCGTGTGTTTGCTCTGTGTGTGTGTGTGTGTTTGCTCTTGTGGGGTGTGTGTGTGGTGTGTGTTGTGTGTGTGTGTTTGCCTCTGTGTGTTTGCCTCGTGTGTGTATGTTGTGTTTGCCTCTGTGTGTGTGTGTGTGTGTGTGTTTGCCTCTGTGTGTTTGCTCTGTGTGTGTGTGTGTGTGTTGCTCTGTGTGTGTGTGTGTGTGTGTGTGTGTGTGTGTGTGTGTGTGTGTGTGTGTGTGTGTGTGTGTGTGTGTGTGTGTGTGTGTTTGCTCTGTTGTGTGTGTGTGTGAATGACGGGGTGATGAAGAGGCAGACGCCACTGAGGAAGGAGAGGGTGGACGTAAGATAAACGATTTCGGTCTTGTAGAAAAAGAATTGGGGGAAACGGGGGAGGGGGGGGTGGTCAAGGGCTGGGATTGGTTTTGATGGAAAGGAAGTCAGAGGACAAGATCAGGGCGATACCGGGCATGGTTATGTGGAGGACGATAAAAAGACAACAAGTATTTAGTTTTTAATGGCACATACGAAAACGTCACAAACAAAATTGACCTACAATAAACGGCACAAATGACGATGTAAAAAAGTGGCACAATGATATAAATGAAAACGACACAAGAAGTAATTAGACAGAAAAAAAGGCACAGACAAAACCAGCATAATTAAAACACTTCTGTTTCAACTGCAACGATTTCGATAATGCTTACAGTCGTGGTCACGCGAGTGCATGTGTATTTGTACATTCGTACGCGAGCACAGATTTGCACATGAATGCGAAAGTGTTTGGTAAGCGTGTGTTTTTTAATATCTACGTACAGTCTCAAAATACAATCCCATATACAATTTGTATAATTTGTTTCAGGTTCTGAAGATAGGATCTCCGTGCCTGGAATATATTCTATATGCACTGAAGCCACTGATACCGTGCCGTGGAAAAGGTCCGAAATGATCAATGGGATAAACCTTATGCGCTGTAAAGATCTTCAGTACATGCAATGATCTCAAAACACCGCTAATCTGCATACTAGACAAACATGCAAGAGTAACGATACATCATTATGACTGTCATCATACATGCCAACTCACCACTCTTAGTCCCCAACGCACTCCAGTCCCATAATAACAACACGGCCTCCAAAACAAACACACACACACAACAACACACACACACACACACACACACACACACACACACACACACACACACACACACACACACACACACACACACACTATTAAATTCCTGGGAATGATGAGCCGCTAGCAGTATACTGACCGTCAAAAGCTGCCTTTTTAAAATTATATTTTCTCTTCGTTTGTTTGCTTGTTTATCTGACCATGTGTGTATTTTTCAATGCTAATACAGTCCTGTTCCTCAGCTTCTATTTTGATTCTGTTCCTTGTCTTCATCATTATTACTCTTTAACAGAATGTTTGTCACACGACTCATCAAGCTGATTGTGCGATGGGGTTCGCATTCTATGTAGCCCCTGGTTTCTTTGGGAGTGCAATGAAAATTGAATTTGACATATCTTTGGGGATTTTTCCAGTCATAAGTTTCATTAAGGAATACTGTAATACCAAATTCATCTAAAGCTTCCATCATTTCAATATTAATATTGTCTGGTCCTTGGACGTTTCCCGGTTTCATCTTTTTCAACGCTGCTCTGACTTCATCTTTCATTAATGGTGGTCCTACAACGTTCCTTATGATGCGTTCTTTCTGTTATTGCCAAAACGGTCTTCATGTACTCTCCCCATCCATCTGTCACTGTTATTGTTGTGTAAAGCCCAGTCGACTGCGCAGAGCCATATCAGGGCCACAACCACCTCAAAAAACACAAAACTTGAACAAGAAAAAAAAAAAGGAAAGAAAATTAAGTAAACATACATGTCAATGCATTCGCGCACATAATCTGAAGGACATGCCCCCGGCGCTGACCACTCCGTCCAATTTATCGCACAGGGGATTTAAACACTATTATGCTGAAAGAGCCCCCGGCGTCCCCACGAGGAGGGGGGTGGGGGGCATCCATCTAATAGTTGTCTTTTTCCATATAAATCGTACCATCTTTAGATTTTATGCAATCAGTTTATCTGTAGAAAATTTATTGAAACATTTGTTTTGTTTGAATGTGACACTAATTTCGTATCTGTGGATAACGCAAGATTTACTAACCGCATGCAAATTTATCTATCTATAAACGCAAATACAAAGATGATGTGCCACAAATACATTTATTCCGTAAGTATTTGAAAACAGTTTATGACACTGAGAAATACGTTGCATTAATGAACATGTAATACATTTATAAATGAACGGTTTCTGTTTAAAGCATTGTAATGAATATGTTCGTATTTCAAACGCACATTTGCCGCAAATGTGCATCATATGTAATATGAATGAATGCGTGTCAATCGATAGTGTACATAATTATACACAGATGGTGTACATAATTATACACAGATGGTGTACATAAGTATACACAGATGGTGTACATAATTATCAGTTTGTTACATAATTATACACAATGGTGTACTTAATCACACAGATGGTGACAATATTATACAA
>JAPXFY010000022.1:33119946-33142446 GCA_030674185.1 Monoplex corrugatus | reverse complement strand
CTACAATCTGTAAAGAGATGGGCTACAATCTGTAAAGAGATGGGCTACAATCTGTAAAGAGACAGGCTACAATCTGTAAAGAGACGGGCTACAATCTGTAAAGAGACAGGCTACAATCTGTAAAGAGACAGGCTACAATATGTAAAGAGATAGGCTACAATCTGTAAAGAGATAGGCTACAATCTGTAAAGAGACAGGCTACAATCTGTAAAGAGATGGGCTACAAACTGTAAAGAGATAGGCTACAATCTGTAAAGAGATAGGCTACAATCTGTAAAAAGATGGGCTAGAATCTGTAAAGAGATGGGCTACAATCTGTAAAGAGATGGGCTACAATCTGTAAAGAGATGGGCTACAATCTGTAAAGAGATATGCTACAATCCCTTATGCCCAGCTGACCCATAACTCCTCTCTCCCGTCACCATTAAATAAAAAGAAGAAGGAACAGAAAACAGAAAGCAGACACAAAAAAATTCAAGAACAAAGAATGAAAGGAGGGGGAGGGGAAGCAGAGGAAGTAAAACAACAACAACAACAAACAAATAAATAAACAAACCGCGAAACAAACAAGAAACCAGTGGAAAGAGAATGGGAGTGAAGAGTAGTGACCTGATTATGTATACATACATACATACATACATGTATACATACATACATATATACACGTATAACACACACACACACACATATATATATATATACATATACATATATATATATACAATATATATATGTATATACATATATGTATAGATAGATAGATAGATAGAGAGCGAGCGAGAAAGAAGAGAGAAGAGAGACAGAGCAGAGAGAAGATAAGACAGAGAGAAACGCGAGACAGAACAGAGAAGAGATGATGATATTGATTTGATTCAGTTACGTCAGCACCACTCAGTGATAGCCGACGGGAAACCATCAGAAATGGGCAATGGGGACTTACTATCCTATCGACACACAGAACAACAATGAGCTAAGATGACAGTGAAAAGGGCAGATTTAGAGCGCACCGGATTCGAACCACAACCATTAGCAGAACGACGTCAAACAATGAGCTACAGAGGCGCTTAAAACAGAGAGAGAGAGAGAGAGAGAGAGACAAGAGAAAACATAGAGAAAGTGAGAGAAGAGAGAGGAACAGAAGAGAAACAGAGAAGTGACAGAAGAGAGAGACAGACAGACAGAGATCGAGACAAGAGAGAGAGAAGACAGACGGACAGAGATAGAGAGAGAGGAGGGAGGAGAGAGAGAGAGAACAGAAGAAAGAGACAGAAGACAGAGAACAGAGAGAGAGAGAGAGAGAGAGAGAGAGAGAGAGAGAGAGAGAGAACAAAATGTCACAGGCCCTACCCCAGGTTTTGACAGATTTCTTCCCTCCTCCGCCACACCTTGAGTGATGGTCTAGATGCTAGTATTAAACCACGACATCAGACTGCATTAACTGTCACTATTGTTGATAGACGAATCCACTTAAGTGTTACAAAAATACACGAATGAAAACAGAGAATGAAAGAGTTGTGGCCTCATACTGAAATGACGCGTTTCCTTGAGAAGACAAGTCTGCGTTGTAAAATAAAATAAAAAAAATCCATAGTGATAAAACTTAAAAGATCACACACAAAAATTTGAACGTTTTGAATAATTTTTAAAATCAAAAATCACAAACTATGTGCGTACTCTGTATGGTATGAGTGTGTCTCGCTGTCGGCGCGTGATGGTTGCAATATTATGTCCAGTCCAAAATCAAACAGCGACAGGGCAACAGATAACACAATCACATGACTCAAATACACAAATCAGTCACAAGATCAAAACAAAACAAACAACAAAACACTTACATCTGGGCCAGTATCCGGTCACGGAACATCTTGGACTGGGTACTACTCATGAACTCTCCTACCATGCCTGCCATCTTGGAAATCCCACAGGTCACAAACTGCCGACTGGTCTTGGCTAACCACTACAGGTCCCGGATGACAAGGGAGGTAAAAGCTGCTGTCTGCTTGCAAGTAGCGCAAAAGGTGTTGACACAGGTAGGCACGTAGCGCCGGTGAGCCAGGTAAAGGCTGAAAAAAGCCAACTGGGCCTCGAAAAACAGGAAGGTTAAGGTGTGAAGAGGATTCCTGTTTGCACTTGACCTTGTTGAAATGGTCAGGTCAGGTGATGTCTGCGTCTGCAAACAGATAACAAAATGAATAAATAGACAGAAAAATGAACAGACAAATAATTTAATAAATAATGAAACAACAAAGAAATAAAATAATAATAACATAATAATAACAATGATAATAATAATAATAATATGCGAGTATAATGCTCCGCAAACAATTCTACAATGCAAAACTATACGAAATACACTTGTATCATCACATTCACTATCTTTACCCATTAACAACATGCACACACTCTCAGCAATGTCCACATACAACATACTACAAGAACACAGTAAAACAGGACAGCAACAGATCGTTATAAACACAATTACTTTAAACAGAAGGATTCACAGAAAAGATAGGCTTCAGTTGGGTCTTAACTCTTTGACTCCCGCACCCTGTCCACCAGCATCTTGCATTGTCAACCATGCTAACAAATAAAAACTGAACCCTTTGACTTCCTCGCCCTATTCACCAGGAAGCTGGTGGATAGGGTGAGGGGTCAAACAGTTCAGTTTTTGTACTT
Organism: Monoplex corrugatus; assembly: GCA_030674185.1. NCBI lineage: Eukaryota > Metazoa > Mollusca > Gastropoda > Littorinimorpha > Ranellidae > Monoplex > Monoplex corrugatus. The sequence continues at coordinate 33,139,770 of JAPXFY010000022.1, read as the reverse complement.
GGTAAACAGGATGCGGGAGTCAAAGGATTAAAATAGGAAAGGTTTAAGGCAAATTTTCCAGATCAAAGGACAGATTATTCCACAGAAATTGTCCAAAATTGGGAATGCAAAGGATTGGATGAATAAATGAACAAACTAACAAACGAATGAATGAAATATTATTACTTAATTACGTCACGACACAGATGTGAACGTCAAAACAACGTCACAATGATGACAGGGATTAAGCAAGACAAAAGAAAATCTTTGTTGGGCTTACAATCTGAAATCCACTTCTATAACGACTGGCGAAAATTCCCAAGATGGGAATCTACCCGCAAACAATGCACGTGGCGCCATGTTCTCAAGTCTTATAAATGCCTTTAGTCAGCATGCCAAATGTCAATCAATCAGTCAATCATCAGTCAGTCAATCAACCAATTACAAATGTATGCAGACCTCAATAGCTCAGTTAGTTGAATGTCAGACCCACATGCTGACGGTTGTGGTTTCCAACTGTGGGGTGCTTACATTAATCTTCTGACTCCCGCACCCTTTCCATCAGCATTCTGCATCGTCAACCATGCTAGCAAAAGAAAAACTCAACCCTGGTTAAGTTTTTGTAGTTGGTGGATAAGGTGCGGGAGTCAAGGGGTTAAAACTGACATTCTCACTGCCCACCTTAACGTGACTGTGATCCTGATGTGTGAGATCAGTTATGTCCCATAAAACTCTATTTCCTGAGATGCTTATCCCGCTGCTATATCCCCTTATTCCATTTCCCTGAGATCTTATCCCCACTGCTATATCCCTATCCATTTCCTGAGATGCTTATCCCCTGGCTATATCCCCTTATCCATTCCTAATGCTTATCCACTGCTATATCCCCTTATTCCCATTTCCCTGAGATTACCCCGCTGGCTATATCCCCCTATCTCCATTTCTGAATGCTATCCCCGCTGGCATACCCCCTTATTCCGTTTCCCTGGATGCTTACCCCGCTGCTATCCCCCTTTCCATTCCCTGAGATGCTTATCCCCGCTGCTATATCCCCCTTATTCCATTTCCCTGAGATGCTTATCCCCGCTGGCTGTATCCCCCTTATTCCATTTCCCTGAGATGCTTATCTCGCGGGCTATATCCCCCTTACTCCGTTTTCCCTGAGATGCTTATCCCCGCTGGCTATATCCCCCTTATTCCATTTCCCTGAGATGCTTATCCCCGCTGGCTATATCCCCCTTATTCCATTTCCCTGAGATGCTTATCCCCGCTGGCTGTATCCCCCTTATCCATTTCCCTGAGATGCTTATCCTCGCTGGCTATATCCCCCTTATTCCATTTCCCTGAGATGCTTAACCCCGCTGGCTATATCCCCCTTATTCCATTTCCCTGAGATGCTTACCCCGCTGGCTGTATCCCCCTTATTCCATTCCCTGAGATGCTTAACCCCGCTGGCTGTATCCCCCTTATTCCATTTCCCTGAGATGCTTATCCCCGCTGGCTATATCCCCCTTATTCCATTTCCCTGAGATGCTTATCCCCGCTGGCTGTATCCCCCTTATTCGATTTCCCTGAGATGCTTAACCCCGCTGGCTGTATCTCCCTTATTCCATAAATGGACCCTGAGATGCTTATCCCCGCTGGCTATATCCCCCTTATTCCATTTCCCTGAGATGCTTATCCCCGCTGGCTGTATCCCCCAAGATGACTGCTGACATGAAACTGAACTAAATCACAACAACCAACCAATCAATCAATCAACCAATCAGTCAATCACAAGTGTGTGCAGGAGACGTCAGAATATAAATCACTCCCAGTCGTTGCCATGTCAATCTGTTATAGTACACATACACAGCACACAGAACACGTACAGTAACATCACGCACACAGAACAGTACATACACATACACAGCACACAGAACACGTACAGTACACATACACACACACAGAACACACAGTACAATACACGCACACAGAACACGTACATCACATACACAGTATACATTCAAAAGTACACAGTACGTACACACGATACATATACACAGTACATATACACAGCACATAAATAATACATAGTACACATGTATTACACATATACCACACACAGAGTATAAAACATAGTACACAGCAAATTCACAATAGTACACTTGCACATAGTACATACACAGTACAAATACGCAGTACATACACACAGCCCACATTGACAGTACCTATGCACAATGCATATACAATACATACATACAAAGTACATACACAGTATAAATACGCAGTACATATACAGCGCACATACACAGTATATATACACAATGCACATACAATACATATATACAACACACATAACAGTACATACACAGTATACATAAGCAATGTCTACATTGCAACATAAAACTACATATTTGCCAGGGTTCTTTTTCATTATTCTTTCTTGACGTTTCAAATTCAGCATCAGTCCTGAGTCACAACCCCTCCACTCACTGCATCTCTCCCACATATCTCCAAACCCACAGAAATTGAGGTCATCATGAGGCAAAGAACCTAGGAAATTTTCACAACGCAATGACGATGAGAATAAAGATGACAGTGCAGTTCCAATGCGGACTGAGACTCCCTGACAGGGCTGCGCTCCACGACTCCTTCACTAATTTATCCTGGCGTCAACCAGGCTCGAGAGATACACACACCTGCAGCGTTGGTCAGCAATTTCGAACAACACTCTTGACACTCAACGTAAAATTAATGAGATGGATTGCGTGGCCCCAGTGTTCCCAACCAGCCCACAACACGCTCAACTCTGGTAGGAGCGGTGGGACAGAAAAATCCCACAATATTTTTAATGCTGATAGGGGTTCGAACTCACGACCTGTGTGTCAGTAATCTGTTGTGCTAACCACTTCGTCACGTTAACTGGCCACAATCTTCGTTTGAACTCGGTCAGCATTACAACGTTACAACACGCACACATACAACCAACAACACAATGCAACAACAAGTATTCAGTCCAGTGCAGCTAGAACCAGAAACATAAAAAAGGAATGAGAACGCGAATTTAATTTATCTGTTATTGTGTGATTATTTTTTTATTTCATGAAATTTGCGTTCTCGCTCTATTTCTATGTGCTTCATCTTCTCGTTCTATTTCTTGTTTCATGTTCTCGTTCTATTTTTATGTGCTTCGTGTTTTCCTTCTATTTTTATGTTTCATGTTCTTCTATTTTTATGTGTTTCATGTTATCTTTATATGTCTATGTATTTCATGATCTTGTTTATTTTATGTGTTTCGTGTTCTCGTTTTATACGCTTCAAGTTCTATTTTTGTCTTTCGTGTTCTCCTATTTTCATGTTTCATGTTCTTTTCTATTTTTATGTGTTTCATGTTCTCATGTTATCTTTGTCTCATGTTCTCTATTTTCGTGTTCTCCTATTTTATGTTTCATGTTGTCCTTATAGTTTTATGTGTTTCATGTTCTCCTTATAGTTTTATGTGTTTCATGTTCTCCTTATAGTTTTATGTGTTTCATGTTCTCCTTATAGTTTTATTGTTTCGTGTTCTCCTTATAGTTTTATGTGTTTCGTGTTCTCCTTATAGTTTTATGTGTTTCATGTTCTCCTTATAGTTTTATGTGTTTCATGTTCTCCTTATAGTTTTATGTGTTTCGTGTTCTCCTTATAGTTTTATGTGTTTCGTGTTCTCCTTATAGTTTTTATGTGTTTCATGTTCTCCTTATAGTTTTATGTGTTTCATGTTCTCCTTATAGTTTTATGTGTTTCATGTTCTCATTCTATTTTTGTGTGCTTCATGTTCTCCTTATAGTTTTATGTGTTTCATGTTCTCCTTATAGTTTTATGTGTTTCATGTTCTCCTTATAGTTTTATGTGTTTCATGTTCTCCTTATAGTTTTATGTGTTTCGTGTTCTCCTTATAGTTTTATGCTTCATGTTCTCCTTATAGTTTTATGTGTTTCATGTTCTCCTTATAGTTTTATGTGTTTCGTGTTCTCCTTATAGTTTTATGTGTTTCGTGTTCTCCTTATAGTTTTATGTGTTTCATGTTCTCCTTATAGTTTTATGTGTTTCATGTTCTCCTTATAGTTTTATGTGTTTCATGTTCTCATTCTATTTTTGTGTGCTTCATGTTCTCCTTATAGTTTTATGTGTTTCGTGTTCTCCTTATAGTTTTATGTGTTTCGTGTTCTCCTTATAGTTTTATGTGTTTCATGTTCTCCTTATAGTTTTATGTGTTTCATGTTCTCATTCTATTTTTGTGTGCTTCATGTTCTCCTTATAGTTTTATGTGTTTCGTGTTCTCCTTATAGTTTTATGTGTTTCATGTTCTCCTTATATTTTTTATGTGTTTCGTGTTCTCCTTATAGTTTTATGTGTTTCATGTTCTCCTTATAGTTTTATGTTTCATGTTCTCCTTATAGTTTTATGTTTCATGTTCTCCTTATAGTTTTATGTGTTTCATGTTCTCCTTATAGTTTTATGTGTTTCATGTTTCTCCTTATAGTTTTATGTGTTTCGTGTTCTCATTCTATTTTTGTGTGCTTCATGTTCTCCTTATAGTTTTATGTGTTTCATGTTCTCCTTATAGTTTTATGTGTTTCGTGTTCTCATTCTATTTTTGTGTGCTTCATGTTCTCCTTATAGTTTTATGTGTTTCGTGTTCTCCTTATAGTTTTATGTGTTTCGTGTTCTCCTTATAGTTTTATGTGTTTCATGTTCTCCTTATAGTTTTATGTGTTTCATGTTCTCATTCTATTTTTGTGTGCTTCATGTTCTCCTTATAGTTTTATGTGTTTCGTGTTCTCCTTATAGTTTTATGTGTTTCGTGTTCTCCTTATAGTTTTATGTTTCATGTTCTCCTTATAGTTTTATGTGTTTCATGTTCTCCTTATAGTTTTATGTGTTTCATGTTCTCCTTATAGTTTTATGTGTTTCATGTTCTCCTTATAGTTTTATGTGTTTCGTGTTCTCCTTATAGTTTTATGTGTTTCGTGTTCTCATTCTATTTTTGTGTGCTTCATGTTCTCCTTATAGTTTTATGTGTTTCGTGTTCTCCTTATAGTTTTATGTGTTTCATGTTCTCCTTATAGTTTTATGTGTTTCGTGTTCTCCTTATAGTTTTATGTGTTTCATGTTCTCCTTATAGTTTTATGTTTCATGTTCTCCTTATAGTTTTATGTTTCATGTTCTCCTTATAGTTTTATGTGTTTCATGTTCTCCTTATAGTTTTATGTTTCATGTTCTCCTTATAGTTTTATGTGTTTCATGTTCTCCTTATAGTTTTATGTTTCATGTTCTCCTTATAGTTTTATGTGTTTCATGTTCTCCTTATAGTTTTATGTGTTTCATGTTTTCTTATAGTTTTATGTTTCGTGTTCTCCTTATAGTTTTATGTTTTTCGTGTTCTCCTTATAGTTTTATGTGTTTCGTGTTCTCCTTATAGTTTTGTGTGCTTCATGTTCTCCTTATAGTTTTATGCTTCATGTTCTTCGAAATTTATGTGTTTCATGTTCCTATTTGCTTGAACGCTGCCAGACACTTTGATTTAGATTCAAGTCCTGTTGTGTGAGGCCCTCAACCCTCGTGAAGAGTTTTATTAGCAGTTTACACACACAACAAAAGGCAGCAGAGATGTGGTTTTATCGGAGACTACTAAGTGACAATTGGACAAACAGAAGAACTAATGAAAGTGTCCTGGAACAACTTGATACCACCAGAAAACTACTAGCAGACATCAGGAAGAGAAGACTAAAATATTTGGGCATGTGCCACGCAACAAGAACACGGACCTCATGCCAACCAACTTTCAAGGGAAAAACAGTGGCAAACAGGAAGAAAGGCAGACCTCCAATCTCATACATCGAGAACATAACCAACATCAGTGGCCTAAATATGCAAAAAGAAATTGTCCACAAAAGTCAAGACAGAGTGGCCTGGATGGAGATGGTGGTGTCCGCATGTGCAGCAGCCAATAACGACCCCGTTCAGGGCGACAGGTGAGACACATACAACACTCCCATCAACATACACCCCCCCCCCCCAAAAAAAAAAAAAGTTATGTCCCTTCCCCCACTTCCCTGGGATGTTATCGCCATGGCCATATCTTCTGAGGTGGGTGCTGACGGAAACTTGAACCAAATCTATCAATCAGCCAGTAGCTACTTGCTGGTTACAGAGTCAACCAGGCATTTATGGACAATTTTATGAAGTTACTATATCATCAGTAGTAGTTAACAACATAGGTACAGCGAAATAAAATGAAACAAGGTGGATTTTCGTGTGTACGTGCGTGTGTGTGTGTGTGTGTGTGCGTGTGTGTGTGTGTGTGTGTGTGTGTGCGTGTGCGTGTGTGTGCGTGTGCGTGTGTGTGCGTGTGTGTGTGTGTGTGTGTGTGTGTGTGTGTGTGTGTGTGGGTGTGTGTGTGTGTGTGCGCGTGCGATTACTTGTGTTGTGTGTGTGTGTGTGTGTGTGTGTGTGTGTGTGTGTGTGTGTGTGTGTGTGTGTGTGTGTGTGTGTGTGAGTGTGTGTGTGTGTGTGTGTGTGTGTGTATGTATGTGTGTGTGTGAGGGAGGGAGATAGGGAGACAGAGAATGAGTGAGACAGACAGACAGAGAGACATAGATGGACAGAGAGAGAGACGGAGAAACAGACGGAGAGAGGGCACGTCTAGAGCTCTTAATGTCAAGAATTGGAGATCTCTGCTTAATATCTGAAATCGATGGATCATTGTTGCAATGACCACACTTTGTAGTAAAACGACAATACATAACCTAAACAAAAAAACAACAACAACTGTTCACTAGATTCCTCCAACTCTGTCGGTTGTGTGCCAAGACCCAGACCTTGGTCTCTGCAAATGATTACTCTGTCCATTCCGCAATGTTGTCAGTCCATTATTTTTTTCTCTCTTTCTCTCCGTCTCCCTCTCTACACAGTTCCATGAAGGACTGATTTAGCAAGGGTCCTGGATCTTGTTACATGACCATACTGACGTAAGTTTCTGTCCTCAACTGATGTCACCAGATCGGCATAGGCTCCAGTGTGCTGTCTGAAGGTTCAGCCCGCTTGTTCATTTGGCGATAACGTCAGTGCATCTGATGTCTAGTATTTTTCAGGCTGGTTAGCTCTTTTGACAGCAGTGAACTCAAGTTCTGCTATCTCAAGTTCAATCCCTGCATCGTTAAACACCGGTCTGTTTGCTGCCCATCTTTGTATTTCTATCATTCTGGTGGTGTCAGCTTAGTGTTTCACAGGTTCCTCTGCCCCTCCTCCCCGTCTCAAGACCTTGCCAGCATGGAGGGTATTTGGGAAGGCTCAGGGAGTCTGCCGGTTCACTGCATATGGAATTGCTCGAGTGCGACGATTTCCTTATGAACACTCTAAACTCAAAGCTGCTTGATGGTCTTCCTGCCTCCACCATTCACATCCTACAGCGCATTCAAAACAATGCTGTACGCCTTGTACTCAAAAAGAAAAAAGCTGACCACATATCTCCTCTCCTGGCACAACTTCACTGGCTCCCTGTATCAAAGCGCATACAGTACAAACTAGACACCATGTGCTACAAAAGCCTCAATAACGCAGCCCCCGATTACCTGTCAAGCCTACTTGAGATCTATGTTCCCTCACGTACCCTCCGCTCTGCCTCCGATCCTCTGACTTTTCGCTTTCCACGCACTAAGCTCAATACCTATGGTCCACGAGCCTTCTCTGTTTCTGGTCCACTCTCCTGGAACAAACTTCCTCTCTCAGTCCGTCAGCAACCTACTTTTGCCTCCTTCAAGTCCGCTCTCAAAACTCACCTTTTCTCCTCTGCATAAAATCCTAACCTCACTCAACCCCCTCTGCAGCCTGTCTCCGCTCGGAGGGGAATCACTTTGTTTTAATATATAATTGTATATGATGTGCTCTCTGTGGTTTTCCATTGGTTTTATTCTTGCTTTTATTGCTTTTATTCTTTTCTCCCCATTTGTGGCCATGCATGTGTGTGTGTGTGTGTGTGTGTGGTGTGTGTGTGTGTGTGTGTGTGTGTGTGTGTGTGTGTGTGTGTGTGTGTGTGTGTGTGTGTGTGTGTGTGTGTGTGTGTGTGTGTGCGTGCGTGCGTGTGTGCGTGTGTGTCTTTTCGGCGCTTGGATTTGATTTTGTCGAGATTTACGCTATATAAATATTGTAATTATTATGTATGCATGTGCGTACGTACGTATGTATGTATGTATGTATGTATACGCTTAGATTTATGTATGTATGTATGTATGCATGTATACGCTCAGCTTAGATTTATGTATGTAAGTATGTAAGCATGTATGTATGCATGTATACGCTCATATGTATGTAGGTATGTATGCATGTATACGCTCAGCGCTTAGATTTGATTTTATCAAGATTTTGCGCTATATAAATAAAATATATTATTATTATTATTATTAAATATATTATTTGTTCGTAACGATTATCAGTCACCAGTAGACAGACATGGTCAGCACAGGGTCTGGTCGAAGTCAGAGTTATGACAGAGTCAGGTCAGGGTCAGGTTAAATCAGGTCAAGGTCAGTGTCACACTAAGGGTCAGGTGTTGATATATACGAGTATATGTATATACATATATACATGTCTATATATATATATTATATTATATGTGTTATATGTATATATACATATATATCTGTGTATATATGTGTGTGTATATATATATATATATATATATACATATATCGTGATATAATCCATTCTGAATTACATGTCTCATTAGTACTCATTGTCAATATTGTGTTCACTTATTTCTGTTTTCCTTCAATTCTACCTTCGATAATCTCCTGGCAAGAGCCATGAATAATTGATAACTAAAACAAAAAGGAGACAAGAATCTTCCGACTTAAAAAAAAACGGATTTCGTCGTGAAACTAGAACAAATCTGCGTAGGGACAGCGCGTCTAGCTTGCCTATGCCTACCCGGCCCTGTCTTCGCCCTTCGGCTGTCTCTCTCACTCTCTCTCTGGTCCTTCTGCCTTCTTCTCTCTCTCTCTCTGGCCCTGTTCTCTCTGGCCCGCTCTCTCTCTCTCTCTGGCCCTGTCTGCTCTGCTGGCCCTTCGTCTCCTTCTTCTGGCCCTGTCTTTCTCTCTCTCTCTGGCCCTGTCTCTCTCTGGCCCTGTCTCTCTCTGGCCCTGTCTCTCTCTGGCCCTGTTTCTTTCTCTCTCTCTCTGGCCCTGTCTCTCTCTGGCCCTGTCTCTCTCTCTCTCTCTCTGGCCCTGTCTGTCTCTCTGTCTTGGCCCTGTCTGTCTCTCACTCTCTCTCTGGCCCTGTCTTCTCTCCTCTCTCTCTGGCCCTGTCTCTCTCTCTCTCTGGCCCTGTCTCTCTCACTCTCTCTCTGGCCCTGTCTCTCTCTGGCCCTGTCTGTCTCTCTGTCTGGCCCTGTCTGTCTCTCACTCTCTCTCTGGCCCTGTCTTTCTCTCTCTCTCTGGCCCTGTCTCTCTCACTCTCTCTCTGGCCCTGTCTCTCTCTGGCCCTGTCTCTTTCTCTGGCCCTGTCTCTGTCTGTCTCTCTTCTGAAACAATTTTTGTCAGGGGAAAAAAACTCGTCGCGGAAGGCACTGCTCTCTCTCTCTCTCTCTCTCTCTCTCCCTCTCTCTCTCTCCTCTCTCTCCCTCCCTCTCTCTTCTATAACATTAATTTTTGTCAGGGGAAAAAAACCCAACTCATCTGTTGTGGTTGGGTGCTGAATTCATGCTGCACATTATAATTCGATTTATCCAAAGACTGGCAACGATAAAAAAAAAGTGTAAGAAAGAGTTCTGCTGGAAGCATACGGGTAGGCCTCCATTGTAGTTTGTTTCATCATATTCATACATGTATATTTAACCCTTCCACTTCCTCATCCTGTCCAGCATCTTCCGTTCTGCAAGAAACTGACGGACATTGTGCCAGAGTGAGTGGGTTAATCAATTACTGACAAAGTACAGCAAAGACTATCAAAAGCCATGGGAGCAGATTAGGCACAATGAGTCACGCACACACATACATGTATACATGGCCTTATTCTCAAGTCAACGAAAGTGTGGCTTCTGTATAATTAACATGGCTGACGTAGGATGGTATGTTGGATTGTTGGGATGCAGGTTGGAGGGTGGGGGTGAGATGGGGGTAAGAGGATGGGAGTGGCGTGTTAACCACCAAGAAGAACTTTCTACATGCGTCTCCTTACAGCTCGTCAGCCACTTCGACACTACTCTAAGGAACCTTAAAATGTCTGGGCTTACTTCAATAATAATAATAATGATAACAATAACAAGGACAATAATAATAATAACAATGATAATAATGATAACAACAACAACAATAATAAATGATAATAATATAACAGTGGTAGTAATAATTATAATAACTATTTATGTGGGGAAAAAACAGTCCACGTCAGCGATGCTGTCCATGAAGGATTTTGCTGGCCCTCCTAGTTTTTACGACTCTCCCCTGCAGGACTGATGTCATGAAGACGGTTCTTGTTTCTGTTCATCTGCCCGATATACTTTCAATTTTCTTTTGTTGATCTCTGGGAGCATTTTACGTTGGATAGCTAATATCTTTAGCACGCTTTCATTGGTTCTTTTGTCTGTCTATTTTACTCTGAGAAGACGCCTGTAGAACCACATTTCTGCTGCGCTTATTTTATTTTCGTCATCTTTCTCCAAATTCCAGGCTTCACATCCGTACATGACGACAGGCCAAATTAAGCACTCTAAAATTCTTATTTTCAGTTTCGTTGGTATGCCTCTGTCTTTCCATGCGTTGTTCAACTGGACCATTTTTTGCTTGGCCATGCCTATTCTTGATCTGATGTCCTTGCTACAAGATCCTGTGTTGGTTTTGACTCTCAGTTGTCCACGTTTTCCAGCTGTGTTTTTATCTATTCGTATGCTCTGCTGTGGCTGGTTAGCTGATCCTTATATGTGCATGACTTAGCATGCACTTAGTGCAAATAAAAGAAACGATGGCAACAAAGAAGTCGATTCTGCCCAAATTTCATTTAAAAAAAAAATTGATGAGTAAAAACACACACACACACACACACACACACACACACACCCTAATCTACCTTCATAAGCAATACAAACGATTTTTAAACAGTTTATCGTGGAAGCCACTCATTTTCACTTCACAGTGTGGATCAAACAACCAAAGGAACGTGCACCACACACACACACACACACACATCACAGAAAACATTGCTCGGAACGTAGCTGACTATAAAGTGAAATAAGGCTCAGGGTTGGGGAGAGGGCAAGAGTTACCGAACGGGTCATAATCAGGTTTATAAAGCCCAGATGAAAGCAAGCATTCAATGGCGGAAACGGTAGCTCAGAGCTGACGAACTGTAATCAGACGCACGACAAAAATGATCCGTCTATTGATTTGGAAGGAAGGCCCGGCAAACGTTTCGTTTCGTGCGGCTGTGGTGACGTGGTCTGCTTCAGATCGATATCTAGGTCGACAGGAACTCATCAGTGGAGACGAGCATTGCTTGATGCAGAACCACAAGCCTCCGATGGGGAACAGGGCGAGGGAGGGAGACAGGGGGCTGGGGCTGACAGGTGAATGGAGAGAGAGAGAGGGAGGGAGAGACAAAGAGAAACAGACAGACTGACAGAAAGAGAGAGAGACAGACAGAGAGAGAGAGAGAGAGAGAGAGAGAGAAAGAGAGAGAGAGATGCTTGATGGTTTATTAATAACAATAATAATAATTTGATTTATACAGTGCAAGTAGTCCCTGTGAAAAGTGTGCTTTGCGTTGCACTATCCAGTAACAGGACATTGTCATAAGCATGCAAAGTCATTTTGATACGGGTAAGGTAGGTGGGGATCCTCCTGGCCACAAGAAACGCATACACAAGCGTTTACAAATGAAACCGATAACTGAATAAGTAATACAAAAAAGAAACGCTTAAATACACAAATTGTTTCCACCAGCTGTCTTATGTTAGTCGCCCGTCACAGTAATTTAGTGACATTAAGTCACGCTCGTATTTACGAAGATATCGCTCACTGAAGACCGTTCAGAGAAAAGAGAGAGAGAGAAGAGAGAGAATGACAATGACAATGATGCTTTATTTTCCAACGGTAAAAGCTATTGGCCAGAAGCCATTTTTCAAACTTGCCGAGAGAGGATTAAAAAAAAAGACTGTTTCAAGTATACAACCACTGGCCTTTACAAAAATGTAAAATATTGCTTTGCATACTTATATCAAGAGAGCAATAAACTGAAGAAAAAAAACTGCACACAAATAATCAAATATCAACAATTACGTTTCACTTCAATTAAAGGCTTCAACTACGTACAACCTCTCGTCTTTTTATTTAACCCTTGGACTCCCGCACTGTGTTTACCAGCATCCTGCATTGCCAGCCATGCTAGCAAAGCAAAACGGGTTCGGTTTTTGCAGTTGGTAGATAGATAGTGTGCGGGAGTCAAAGGGTTAAATTAAATGATAAATATAAGAATTTTTCAAGTTTCGTTATACATTCTATATTTTTCTAAGACACCAGCAAGGCAAATCTGAAGGCAGGGTTTCTGTGGAATTTATTAGAAATGAATTGTTAGCGCCAATTATCATTTAGCATAGGACAACACAAACTAAAACGCATTTCATTTTCAGCAGAATATCAACAAAAAGAACACGGATTATCCATGTTTGATTTCTTTTCCGTAACGATGCCAGTGGACAACAATATCACTGATACACCAAGTCTGAATGTTATAAGAGCTGTTCTTACAATATATCAGTTCAGATGATCAGTATGGTACATTCTCTGCCCATTGAAGAGAGAGAGAGAGAGAGAGAGAGAGAGAGAGAGACAGAGAGAGAGAGACAGAGAGAGAGAGACAGAGAGAGAGACAGACAGACAGACGACAGAGACAGACAGAGAGAGAGAGCAAGCGAGAGCGAGACAGGGAAGAGAGAGAGAGAGAGAGAGAAAAGAGAGAGAGAGAGGGAGAGAGAGGAGAGACAGAGGGAGACAGTGGAAGACAAGACAGACAAACAGAGAACAGAGAGAGAGAGAGAGAGAGAGAGAGAGAGAGAGAGAGACAGAGAGACAGAGAGACAGAGAGACAGATCGAGAAGGAGAGACACAGAAGGACAAGAGAGACATACAGAGAGAGAGACAGACAGACAGACAGACAGATCGAGAGGAGAGACAGTGAAAGACAAGACAGACAGGCACAGAAAGGCAGAGAGAGAGAGAGACAGACAAACAGACTGACAGACAGATCGAAAGAAGGAGAGACAGAAAGACAAGAGAGACATACAGAGACGGAGAGAGAGAGACATACAGAGACGGAGAGAGAGAGACATACAGAGACGGAGAGAGAGACAGACAGACAGATAGAGTAGATAGAGACAGTGAAAGACAAGTGGGACATACAGGAGAGAGAGAGAGAGAGAGAGAGAGAGAGAGAGAGAGAGAGAGAGAGAGAGAACAGAGAGAGTTGGGTAGGGAAGGTGACAAGGAGACAATGGAAGAACAGCAGTGAAGAACAGAGGGTGCAGAGACAGTAAGGGGTAGGGAGTGAAAAGAACAGAAAATGCGCGGGTCCCAAGGGATTCAGCGTGTGGGCCAGAGAAGCAGACCAATCAATATGTGTTGCTAGCCCATCGAACAAGAACAAAGCTGCATGCAGTGCCGGCCTCAGTCTGGGTCGTGGGAAAGCTGACGCACTTCTCTTTCCTGCAGAAACAGCACCAGGTTCTCTGATTTTTTTCTCCCTATACAATCAGGTCGCTGGCCCTTTTTTGTCCCGCTGCTGATTGTTATTGTTGTTGTTGTTTAAAGCCCAGCCGACACCATATATCACATGCTATAACATCACGTATCACATGCAATACCACCACATGTCACATGCACTAACATTACATATCATGAGTGTTAATATCACACTCCACATATCACATGCACTTGCATCACATATCACATGCACTTACATCACATTCACATGCACTACACACATATCACATGCACTAACATCACATATCACATGCACTAATCACATTCACATGCACTAACATCACAATATGTGTTAATATCACACACACATGCACTTACATCACATATCACATGCACTAACATCACATATCATGTGTTATATCACACACCCCATGCACTTACATCACATATCACATGCACTAACACCACATATCACATGCAATAACATCACATATCATGAGTGTCAAATCACACACCAGATATCACATGCACTTACATCACATATGAGTGTCAATATCACACACCACATGCACTTACATCACATATCACATGCACTTACATCACATATCACATGCAATAACATCACATATCACATGCACTAATACCACATATCACGTGCAATAACACCACATATCAGATTGTTAATATCACACATCACATATCACATGCACTAACATCACATATCACATGCACTAACATTACATACACATGCACTAGCATCATAATTATACATGCTAAGTCACATATCACATGCACTAACATCACATATCACATGCACTAACATCACATATCACATGCACTAACATTACATACACATGCACTACATACTAACATGCACTAATACATATCACATGCACTAACATACATATCACATGCACTAACATTACATACCACATGCACTAACATTACATACCACATGCACTAACATACATACCACATGCACTAACATTACATACCACATGACTAACATTACATACCACATGCACTAACATTACATACCACATGCAACTTAGCACTACATCAATATCACATGCACTAACATACATACACATGCACTACATTACATACCACATGCACTAGCATCATATATTATGAATGCTAATGTCACATATCACATGCACTAACACCACATATCATGAGTGCTAACATCATCATGTCATGTAATGAAAGAGTTCTCAATCAAACATGGAAAGCGCTATCAGCCTACGCATCAGTCCTAAGCGTCTGGGAGAGTTTTAGGTTATACCGAATTTTTGGGTGCTTTTTTTTAACAACTTTTGTCTAGCCTTTCAATAACTTATCTGTCCAAAGATAGATAGCTTTAAAAAAAAAAAAAAAACAAGAGACTCACAGGCAAAGCCAACTCTGCCTGACAACCTGTTTGTAATAACAAACAGAACACACAATAAAAAAGAAAAAATGCTGCAAAGCAAAGACCACGTGAAGTGTGTGTATGTAGACCGTAGGCTGAGTGTTGTAAATCAGGTCTAAAGAGACGAGTACAGTACGACAAGCGGACAGCGCTGACATTGCGTCCCCTCGAAGACTACAAGTGCTCTTAACCCTCTGATGTCCAGCCTTGACAAGGAACACACGATTCAACACTTTGCCAGAATCAACACAAAGAGATTAGGTGACGTCCTTAACGTCTGCATTGCACACTGTCTTGGGTGGGTGGGGTGGGGGTGGGGGTATGGTGATTTGTCTCAGCCTGTAGTAGAACGTGTGTGGGGAATTTGTCTTACAGATCCAATTTTATTGTCACTACCCCCCCCCCCCCTATCCACATCCCCCCACATTCTCTTCCCGCTGCTCATTTCAGAGTTTCAATACACTACCAAAGCCATGTTCCTGTAGTCAATGCCCCAGTGCCAGGAAGTCCATGAATCGGCGACGTTAATTAACTCTGACTCACGCCCACTATCCAACAACTGCAAAAACCTTGAAGCCTTTGACTCCTCACCTCACCACTTCTTACCCTCCCCTCCATGCTTCCTGTTGACTCCCTCACCCTTTCCATCCAAGCGTCCTGCAGGAAGCCGGTGGAAAGGGTGAGGGAGTCAAAGGCTTAAGTTTTTGGTTTGCTGGCATGGTTGACAATACAGGATGCTGGTGGACAGGGTGCGGGAGTCAAAGGATTAAGTAAATGCCGTGAGGCCACCGAAAGAGATTGTGGCGGAGCTAGTTTGAGACTGAGTGAGTGTATCCTGGTACGGAGACCATGTCCTTAGGGTAATGTATGCTGTATCATTCGCGCGTTGGTCAGAGGCGTGTTAAAAACAGGTTAAAAAAGAAGAAAGACACCGAACTTTCTGATAAGGAAGCTTGCTGCACATTTCTTTGAGCACAGCATTTTGTTTTTTAGAATATTTGTTTACATACTTTTTCTGCAAAAAGTCGTCATCCACATCTCGATTCAAACGAAAACACGTGTAACCCCCTTCGCTTTAGAAGGGAATCTGAAGACAAGGGAAAAAAAGACACGGATATTTACAGATATTTCCAGGCAGGAGAGTTCAGTACCGGCAGTATTTCCAGGCAGGAGAGTTCAGTACGGACAGAATTCCAAGGTAAGTAGCTGTTCAGTTCGCCGTTGGCAGTATTTCAGGCAGAGTTAGTACCGGCAGAATTTCCATAAGGAGAGTTCTACGCATATTTCCAGCATGTAGAATATGTTCATACCTGCAACGTCATTTCATCAGGCAAGAGAAGTTCAACCGCAGAATGGAACCAAGCAGAAAGAAAGACCGGATTAGTATTTCCAGGCAGGAGAGTTCAGTACCGGCAGTATTTCCAGGCAGGAGAGTTCAGACCGGCAGTATTTCCAGTCAGAAGAGTTCAGTACCGGCAGTATATTCCAGGCAGGAGAGTTCAGTACCGGCAGTATTTCCAGGCAGGAGAGTTCAGTACCGGCAGTATTTCCAGGCAGAAGAGTTCAGTACCGGCAGTATTTCCAGGCAGGAGAGTTCAGTACCGGCAGTATTTCCAGGCAGGAGAGTTCAGTACCGGCAGTATTTCCAGCAGAAGAGTTCAGTGCCGGCAGTATTTCCAAGCAGAGAGTTCAGTACCGGCAGTATTTCCAGGCAGGAGATTCAGTTCCGGCAGTATTTCCAGGCAGAGAGTTCAGTACCGGCAGTATTTCCAGTCAGAGAGTTCAGTACCGGCAGTATTTCCAGGCAGGAGAGTTCAGTACCGGCAGTATTTCCAGGCAGGAGAGTTCAGTACCGGCAGTATTTCCAGGCAGAGAGTTCAGTACCGGCAGTATTTCCAGGCAGGAGAGTTCAGTATCGGCAGAACTGCCAAACGTCTTGAACATCGACTGTCCATAGTATTAAACATCAAAGTACCTGAACCAGACTTCACTACAAGCCCATAGCAGTTGACCACGGGTTGTCAAGGAACATGGACCGGCGACCAAAACAAACCTGTCCTGTGCAGGTGAACATGGCCTCGGTTGTAGCAGCAGACAGCTCTGCATCAGGCTGTGGGGGCTGGGGACCAGGACAGATATCACTCGAGGGTGACGAGAAAGAACCCTGGCTCTTCAATGGGGAAGCCCGTGTATGGGTGAGGAAGAAAGCAGGTCTACAGGTTGTCTGGAAAGCAGCTATTGAGGGTCTCCATTGTACCAACTATAAGCTGAAGTGGAAGCAGTGTTTCAAGCAGCAAACATCAATAGCAGCTGAGGGTGGATCACAATCCCCAGGTCGTCTTCTTGAGAAGCTTTGCCTGTGCTGCAGGCTTTCACCAGCAACAGGCAATCACAACTGGAAAAGGCACTGTGCAAACTCAAGAAACTCAGGACGGTCCCTGCAGTGGATCCCCTCACACTGCAGCATAGAAGGAAACGACAAAACAGGACAAAATGGCAAAACTAGTATCCAAAAGATGAACAAGGGAATGAAATCTCCCTCACAGAGATGAACACTGTCATCAAGTCTCTTTAAAATGTCTCAGACGCACAACAGTTGCCATCAGCTTTCAAGATCAGAACAGGTAATTGTTTGAGACTGGACATAACAGGCTGAACAAACATCCTTTTAGAAAAATAAAATCTGTCCCCCCCCCCCCTCCCGCCCTGTGTGTCTTTGTGGAGAAGCAGAGCAGAGCAGAACAGGTCTGCGGAAATCTCTGGCTACTGAGAGAGGAGATGTGGCCGAAGCTGACAACTTTTGAGGGGAAACTATATGGACCTGTGGATGCTTTACAGACGACAGCCAACGTTACACTGAAACTGGTCTCCAGGTGTAAATGGCAAAGAGAAAAAGAAGACTGAAGGAACAGTAGGTCCGATTGACAGGTTTGCATGTTGCTGGGTTGACAGGTTTGCAAGTTGCTGGGTGACAGGTTTGCATTTTGCTGGGTTGACAGATTTTGGTTGACAGGTTTGCATGTTGCTGGGTTGACAGGTTTGCAAGTTGCTGGGTTAACAAAAATTTCTAAGCTGTTGGGTTGACAGGTTTGCATGATGCTGGGTTGACAGGTTTGCATGTTGGGTTAACAAAAATTTCTAAGCTGTTGGGTTGACAGGTCTGCATGTTGCTGGGTTAACGAAAATTTCTAAGCTGTTAGGTTGACAGGTTTGCATGTTGCTGGGTTGACAGGTTTGCATGCTGCCGGGCTGACTGCTTTCTATGCTGCTGAGCTCACAGGTTTGCATATCGCTGGGTTGACAGGTTTGCATATCGCTGGTTGACAGGTTGCTATTGCGGTTGACAGGTTTGCATGCTGCGATGACTGTTTCTAAGTTGCTGGGTTGACAGGTTTGCATGTTGTTGGGTGACAGTTGAATGCTGCTTGAATGACAGGTTTGTATGCTTAGCAGAAAGGTTTGCTATATTGTTGGGTTGACAGGTTTGCATGTTGCTGGGTTGACAGGTTTGTATCTAGCCGGGCTTTACGGTTTCTATGTTGCTGGGTTGACTGGTTTCTATGCTGCGGGTGACAGGTTTCTATGCTGCTGGGTGACTGGTTTCTATTGCTAGGTGACAGGTTTGCATGTTGTTGGGTTGACAGGTTTGTATGCTGCGAATGACAGGTTTCTATGTTGCTGGGTTGACAGGTTTCTATGTTGCTGGGTTAACAGGTTTCTATGTTGCTGGGTGACAGGTTTCTATGCTGCTGGGTTGACAGGTTTCTATTTGCTAGGCTGACAGGTTTGCATGTTGTTGGGTTGACAGGTTTGTATGTGCTGACTGACGGTTTCTATGTTGCTGGGTTGACTGTTTCTATGTTGCTGGGTTAACAGGTTTCTATGTTGCTGGGTTGATAGGTTTCTATGTTGCTGGGTTAACAGGTTTCTATCTTGCTGGGTTGAAGGTTTCTATGTTGCTGGTTAACAGTTTGCATGTTGCTGGGTTGACAGGTTTCTATGTTGTTGGGTTAACAGGTTTCTATGTTGCTGGGTTGATAGGTTTCTATGTTGCTGGGTTAACAGGTTTCTATGTTGCTGGGTTGACAGGTTTCTATGTTGCTGGGTTAACAGGTTTCTATGTTGCTGGGTTATAGGTTTCTATGTTGCTGGGTTGATAGGTTTCTATGTTGCTGGGTTGATAGGTTTCTATGTTGCTGGGTTAACATGTTTGCATGTTGCTGGGTTAACATTTTTGCATGTGGCTAGGCTCACTGGCTAAGACATTCGACATTCAACAGTCGACAGTCGACATTCAGGACATTTTCCCCGAGAAAAGCAGCCCCATTTTCGCATGGCAAATCCATTGTGTCAAAAATGAAATAAACACAAAATACAAACACAAATGAACTGTAATTATCACGAAAATCACAGGTTTTATTGACAGGGTAGCCGTGATTAAACCAACACAGCGGTGTATACGAGCAAAGCTGTATGTATAGGTGTTACTGCTTTTGTTCTGGTCTTGTTCCTGCGGTTCATCAAAAATGTTTTTGTTGAATCATAACGTGGAGTACAAAGCTGAAAGAACCAAAACAACAACACACACACACACACACACACACACACACACACACACACACACACACACACACACACACACACACACAACACACAGAGAGAGAGAGGAGAGACAGACAGACAACAGACAGAGAAGGGAGAGAGAGAGACAAAGACGGA
>JAPXFY010000022.1:33087446-33109946 GCA_030674185.1 Monoplex corrugatus | reverse complement strand
CGACGTTGCCAGCATATGTCGATGCACTCCGTTGCCTGTCTTGTTCTTCTGCAACATCAGAGCTCTTGGACAAGACAATCAGTGCTGGTGCCAACTGCCAGCCTGATGGTGAGCATGGACACCATCCCATTGTCAACCCATGCACAGCAGACGTTGAATGTGATGCAGAGAATGCTGATCATGCAGACCCCATCGAAACCAACTCCTTCAGTTGTGAGAACAACTTGGTTTCCTCTTCCTTCACAGACTTGGAGATGGAACTGCCACCCGTCGAGTCAGACATTGTTCAGTACATTGCTGGTGCTGTCGTGAGGAAGTTCAAGCAGAAAAACGACTGTCCTCTCTGTGTGGAAAAGTTCACCATCAGTGCAAATGAGGCAACTGGAGAAACTCCCTCACTTGTGTCACTTGTGTCACTCAAAGAGTTTAAACTTGGATGCCTGGTTCGTGTCAGTGAGCCACTGCTGCAGGTTTTCAGATGCTTTGAACTTCACTTCAGAGTAGCTACATCAAAGGGATTGCCAAGAGCCAACCCAAGGCAAACTATTCTGAACAGCTTTGTCAAGTCACAAACAGATGATCTGAATTGTGAGTGTGAATGTTTGGCAAGCCTTATTGCTGCTTATTGCAACATCAGGATTTACCACGAAGTGAAACTGTTCAATCAGCAACTGAAGTCAAAAGTCAGAGGTGCAGAACTGAACAAGGACAAGAAACTTAACATGTGAACATTTACAGACCTCTATTTCAGCTGGATTTAACTGTGAACATAACACACTGCTGTAGCTGATATTGTGATAAGGAACTGAACTTGTGAACAATTATGTAGTTCATCTGTGGATTTTAGATTTGATTGTGTATTACACACCTGTGAACACTCATGGGCCATTAATGCAACAGTGAATATTTTACTACATTTCTGTGGATGACGAGAAACTTAACGTGTGAAGACTAACTGTGTATTATAAACCGCTGTGGCTGACAAGACACTTGAGATGTGAACATTCCTGGAATGAGTGCTGTTGGAGCTGGATTAACTGTGAATTATACACCGCTGTGGCTGATCATTTTGGGAAGATGTCCAGGCATGTCTTTGTCAAGTCATGTGAGTACATTTTAAATCATGAATTTTACATGTGTGAATTCTGTATTATATTACTTTATTGTTGTTTTTTTTTTATTCTGAGTTCTTCATTTTTATGTTGTTGTATACGACAGGCAAAAACTCTGAAGTGATGAACACTTGTAATTTCACAGAAAAAAATTGTGAAACTCAATCATTCTTACTTGTCGTGTACGACTTCTGTCTCATGTGTGTGGCGCATGTTATAATCAAATGTCTAAAGGTACCATCTTTTAAATAATCCTCGCTGTTGACAATGACATTAAACCTGAAAAGATCGACTGATTGCTTGTGTAACAATACTAACATAAATTCAGAAGTAAGCACACACAAAATGATGACTCAACACATAACAAAGAGAAAAACTAATGGTATGAAGTGTAAGACACACACACACATCCTCCCCCTCAGTCCCAGTACACACACTAACTGACTAAGTGACAGGTCAATGTTTCTGAAGCAGTGACTGGGTGAAAATAATAGTGCGACGGCTAATGAAGAGTTTCACTTTTCAAAGAAGTAAGAATTTTTTTTTGGGGTATGACTATGAGTATCATGCAATAGTTTTCTACCCATGCATCGGCAATTCCCCCCCCCCCCCCACCCCTGTCCCCTCCCCCCTCTCTTCTCTCTCTCTCTCCTTTTACACACACATACGTAAACAGTCTGTCAGGTTACAAACGTAAACAGAGGCAAGCCATGTGAGAGCAGCGCACTGCGTGTGTGTATCGCTCGCCGCGACAGCGAATCTCAGCATTAACAAGATGGCGGCCAGCCGAGCCAACCAGCACGCGTTTTTCGATCGCGCTAAGAGGGCTTGTCCCTTCTGTTGTTTTAGTGTTCTGTGGTCCTGTCCCCTTCGCCTGCAGACAGCACGTTCACACTTTTCAACATCTGCGTGACATAATCCCCGCACTGAACGAACTGCTTTGCTTATCAAAATGCCAACAGAGAGAGACAGACAGACAGACAGAGAGAGTGAGAGAGAGAGAACGAGAGAGACAGAGAACGAGAGAGAGACTGAGAGAGAGAGAGAAATTGAGAGACAGAGAGAGACAATGAGAGATTAAGAGAGAGAGTGAGAGAGAGAAAGTGAGAGATTGAGAGAGAGAAAGTGAGAGAGAGAGATAGTGAGAGACAGAGATTGAGAGAGACAGAGAGAGAGACAGAGAGAGAGAGAGAGAGAGAGAGAGAGAGAGAGATTTTCTTATAAGGAGTTAACAAAACGTAATGTATTCACGTGACAATCAAATTAATCCACAAAGAAGCAAAGGGGATGGGACCACACTCGTGCACAAATATACAGAGAGAGAGAGAGAGAGAGAGAGAGAGAGAGAGAGAGAGAGAAAGAGAGAGAGAGAGAGAGAAACAGAGAGAGAGAGAAACAGAGAGAGAGAGAGAGACAGAGAGAGACAGAGAGAGAAAGAGACACACAGAGAGAGATTTTCTTATAAGGAGTTAACAAAACGTAATGTACTCACGTGACAATCAAACTAATCCACAAAGAAGCAAAGGGGTTGGGACCACACTCGTGCACAAGTATACAGAGAGAGAGAGAGAGAGAGAGAGAGAGAGAGAGACAGACAGAAACAGAGAGAGACAGATAGACAGAGAAAAAGATAGAGATAGAGACAGAGAGTAACAGAGAGACAGGCAGACAGACAGACACAGAGAGAGACAGAGACAGAGAAAGACAGAGAGACAGACAGACAGAGAGTTCGAGAGAGAGACAGAAAAAGAGAGAGACACACAAAGAAAGAGAGAGACAGACAGACAGACAGAAAGAAGAAGCATAGTAATCAGTACTTGACTATCAACAAACGTCACCAGTGCATTAATGCCCCACTGGATTATTAAACATGTCGTTCCATTCTTCGACCTCCTGATCCAGCATTCAGTCTGTCAGTGCATTTAAATAGCCAATCAATTGACACAGTCATCAATCGATCAACAAACGATCAATTAATCAAACGACTTGCGAAATAATCACACCACAATATTCAAGCGAATCAAAACGAATATTTAGTGCTTTCATTATACTGAAGTAAACGATCGATAAATCGTCTATTGAGACAGACAGACAGAGACAGGCAGACAGAGACAGATAGACAGAGAGAGAGGCAGGCAGACAGACAAACAGATGGAAACAAAGAAAAGCTGAACTACCTACAGCTACTGAACATTTCAAAACAATAGAATATGAATACATTCACTTCTCTGTTAATTTTAAGCAAAGCAACACGACAGAAAGAAACAAATGTGAGAGAAAGAGGGGAGGGGGGGGGGTAGAGAAGAGAGAGAAAGACAGAGAGAGAGAGAGACGCAGAGACAAAGGGGGGTGGGAGAGGGACAGGGACAGAGACAGACACATACAGCTGGACAGACAGACAATAAAACAGACAGACAATAAAACAGACAGACGGACAGATAGACAACAAAACAGACAGACAGTAAAACAGACAGACGGACAGACAGGCAGACAATAAAACAGACAGACGGACAGACAGACAGACAATAAAACAGACAGACAGACAGACAGTAAAACAGACAGACGGACAGACAGACAGACAGACAATAAAACAGACAGACAGACAGTAAAACAGACAGACAGACAGTAAAACAGACAGACAATAAAACAGACAGACAGACAGTAAAACGGACAGACAGACAGACAGACAGACGGACAGACAGACAGACAATAAAAAAAGGCAAGTAGGCACATAAAAGAAATCAACCAAACAAAACGTAAATTACAAAAATCATGTCTATGCACAACAAAGCCATACAAGTGGTGTATCATCACAATGGAAGCCATACAAGTGGTGTATCATCACAATGGAAGCCATACAAGTGGTGTATCATCACAATGGAAGCCATACAAGTGGTGTATCATCACAATGGAAGCCATACAAGTGGTGTATCATCACAATGGAAGCCATACAAGTGGTGTATCATCACAATGGAAGCCATACAAGTGGTGTATCATCACAATGGAAGCCATACAAGTGGTGTATCATCACAATGGAAGCCATACAAGTGGTGTATCATCACAATGGAAGCCATACAAGTGGTGTATCATCACAATGGAAGCCAAAATCAACAAATACACAAGAAAATGGCTCGGTGTCCCACCTGGTCTCACTGATGTTGCATTCTACTGTCGTCAAGCAATGCTGAAGCTACCTCTCAAATCCATAGTGGAGAAATACAAAGTTGGAAAAACAAGACTGTTGAGCATACTGGAGGAATCGGAAGACAATATCGTGAGATCAGTTCAGCCAAAGCTGAGAACTGGCAGAAAATGGAAAGTCCAAGAGGCTGTAAACAATGCCAAGAGAAACCTCAGCATCAAAGAAATAATTGGACACACGCAAACCAACAGACAGGGACTGGGAGCAACAAAAATGCAGTGGTGGTCCAAAGCCAAAGGGAAGGAAAAAAGAGACATGATCATACAGGAGTTGAAGAAAGAAGAAGATGTCAAAAGAGTGCAGAAGGCAGTCCAGCAAGGTCAACAGGGGCAATGGACAACATGGGACAGTGCACTCCAAAGAAGTCTCAGCTGGAACGATATGTGGCACATTGCTCCTCTAAGGATAAGCTTCCTCCTCAGATCTGTATATGACCTGCTCCCCTCGAATGCAAACTTAGTGAAATGGGGGAAATCAGATGACCCAGCATGTCCGCTCTGTCAGAAGAAACAAACAGTGGAACATGTCCTAAGCTCTTGCAAAGTAGCGCTAGCCCAAGGAAGGTATACATGGAGGCACAACCAAGTTCTGAAAGTGATCACAGTCGTGGTTAGCGAAAAAACCATGACCCCAAACGCACCAATTGCTATGACAACGTTCTACAAAGCAGGAGGGAAACAGGTCTGGCCCGAAATTGCTATGACAACCAGCACATTGCCAAAGGGTCTTCTGGATGGAGCAGTCGACTGGGAGTGTACAGCAGACCTCCCAGAGTGGAGAAACTACCCAGATGTCATCAGCAAGACAGGCATGAGACCAGACATCGCTCTCCACTCTGACTCCTCGAAACAAGTGATTCTGATAGAACTCACTGTGCCATACGAAAGCAGAATGGAAGAAGCACATATCTACAAGACCGAAAAATACGCCGGTCTTGCCAGCACCCTGAAGAAAGCAGGTCTGCGGGTCAAAATCTTCGCCATAGAGGTCGGGGCAAGAGGGTTTGTGGGCACCTCCGCGTATGATCTCATGAAACAACTCGCCATTTCTGGGAAGAAGAGGACTAGAGCCCTTAAAGCGATGGCAGAGGCAGCAGAAAGGAGCTCAAGCTGGATCTGGGCAAGGAGGAACCAAAAGTGAACTTCATAAGGATTAAATTCCCTACAGATGATGTGTGCCCCGTTAGCACATTGGTAAAACCGCGTACCGCAGTTCTGAAGCGCAGAATCGCCCAGGTTCGCTCCCCGGCGTGGGGAAAAAAATATATAGACAACAGCAGAAGGGCATCCAGGAGTCATGACCTGGATGTGGCCCGGCCCCCCGAGAGTGTAAGGAGTTCAGTGCCGAAACACTTGTCTAAAGGGGGTTACTTCTCTAAAGACCTTCTGTTGTCTAGCTCTCCCTAGAGTTTCTTTCTACCTTTGTCTCGCTAATGACTTTTTTTCTACAATGGCATGCTGGTCAGAATGCTATAACATACGGAGGCATCCCAGCCTTCCTTGTACAGAACGGAGTGAAAGAGGGTTGTGTTCTGGCACCCACGCCCTTCTCCATCCTCTCTGTAGCACAATGCTGACAGAACAATTCAGAGCTGTGTACATCCAGTCTCGCTCATATTTCATCTCATCTGTCTCTCTCTCTCGCCGGGATCGGCGGTAGGAGCCACGCTCTGACGTCACAAGACAGTTTTCTCCAGGTAACACGACTGAGACATCTGTGGGCAACCTCCTGGATCTCCAGGCCACAGAGTTCAGCGATGTTGTTGAAACAGGAGGTGTGCGGTCGTCCCTTTCTTTCATTAAGTCCCGCTCAAACCGAAAACTGTTCAACAACCCGCGGAGACTCCAAACCAAACAAGGTGATCAAAGTCGTCTCCGGGAATTTCTCTTCGAAGATGACTGTGCACTGGCTACACAGTGGCAGGAGGACATCCAGCGCATCAGTGACCTGTGGCCTGCAAACGCTTAGACCTTAAAAACAGTCACATCAAGGCAGAGGTCATATTTCAAACATCGTCATCTAAGTCTTCGGTCGCTTCACTGTCTCCAATTGTCATTAACAACCAGGTGATCAATATTGTTGACAAATCTATTACTTAGGAAGTACAGTGAACAGCAATGGATCTCTTGATGCTGAGGTAACTCGGTGCATCTCAAGGCCAGCTCTGCCTTTGGAACGTGGTCCTAGAGATTGTGGCAAGACCATGGTATCAGATTCCCCACAAAAATTGCTGTGCACAGAGCAGTAACCTTTAGCTGTACTGCTGCAAGACCTGGAATACCTACTGATGGCACATTCAACAGCTGTAACGGTTTCACCAGAGATGGCTGCACGAGATCTGCGACATTAAATGGCAAGATCGATTGTCAAACCTTCAGGTTCTGAAGAAGTGTGGCTTGCTTAGTATAGTTTCTACTTATCAAATGCAAGCTTCACAGGACAGGACATGTTGTCTCTACGGAAGACAACCAAATCCCAAAGGTCTTCCGGCATGGACAGCTGAAGCAAGTATATCCTGACCAGAGAAGGCCACTAAAACGATACAAGGATATTCTGAGAGCCAACCTCATCACATGTGGCATCAACACCACCAACTGGGAAGACATTGCCCACAAGAAAGTAAGCTGGCGACAGCGGTGCACGTACGGCACAAATCACATTTATCAGCACTGAACACCTGCTATCTAACAGAAGGGGGACAGGCGGAAGCATAACCCAAGGCCTCGGTAATCCTTTTGATTGCGCCTGTGGAAGAACGTGTGTCTCAAGGACTGGTCTCATGAAACGGACTCAGCCATTAACTCAAGATTCGTACAAGATGATAAAGAACCAGGTGCTACTGATCAGTCTGATCGACAGGAGAAGCCATTATCATCACTCCTAGTAATACAGCAGCATCATTATCATGAGTTCAAGTGGTGTAGTTGATCACCACATTAGGCTATCTAAAATAATACCATTTAATTCCAGTAATATCGTACCATCACCATTGGTACTAGTGATGTTAAATAAGCATTAGAATAGAGAGGTCGTAGATGGGTTTCATTTCATTTGTTGGCTCTGTCTATAGTGGCTGAAGCTCAGAATTTTACATGTAAGACAGTTGTTCCTTTATTTGGTACGAATGCAACTGGCATCTGGTCTGTCAGTACGCCCTCTGGGTTTGTTGCAACATAATATGCTTCAGCTTTTTAACAAAGGGAGCTTGCCATGCAGTACACTGGGATTCTGCTTTCAGCCATGTGAGATGTCTTTATCCACCGAAGGAGCCTTGCTAGACAGTATAACTGCATTAAACAGGACAAGTGTGCTTGAGGCGCCACCAGCCACCTTCACGTGATGTGAATCATCGGTAGCAATCCATGCAGCGTCATTAGTATTCAGCAGCGTAAATGTGTACAACAATGATTTTTATTATGATTTAAAGCTTTTCCTGATGTGCTGAATCATGTTTGGATGATATCGTGTGTGAGCACACCATTAGCCAGTCAGTGCTTGTTGTTGCTCAGCACCTTTCATCATACGATCATCACAAATGGAGACAGAGGGGGACAGAAAAGTTGTCTCCCTTACAAAAATAAGACCAAACACAACAAAACCAAAACAGAGACACATTAGACCTTTTGCTCGACAGAACAGTGCATCTTCACACACGTTAATCGAGGCCATTGTTAGTAGCTGCCACATCATCCAGGCTTTATGTTTGGTTGATTGTATACATACACACGTACACCACTGTTTTGCTTTCCTGACCTGGTGTGTCTGACAATGAGATCTGAGTTAAAGAAGTAAATAAACAAACGAAGAGTGTCCAATTTTCTTTCATATACGGATATCCATGGACCCATCTTTTAGGTCATGCTTCCAAACGTCTTCTTAACGAAAACAACAACAACATAATTTTTTCATCTATTACGCACAGCCAGATTCTGCAGACTATGACCTGACATACTGCAAGTATTACAGTTGTAACAATTAAGACGTTAACCAGAAGAACAAGTAAACCAAAGTGAACGCGTATTACATAACAACAAGACAAGGGCAAATTTTCGGCCAACCGGCCTTTGTCAAGCGCGAATGTACGGTCACAAACAGTCCACAAACAACACCAAACAACGGATAATAAGAGGAGGACTAAAAACTTCCCTGCCGCCTCGTCCAGTGGATAAAAGGTCCCGTTTGTGGTCTGTTTGTAACCGTACATTCGCGCCTGACAAAGGCCGGTTGGCCGAAAATTTGCGCTTGTCTTGTCTTGTTGTATGTAATACGCGTTCACTTTGGTTTACTTGTTCTTCTGGTTCCTGTTTGCTTGGGCGCGGGCAGCCGCACTTGTTTTGGATCAATTAAGACGTTATGCAAGTATGACAACACCACAAACGAACAATGGGATTATTTGTTGTTGTGGTTGCTGTTTTTAAACTTATTACTATTATTTTCTATGAGGAGTGTGCGTGGTTCTTTTCTTCAGACAGGTTTGATACACTCATGCCTTTTTGGTTTACTTTATTGTTCGTGTCTTTATCAAAATATTCAAATATTAGTTTGAAAAAAAAAATAACACCAACAACACGCTCAGTCTGCAGCCTGTCTACACACCCTACACCACAGTTAAAAGTTGACTGAGACTTTGTGACAACAGGTATAGACAGTGATGTCTGTAATCGTACTCGCTGATATTGTATATCTGCAAACTTTATATCAGCCAGACTCATAATCATACTTTGCAAAAGGTCAGTCAGTTTACAAAACTGCTGACAAACCCTTCCTAACATATTTTGTTCAGAGAGAGAGAGAGAGAGAGAGAGAGAGAGAGAGAGAGAGAGAGAGAGAGAGAGAGAGAGAAGAGAGAGAGAAGAGCTGAGAGAGGTAGAGAATAGACTGACAGACAGAAAGAGACAAAAGTAAAGAGTGAGAAAGAGAGGGAAAGCGATCAAGAGAGAAAAAGTGTCTGTGTGTGTGTGTGTGTGTGTGTGTGTGTGTGTGTGTGTGTGTGTGTTGTGTGTGTGTGTGTGTGTGTGTGTGAGAGAGAGAGAGAGAGAGAGAGACAGCGAAAGAGATTAAAGAGGACGAGAGAGAGAGCAGAGATGAGAGAGAGAAGAGAGAGGGGGACAGACAGACAGACAGAGACAGAAACAGAAAGACAGATACAGACAGAAACAAAAAAAAAAAAAGAGAGCTGGACTTTCTGAAAAGAAAGTGCCCTTGCAATTATGGGCAGTGTATATTATATATCATCATTATTCATCATTATATCATCTATCACCACATTATCATCATCCCCCCCCCCCCAACCCATCATCACACACATACATCATCATCACCATACCATCATCATCTCCCATACCACATCATCATCATCATCACCATACCATCATCACATACCATCATCATCATACATACATCATCATCATCATCACACCATCATCATCATCACACCATCATCATCATAGCACCCGAGCTGGTGGGTTCTTTTGACAGAACCGTAGACTCAAGATCTGATATGCCGTGTTCCATCCCAGCGGCAACACTAACAACTGGCCTGTTCGTTGGCCATCTTCATGTCGCCATGATTCTGGTGGTGTCAGCTTAATTTTTCATAGTCCCTTCCCCGTCCCCATTTTATGACCTTGTCAGCAAATAGGATTTGGCGCAGGCTCAGGGATTCTGCCAGATCATTGCTGTTCTGGATGGAGCGCATACGGTATTGACCGAGTGCGATGAATCTCTGTGAGTAAACTCCCAATTCCATAATAAGCCACCCACCAAAGCCAGTAGACCAATACTGTATTTTCTGTAGCAGTCCATCAGCACATGAAACAATGAAAAATTTCAAGCGCTTATGAAGGGATTAGTGGTAAAGATTAGTGGTAAAGAGCAGTGCATGTACTATTGCAAGTGTTTCAAACGTAACAAAGCAAAATAAGTACTAACACAGTCAATCCCTGATTCACACATACACAGGCAGTCAGTGCACACCGTGACAGACCCGGTACAAACGATTTGATTTTAACCCTTTCGTTCCCTAACCCTCCCAGAATGCAAACATTTACCCTTTCACTTCTTCACCCTCTCCTGGCTATCCTGAAAGTTACTGGTGGATACGCTGAGAAGTGAAATGGTTAATGACTGACTGCT
This sequence comes from Monoplex corrugatus, assembly GCA_030674185.1. Classification (NCBI taxonomy): domain Eukaryota; kingdom Metazoa; phylum Mollusca; class Gastropoda; order Littorinimorpha; family Ranellidae; genus Monoplex; species Monoplex corrugatus. Next base: position 33,099,497 of record JAPXFY010000022.1, on the reverse strand, counting down.
GTAAGAAGGAGGTAGTAAAGGTGAGTGAGTGAAAGTGTTAATCAGAAGGAAGGTAGTGGAAACGACAAGTGAGTGAGAGTTAATGAGCAGGAAGTCCATGAATAGGGTGACAGGGTAAAATGGTTAATGGCTGACAGCATTTCACGTGACACGCTAATTGATTACGACACTTGAATGGAATGCCTACGTCTCACTCACACGAAATCTAATTACGCTTCAAAGATGAAACGGAACTTTTTCTTTAAAAAAATTCGTTTGATTTTGTCAGTGGTCGTTTCAGTATTGAGGCCTGGTTGGCACTGAGGAAAACTTCACCTTCGGTCAAACTTCACAGGTTTGAGTGTAGTTCGAGAGAAACATTGAGTTGAGTTTGTAGCCCACCCAGTTATGAGCAGGTACCCAAACCTCTTGAGGGTTGGGGAATGTACAGCACTGAGGCACAGGAGATGGGCACCGCCGTCAATATCTAGCTTCAAGAAAAGCTGAAATCTTAGCCACCTTACTCCCTAAGCTCTTATGGTTTCTGATTATAACGATTCCAACTCTTACAAAGGCGATTATAGCAGTAAACAGGCTATGCATGTCTCAAAGCCAACAAAGCGAAACAAGTAGTAATGATCCTGACACAATGACAGACATAGATACAAATACAGAGATTGGCAACTCAGGGAACTTTCGGCCTATGACAGCCACAGCTATGATTTCCACTTGTGTTGTCGGATTAACGCGTCTGTGTTTCGAATATAACGTCGAGACAAATTAAAGACTGTTGGTTAGTAAATGATATGGTGTTTACCTGCCGATACAAGATAGAATTCGAAACGCCACCATAAGACTAAGAACCAAAGTGACTGACACAGTAGAACATGTCATGAAAACAAAATGGAAATGGCTGTGCACATCGCTCGCATGAAAGACAACAGCTGAACGATCAGAAGCGCAAGATCAGAAGGAGGACGGAAAAATAGTTGGAGAGATAACGTTGGTTGGCAACAAGGACAGCAATAGTCAATGACTAGTGAGGGGCTACCTCCTGCAGTGGATGGACACGGTCTAGAAAGAAAAAGAAAAAAAGAAAAAGAACAGTCGCCGTGGTGTAATGGTTAACGCAACGGACTACCGACTGGAAGGTTGTGGGTTCGAATCCCCATCAGTCCTTTCAAAAATCAGTGTAGGATTCTTCGGCACTAACCGGCTCCTACCCAGAGTTGGGCGTGCTATGGGCTTACTGGGAAGACTGGGACACACAGTCGAGTCTCATTCACTTCACGGATGCCTCACTGAGGGTGTTGCTGAAATCTTGTGACCAGCACAGCAGGTATCTGTACCTCTCAGGCACGGTGGACGTCTGGACATATGACAGTAAGCGTAGAGTACAGCCCAGTCACGCAGTCTCAATCCTACATGGAACTCCTTAGCATCATGTATCATCCTCATCGACATCATCATCATTGCATTGTAAAAAAAACTGTGCCAGTCTCTGTGGCCATCAAGGTGGCGTAGAAAATGGGACGAAAAAAGAAAACGGTGAGCACAAAGGTAGCCTCCCTGAGTGCGATGATCCTTAAAGAAAGAAAGAAGAAGAAAAACCGAAAGAAAGATAAAAAGAAGGAAAGAAGCAGAGAAAGAAAGAAAGCTTCTCCTATTGGTACACTGTTGACCAACACTGGAATTTTTACCAAGTTTCTTTTGTCTTTGAGGGCATTTATTATCGTAAACTATTCTTTTCAAATTGATCGATTGCTTATCATTTTGTTTTTTCGAATAATAGACAATTACCCCTTCTCCCCGAAACAGATGCAGCAGAGAAACGGGAATCTGTATCGGCAACGATGTGCAGGCGGTATGTGGCTGCATAGTCTGCATTCTCTGTCTTCGGTGGGCGTGTATGATGGGTGTTTTCATGTTGTCTATAATCCAGCCAATGACATGACTTATTACAGGATTTTAACGGGAATACTCGATATTCTGCATGCATATGCACAAGAAGGCGAAAACACAATAACAACAAAAAAGAGAACGAGATTAAGAGAGAATGTGTATGTGTGACAGACAAGATGACAATTTGGGTCAAGGATCATTCATCAAACAAGCTTGAGTGTACTCCGACTCAGCGTCCTATGTGCGTGTATGTGTGTGCCTGTGTTTGTGTGTGTGTACGTGTGTGGTGTGTGTGTGTGGTATGTGTGAGAGAGAGAGAGAGAGAGAAGAGAGAGAAAAGAGGAGAGAGAGGATGGAGTCTTGGGTCAGAGGTCACACACCCTACTCCCCTCCTATTTCCCCCCTCCCAATCTCCGTGTGCTTTGTGCCCTGGAGATTTGGTCGTTGTTGGTGATTGCTTTGGCGAATGATGAGAGTGTTTCTCTTGGTTTGATTCTTGATTCAAGATTTGGTGCTTTCTGAATATCATTATTATTGTTATAACCCATGCAATGACATACAAGTTAACGTGCCTACTTGATATTTTGCATGCGAATATACACAAAGGCGATTGTTACGCGCTGGTAGGCTACATGCACGTTAACATGGGAGATAAGAAAGTTTTTACTTTTTTGTGGGAAATGAAGTGTCTAGGCGGATCGAACTCAAGGTCTTCTGGTTGAAAGTCCGACGTTTATCCGCTAGACTATCACACTCGTCAACTCTCCGCCCCCACTCCACCCCACCCCACCCCACTCAGAAAATGAAGCTTCCACTAGCATTATTTAACTCCGCGTGTTTCCATGCCCTTATGGTATAAAATAGCGACCATATATATCATAAAGCGTGACAGAGCTAGTTGTCTTCCTGTCCATAACAATGGTCTTATCAAACAGTATGACAGAGCTAGTTCTCTTCCTGTCCATAACTATGGTCTTTTCTCAGTTTGTGACAGAGCTAGTTGTCTTCCTGTCCATAACTATGGTCTTATCAAACAGTGTGACAGAGCTAGTTGTCTTCGTCATGCTATGTCTATCAAACAGTTGACAGCTAGTTCTTCCCTTCCAAACTATGGTCTTATCAAACAGTGTGACAGAGCTAGTTGTCTTCCTGTCATAACTATGGTCTATCAAACAGTGTGACAGAGCTAGTTGTCTTCCTGTCCATAACTATGGTCTTATCAAACAGTATGACAGAGCTAGTTGTCCTTCCTGTCCATAACTATGGTCTTATCAAACAGTGTGACAGAGCTAGTTGTCTTCCTGTCCATAACTATGGTCTTATCAAACAGTTGACAGAGCTAGTTTGTCTTCCTGTCCATAACTATGGTCATATCAAACAGTGTGACAGAGCTAGTTGTCTTTCCTGTACATGTCTAATTGGTCATATCAAACAGTGTGACAGAGCTAGTTGTCTTCCTGTACATGACTATGGTCATTATCAAACAGTATGACAGAGCTAGTTGTTGTCTTCCTGTACATGTCTATGGTCATATCAAACAGTGTGACAGAGCTAGTTGTCTTCCTGTACATGTCTATGGTCATATCAAACAGTATGACAGAGCTAGTTGTCTTCTGTCCAGTATTGTCATATGGTCATATCAAACAGTGTGACAGAGCTAGTTGTCTTCCTGTACATGTCTATGGTCATATCAAACAGTGTGACAGAGCTAGTTGTCTTCCTGTACATGTCTATGGTCATATCAAACAGTAGTGGACAGAGCTAGTTGTCTTCCTGTCCATGTCTATGGTCATATCAAACAGTGTGACAGAGCTAGTTTTATGTCTTCCTGTACATGTCTATGGTCATATCAAACAGTGTGACAGAGCTAGTTGTCTTCCTGTCCATGTCTATGGTCATATCAAACAGTGTGACAGAGCTAGTTGTCTTCCTGTACATGTCTATGGTCATATCAAACAGTGTGACAGAGCTAGTTGTCTTCCTGTCCATGTCTATGGTCATATCAAACAGTGTGACAGAGCTAGTTGTCTGTCTTCCTGTACATGTCTATGGTCATATCAAACAGTGTGACAGAGCTAGTTGTCTTCCTGTACATGTCTATGGTCATATTAAACAGTGTGACAGAGCTAGTTGTCTTCCTGTCCATAACTATGGTCATATCAAACAGTGTGACAGAGCTAGTTGTCTTCCTGTCCATGTCTATGGTCATATCAAACAGTGTGACAGAGCTAGTTGTCTGTCTCCTGTCCATGTCTATGGTCATATCAAACAGTGTGACAGAGCTAGTGGTCTGTCTTCCTGTCCATGTCTATGGTCATATCAAACAGTATGACAGAGCTAGTTGTCTTCCTGTACATGTCTATGGTCATATCAAACAGTATGACAGAGCTAGTTGTCTTCCTGTCCATATCTATGGTCATATCAAACAGTATGACAGAGCTAGTTGTCTTCCTGTACATGTCTATGGTCATATCAAACAGTATGACAGAGCTAGTTGTCTTCCTGTACATGTCTATGGTCATATCAAACAGTATGACAGAGCTAGTTGTCTTCCTGTACATGTCTATGGTCATATCAAACAGTATGACAGAGCTAGTTGTCTTCCTGTACATGTCTATGGTCATATCAAACAGTATGACAGAGCTAGTTGTCTTCCTGTACATGTCTATGGTCATATCAAACAGTATGACAGAGCTAGTTGTCTTTCTGTACATGTCTATGGTCATATCAAACAGTGTGACAGAGCTAGTTGTCTTCCTGTCCATAACTATGGTCATATCAAACAGTATGACAGAGCTAGTTGTCTTCCTATACATGTCTATGGTCATATCAAACAGTATGACAGAGCTAGTTGTCTTCCTGTCCATGTCTATGGTCATATCAAACAGTATGACAGAGCTAGTTGTCTTCCTGTACATGTCTATGGTCATATCAAACAGTATGACAGAGCTAGTTGTCTTCCTGTACATGTCTATGGTCATATCAAACAGTATGACAGAGCTAGTTGTCTTTCTGTACATGTCTATGGTATATCAAACAGTGTGACAGAGCTAGTTGTCTTCCTGTCCATAACTATGGTCATATCAAACAGTATGACAGAGCTAGTTGTCTTCCTGTACATGTCTATGGTCATATCAAACAGTATGACAGAGCTAGTTGTCTTCCTGTACATGTCTATGGTCATATCAAACAGTATGACAGAGCTAGTTGTCTTCCTGTACATGTCTATGGTCATATCAAACAGTATGACAGAGCTAGTTGTCTTCCTGTACATGTCTATGGTCATATCAAACAGTGTGACAGAGCTAGTTGTCTTCCTGTACATGTCTATGGTCATATCAAACAGTGTGACAGAGCTAGTTGTCTTCCTGTACATGTCTATGGTCATATCAAACAGTGTGACAGAGCTAGTTGTCTGTCTTCCTGTACATGTCTATGGTCATATCAAACAGTGTGACAGAGCTAGTTGTCTGTCTTCCTGTACATGTCTATGGTCATATCAAACAGTGTGACAGAGCTAGTTGTTTGTCTTCCTGTACATGTCTATGGTCATATCAAACAGTGTGACAGAGCTAGTTGTCTTCCTGTACATGTCTATGATCATATCAAACAGTGTGACAGAGCTAGTTGTCTTCCTGTACATGTCTATGGTCATATCAAACAGTATGACAGAGCTAGTTGTCTTCCTGTACATGTCTATGATCATATCAAACAGTATGACAGAGCTAGTTGTTTGTCTTCCTGTACATGTCTATGGTCATATCAAACAGTGTGACAGAGCTAGTTGTCTTCCTGTCCATGTCTATGGTCATATCAAACAGTGTGACAGAGCTAGTTGTCTTCCTGTACATGTCTACTTTTTTAAAATCAGTGTTACAAAGCTAGCTGCTTGCCTCCTTGTCCATGTCTATGATCATACCACACACTGTGACACAGCCTGTGATATGTCTCCCTATCCATATCTACTATAAAATCAGTGTGATAGAGCTAGCTGCCTGTCTCCTTGTCCATGTCTATTATAAAATCACAGTGTGACAGAGCTAGCTGCCTGTCTCCCTGTCCATGTCTATGGTCATATCAAACAGTGTGACAGAGCTAGTTGCCTGACTCCTGTCCACGTCTGTGATTACATGTATATCACAAAATGCGACAGAGCTAGTTGCCTGTCTCTCCGTTTATGTCTACAGAAACATTATAACTGTGACAAGAGCTGATTGCCTGTCTCCATGTCTATGTCTATGGTCTCAGTCAGCGAGTCCACACCATGAAATTCCCGGTGTAATCGTAAGCCCACTTTCCGACTGACTGATTCCATTACTCCTTAGCTCACTCACCCTATCCACCAGCTTCCTGCACGCACGTCCATGTCAACGCTTGCGGAATGTTGTCCTTCAAAGAGTTAAATGGAAATTTTGTTAGAAAATTCGTTCATTTTCAAATGATCACTTCCATTTTGTTGTTTTTGTTACTTAGGATCTGGCCAGCTCATGGCACCTGTGACGTTAGTGCATATGGAATTCGTTCCGAGCGCCGAGACGTCATCTTAGGAAACTGAAACTGTTTTTGTTATTGTTTATGTTGTTTTACTGCACAAATGCAACATATCTAATGTTTACCTTTTTAGAGTGGTCGCAGATACGGCCTGTGTTCAGAGTATGACAGACTAGAGATACGGAACTCGTTACAGTTTAGTTGTGGTCGTTTTGAAGTGTTCAATAATTTTAATTTCGATTTTCTCAATACATTGCATACTTTACACGTGTTTCACCCTTTGACTCCTGCACCCTATCCACCAATTGCAAAAAACGTAACCCTTTGACTCCCTCACCCGCTCTACCAGTTTCCTGTAAGAAGCTGGTAAATACGGTGAGGGAGTCCAAGGTGTTTTTTTCTCTGCTAGTATGGTTGACAATGCAGGGTGCTGATGGACAGGTCTCAGAAGTCAAAGGGTTAATTGTTTTTATCTCTGTTTTTCCGAATACGTTGCAGTCTTTCTCGTGGACGTCCTCGCTTTGATCTTTAATGCCAAAAAACAAGTGAATGCGTTTAAACTTCCCGCACTTTCGTGCTGTTAAGCAATAGTAGAACACTACTCCTCCAAAATGGTGGATAGTAAAAAACGCTTGTGCAACATCAGTGCTTTCGTTGTGGCTTCATTTGTCGGATTGTATTTCACTGTAATTTTAATATACGACTGAACACTTCTCTCTACCCGTGCTTTGCAACCAAGCGAGTGCGTGCAGAATACCAAAGATGGTTAATATAAAAAGACATTACGTGTCCAACACCCCTTGGATTTAACGCAAGGATAATTATCGCCATCTGTAACCGGCCCTAACGCTAGAGCCCTACCCCGAGAACAAAACCTCCATGGCTTTTATTTTTTCATCCTGGGCGGAATACTGACACCAAGGGAGCGTAACAGTACAGTCAGGTTATCCTTAATGTTGTCAGAAGTAGAGGGTAACAATACAGTCAGGTTATCCTTAGTGCTGTCAAAAGTAGAGGGAAACAGCACAGTCAGGTTGTCCTTAGTGTTGTCAGAAGTAGAGGGAAACAGTCAGGTTGTCCTTAGTGCTGTCAAAAGTAGAGGGTAACAGTACAGTCAGGTTGTCCTTAGTGTTGTCAGAAGTAGAGGGTAACAGTATAATCAGGTTATCCTTGGTGTTGTCAGAAGTAGAGGGTAACAGTACAGTCAGGTTGTCCTTAGTGTTGTCAGAAGTAGAGGGTAACAGTACAATCAGGTTATCCTTGGTGTTGTCAGAAGTAGAGGGTAACAGTACAGTCAGGTTGTCCTTAGTGTTGTCAGAAGTAGAGGGTAATATCAGAGTCAGGTTGTCCTTAGTGTTGTCAGAAGTAGAGGGTAACAATACAGTCAGGTTGTCCTTAGTGTTGTCAAAAGTAGAGGGTAACAATACAGTCAGGTTGTCCTTAGTGTTGTCAGAAGTAGGGGGTAACAGTACAGTCAGGTTGTCCTTAGTGTTGTCAGAAGTAGAGGGTAACAGTACAGTGAGGTTGTCCTTAGTGTTGTCAGAAGTAGAGGGTAACAATACAGTCAGGTTGTCCTTAGTGTTGTCAGAAGTAGGGGGTAACAGTACAGTCAGGTTGTCCTTAGTGTTGTCAGAGGTAGAGGGTAACAGTACAGTCAGGTTGTCCTTAGTGTTGTCAGAAGTAGAGGGTAACAATACAGTCAGGTTGTCCTTGGTGTTGTCAGAAGTAGAGGGTAACAACACAGTGAGGTTGTCCTTAGTGCTGTCAAAAGTAGAGGGTAACAATACAGTCAGGTTGTCCTTAGTGTTGTCAAAAGTAGAGGGTAACAATACAGTCAGGTTGTCCTTAGTGTTGTCAGAAGTAGAGGGTAACAGTACAGTCAGGTTGTCCTTAGTGTTGTCAGAAGTAGAGGGTAACAGCACAGTCACGTTGTCCTTAGTGTTTTCAGAAGTAGAGGGAAACAGTCAGGTTGTCCTTAGTGTTGTCAGAAGTAGAGGGTAACAATACAGTCAGGTTGTCCTTGGTGTTGTCAAAAATAGAGGGTAACAATACAGTCAGGTTGTCCTTAGTGTTGTCAGAAGTAGAGGGTAACAGTACAGTCAGGTTGTCCTTAGTGTTGTCAGAAGTAGAGGGTAACAGCACAGTCACGTTGTCCTTAGTGTTTTCAGAAGTAGAGGGAAACAGTCAGGTTGTCCTTAGTGTTGTCAGAAGTAGAGGGTAACAATACAGTCAGGTTGTCCTTGGTGTTGTCAGAAGTAGAGGGTAACAATACAGTCAGGTTGTCCTTAGTGTTGTCAGAAGTAGAGGGTACTATCACAGTCAGGTTATCCTTAGTGTTGTCAGAAGTAGAGGGTAATATCACTGTCAGGTTGTCCTTAGTGTTGTCAGAAGTAGAGGGTAACAGTACAGTCAGGTTGTCCTTAGTGTTGTCAGAAGTAGAGGGTAACAATACAGTCAGGTTGTCCTTAGTGCTGTCAGAAGTAGAGGGTAACAGTACAGTCAGGTTGTCCTTAGTGTTGTCAGAAGTAGAGGGTAACAGTACAGTCAGGTTGTCCTTAGTGTTGTCAGAAGTAGAGGGTAATATCACAGTCAGGTTATCCTTAGTGTTGTCAGAAGTAGAGGGTAACAATACAGTCAGGTTGTCCTTGGTGTTGTCAGAAGTAGAGGGTAACAGTACAGTGAGGTTGTCCTTAGTGTTGTCAGAAGTAGAGGGTAACAGTACAGTCAGGTTGTCCTTAGTGTTGTCAGAAGTAGAGGGTAACAATACAGTCAGGTTGTCCTTAGTGTTGTCAGAAGTAGAGGGAAACAGTCAGGTTGTCCTTAGTGTTGTCAGAAGTAGAGGGTAACAACAGTAGTCAGGTTGTCCTTAGTGTTGTCAGAAGTAGAGGGTAACAATACAGTCAGATTGTCCTTGGTGTTGTCAGACGTAGAGGGTAACAGCACAGTCAGGTTGTCCTTAGTGTTGTCAGAAGTAGAGGGTAACAATACAGTCAGATTGTCCTTGGTGTTGTCAGACGTAGATGGTAACAATACAGTCAGGTTGTCCTTAGTGCTGTCAGAAGTAGAGGGTAACAGTACAGTCAGGTTGTCCTTAGTGTTGTCAGAAGTAGAGGGAAACAGTCAGGTTGTCCTTAGTGTTGTCAGAAGTAGAGGGTAACAACAGTAGTCAGGTTGTCCTTAGTGTTGTCAGAAGTAGAGGGAAACAGTACAGTCAGGTTGTTGTCCTTAGTGTTGTCAGAAGTAGAGGGAAACAGTACAGTCAGGTTGTCCTTAGTGTTGTCAGAAGTAGAGGGTAACAGTACAGTCAGGTTGTCCTTAGTGTTGTCAGAAGTAGAGGGAAACAGTACAGTCAGGTTGTTGTCCTTAGTGTTGTCAGAAGTAGAGGGTAACAGTACAGTCAGGTTGTTGTCCTTAGTGTTGTCAGAAGTAGAGGGTAACAGTACAGTCAGGTTGTCCTTAGTGTTGTCAGAAGTAGAGGGTAACAGTACAATCAGGTTGTCCTTAGTAAAACGTGTTTACGATCCACTTATAAAAAAGCTGAGAAAATCTTGTTGACACATTTTTTTGTCACAGATATACGCACAGACACACACATCTTTCTGATCGATATGAAATAAATGTCCTTTTTCTTAATAAAAGGAAATTAAAGAGAGAAAAAATATTAGACAGACAGCAGGAAAGAAACGAGACAGACGTCTATGTAACGCCTAAGGCCAAGAACTATTCATACACACATTATCTGTTAGCAGGTCGTTAATGCTCCTATCACATTGCTTTTACTCTGTGTGCCCATTTAGTAAAAAGAAATGTTATGCATTAAAAACCATTGTCTAGCAGCTGTGTTTTAGCTGACTCAAGGGCTACTGGTTTTCTGTCTGTCTGTCTCTCTCTCTCTCTCTCTGCGCGCGCGTGTATGTGTGTGTCTATGTGTGTGTGGTGTGTGTCTGTGTGTGTGATATAACTGGTCTAGTTTAATTACTGAAGTCAATGGATATGTTACTGAAAATGTCTGTCTACTGCATGTGTGTGCGCGCGCGTGCGTGTGTGTGTGTGCGAGCACGCGCGTGCATGTGTGTGTGAATGAGCGAGTGTCTGTATGTGTATGTGTTTCCGACAGACGTATGCACATATACACACGAACACAAACACATATACATAGAAAGAGTGTGTGTGTGTCGTTTTATTCAGTGTACGATAGACAGACAGACAGACAGACAGAGTTAAGTTCAAATTCATATGCACAGCTGTGACAGGGACGCTGACTCTATCGACTGTTGAGTGGATGTTGGTGTTGCCTTGATATCCTCTGTGGAGTTTGTTATCTATACATGTTATTTTATCATCAGACTCTAATGTCAGTGTGTCAGTAAACATGTGAAAACTCAATGTTTTAATTTATAACGGCCTTAGGCTACAATACATCATGAGTGACAGAGAAAGAGAGAAAGAGAGAGAGGAGGGAGGGAGAGAGAGAGAGAGAGTGATATATATATATAGACAGAGAGAGAGACAGAGAGACAGAGGAAGGGAGGGAGGGACGAAGGGAGTCAGAGAAAGCACACAGAGAGACAGAGACAGTGAGACAGAGACAGGGAGACGGAGACTGAGAGACGGAGACAGAGCTACAGACACAGACAGTCGATGGACGCGACTGTCAAGATGGCAAGATGTTGGCATTCCATTGTAAAGGCCCCGGTTCGATCCTGCCTGTGTACCTCCCGCCTGGTGGGTAAAGGGCGATGACTTTTTTCCTACCTCCCAGGTCAACATGTGTGCAGACCTGATAGCAGCTAAAACATCTTCCTGAGTACATACACGCAGAACAACAGATATATATATGTATGTATGTATGTGTGTGTGTATGTATGTATGTATGTATGTATGTATGTATGTATGTATGTATGTATGTATGTATGTATGTATGTATGTATGTATGTATGTATACGTTAATGATTCTCTAAGTCATGTCAGTGTGAGGTGGCGTATGGAAACTAACCAACATGCAGACCCTCCACAGTAGGCAGACCGGGCAATATAACATACTGCCTGCAAGCGTGGGCTAAACAACGACAGTGCGAGCGGTGGAACGCTTAAGAGAGAGAGATAGAAGGAGAGACAGAGAGAGAGGGACAGAGAGAGGGAGGGATAGAGGGATAGAGAGAGAGGGAGAGAGAGAGGGAGGGAGGGAGGGAGGGGAGGAGGGAGAGAGACACAGACACAGACAGAAACAGAGACAGACAGACAGACACCAATTCAGATGGTTAAGACATGGCCCATAAAAATGGAGTAACATACAAACATCAGAAGTACACATTCACACATACAGTGACTATGTTGAAAGGACGTATCGATTTTAAATGCCTTGATAAACAGCAACTCGTTTCACGGTTTCTTCTTTTTCAAAGGTGACACTGATAAAGTAGGCCTACATTAACAAGGGTTTCTTACATACTTGTGTGGTCTTGTGTAAACTGTTTTATGACATCCTTTAAGACAGAACACTTCAGTATAAAATCCCCTTTTACTTCTCTTGTTCACCGCCTACAGGCAATACCTGGCGATGAATATTGCCGCAATGAGTGAGTGCCATTCTCGTCTGATGTAGATGACCGTGTTGACATTTGTTATTTTGCAAGGTACCACGGTTTGTTAGAAGACAGCTGCAGGCCTGGTACCTCT